>CAWUFW010009987.1:0-735982 GCA_963921515.1 Calotriton arnoldi | reverse complement strand
TGCTGATTTTGCCATGCCAGAGGACATACTAGTGCACCTATCATCATCGCAGGTTGCATACCCACTCAGTCCTTGCGGTGCCACTAACTCGGTGAACAGTGAGGCCACGCACGTGGTGGTAGGCCTCCCTGTTCAGTGGCTCAGGCCTACACTGCGGTCCAGCAGGGCACACAAAACCTGAGCTGTCCAGACCGCCGGGATGGGCCATCACCGCAGGCTGTACACCCAGCAGTTACGGTACCCGTACCTCAGTGGACCGAAAGTCACCGTCCCGTGCCGGTGTGCCTGTGCCGGCCGCAGTGCATCTGGTGCGAGCAACTCTGAAATGGCGTCGAGCACGTGCACCCAGTCTTTTTATTGGCAGGGTCACGTGTCCTGTGACGCCTGTGCTGGATGGGTGTGGTGTGGGTGTATACTAGCCGTGAGGGAGTGGCTGTGGCGTACTGACAACTAGGGTGTGACCAGCAGATCACTGCAATGAAAATCTGGGCCATGTAGCGTTGTTGTCCTTCCCTGTAAGCGTAAGCGGAGTGGGCTGGCCTGGCGTATGCCAGTCCTGCGTGAGGCTGTGAAGAATGACTCCGGAGCTATGGGCGTGTCTCCATCGTGAGCTGTATGAGGAATCAACTGATGCGCCACTGTTGTCAGATTGGGTTAGATCACGCACAATTGGGCTATATTTTTTCCCGGTTGTGCGGTAAAATTTAGGTTTGTGCTAGTTGCCAGATTATAAATATATATACAGCACTCTAGCAAACTAGTATGTTAAAGCGCTTTATTAGACAAATATTTACTTGGCAGCCTGCTGCAACATCAATTCCAATCCATTTACCGCCTGCTTGACGATGTCCCTGCCCCTCCTTCCTTAAAGTAGCAATATTGGGCTAGTTTGGGCTTCTTTTTGGTTGTCTTTGGGCTAGAGAATGCTTGAAAAATCTTGCAACACTGGCATGCGGGAGTTCTTGTTGTAGTGCTGCCGTCACCCGGGTCGCAAGCGTCAATGTGTCACTCTGTGAGCCAAGTCCCTGAACATGGCCAAACATGGAAGGTACGGGAATCACTGACCCTACATTCATCCATAGTTCCACACAAGAAAGATGGTGGACATGACACATCTGTGTGGGTGTTAATGTTTATTGCACATTCAGTGGAGTATTGCAGCTGTAGTAATACTGGGCCATGCAAAATCCAAATTTCAGTTTTTGGGACATGGAGGGCAGCCAATTAGAGACAAGCTCGTTGTCGGAGTTAGGGTGCGCCAACATATGTACTTATACAATCACTCCGCCAATCCCCATGCACTTATAAATGCACTATACACTCTCCTTGCAGTACTCTAATCATCCAGTCTCTACGTACGTACTTGTACAATGACCGAGACAAAGTTACATAACCAAAGTTTTCTCCCACTGTCAAAGGTAAGTTGGTTGCATACGCTGTCCAGAGCACAATGTAATGTGGTAGGGCCCAGAGGCGGCATCTTGCATACATAATAAACACACGGACACAGATAGATAGTGTAACTGGGTACGAGCACGTGCACTCAACTCCTTTTTATTACCAGGGTCACATGTCCAGTGACGTCTGTGCTGGATGCGTGGGGAGTGAGTGTAAGCCAGCCCTCCGGGAATGGTTGGTGCGGGTAACAAGTACAACAGTAATCATCAGATCACACACAGAGATTCAATCATAAAGGGTCCATGACTTGTGCTACACTAAGTTAGGGGCACCAGATCTGAAATCATACACAAAATATTCTGTCATAAAGGGTCCATCAGTTGTGGTGGACTGAGGTAGGAGCATCAGAAGCATTCCGCATGTGCACAGCTAGCGATGATGCGTGGTCCGGGAGGGCCGCACTGGTAGCAATGTCTGTTGCCTACTGGACTGCGTCATCTGCAATCGCAACTCCATCTGAATTGTGAGCCCTGCTGTCCGCAGTGTAGATCGAAGGCATTAGTCTGTACAGACATAACTGTGCAGTGCTGTGCCGCTGTGTTCGCAGGGGGCTTGTGTCGAGGAGGCCCGCGGTCATGGCAGCAGCCTCGTGGCAGGGTGAGGGTCGCCGCTCTGGCAGACGCGTTGGCTTTCACACAAGTGAACCACACCCAGAACCCCGGCCTATTTATTCACACTTCTACGCTGGAGTGGCGTACGTTGGACCAGCCCACTGCGCTTCCGCTTACAGGGGGCGACGACACAGGTTCATGACCGAGATCTTCCCCACTGCCTGAGGTAACATGGTTGCGTCCACTGTCCACAACACTACAAGCACCAGCTTGTTTTTGGATCGCACAGCAGATAGGTTTAATGAACATTATAATTAGAAATTAGCATTTAAAAAACCTTTGAAATTCACTGAAAAAACCATAGGTTTCAGGGACGTTATAGTTACATATTATCATGTTAAAAACCTTTGAAATTCACTGAAAAAACCATAGGTTTCAGGGACGTTATAGTTACTTGCACATTTCACTCGTACAAAACCATAGAAATTCGGCCGTTATAGTTAGTTGAGCTAACTATAACTCACGCCCCACAATGCACTGCTGATGACGTCACATATTACATCATTCATGACATGGTCAGTGACATCACTGATGACATCACTGATGACATCTCAAATGACATCACTGATGACATCATCCAGTGACTGTGTGTATAAATATATTGGCCAAGGTATATTGTAGAATGAGTGGCTGTATACGTGTGTGGATGGAGGATTTAGTAGGTGTGTGACTGACTGTATAAGTGAGTGATTAAATGTCTCTTACTGAATTCATGGGTTAGTGACTAAACTGGGTGAATGTCTGTATCAGTCTTGTCTATTGCTGTGTAAGCTGCTGCATTGGTTGATGAGTAGCTACATGAGTGTCTATATGGGCTATTGATTGGTTGCCTGAGTATTTGCATGGGTGCCTGAGTGTGTGTGTGAGTGGGTGGGAGGTGTGTGACTTTGTGCATAGATGTGTGAGTTCTTTATTCACTGGGTGTATGGGTTCAAGAGTGCATGTGGATACAGCTGTATGGCTGGGTGAGTGTGTGTATGGGTGTGTTGGTGAGTGAATGGATATCTCAGTGCTACATGTCCAAGTAACTACATATGTAAAACGCAGTGCATGAGAGTTGGAGTATATAAATGACTATACGTGAGAGTCAGTGATTGTGAGAGTGCTGTATGGATGAGTGTGTACTTGTATCAGTGATTGTATAAGAGAGTAAGTGTATGTTAATATCACTATGAATAAGTGAGGTTGTGTGTGTATAACTGTATAGCTGAGTAAATAGAAGTGTGATTGATTCTTTGCATGACTGACTAGATGTGCGAGTAACTCTGGATGAGTGGCGGTGTGTGAGTGTTTGTATAGGTGTATGAGTGCCTATAATAGTGTTGTATTGATGAGTCACTGCATGTATGAGTGACTTTATGGGTGAATGAGTGGATGTGTGTGTAGACCTAGGAATCAGTGCATGGGTATGTAGCAACTGGTATTGGTGTCTGTATTGTTTCGAAAATGGTAGTCTGTATTTTAGAATGGGTGTATCAAAGGTTTTATTAAGGTATGAGGAGGTGCATCAGATTTTCACGTGGATGATGTCATCAGTGATGTCATTTGAGATGTCATCAGTGATGTCATCAGTGATGTCACTGACCATGTCATGAATGATGTAATATGTGACGTCATCAGCAGTGCATTTTGGGGGCGTGAGTTATAGTTAGCTCAACTAACTATAACGGCCGAATTTCTATGGTTTTGTACGAGTGAAATGTGCAAGTAACTATAACGTCCCTGAAACCTATGGTTTTTATATATATATATTCACTGAAAAACCATAGGTTTCAGGGACGTTATAGTGAGAAATTAGCATTTAAAAAACCTTAGAAATTCATTGAGAAAACCACAGGTTTCAGGGACGTTATAGTTAGTTGGACATTTCACTCGTACAAAACCAAGATGAGTGATGTCATTTGAGATGTCATCAGTGATGTCATCAGTGATGTCACTGATGACATCACTGATGACATCTCAAATGGCATCACTGATGACATCACTGATGACATCATCCACTTATTATCTGATGCACCTCTTCACACCATAACATAACCTTTGATACATTCAATATAAAATATAGAGTAGCATTCTTGAAACCATAGACACACCAATACCAGTTAGTACATACCCATTCACTGATTCATAGGTGTACACACATCCGCTCATTCACCCATACAGTCACTCATTCATGCAGTCACTCATCTATACAGCCACTGATATATGCAATCATATACCCATACAGACACTCACACACTGCCACTTACCCATAGAGTTACTCACACACCTAGTCAGTCACGCAAAGAATTAATCCCATTGCCATTTACTCACCTATAGAGTTATACACACACCACCTCACTTATTCATACAGACACTAACACATACTTACTCTCTTATACAATCACTGACACAAGTATACACTCATCCATACAGTCACTCTCACAATCCTTACTCTCACATATAGTCAATTATATACTCCAATACTTACATATACGGCCTTTCACATATGTAGTTACTCACACATATACCACTGAGATATCCACTCACTCACGAACACAGCCATATGCACACTCACTCACCCATACAGCCCTTCGCACACGCACTTATGAACCTATACACCCAGTGAATCACCCACTCATACATCCATGCAGGGAGTCTCACACCCCCCACCCACTCACACAGACACTCAGGCAATCATACAGGTACTCAGACAACTAGTCATTAATCCCTATAGACACTCATGTAGGTACTCACCAACTCATGCAGCCACTTACACACCAACTGACAGACTGATACAGATATTTACACAGATTAGTCATTCACCCATGCATTCACTAAGACACGTTTAATCACTCACTTATACAGTCAGTCACGCACCCACAAAATCATCCATACAGACACTCATACACCCACTCATTCTTCAATACACCTTGGTGTATATATAGATAACATTCCTAAACTTTCAGAAACACTCATTCACTGGATGATGTCATCAGTAATGTCATCAGTGATGTCATTTGAGATGTCAGCAGTGATGTCACTGACCATGTCATGAGTGATGTAATATATGACGTCATCAGCAGTGCATTGCAGGGGCGCGAGTTATAGTTAGCTCAACTAACTATAATGGCCGAATTTCTCTGGTTTTGTACGAGTGAAATGTCCAACTAACTATAACGCCCCTGAAACATGTGTTTTTTTCCAGTGAATATATATATATATATATATATATATATATATATATATATATTCACTGAAAAAACCATAGGTTTTAGGGACAGTTATAGTTAGTTGGACATTGCACTCGTACAAAACCCGTGAAATTCCCCGTTATAGTTAGTTCAGCTAACTATAACTCGCGCCCCCACAATGCACTGCTGATGACGTCACATATTACATCACTCATGACATGGTCAGTGACATCACTGATGACATCACTGATGACATCTCAAATGACATCACTGATGACATCATCCAGTGACTGTGTGTTTCTGTAAAGTTTAAATATGTTTAATATATATAGGGAAAGGCGTATTGAAGAATGAGTGGGTGTATAAGTGTCTGAATGGATGATTTAGTACGTGCGTGACTGACTCTACAAGTGAGTGATTAAACGTATCTTACTGAATGCATGGGTTAGTGACTAAACTGTGTGAATGTCTGTATCCGTCTGTTGGTGTGTAAGTGGATGCATGGATTTGCGAATAGCTACATGAATGTCTATATGGGTTATTGATTGGTTCTATGAGTATCTGTATGGGTGCCTGAGTGTTTGTGTGGATGGGGTGTGTGCGACTGTGCATAGATGTGTGAGTGGGTGATTCACTGGGTGGATGGTTTCAAGAGTGCATCTGTGATAGACTGTATGGGTGGGTAAGTGTGTGTAAGAGTGTGTTAGTGAGTGAATGTATGTCCCAGTGGTACATGTGTGAGTAACTAAATATGTGAAAGGCAGTATATATGTGTATTGGAGTATATAAATAGCTATAAGCGAGAGTGAGTGATTGTGATAGTGGCTGTATGGATGAGTGTGTGCTTGTATCAGTGATTGTATAAGAGCGTAACAATGGTTAGTATTTGTATGATTAAGTGAGCTGGTGTGTGTATAACTGTATAGGTGAGTAAATGGCAGTGTGTTTAATTATTTGCATGACTGACTAGGTGTGTGAGTACCTCTATGGATGAGTGGCGGTGTTTGAGTGTCTATATAGGAGTAAGAGTGCATATGATAGTCCTGTACTGAGTGACCATAAGTATGAGTGACTGTACGGGTGAGTGAGTGGATGTGTGTGTGTAGACCTAAGAATCAGTGAGTGGGTATGTAGTTATTGGTGTTGGAGTGTCTATGGTTTTGCGAATGGCACTCTGTAATTTAGATTGGGTGTATCAAAGGTTATATTAGGGTGTGAGGAGCTGCATCAGATTATCACGTGGATGATGTCATCAGTGATGTCATTTGAGATGTCATCAGTGATGTCATCAGTGATGTCACTGACCATGTCATGAGTGATGTAATATGTGACGTCATCAGCAGTGCATTGCGGGCGCGAGTTATAGTTAGCTGAACTAACTATAACGGGGGAATTTCACGGGTTTTGTACGAGTGCAATGTCCAACTAACTATAACTGTCCCTAAAACCTATGGTTTTTTCAGTGAATTTCAAAGGTTTTTTAAATGCTAATTTCTAACTATAACGTGTCTGAAACCTATGGTTTTTTCAGTGAATTTCAAAGGTTTTTAAAATGCTAATTTGTAACTATAACGTGCCTGAAACCTACGGTTTTTCAGTGAATTTCAAAGGTATTTTAAATGACAATTTTTAAATGTATTAATTTTTATATTAATTTTTTTCATACTGATTTACTACATTTTTAGAAACAATTTCTTTTACATATTTTATTTTTAAATTACATTGTAATTACATTATACATTACATTACAAAAAATACTTTCTCAGAATGAATTACTTTAGTTTAAATACTTTGCACATAGGCAATAGACTTTTAAGTACAGTAGTTACAGTTGTTGCAATGGGCAACACATTTTCAAACACAATGCAACATTCAGCTCAATGTGAATTTCTAGTTAAATGCAATTAGTTACTTTATGGATTACTTTTCTAACCACAGGACTGGATCCTAGATTCAGTCCTGGTACATCTCCTGTAAACAGTTGAGTAAAAGCGTTTTGGTTACAGTCGTGATTTTTAAGGAATATTATTGTATTTTAAAAGTTGACACTTAGAAACTTTTTCTCATAGAATCACCAATGTTATCCTATGGAAGGAAATTCACTTAGCAGGTAAAAACTGTTATCGTTACTTTTTCTTACTCAGTGTTGGATCCTGGATCCAGCACTGGTGCATCTCCTGTAAACAGTTGAAAGAATGCGTTTAAGTCATACAGGCGATTTTTAAGGAATATTTGTAGTTTGTGAAAATCGACACTTTGAAACTTTTCTGCTGAAAACCAGACAATGGATTCCTATGGAAGAAAATATAAGTTACTGGTAAGTACGGTTAAAATTACTTTTCCATACCAGTACTGGGCTGAAAGATACAGCACTGAGGTCTCTCCTTATAACAGGTGAGTAAATCGGAATTCGTATTTCGGCTGATTTTAGAGGAATATTTGTATGTTTCAAAAATCAACACTTAGAAACTTTTTCAGCAAAAAGCAGGCAATGATATCCTATGGAAGGAAATTCAAGTTACTGGTAAGTACGGTTAAAATTACTTTTGAGGATCAGTACTGGGCTGAAAGATGCAGCACTGAGGTCTCTCCTGATAACAGATGAGTAAATCGGAATTCGTATTTCGGCTGATTTTAGATGAATATTTTAAAGTTCCAAAACTCCACACTTAGAAGAATTTCCAAGTGAAACCAGTCAATGTTAGCCTATGAAGGAAATTCAAGTTACCGGTAAGTACGGTTAAAATTACTTTTCAGGATCAGTACTGGGCTGAAAGATGCAGCACTGAGGTCTCTCCTGATAACAGGTGAGTAAATCAGAATTCGTATTTCGGCTGATTTTAGAGGAATATTTGTATGTTTCAAAAATCAACACTTAGAAGAATTTCCAAGTGAAACCAGTCAATGTTAGCCTATGAAGGAAATTCAAGTTACCGGTAAATACGGTTAAAATTACTTTTGAGGATCAGTACTGGGCTGAAAGATGCAGCACTGAGGTCTCTCCTGATAGCAGGTGAGTAAATCGGAATTCGTATTTCGGCTGATTTTAGATGAATATTTTAAAGTTCCAAAACTCCACACTTAGAAGAATTTCCAAGTGAAACCAGTCAATGTTAGCCTATGAAGGAAATTCAAGTTACCGGTAAATACGGTTAAAATTACTTTTGAGGATCAGTACTGGGCTGAAAGATGCAGCACTGAGGTCTCTCCTGATAACAGGTGAGTAAATCGGAATTCGTATTTCGGCTGATTTTAGAGGAATATTTTAAAGTTCCAAAACTCCACACTTAGAAGAATTTCCAAGTGAAACCAGTCAATGTTAGCCTATGTAAGGAAATTCAAGTTACTGGTAAGTACGGTTAAAATTACTTTTCAGGACCAGTACTGGGCTGAAAGATGCAGCACTGAGGTCTCTCCTGATAACAGGTGAGTAAATCTGAATTCGGATTTCGGCTGATTTTAGAGGAATATTTGTATGTTTCAAAAATCAACACTTAGAAACTTTTTCAGCAAAAAGCAGTCAATGATATCCTATGGAAGGAAATTCAAGTTACTGGTAAGTACGGTTAAAATTACTTTTGAGGATCAGTACTGGGCTGAAAGATGCAGCACTGAGGTCTCTCCTGATAACAGGTGAGTAAATCGGAATTCGTATTTCGGCTGATTTTAGAGGAATATTTTAAAGTTCCAAAACTCCACACTTAGAAGAATTTCCAAGTGAAACCAGTCAATGTTAGCCTATGAAGGAAATTCAAGTTACCGGTAAGTACGGTTAAAATTACTTTTGAGGATCAGTACTGGGCTGAAAGATGCAGCACTGAGGTCTCTCCTGATAACAGGTGAGTAAATCGGAATTCGGATTTCGGCTGATTTTAGAGGAATATTTGCACAATGGTGAAGGGAGGGGCGGGGCCTGAGGTGACATCTGTGCAAACGCGCCCGTGGTGCGTTTTAAGTTGAGGGATTAAGTCCCCTTGAATCATGAGGGTCCCTACGGACCAACTAGCCCAAAGGAACCTCCAGTATGCGCCAGGGGCTGCGTTGCAGAGACATGTACAGAGGCCACACCCCTTTTACACCTCTCTGCAACGCAGCTCTGTGGCGCTTTCTGGACGTACCTGTTGGGCTAGTTGGCCCCAGGGACCCTCAGGATTGAAGAGGATTTAATTCCCCATCTTAAAACGCGCCACGGAGCCTGTTTGCACACATGTCACCTGAAGCCCCGCCCTCCCTTCACCACTGTGCAAACGCGCCCCGTGGCGCATTTTAAGTCGGGGAATTAACTCCCCTTGAATCCTGAGGGTCCCTGGGGTGCAACTAGCCCACCATATACCTCCAAAAGCGCCATAGAGCTGCGTTGCAGAGAGGTGTAAAAGGGGCGTGGCCTCTGTACACCTCTCTGCAAGGCAGCCCCTGGCGCATACTGGAGGTTCCTGGTGGGCTAGTTGGCCCCAGGGACCCCCAGTATTCAAGGGAATTCGTTCCCCTCTGCAAACGCGCCAGGGCGCGTTTGCAGAGTGGTGAAGGAAGGGGCGGGGCCTGCGGGCCCGATCGTTTTTTTTTTTGTTTTTTTTTCCCTGAAGGGGGCTGTGTGGCCCCCTTCCTTTTTCCTATTTTTAGGCCCTGGGGACCCCATCCCCCAGGGCCTTACCCCTTTTAATTATAATTAAAAAAAAAACGGGAAGGGGCCGCGTGGCCCCCCTTCCCTGGGCCTGTATTGGCCCGGGGACCCCATCCCCGGGGCATGGCCTGTTTTTTTTATTTGGAGGGGGCTGCGTGGCCCCCTCCTCAGGCCATTTAAGGCCCCGGGGACCCCATCCCCGGGGCCGGCCTTGCACTTTTTTTTTAATTATTTTCTTTTTTTTACTTTGGGGAGGGGGCTGCGTGGCCCCCTCCGTGGCCACTTATGGCCCCGGGGACCCCATCCCCCGGGGCCTGGCCTCTCGTTGGGGACTGTGGGGGTCCCCAATCCCCCACAGTCCCGCCGGCTCCCGTGTCCTACGGGAGCCGGCATTGCTTTACACATGGGAGCAGCTAACATGCTGCTCCCCATGTGGAAAAGCAATCTGCTTGGATATTGGAAGAGAGAGCAGGTTTCCTGCCTCTCTTCCAATATTCAAAGCAAGTTTGCAATGACAGGACGGGAGCCGCGAGGCTCCCGTCCTGTCATTGCAAACAGCAGTGTCCCGGGGGTAGGCACCCCGGGACACTGCAGGAGCCGGCCCTGGGGGTGGTGGTCCCCAGGGCCATCAAGGGCTCCAGGAGGGGGCCGCGCGGCCCCCTCCCATTCAGTGCACAGCCCCGGGAGGTGGTGGTCCCCGGGCTCTGGGGGTCCAAAACGGACCCCCATTGTAATTTTTCTTAGTGCCCCGGGAGGTGGTGGTCCCGGGCGTGTGAGGGGCTGGAGCCCCCCACACAGGTTTTTAATTTAAAAAGAAGCCCCGGGGAGGTGGTGGTCCCCGGGGCTTGAGAGGCCCTTAGAGGCCCCCACACATAAAATTAACCCCCCAGCATGCCCCGGGACTTGGCCCACCCGGGGCCAATTAACATCGAAGCGCGGGAGACCGCGCTCGATTTTTTTTTTTCGGCAGGGTTCGCGCTCCTGAGCGCATCCTGCCGATTTAAAAAAAAAAAAAAAAGAATTTTGCCCAGGGGGTCCTTGTGGGACCCCTGAGCAGACCTAGGGGGTCAGGGTGTTTCTACCCTGCCCCTTTGTGCGCTTTACGCACATGTTTCTGTCCCTCGGTTCTACCGAGGGATAAAATGGCTGCCAACACTTCCTGATTTGGAGTGTTGACAGCCAATTAACATAAAGCTCGTGCTCGGGAGGATCCGCGGCCCTAGATATATCTATCTTTTTTACTTTTCATTTTCTCAGCAACTACTGAACGGATTTACACCATTTAACAAAAAGGGTTCTTTCTGAACCAAGAACTACCTCTTTGCCAAATTTGGTGTAATTCCGTTCAGCAGTTCGATGCTGTAGCCGTGTCTAAAGTTTCCTATGGAAAATTGCATGGGGAAAACGCGTTTTGGGACCCCCTTTTTCTCGGCCCCCGCTGACGAATCCCCCGAGACTTTCAGGGTAGGAGCGGACCGGAGCGGGCCACAAAGTTTGAACATTTTGCGAAGATACGTCAACCGGCAAGAGAGTTATTTCAAATAGAATGTCGCGGATTTCCTATGGATAATAGGTTGTAACTATAACTATCTACTGGCGAACGCCAGTAGATAATATATATATATATATATATATATATATATATATATATATATATATATATATATATATATATATATATATATACTGCTGGTTATTATTGGATGTAGTTCACCAATTTCCTTTTGGAAAGATTTCTGACTTTTTACATCCATCATATATTATCTCTTCAATATGGCGGAGGGTGGCAGCATTTCCTTGAAGAATGGTCCTATCCAGGCTGCTTCTTCTGGCACTCATAAGGAGAGTGCTGGTGGTGGTGGTAAGAGACTTAAAAAGGATCCTGCGTCCCCCAGAAAATCACCTCTGCCAATCACCATGGAAGATCTGATGGACAAACTAAAAATGTTGCAACCTTTCATGTTAGATCCCACGCTCCAACGTCTGGATGACAAATGGTCATTCCTTGAGGCAAGAGTCTCTGACCTTGAACTCCACTCTGCGCAATTTCGGGACATCTCTTCAAAGGTAACTAATGTGGCCAAAGAAATTGAGGCTCTCAAACGCACACTGAAGATTTAGAAAATCGTAAACCGTGAAATAATCTTCGAGTTTAAGGAATACCTGAGGGGGCAGAAGATAGTGGGCCTCACTAGTAGTTCACCCTTAATATTCAGAGAGCCCATTGTCTTGGTCCAAAGACTTCCAGCGCGGGCTCCAGTTCAAAACCCAGAGGCATCATTATCCTGTTTCTTCAATTTACAGATCTCATGCAAGTTCTTTCGGCTTCCAAGCAACGCAAGCAGATGATTTGGTCAGGTCACAAGATTTTTCTCCCTCAGGATGTCTCACCAGTGATGGCTGCTGATCGCAAAAAATTCTTGGACTTCTTCCATCTCTATGTGATATGGGTGCCCGATATGGTCTTCTGCATCCATGCATTTTCAAGGTCACTTATAAGGACAGGACCACTTCACTTGAATCTCCAGAGCATTTAAAGGAATTCATCCATCGTCACAAAAGAGAGGCCATGGATACTGGAAGTTCCTGAATTCTTACTTCTGCTTTGATTGCCATTGTTTCTCATTTTCATTCCTTCTGGGAAGTTGATACATTATTATCCCTTTGTTTCCTTTTCCTTCTTCACCAATGTATGTTTTCCTTTCCAGGTTTGTCTATATTCGCGTTTCACAGTTGTCTTTTGTTCAAATGTTGTCTATTATTCTTTGTCGGACGGTTCCTCCCATATGTCTCACCTTGATCGGTAAGTTTGTTTCATAGTGCGTTTTTTAGGATTCTTTTCATTCGTTATCCTCTGCTCTTGTTTCTCTTTTGCCTTTTTTTCTCCACTCCGGTTTATTACTTCCTAATCTTATTTCTGTATTTCCGGAATGGGTTCTCGCTGGATGCGGTCCTCGGTGCTCCGTCTTCAATGTATTTTCTTTTTTTGTCCCTTTACCTTTGGCTTGAGTCCTGTGGATTCTCAGCCATTTTCTTCTGGTATCTGATCTTTTGGGTTTTCTTCAGACCCATTTCCCTTTTCGTTTTTCCTTTTCCCTCCTTTTTTTCTCTTTTGCTTCTTATCTTTTGGTTCTTTCCTATTCTTCTAGTCTTATGTGTCTTTTCTATTTCTTTTGTGTCTTGTATGGTGTGAGAAGTTGGCCTGGTATATGCTGTCCACTAATTAAAGTGTACACCTTGCACCAGTCCAAACAACCCTTATGGTGATTTAAGAGTTCAAAGATAACCATAGAAAGCTATCCAAGTGGTAGTTGTGGAAAGCAGCCTTCAGGCCTAGTCTTGAAGGAATGTTAAGCAGCTTGTTTTACCAGAATGCAACCTTATAGTATTGGTTAAATGAAAGGAGAACCACACAGTAGTTATAAAAATATGTATTTATTAATTTACCACTCTCTAGTATAACACAGTATCTTCTACATGGAGATAATCAAACACACAATACTTAAGCACAGAAATGACAGTAAATAGCACTAATACACAGTGGGCCCCAGGGTGGGACCAAACCATATACTAAATAAGTGGTATAAGAACCACGACTCGAGTCAAGACAGTGTCGAGAGGACGTAGAATCACTGGGACCCCAAGGAACCACCCAAGATGAGTAGATAGGGACCCCACGGAGGACGGGTGCAGTGTGGGAACACGACCGTGTGTGCCGTATAATTCTATGGGAAAATCGCGGTTGAATTTTTAGAGTTTAAGGACCCTTCCCAGTGGACTTCGAAGAAACCCCTTGGAAGACAGAAGGTCGGAGAGCCACCCCACCCATGGATACTGAGGTACCCAAGTTACCTAGCCCAGGGAAGCCGGGTTTATATGTCTGAAGTGGCGTCGGAAACCGCAGTCGAACCCAATGGAGGACTTCAAAGAAGAGCTGCTGCTGGAAGGAAGAAAAATGTCAGTTGGAATCCAAAGGTGGATTTTTGTTGAAGAGTACCTGAAAGCAGAGGGGACAGATTCTTGGTCACTTAGGAGTGACCAGGGGCTCGATAGACGAATGCCCACCAATGTCGGGTGCTTCAGGTGCGTTGATGGAGTTCTTGACTCTGCAGCCACGGTGACCAGGAAACATCGAGGACAACCACGAGCCGGATACGAGCTATCATACAAAGGATGTCGAGTGCTGAGGGGTCGGTGTCCGGCGGGAGCACCAACAAGCCTTGGCAATGGCAACCCACACAGAAGGTCAAGAATGTGTACGGTTCAGACCACCAAGGTTCAGGAGACTCACCACAGCAAGGGTTGTCAGGGAAGGCCTGGAGCAACCAGGGGAGCCCAGGAAAAGCAAAGATGACCCTCAAGTGGACTCACAGGCTGGAGGCACAGGAGTCGCGAGAGGACCTCGAGCGATTTTACCAAACAACAGCCCACGGAGCACTCGGTGCGAGGAGGCCAGAGTTCTTGGTAGCGAATGGTGCCAGAAGTTGGGGCTACTCGAAGCCCAAATACACTTGTTCGGGAAACGCCAACAAGCATATGCACTTGCAATTGTACGCGGTGCATAGGGGTTCGGGTATTGTAGCCCCCACGAGGGATTCTGACCTCAAACTTGGTGAGAGGGCAGCTCGAGCCTCGAGAGACATAGAAACCCACCTCCTGTGTTGCTGAAGCCTTCAGAGTCCATAGGAGCTCAGCGTCAGCAGACCAGACAGCAGTGTTGCAGTGCCTGCAAATGCAGGGGAGTGACTCTGTTAGAAATGGGGGTCTCTAGTTGGCAGAGGTAGGTACCTTTGTCCAAATAGGGACCTTTACTTCTAGTCAGGGTAAGGGGGATACACTTCTAAAATAACCCCTGCTCACCCCCTTGGTAGCTTGGCACGAGCAGACAGGCTTATCTCAGATACAATGATCTCACATACAATGCACCCTGCCCACAGGGGTACCTTGGGCCTACCTTAGGGGTGACTAATATGTAGAAAAGGGAAGGTTTAGGGACTGGCAAATGTGTGCACATGCCAAGTCGACTTGGCACTCCCAGACTGCACACAGGCTCTGCAATGGCAGGCCTGAGTCACATTTTACAAGCTGCTTCTGTGGGTGGCACAATCAGTGCTGCAAGCCCACCAGCAGCATTTGATTTACAGGCCCTGGGCACACACAGTGCACTATACTAGGGTCTGACAAGTAAATCAAATATGCCAATCATGGAATCACTAATCCATAACAACAATTTACAAAGGGAGCACTTGCACTTTGGCACTGAACAGCAGTGGCAAAGTGCCCAAAGCATCTAGACCAGCAAAACAGAGTCCAACACACAGCAAAAACACAGGAGGCAACAGCAAAAATGAAAGGGAGACCCACGCCAATGGTGCCAGGTCTAACAGACTCCTTCACTCCAAGGGAGATATCTTCGGTTGTCCTTGATGCTCCACAGGTCCTGCATGGATCCTGTATGGTGCACTGGCACAGATGATGCTTCAGACTGAGAGGGAGACGAAGTCGGGCCCAAACGAAGTCCAGCGAAGTCCAGAGTGTCCAGACGGTCGAAGTTCAGTGGTTTCTGGTTCAGAATCTTGTCCAGGTTGAATCTAGGGTCCTACAGCCAGGTAAGCCCTTATGTACCCACGGAAGAGGGTTGGCAAGATTCAGGGGACCCTCCCAGGGGAGGGTCTGGACAGTGGGGAGGTTATTCCCATGTCCTTTGTCCAGTTTCATTCCAGAGCGGGAGCCAACGGCTCCCAAGACTGGTTTGAGCTGGACTATGCACAGGCATACCAAATGTGCCCCTCATGCAGACTTTCAGTTGCTGGCAAGCACACCAACCCAGCCCTAATACACTAAATCCTGTCTGGGAGGTGGTCACTCCTCCCTGTCACAGGACGCCTATTGTTCTGCCTTCCCCTGCTCGAGCTTGGCTCAGCAGCAGGAGGGCATAAATGTGCCTCTGATCGGCAGCAACCATTTTGTGCTGTCCGGGACTAGAAGGCTGGTACCGGGAACACCAGGGACCCAACGAAGCTCGCTTCTGAGGGGTGGAATCATACCTCCCACACTGGTTACCGGTGTGGGGGTATGATTCAAACATGTTTGATACCAAACACGATAGGGTTAGTTTCAGCCGTTTTAGAGTTGGTCATCATGTGGTTGCATAATGCCACTCTACATGTCGTGAATGGCTGCCTCTCTGACAACCCGGGAGAACGGACTCCGTAGGCTAAAGTGGTGTTCTGCTCATGCGGTGGCACCCTCTCACTTAGAACCAAGCACCCTGCCCTCAGGATTGTAAAGGCCTGCTAGAGGGGTGACATAGGTTTTAAGTGCAGTGACCCTTAGATATAGTAAACCTATATCTTAAGTAAGTGGTGCATGCACCAACTTACACAGGCTGCAATGGCAGGTCTGTAGGTTCCATTTTGCATGGCCTCTCATGGGTGGCATAATACATGCTTCAGCCCATGGGAGGCCTCTGGGGTACCTATGCCCTGGGTACATGGATACCATATACTAGGGACTGACAAGGATACCCCAGTATCCAATCTGGAGTGTACCAAAGTACATAGCATAACAGTTTAAGGAGAAATCAGATAGACTGGGGTCCTTATTAGCAGGATCCTAGTCAGACTAGTCAAAAACCAGCTTAGCACCAGGCAAAAAGTGGGGGTACACATGCAGAAGGATCCTACCTTCCTACATATGGCTTTTTTCATTTTCTTTTTTTCTCTATTCGTTTCGCTTATTCCTTCTTTATCTGATATTCCCTTTTTCTTTCCCTTTATGTTGACATAGTGGTTTGCATGCCTTTTTTACTGCATTATTTAGGTTTTTTAGGAAGTTGATGTTATGTATCAAGTTTTGCAATTGTTTTAGTGAGTAGACTTAGAATTATTTCATGGAATGTCAAAAGTCTCCTCAGCCCTGTTAAAAGACAGAGAGTTCTAACACACCTTTCGAAACTTTATTGTCATGTTGCTTTGTTGCAGGAGACCCATCTTTTTGAAAAAGATTTTCACATGCTTAAAAACAATTGGGTTGGTTCTGTTTACTGTTCTCCAGCTGCCTCTCAAACAAATGGTGTGATTTTATTATTTCATAAAAATCTATCTGTTACTGTTTTGGGTCACCTCAGTGATTCTGATGATCGATTCCTTCATTTACATGTTACTATTAATAATTGTCCTTATTCTATTATTAATGTTTATGGGCCAACCCGTGTGGATGCTCAGTTTTGGAATTCACTTTCTGCCAAATTGTTATCTCTCAAAAGTGTTAACCTTATTCTTGGAGGGGATTGCAACCGGTTGTATGATCCGTTTTTAGAAAGGAAATCAGCTTGTGAGTATATTTCTAATAATATGCAAAAGGCTTTTCATAGAACAATTTCTGATAGAGGTCTTGTTGATGCTTGGCATGTTTTTAACCCAGATCTCTTAGAATATTCTTTTTTTTCTCCCACTCATCACTCCTCTTCCAGAATAGACTATATTTTTCTTGATAAAGACCTTACACAACATCTTCTCCATGCTGAATTAGGCCCTATCTTGATCTCTGATCATTCCCTGGTGATCGTAGACCTAGAGGCCCCTTACTCCCCCACATGTTACTGCAGATGGCGTTTTAATGATTCGCTGTTGCTAGATCAACATTTTGTTTCAGGCTTTGAACAAATTATTATTGAATTCTTTCCTAGCAATACCATTCCTGACGTCAAGTTCCACCATGTTAGGGATTCCTTCAAAGCCTCTGCAAGAAGACACATTATTGATTATGTTTCCCAAAAGAAAAAGGCTGCCGTCAAAGAATCCTCTTTTCTTTTGCAACATATTAAAAAATTAGAACATCAAAACCATTCCTCATCCGATAAATCTGTTTTACACTGACTCATTCAAGCTAAGCTCCGCTTTAACAAATCTGCTATAAATAATGCTTGTAATGCTCTCTTGAAAATCAATGCAAAATATTATGGTGGTTCCAATAAGGCGGGCAAATTTTTAACAAACTATCTCAAGATTAAAAAACAGAAATCCCAAATTGGAGATATTAGTGATGCTTCCGGTCAACAGTTATTTAAGGATTAAGGATATTATGAATCGTTTCGCAGAGTTTTATTCCACTCTTTATACTTAAGACATTCTTCCTACTCAAGATTCTCTTGACATATTTTTCAGTACTATTCCTAAATCTCAATCTCCACAGACTGATTTTTCCTGTCTTGAGGCTGATATCTCTTTGGCTGAACTTCACTCTGCTATTTCCAAACTTTCAAAGGACAAGGCTCAAGGACCTGATGGTTTTACCATTGAATTTTATTCCAAATTTTCTGATCTTCTTTTCCTAAACTTCTTTCACTTATTCAGCATTTTTTATTTCTGATACCCCGATTGGTTCTTTTTCTGAAGCTATGATCTGTTTAATTCAAAAAAAGGATAAATACTTGGCTGAATGTAAAAATTTAGGCCAATATCCTTGATTAATACTAATTGTAAAATCTTTTCGAAGGTTTTGGCACTTCGTTCCAATGATCTTGTCCCCTCCCTTGTCGGTATTGAGCCATCTGACTTTGTTAAAGGTCGTATCATTTCGGATAACTCCTGCACCTTTTTAAATATTATACATGGGGCATTTAGTTGCAAACTCCTTTAGCTGCAGATACCTTGGATGCTGAAACGGCGTTCGATCGTGTTAACTGGGACTTTATTTTCCACGCCCTTATATGGCATGGGTTCGGACCTAAATTTCTTAAATATGTTAAAATTCTTTACACCTCTTCTTCTACTTCGGTCTTTACTAATGGCTTGCAGTCGTGTAATTTACCCTTTCGAGAGGAACAAGACAGGAATGCCCATTATCACCATTACTTTTTATTCTTGCTTTGGAGCCATTTTTAGAGTCTATTAGAAGATCCCAGGCTTTCACTGTTTATACTCTTAATCAATTCCATATTAAATTCACTGCATATGCTGATGATATTTTACTTTATATTTCCTATCCTCATGCTTCCATTCCCGAATTTCTTCAGCTTCTACCCGCTATTCTGCAATCTCTGGCTATCGTCTCAATATTGATAAGTCGGAAGTAATGATGCTTAATAAATCTTGCCTCAAAGATATGTTTAATAATACAGATTTTCTGTGGAACTCTTCTAAAATTAAATGTTTGGGACTTCTTTAATCTCCCTCTATCAAAGATACTATACAAGTTAACTTGGTCACTTGTCAGGATGTCAGCAGCACAAGAAAGGAAAACACCACTAACCTCTTCATATCGGCCAGCAGGACCATGGCTGGTAGAGGAGCCTCCCTACTCCCCTGGGCGCAAATTCCCACAGAGTAGTAAAACACTGCTATGGAAGGGAGCACCCCCGGAAAAAGGGAAGGGGATAAAATAACAAATACTGCTGCAGGGATAGCTCTTGTTCTCCTTAAGTCTGTTCTAGGTTTCTGGATGTCTTCCCTCTATGTAATATTACTGCATATAAGAAAGAGAGAAAAAGTATGAGAAGCAAGACGGGAAAATCCATACAGGCACACTCAACAGATTAAGTAACTGGTCATACACTCACAAGGAGCCCTGCAGCTATACGCATAGAATGAGTATGGAACTCCAATCCTCCAGAACACCACAACATCATAGAACCCTCTATGAATGCCAGGATCCTGCGAGCTCCAATAAACGTACAAAACAAGGCATAGTCACCATCAAGGTATTGCCCCCAATCGCTGTTTGATTCACAGCGTGGAGACCTCAAAACAACGATGTCTATAGTCAAATTCAACAGAAAGGAGGGCACCCCACCGCTGTTCCAAATCACAGCGAGAGTGCTCCACGAATGCCCCGGCCACTGTTAGTAGCACAGCGAGAGGGCTTCACAAAGGCACCCGGCCGCGGTTCCAGTAAACCGTGGAAATGCGTGCCAATAGCAAGCGCTGAAATGGAATCCCAGCGCGCGGTGAAGACAGAACAAAGTCGCGTTAGTGAGGGGAGCGCTCCGGCGCTCCTCTCTGCCTGGGAATTACGATACCTGAAGACTCCCCGAGCCGGGAGTCTGGAACAAGGTGGGTGGACGGAAATAGCACACGCAGTGCTCGAAGAACTCCTGACTCCTCAGGAAACAGCTAGACAAGGTGCAAAGAAACGGGAAATCCAGCGGGGAATACCTTCCGCTTTTCTCGACGACGCGGGCCAAATTGTGAAGCACCTCCTTCCGGAAGAGGAGGTGCTTTATAGGGGGCAGATTCCTTGAGGACGGCAATTCCGTTTTCCCCTGCTGCGCCCCACAGGCTTCTGGGAGGTGTAGTGCATTGGGCTCCTGTTCCATGCAAACCGGTGTCCATGCATACAAGGGAGGAAATTATGGTGCGTGGGTGCTTTACCTGCCTTTCCTCCCTGTCCACAGAGTGTGATCGCGACATCACTTTGAAACATAAGATCCTTATCTTATGTGCTCAACGGTCACCCTTGTACCTTTCCTGGTGGGGTAGATTGGATACACTTAAAATGATGTTCTTACCTAATATTAATTTTTACTTGAAAATGCTTCCTCTTCGGTTACCTATTACGTTTTTCAGATCCATTGACGGTCTTCTATCCAAATTTTTAAGGAACAAGCGAATGGCTAGAAACTTTCTTTCCAAACTTAAAAGTTCCAAATCATCTGTTGGTGTTATTTTCCCTAATTTCACTCAATATCAATCTACTTTCACCCTTAGACAGATTTGGTCTTCATTGGATAGTTCACCTTGTACTTCCAATCCGCTTAGATGATCTCTTGAACCTTCGCTAATTTCTCCCTTTTCCTTTCTCCATTTCTCTCTTATGGCTCAGAAACCCAGATCTATGTCGTCTCCCTTACTGAAACACTCTAGCAACGTTGTTAAAAGATTTATTTCTCAAATTTATACCCCCTCTCAACTGTTGCTTTTCACTCCTATTTGGTATAATCCCAATATTACTATAGCTCATAGGGCTCTTAAATGGTCTCCTTTTTTGGCTAATGGTCTTATCTTTCTTTACCAGATCCTTCATGAAAATCGATTCCTCTATTTTGAGGAATTACTTTCCCGTTTTCACATTCCGTCTTCTTTTCGGGCTAAATATGGCTCTCTCTTGGAAATTCTTCGACAAGGTGTCATTGACCCTTTTTCAATTTCTTCTCAATCATACACCTCTCCCACATCTCCTTATGATTTTTCTGTCAAGGTTAAAGCTTCTTTTATATACGAACAGTTTTCTTCTTCTGACTCAGACACTAAAATTGAGGAATCTTGGGAACAAGATTTGCAGTCCTCCTCAATACTCTTATGGAACAAAATATGGTACAAAATTCATCATACTTCTCGTTCTTCTAGTACCACTCAGACCATTTTTTTTTAATAATAGGTTGTTTTTAACTCCATGTTCTCTTTTTAAAATGAAATTTTTGCCTAACGATAATTGCTGGACTTGTCATGCCTCTCATGCAGATCTTCTTCATATGTTCTTCTTGTGTCCAATGGTTTTTTCCTTCTGGAAACAGGTTTGGCACAAATTGTCCCAATGTTTTCTATTACTGCTCCTTACACCACTCGTCACTTCTTTCTATGAGGCTGTTCGGATATTTGGTCGGGTGATAAGGTTCGGGATATGTTGGTTGACCTTCTCTTGGCGCTGGCCTGTCAAGTTATTACTTCTAATGGGAAAAATTGTGACAACATTTAATTTCTTACCTGGTGGAACTTGATTTGTCATAATCATAGATTGGGCACCACCTATTCACCCACACTGCGTAGTGCCATAAAAAAGGACCTGTTATGGTCTCCTTTGACTTCCTATTTATCTCAGCATAACACAGTTGCCATTAGAACTATCGAGGTTCTTAAACCTCCATGAAGCTATACTATGTCTTAATTTCTTGCTTTTTCCTGCATATCTTTTATCACACCTCCTTTTCTCTTGTTTTCACTCCTCTTGTGTTTTCCCCTCTTTCCTCCCTGTAGCCCAAGTTTTTAAAATCTATAAAATGTTACTTGTTATATATCGCGGATTCATTCCTGTGTATGAACTTTGAGATATGTTTTACTTTATTGAGCTGAATTTAATGTATTGTATTTCGCATGTATTTATCTCTTGTATCGCTTTGGACTATTTCACGATTATATCTTGTTCTGTTCCATTATATTTATCTATTTATTTTTTCTCTGCAATTTTTCTAAATTTTCAAATAAAGCTTTTTAAACTAAAAAAACAACAACTCTATTAGCATGAGTTCCTGTATATTATTTAATGCTTTTTTGCTTAGAAACAAATTTAGGGCATACTTTGCCAAAGTTAACGGTGTTGCATGAAGAGCGACTGGTTTCAATATTCCCTTTCTCAGCCTCCGGCTCAGCCTGTGACAATGTTGCTGTCTGGAGAATTAATCTCTAAAGGAAGAAAGAAAATTGCATTTTAGTCACAGCGAATAAAATGTCTGCACGCTTTTAATTAACAGCTAGGTCAGCATTTGAAAGACAAGCACAGTTGGTTATTTACGCCGTTTCAAACTTAGCAAATAATTTCTTTGGTAACCGACCAGCATTCAAAGATCCCTCCATTTACTAAATTGCCTTTGTTACACATTCTTATTGAGAAGCTTAGGTGTGCAAATTGCTCCACGTGTTTTGAAGTGACTGATTTGCTTTGTGAATCGTTTGCGCTATGGTCACGGCTGCCAGTGTGTAAATGCAAAAAATTATCAGTTTGTTTTTTATACTTTCTCTCGTTTCTGTTTTGGCGCCTTTCTTTTCTTTGTGTTAATTTCAGGAAACCCAAAGCAATGATTACTACCCAAGATTTGCCCTTGGGGATCCTGTTTATTGTAGTCCTTACATTTTAAACTTTTCTTTACTATATCCTGAATTCTATCTTTTGTTGGTGTGACTCATAACATGATAGACGAGGATCATTTTAGTCTAGCCTAGCTAGGTTAATAAAAGCTGTTAAAAAAGAGTTAGTTTCACATGAGTAAGCCCAAAGCTAGTCTCAAAGCGTATTTTGCACTGGAGCAACTTGGTAGTTGTGGTCTTTTATTGGTCCTTTTTTATGGAATTTCTTCATGTAATTTTTATTAACCAGTCTGCTCCCAGACGATCGTTTTTTAAATTTTACATAGTTGTACCGTGGCTCATTAATTCTGCACACTTGTAATCAACTCTGTACAACAATTATGTTCATCAAAGTTTACAGCGTCCCCTAAGGTTCAGCAGTAGTGATGGTTAATTTGATCCTATCTTGGGCATTAGAGATTTTGCAATTCAGACATTTCATTCAGTCCAAGTGTGGTCATATTAACTATCAAAATCGGATTGGGTTCTTTCAGGGTAAGGCACCTTGCTAGGTCTCCTCGTCTAGGGTTAGACAGTATTATTGCGAGGACCATCCATTTGGAATCATTTTCCATGCACTTCTTCTGGTCCAAGTGGTTAACCAGTGGTGCAGAAATAGCCTTTCGGCGTATTCTTGATTTGTGCTGGATGATCCGCTGTCTTATCTCCTGATTTGTTTTGCCAGTATACAATTTATGGCAGGAGCAAATAATGTCATATGCGACATTCTTTATCTTACAATTTGAGAATGTAGCGTGCTTGCATTTTGTGTTGTCCATTTGGAATTCTGAGCCTTCTATTGTTTTATTGCATGCTTGCTACACATATGCCACACTTATGTTGGCCTTTAATGGGAGATAACCTCCAGTGTTGCCTCAGATTAGTTATTGCTGGTTATTGTTGGTGTTGGAGGAATGTAGGCCCTAACAAGGTGTTTGCCTATCCTTGAGTTCTTCTTGAGTGCAAAAAGAGGGTGCTCCAATGTAATGTCCAATTTTGATATTAGATGCCAGTTTTGTGGAATAATTCTTTTAAAGGGATTAGTTTCGGGGCAGTATGTAGATACACAAACAAGTTGGTCAGACATGGTTTTATTTCTTTCTCTTTCTCTTAGAGTGAACCACAGTCTCTTTAAAGAATTTATTTAAAGTCTGCGAGGATACCCATTATCTTTGAGTTTTCTGAAAGGATGGCAGCATGATGAAAGTAATCTACTTTTAGTGTGCAATTTCGGAGAATCCTTAAAAATTGCCCATATGGTAAACTTTCTTTCAGACTGCGCGGGTGGAAGCTCGTGTAGTGAAAAGCATTATGTTTGTCTGTTGGTTTGCAATACAGTGTTGTCATTAGCTATTCATCCGGAACCCTGGCCTCAACATCTAGAAATGTGATGTCTTTGTTGTTCTTGCACATGCTGAACTCCACTTGGAGGGCTCTAATGTCCAGCTCTCGGAGGCTAAGCTCATGAGCCATCTTCCTTTCCTCCATGGCCAGCCTCTTCTCTTCTAGAGCTTGCTCTTTCTCTAATTTAGTCTCCCTGTCAATCTTGGAAAGCTCTAGTTTAATTTCCTCTCCTCCTTCCTGACAGCCAGTACCTCTGTAGACAGGTTCTATGAGGACACACTGCTACCTGAACTAGAGTGGACTACCAGTCCTTAGAGAAAATTGCCCCCCGTAGGTTGCATGACAAGACCCTCTGTCAGGTCTCACTCTGATCCTTCCTAAGGCTCAGATCCCTCCTCCACTTCTCCTTCTGGGTGGGCTGCTGCCCATGCTCTTAAGGTTTTCTGAAGCTCTGCTTTCTTGGTACTTCCCTTATGGAACACCCCTCTCTCCTGGCACAACCCCTTGAACTGGGCCACTGTGTATGCCTCCAGGTTAGCCAGCTCACATTCCATATTGCCAGGTAGGACCAGAGACTTTGCAGAAAAAATGGGACTTGGGCAAAAGGACTTTTGAAAAAGTAAAAGATGTCAGAACAGGGAGAATTGAAAAAAGGTTTTACAGAGTTGTAGTGATCAAAAACTTACTATAAACACAAGTCCTATCTTCACCGCCGATCACCAATGGTAGAAATGGGATACCTGGTTGGCTGAGGATGAAGCACCCAGGCCAGGCAGGAACCACCACTCTAGTCAGGGTACGCTAGATACACACTAAAAGATAGCCTGTGCTCACCCTCTGGTAGCTTGGCACGAGCAGGCAGGCTTATCCAAAGAGGCAATGTGTAAAGTATTTCTGCAACACAAACACACAGTAAGACAATGAATACACCAAAAAAAGACTCCACACAGGTTTAGAAAAAATAGATTATAAAACAAGACCAAATGACAAAAATCCAATGCATAGAAGTTGAGATATTGAGTTTTAAAAGACTAAATGCAGTAAAGCACTTGGAAGCAAGTATCGCTAAAAAGGTTACTTTAGGTCAGCTGGACTGGGCAAAGTCAAACTTCAGGGTGACCGTAATGGGACGCCGGCCGGCTACAGGACCCATGCAGGTCCTGATAAACGAAGTACCTTTCCTGGTCGCAAACAGCGAGAGTCGTCCATCTTCTCTTTGCAGTGAAGGTGATGCATCAGTTCCAAAGATGGGTGCCGAAGTCGACAGGCGCAAAGCGATGAGCCGGATTCTGCCACGCAGTCAAGGTGATGCAATCTCACCTAGCTACAGCGGTGGTGATAAGCTGTCCGATGCGTCGATCGCTGGAGGCAAAGCACTGGTTCTGATGAAATGTGTGGATTTTACTTCCGGAACTGAGTCAATGCACCGGTTCTGTAACACCCAGACCGGACATGCGTCGAAATCAGGGTTACAAGTATCTGGGCTACTTCCAGTGAGCCAGACACATGATCAGGGATAGAGACTTTGATATCCCTGAGTCTCGAGCAACAGGAGGCAAGCCAACAAGCCCTTTGAGATCACTTGTAGGGAAGGCAGACCACAGCTCTCCTTTGTCAGAACCAGAGAGCAGCAGTCAGCAGGGCAACACAAGAGAAAAGCAGGCCTTCCAAGTCTGCAGTGCAAAGATGAGTCTTTGAAGCAGCACAGCATTACTTCTGACAGAGGTTCAGTTCATGATACAGATGTCTCATTTTAGGGGGTCGGAGACCCGGTACTTATACCCAAAAGTGCCTTTGATGTGGGGGTGACCTCAAAACAGCTCTCTGAAGTGCACGAGTATCCCTTTCAACCCATTCCTGTCTGCCAGGATATCTGTGGGGGGTAATCAGTCCTTCATGTGGGGACAGGACTCTGCCTATTCAAGTGAAGTGGTAGTCCCTCCCTTCCATCCTGTCCAGGCAAGGCCTTCAGAATAAAGATGTATGTAGATGGGTCCTCAGACACACCTATCCTTCCTCTGTTGTGGCTGTCTAGAGTGAATGCACAAAGAGTAGCTGTCACCCAGCCCAGACGTGTATTGGAGACAGAATGCAAAGCATATAGAGTTATAAGCACAGAGAAATGTCCACTTTCTAAAAGTGGCATTTCTAAAATAGTAATGACAAATCCCACGTTACCAGTAAGGAGGATTTGCCATTACCATTCCAAACATATGAAATATGAAAAAGCTACTCTTCTATGATCACGAATTACAGCTTAAAAGTGTATTAAAGAATTCCCAATGCTAACCTATGAGAGGAGTAGGCCTTACAATAATGAAAAATGAAATAGGCTGTTTGTCACTACCAGGACATGCAAAACATCACAGTACTGTAGTGTAGTTCCTATTTCCCTAATAGGCTCTGCGCATTGGAATAATATAACCTATAGGTTTGACATAGGACTAAGGTCGGTATGTCCCTATCGATTATATTAAACTTAATTACCTGTGCCAGCTAGCTCAGAGGCCACTAGAAACTCCTTGAGAACAAGAAGGGAGTAGTTTCTGGCAACCGAAAAACATGACAACTTTGTTTCCCTTTAGAAGCGGAACATGTCTCAGAATCGTGGAAACAATAGATAACAGTTTCACTCATTCAATCGTGCATGCTTAGTTTCTACAGAGTTACACAGAAAGGAAAGACGGGCGTTTCAATAAAAAGGGTTTTATTGAACAGTCTTGTTTCTCGTGTAAGAGATGTGTGCTGTTACGATCACAAGACAGTATGCAAGATAAATAATGTACAGCGTAAGCAGTAGAAATAAATAATACTGCTCTAGCATTATCTTTTAGCATATATTCACGTACATAAATAACATGAGCTAAAAATGCGAGTACCCATACGATGCATCTCTAAGCTAGTTCTACCCCAGTATACCTAACCTAGTCTAGGTGTAGGAAAGAGTAGAAGTAGGTGGAGTATTCTCTAGTATGGTATACTAAGAGTATGTTAAGTCTAGTATGCCAAGAGTCCCTCTAGGTTCTAGTCAGCTCCATACCTTGAGAATGAGAGGGGTGGGAATCTCCTGCCGGATCTTGGAACTCTAACACCCCGCAAGGGGAATCAGAACACTGGAAGCTGGATAGCTGGATTCTCTGCGTGCAGGGATGACAGCGTCTTCTCAGTGCGTCAGGCCAGGATACGGGCTTCTCTGAAGTCGAGGTCTCCTCTAACTTGCTTGGGCAAGGGAAGGTATATTTATACCTGATAGGTGTCGAGGAATGTTAGCATTGATGTTAGGTCGGACAGGGGAAGACGTCAGGAATGAACCCTTAAGGTATAACGGTTCATACATAATAGATGAGTTCTTGGAGAAATCAATAGTCCTGTGCTAGGGAAACTCCCAAGGCTTAAGGGTCTGGTTTCTAAGAACTCGCTGTGACGTTAGGGTGGACGGATGTCGGTGACCATGCCTGTATTTGGAGTGCACGGCTAATGCCTAAATAAGGACAGGGATTCTATGCCTATATAAGGGCATGGCGAATTGTGCCTATATAAGGACATGATTCAGGAAAACCTATATACGGATACCTAAAGCAGAATACAACACCCACTCCATCTTCGAATGAACGATAATACTAAATGCTAAACATTTTAAATGCTAAACATAAAATTGAGTACCACATATTGCTAAAAACATTTTAAAAGAAGCTCAAAACTGTTGAAATGCAATAAGTACTGTACATTTAAAGCATAGTATTCATTCAAGCATATAACGGAAGTAAAATGCAACGTAAATGAAACAGTAATATATACATATGATGAAATGGTCGATAAGTTCTTATAATCAAAGCCATTGCATATCATGGAATCTAATGACATTTTTCTAGACAAGTAAGGTGACATTGTGTCCCTGGAAGTATTCAAAGAAGTCCGTTTTATAAGACTAGTTCTACTGTAAGCAGATTGTTCTTTTACCATGTCATGTCAAAAATTTAAAAAAGTTCAATTCTGGGAAAAGTTCCAAGTTTGAAAAACATGAAGGCCAAATTTTCATTGATGCCCTGGTACACTGTGAGCCGAATCAAAGTCAGTGTATGGGTCTGGCGTAAACATTAGATCATCTATGTCTGTAGCCAAAATATCATCCACCGAAGTTGGTGACAGTTGGAACACTTCGTGTAGAAGATTAATTGCACAAAGATGTGAAGCATCGCCGTCAACATTGGATGCCACAGCAATGTTTGCGTCTGTTGTTACCTGTGTGCTCGTTGATCCATCTCGTACCTCAGCAGCAGCCGGAAGCGTCTGTGAGATCTCAATGAAGGCCGCCATCAGGATTGGAAGCCTCTCGGGACAACACACAGCATGGGCCGTTATCGGGTCCAGCAGAGTATCGATAGCCGTTGGCATGACTGATGGGAGTGTTAGACAGATGTCTAGCACGCGTTCTTCACCGCAAAACAAGCAGCGTAGAACAGGTAAGATGCAATCTTGCCAGATTGGTCTGAATGACAGGAACCACGTTGTATTAAGTTCCCGTAGACGAGGCATGCCAAAAAGCTGTACTATTCGCTCACGCCATTTCCGTTCAAGGCGGGCTCTCTCCACATCGCTCGGAGTGATGTTGGCGAAGAGGCTTGCCATAGCGTAGTAGGAGGAATAGAAACAGAATTCCTGCAACAAGTGCTAGAATTAGCGGCACACCACCAAACACAGAATGTGCGAAGTTTGGGATGATTCCGAGGACAGCCTGGAAAGGTGCTAATAGTCCGGAACAGATGGTCTTAAATACATGTACAATTCCGCTTGTATCTGACATGTTAAAGATATGTCCTATCATTTCTACGAAATGTATAGGGCAGTTTGTACTAATTAAAGCTTGTATCTCAGCCGAAGTCCTTGCAACTTGTAGATCATAGGTTTCTTTGGCCGAGGTCAAAGGCACTGATTGTTGTATAAGCATGGCTTTCATTCTGCTTAAAGTATCAAATCGTATAAAAGGGACATTCAACGAAGGCCATAGAGGCGACTCCCTGACTGTGTCTATTGGGGCAAACAATACTTGCATACAGCAAGTGACCCTGGAGTTGACTGTTACTAGATATGGGATGCCTGGCAACATGCCACAGCAACTCTGATCATTCAACATGAGGTAACTCCCGTTAGAAAGTTGTCCAAACGTTGGATTAATCACAGCAGCTGGTGTACCTTGCTGGTGGCAGGACAAATTTGCCACAGAACCATTACAAGCCCCGTGTAAAGATATGTCCTGACAAATCAGTGAACCGCTTAGTGCACTTTCACAGTGTGTACCGCTTAGAAACACTTCGCGATCCCCACTCCAACATCTATGTGTGTAAGGTAAATTCCAGGATGTCTTAATGTATTCTTTACCCAACCTTTCATATTTGCCTGCTTGCATCTGTTGAAGGCAATACTGAAATTGAAAAGTAGTCACAGGTATACTAATTTTGCCATGAATAAGCCATTCTGTAGCTGGTTTTTCTGCCACTGTGAATGGTAATTTTTCAAGTTTTTCAATGCTCAGTACTGTATACTTTGCTCCCCTTTGTGCCAGTTCGATCTGTTTATCAGTTAGATTGTATTCTGCAAACAGAGCCGTCGTGTTGATAAAACGCCAAGGCACATAGCCCGCACGCAAAGATTGCAGCGTCCAGCTTAGTAACATAATAGAACGTAATTGAGACTGGCCTCGCTGTAACATGGCTAAATCTTGTTCCAGTATGTCGATAGCAGAGGATACAATACTGTCTAATGAATACATTCTGGAGGACAAAGTTGTTAACCCATTGTCGACCACAGAGAGAGTTTTCTCTAAATTAATACGATCAAGTTCACGTATTCGTTCTGCGGCCTCCATCTGTGACACCTTCCATGCTTCATTATAAACAGCATAGATGCCGGCATATATGAAACGTTTTTGACGCGGTTTTCTTGGTCCAAGCAAGAATTCTCTAAGATCTGCGTCTTCTTTAAGTAAAGATAAGTGTTGTTTCACATCCTTAAGTGTAGATATTTTCAGCCAATCGAGGCATAATTTCCCTACACTGTATGTTGTTACTACCCCCGGATGCTTTCTTTGGACGTATCTTGGGTCTGGCCTATGAATAGTAAACCCCCCGTGTTTTATTCAGGAATCTATCTTGACAGTTGTTGGTGTCTGTGGGCCAGATCAACCATTTTCTCCAATCAGGATTTGTTCTGTTGAGTTGTATTATGGTGTCAACTGTAACCACTGCCTGTGTATTGTTATCACTTGCAGGTGTTGGTACACAAGGATTTTTCAAGTCTTTGATCTTGGCTAACCCAAGGCAAGACGTTTGTTGGACAATGTCATTCAAAAACATTATTTGTTGAGGGACGATACAGGCTCTAAATAAAGCTTCTATCCCCTGCACTTGCCAATCTTTTGTACCCCAGACAGATTTTGTGTCTATTGTGTCTTTCCATAAGTGGAAACCCTGTCTAGACAATTGGGCAATAAATGCTGCAGAGTAAATCTGTTTTGTATTTGTTAACATAATTTTCAGTCCTGTTTTGTTTACATTTCTATAGTAGAATGTTTCTGGATCAGATGTATTGTATCCTGAAAAATATGGAAACTTTTTGACAAATGTTTTTGAACTACCTTTTGGTGGTGTAGGACAATGCTCCCATTGGTTAAACATAAACACATTCCTAGGCATTGCAGATTTATGAAAAAAATGATGACCATAGTGGTTATAGCAATACAGCTGTTCATAGTCTGATGAACCCTCTCAATATTCATTATTAGAAAATGCAGCAGATTTTTCTAGGTCAAACATTATATTATTTACAGTCTCAAAGTCCCAATCATCTGAGAAGGTACTGGATAAAACAAAATCACTCAGTGAGATCTTAAATAAATGTGGAATGTTCAAATGTTCCGTCGGGCCAAAGATATCGAAATCTGTTTTGTCCCACACTATACCATCCTGTATAGGAACAGCTGTGATGTTCACTGCAGACAAGTCTCTTGTTTCACGATGGGATGATTTGTGAGGTTTCAAAAGTAAGTTCACTTCTTTTCTTTCAATGTCCAAATGGATGTATCTGCCATTTATAAGCACGCTCATAGTCATAACCAAAGCTAGCCAAAGCAGGAAGAAAAATATTCCAGAAATAACCCAAAGTTCAATCCCTGGTGAAACTACATAAGTCTTTTAAAAAAATGCAAAAAGTCTTGTACTTGCTGTTTAAAAGTTTTTGTTGCTGGCAACGTCTCGGGCTCACTCGGATCCTCAGAAAACGTATCAAAGTTAATGAAGTAGCCAGAAGCAGTCCTGTCAATTGTTGGAATTGCATCAGGATTTGTTGAAATTGATGGAACCAGTTGATCACGTGCTACGTTGGTGTAGACAGGTGTATTTGGACAAACTGATACTTGATTTTTTCAAGAGGGATGAGTTCCATGGCATTGTTGCTTAGTCCTTCATCTGTTACTGCTGAATTCCCAATTGTTATTAGTCTTTCAGTCTGAACCTCTTGGATAGTAGCGAAAGGAGTGTGTCTGCTACTAGGTCAGAGTCCACGAGGCCTACTACTTAGTATTGGCCACATACTGTGGTGTGATGAGGTCGATGGACACAAATCTGTTCTCCTTTTTTCCAGCAAGGGGCGGCAGAAGTACTGTTCTTGTTCCGTGGATGGCCAGGACAGGTACTGGTTGTCTGTAAGAAGGTCCAAATTCCTTCTTGTCTGCAATTTTCTCTCTGACTAGATCCCCAACTTTTGGAATCCAGACAGGCCTTGCTGGGACTGCCGGTTTTTCCCCAGTGGTGGTTGGCTGCAGGAATACGTTGCTTTGTTTCGTTCTTAATTCATTTAAGTCCTATAAAACAGCCAAACGATCTTTGATATCAAAGGGTTTATTATCCACCACTGTGCCACTGCATTCCAGATCGGGCACCCACAGTCTTGTCCCAAATAGAACCTCATATGGAGTGACCCCCCCTAGAGAACTTCTTGGCAAGTTGTTTAATGAGCGTTGGACCCCATAAAGATGTCTGACCCACCCATCACCCGAACCTAATACCCTAGCTGTTATAGACTGCTTTATGTCCCGGTTTTTCCTTTCCACAACAGAATTTCCCTCAGGATGAAACGGAGAGGAGTACCGCAATGCAACGCCCAGACTGGCCATGGCGTCTTTGTAAGCTCGAGAGCTAAACGCAGGGCCCTGGTCAGAATGTAGCGTGCCTATTGCGTATGTGCCGATAAAGACTCGCAAATCTTTTATAACAGTTCGAGCGTCAGCCGAGCGCTGAGGCCATATCCATAGGAACCTTGATTCAGTATTTGTGGGATTGCATTTGTCCAGAGGGACGCCTGCGCATAGATAGCCTAATGCTGTCTAATAATGGTGTCTGTACTGGGCTGCTACATTCGTAGCATGGTGTCTGGTGGCATTCTCGCTGTAATTTACAGTCTAAGCAGTTATTGATGAATATGTGTATTTCTGTATTCATTCCAGGCCACCAGTACATCTCTTTTAAAGTTAATATTGTTTTAGAGATCCCTTGATGTGACAGACCCTCCCCAGATGTGTTTCATAAATCAAAGCTGCTCTACGTTCCATGTTTGGAATTACCCTATCCCCCACTCCAGGGATTCGAGCAAAAGGAACGTTGTTCGCATCAATTACATAAGAGTACTTGAGTGGAAACTTTTTTGGTAACGCTGCACTACTGCCCTTGCTTGAAGCATTGACAGCCAACATTATCTCACCGTCTATTTTCGTTTTTGAACGAGTGATCGCAGCTACGGAAGCCGTCTGAATAGCTCCCTTTGCGGCTTCGTCAGCCAATGAATTCCTGCAACGTGAACGCCATCACGTTGATGACTCAGTGTATGGATCACGTGAGCATTTGGTAGTTCGCTTTAACTGAACTACTTGTTCCCAAAGCGTTTTATGCTTTATTGTGCCACCTTTTGCATCTTTGAACCCATTTCCAAGCCAAGTTTGTATATATTCATTATACGACTGTACACAGTAGAAAGAATCGCACACTATGAGTGTGGGGAATTCTCGATCTGTACTTTCAAGTGCCAGTTTGAATGCTTGTAGTTCAGCTCGCTGAGCTGTACAATCTCCTAGAGATTGAGTTTGTGTGACCATAGGTCTGAATTTGCCATCGCGCATGCGACCTTTAACGATTGCACATGCGGCACTGTAAGCTTGCTTACTCCCTGTTGCGGGTTGTGCGGATCCGTCAGTGTAAATTATGAATTCGTACTGATCGAGAGGCAGAATCTCAGTAGGCAGAGGACATTCATGTTCATATTGCAGGAATGCTTGTGTTTTTAGATCGGGATTAAAAACATATTCAACATCTGTTGCAGCAAGAGAATTAACCCATTGTATCCATCTCGGATGTAATGCTTTAGCATTTGGCATGCTCGCTTTTGTTACCACCTCTAGAGCCGGTACTGGGGTTACGACAATAATGTGTTTCCCTTGGGCTAGAGCTCTTTCTTTTGCTACTGCAGTTTGAACTGCTGTCAGTATTTTTTCTGTTGAAGTGAAGCGCATTTCTGCTTGTGTATACAAGTGTGATTTGTATGCAATTGGTACTTTTTCACCCTCATTAGATGTTAAGTAGGTGAAACCGCTTTGACCCGAAATTATTCGGATCACTAAATTGCGTTGATTACGCGTGTCTGTAAGTGATTTGTTGCTAACATGTTAGCTTGGAGTGAACGCAGGATCTCTGTATGTTCCTGTGTCCAATTTGTGGTTGAAAAATCAGGTTTGATTAGTGCGTAGAGAGGCTTAACCCTTTCTGCGTAGTTCAGAAGGTAAGTTCTTCCAAAATTGAGGAAACCCAGAATGGATTGTAAATTTTTCAGCGTTTTAGGAGGTTGGAGCAGCGCACACCTTTCGAAAAAGTTAGCTGCCAAGCTCTTGCCTTCACTTGAAAGCTCATTTCATAGAAACAGGACATTGAGATGGGCATTTCTGGACTTTTTAAAGTTGAATTTGTAGCCCTCAGAGGCGAAGCCCAGTATAATGGTGCTCACCCTGTTCAAGTGTTTTTCCAGGTCATCGTCTGTCAGATAGATGTCATCGACATATGACAATGCCTCATTATCATAAATTTGTAGTAACTCCGTTACTCTCGCTGAGAATAACCCCGGGCTGTTCTTGAACCCTTGTGGGAGTCAACAAAATTGACGCTGGGTCCCCATTATTGAGAAAGCTGTTAAGTACCTGCTTTCAGGGGCTATGTTTTGACAAAAGAAACCATTTGAGATATCTAATGTAGTTTTATATTTTTTACGCACAATGTTATTCATTAATGCTGTACTATGTGCATTTTGTACTGCAAAAGTTTTAGAACATGTGTTTAAGTGTCTGTAGTCCAAAACTAGACGATATGAATTGTCTGGTTTGGAGACAGGAAACAAAGGATTGTTCATTGAGGAGGTGCATGTTTCAATCACCCCTTGGTATTCAAGTTGATCTAAGATCTCCCTGACCTGTTTTTTAGCTTCTTGCTTTATTGGGTACTGCCTTTGTGCAGTAGGTTAATTTTTCAACTGTATTTTGTGATGAGGTGAATCCTCATCCCATCCTACATGATTTTTAGGTCTCGCCTACGCAGCGCGCATGCGCTGCATAGGGGGGACCTCTTGGAATCGATCCGCTTTTGTCCCCAAAAACGTGCACGCGTTGCATTGCTTTCAATGGCAACGCATGCACGTTTGGAGATTCCCTTGCGGGAGCGAGCTTTGGCAACATCTGTTTGTAATTAACTTCCAAACAGATGCTGCCCAAGGCTCGCTCCCGCATAGAATCGCTGTGTGTTCTCTCGGCCGGCCGCACTCCCCCCACCCCTCCCACTTGTTAACCCCGGGGCCGCGCTTGTGTTTCAGCGCTTGTCTAAATACGCTACTGGTGCCTACATATTTCAAAAATTACCTTCGTTATGCAGGGCCAGCATTTTATTTTTTGGTTTAGGACAAAAAATATATACATTATGCATTGGTAGGTCCCCCAGAAATAAAGTTTTACTAAAAAAAATACAAAGAAAGAAAGCATCAACAACGCGAAAACAACGGTATCCAACGCCAGACCAATTATTTGCTTTTGTCAATGTTTGTTTTCTCATACTTGATCTGAGATAAACATGAGGAGTGTAACTTATCATCATGCACTGCATTACAGCCATCAGCAGCGCGTACTCTGCGGAGGATAAGTGCAGGTTTTGATTTACGGCCGGTATAAACGTCCGGTGTCCAAGTGGAGTTAAAGTGTCCATCGCTCCAGCAAAGTAAACCCTGGGAAGCTCTCGAGCTGGGATGAATGGGGCTGCATTTTCCGTTATGCTGATGGTTGCTAGGACCCCAAATCGAAGCACGTGCATCTCACCCCTCCCCCGGGCCTCCCATCCTCCTCCTCAAACGGGAGCGGGGCAGGCTGCGCCATTTGCGTTGCACTTTGGCAGCGGAGCGCAGTGCGGGGAGGAGGGACCTGTTACTTGGAGGAGTTCTCACAGCGCCCAGACTGCTTCTTGTGTCCGGCCGAGTTTGGTCCTTCCCACGCCTCCGTGAACTTGAAACTGTAGCAGCTTTCCATTGCCCGGGACGTTTGCGAAGATGGCGCAGCTGAGGAGGCGGGTGGTCCAGTTCGGGCTCTTGGTGGCCGTTTGCTGTAAGTTCCCTGCTCCCCTCTGGTGGTGGTCCCCCTGTGCGCTCGAGTTCGCCAACAGACAAGGGGGGAGGAGGGGAGGGAACCCCCGGCTGCTGCCGCGGTATCAAGCCCATGAAGCCCGCTATCTCACTTCAGCGGTGGGAGTTTGACGGAGCTGGAGGCAAACTCAGGAGGCGCGGGGTTGGAATGTAAATATGAGATGACGTTTTATAGCTGGGCTGAGATTGCAAGAGAATGTTCTCAGACAGGAAAGCTCTCCAAACGCAAACCCTTTATTATCATGTGAGGATGTTTACAGCTCCGTTTCTAATTCTAAATACGAACACACTTCGTACGAAAAAGTATATCGGTGCTTTCTTTGAAAGACTTCGGCCGCGTTATGAACTGAAGCCTTTAGAATCCACGCCAGTTTAGTTAAAAAAAATAATAATAATTGAAAATGAAATATTTTCAGTATATAACGCTTGATTTTCTGAAACAAAAAGTACGAAAACTTTCTAGCTCTCGCTTGTGTGCAGGCAGCGCACTTTCTCCTTTCATGGAAATTGTTAATAGTGAGCAGGTGCACGTACCAGGACAAAGGCTGATGCCTGCTAACACCCGACCTGATGAAGTGTCGCTAACAGAAAGTCCGCATCAGTGGAGGCTTTGATTGGTCGTGTAACGGACGGAACCACAACCACTCATTCATTATGGATGCTTGAACTAACTTTACACACTAGGCCCACCGTCCCGAAGAATGCCTTTTGAAATACAGAAAGTGACTCCCACCGGTATCTGCAACCCCCTAATAGAGCACCACAGTGTAGAACATGCATGTTTGAGGAGTCTGCATGGGGGTATAGTTGGACCGCACAGGCTTATTGGGCACGACATAAGCCAAACCATGTGTTTTCATAGATGTTAGTGGTCAGTTGTGCGTGTTATCACTTCATGCTGCCTACACATTTGCACAATTTTCTTACCCTATCATTTCTTTCTTCTTCATTCAACAGCTTTTTAGACTTTATTTTGTCGTTTCGTTATTTCCTTTTTCTTACCCTTACTTATTTTCTTCTTTCCTTCTATTTCCTTTCCTCCTTCTTTAAGTCATTATTGAGAAACTTGGTCCACTCCCGTTTAGTAAATCAGAGAAAAAGAACTTAAAAGTGAATCACTATTCCAGTGTGTTGAAAATGTTAAATCTGGACAAAGACGGGGGCAAACACTACTGCACATTCACGAAACACAGGACAGCAGGTATACAAAATGTCAGTTTATAGCACATATCACAAAATGCTTATTTGAATATTGTTTTTGCAAGGAAAGTTTTTTTGCAAATGTATATCATAACAGCGAATCCTATAATAAAAAATAAAGTATAAAAAATTAACCTGCCACTTATGGTTGGGGGTGTAAGAACCATGTTGATCCCCTTCATGCACATGGTTTAGTGCACAGATCCTGGAATGGCAAAAATGGCAACTTGAGAAGTGGCACTTCAAAGCTGACATTTTGTACTTTGACGTTTCTGGTTAAGGGCAATGCTTAAAATTCAAGAATGTTTTGAAAACATATTTAAAAGAAATATAGCAAGTTAAATGTATATAGAAGACAGCTTTGAGTCTATCACAAATTCTTTCACGAATCCAAACTCTCTCTCGACGTTTCACTCTTCTTCGTTTTTTCCGACTCCCATTCAGCTTTTCATGTTTTCGTTTGTACACAAATAAATGTAGTGTAGCATCGCTACTTATCTTGTAGCCTTTCTTAATTTCTTATCCTGAAGCTGAATTAAGGACTTTTCACATGCGTTCGCATACCGTCCCTCTCCTCCTCCCTTCCCGCCAGCCAGGTACAATTCCTTCCTCTGTTGAAAATAAGAGGGCTTAAGAAATGGCTAAAATCCTTTGCCGGCTCAGCTTTTCATCCTTTCTTCCGAGTCTAAAAGTGTGGCTTTTGAGTTGGTTGGACTTCGTTTTCCATCTCAAAGTTTCGTTCTCCTCTCTCAATTAAATCGGAGGACAATTTTCAAATGAGTTCGAATCCCATTGCCCTCTGCCTTTCACCTTGATAAAATGAGTGCCTTTGCACTGTAAAAGGTAGCTACTATTTACCAACGCACAACTAGAATGTCAGCGTAGCCTCTGGCAGTGATGTCTCTGCTGCTAGAAGCAACGGGGGAGAGGGGTGCGCTGACACCGGAACCGAAGGGAGCTCTCCTTCCGGTGCACCTACGTAAGAGGATGTTGAAAATATGAGTTGGGAAAAGAGACATTTTAAATTCATCCTCTGACGCTGTTTAAACAATATCTCCTTTAATATTTCGGGGATTGCACGGCACATTTTAAAAGCTCAAGAAATACAGTGATATATTATGTATGTATTTATAGATGTTTAAGTGCACGGCACTTTAATGCACACTTTTCGGCGCTACAAATGATGTGAGGTTGTTTTGTTAGCGCTATACCTGCTGCAAACTCATTTTATCCTTCGAATGAAAGGCTTGTGTGAGGGCCCCAGGAGCCTGGATCGTGCCTCTACCCCCCTACTACCCCTCTACTACCCCTCTACCCCTCTACTACCCCTCTACTACCCCTCTTCTACCCCTCTTCTACCCCTCTACTACCCCTCTTCTACCCATCTACTACCCCTCAACCCCTCTTCTACCCCTCTACTCCCCCTCTACCCCTCTACCCCTCTACTACCCATCTACCCCTCTTCTACCACCCCTATTCCCCTCTACTATCCCTCTACCCCTCTACAACCCCTCTTCTACCCCTCAACCCCTCTTCTACCCCTCTTCTACCCCTCTTCTACCCCTCTACCCCTCTTCTACCCCTCTGCCCCTCTACCCCTCTTCTACCCCTCTACCCCTCTACCCCTCTTCTATCCTTCTACCCCTCTACCCTTCTACCCCTCTTCTACCCCTCTTCTACCCCTCTTCTACCCCTCTACCCCTCTACTATCCATCTACCCCTCTTCTACCACCCCTATTCCCCTCTACTATCCCTCTACCCCTCTTCTACCCCTCTACCCCTCTTCTACCCCTCTACCCCTCTTCTACCCTTCTACCCTTCTACCCCTCTACCCCTATACTACCCCTCTACTACCCCTCTACTACCCCTCTACTACCCCTTGACTACCCCTCTTCTACCCCTCTACTACCCATCTACCCCTCTTCTACCACCCCTATTCCCCTCTACTATCCCTCTACCCCTCTTCTACCCCTCTTCTACCCCTCTTCTACCCCTCCACCCCTCTTCTACCCCTCTACCACCCTTCTACCCCTCTACCCCTCTACTACCCCTCTACCCCTCTACTACCCTTCTACCACTCTACCCCCCTCTACAACCCCTCTACCCCTCTTCTACCACTCTACCCCTCTTCTAACCCTCTTCTAACCCTCTTCTACCCCTCTACTACCCTTCTACTACCCCTCAACCCCTCTTCTACCCCTCAACCCCTCTTCTACCCCTCAACCCCTCTTCTACCCCTCAACCCCTCTACTACCCCTCTACTACCCCTCAACCCCTCTACTACCCCTCAACCCCTCTACTACCCCTCTACCCCTCTACTACCCCTCTACTACCCCTCTACTACTCCTCTACCCCCTACTACCCCTCCACCCCTCTTCTACCCCTCTTCTACCACTCTACCCCTCTTCTACCACTCTACCCCTCTTCTACCACTCTTCTACCCCTCTTCTACCCTGCGGTGGACTAAGTGGCAGCCGGAGCATGATAGCACTGCTTGTCCTTTAAAAAAAAAAAGCATTGGCATAGCCAATAGGTCTCGCCTTTGGGACCTTATAAGTGTTTAGTTATGCAGCACAATATCCTTGGTACAACAACATCAACTGTTGCATGGCTAAGCACTTATAAGGTCCCAAAAGCGAGACCTATTGGCTATGCCAATGCTTGTTATATAATGCTGGGGCCTGGGTAACTGCCCATTTCCTGGCATAAGTATATTTTAGCTGAATTGGAATATGGTTAGAGAAGGCAAGCATAATAATGTCCTCGCCATGTGGGCACTCCCTGAAAAATTGTGGTGGCCATTCTTTTTCTGCTAGAAGTATGTCATAGCCCCTTGAAAGTTCTTCCCAAAAGAGTGCTTTCACCTGTCTAGGTATGTCTCCCTCCATCCGGAGTGTTATTTCATATAACTTTTGTGGAGCACTAATCCTGGTGTCTACAGTCTCAACTGTGATGTACTCATTCAGGTCCACTATCTCCAGAAGTTCCTTCAGGTTCTGGCGAGCTATTGTGACTTCTGCTGCACTGTCCAGCATTGTCTGAGCCCATTCTCCGTTCTTGAGTTGTGTTCTCAGTATCCTCGGCATGTCTGATCTTCAGACCTGCTACCTTCTTCTTTGAGAATTGAGGTTTAGATGTATTTTTCGGACCGTGTTTGTCGTCTTTCGATTTCACGCGTTCTTCTCTATGTTCTGACCGTCCTCTTCTCTCCGATGTCTGTGACGAGATCTGAAAGGTACGAGAGGAACGTGTATCAGTATCTTGATACCTGTCAGGTTTTTTCAAATTATCCCTATTCCTGAGGTTATACCTCCTTTCAGAGGGCTCCTTTTGAGGAGACCTACCTCGGGATTGAGAACGTTTCTCTTTTGAATTTTGTTTATTAGTTTCCCACTTCTTTTTAGAAGATGTAGGAGATTGTTTAATAGAGTCCTTTTCAGGATTTTCAGATAGTTTCGGCTTCACTGGTCTTCCACCCAAACTATCTCTGCCTAATTCTGCATAAGATTGTTCTATTATTCTGGGTAGCTCAGTTTGATGTTCCCTTAATTTTTGGCGGATCGCCACTGCTGCTGCCTTCCCTTTAATATTAGATAATATTATTGTTGAGACCTGGTCGAAATTTTTCAGTAATTTCATACCTAAATTCAGAGCAGGCTCTGCCCCATATTCGTTTTGAATTTGTTTCAGGACATCAGGTATTACCGCAATTGACGGAACACCATGTGTTTTAGTATAGATGGCAGCAAAGACTGAGCCCCAAGTGGTGCAGTCTTCCAGTTGTGGTGTGATCCCCATCGGTGAACAGATGGTTAGGATTCTGTTTTTCTCATACGGGCTAGTATTTGGAAATACTGCCTCGATTTGAGTAATTTTTTGAGCTATCCAAAACGGAATTTGCTCACGTTTTGTGGGCATTTTTCCCATGACTGCTTATAGAGTCTGTGGTGTAATTTTTAGTGTATTCCCCTGTTGAGGAGTTTGATTTGGAAGTGTCAATGGTGGTTGGACTGTAAAAGTCCGCATGACATATCGGACCAGTTGTCTGTAGATTTTTATTAACTCTGTAATTTGAGTAAGTAGTTCCTCGTCTGACATTATATCGAGGTCAGGATGAGGAGTGTAGCCGGCTAGAATCGGCCATGTTGCTCCTGGTCTACCTAGTGGACCGAGCCTGGTAATGTCTATGTGATGATTTAGGGCGCCTTTAAACCAGAGCTGATGCTCCTGGTATGTTAGTGGAATTTCAATATCCTCGAAAGGAATATATTCCTCTGGTGGTTCATCTTCTTTGTAGAAGTGAAACAGTCTTGTTACTGAATTTGATTCAGGAAATATTACCCATGAATAGAATACCTCTGTCTGAAAGGATTCGTGTGCCTCTATCACGAAAACTGCTCTACCGCCTCTTGGTGGTAGGCCGCGTTTTATATGTTTTAGAGTGATGGCTCTTCTTAAGTTTGGATTGATGTCTATGACACCCTCCTCAGGTTCATTTAAACCTGTAAAGTTAAAAACTGCTATGGCTGGAACAGTCGCAGCTCCACTGGTGTCGGTGGCAATTTCCTCGTTGGACATTTGTTTTTTGAAAAATGTAGAACAAGTTTCAAGGAAACAAAAAGATAAGGTGCACAATATTTTGGAACACTGTATCCTTCAACGTTGAACAAACCAAACAACTAATATATAGGGTGCTTCCCTATTTAGTTATGGCGGATATTTAACCCTACCCACTCCGGACGTCTTATGGAGTATGTGAGTAGGGGTCTCTAAAAAAAGCATGAATGAGTTACTCAGTATCTAGCGTTAAATTACTGCCTTACCAAACCGTTGGGCGCCATGTAGTGTAGTTCCTATTTCCCTAATAGGCTCTGCGCATTGGAATAATATAACCTATAGGTTTGACATAGGACTAAGGTCGGTATGTCCCTATCGATTATATTAAACTTAATTACCTGTGCCAGCTAGCTCAGAGGCCACTAGAAACTCCTTGAGAACAAGAAGGGAATAGTTTCTGGCAACCGAAAAACATGACAACTTTGTTTCCCTTTAGAAGCGGAACATGTCTCCGAATCGTGGAAACAATAGATAACAGTTTCACTCATTCAATCGTGCATGCTTAGTTTCTACAGAGTTACACAGAAAGGAAAGACGGGCGTTTCAATAAAAGGGTTTTATTGAACAGTCTTGTTTCTCGTGTAAGAGATGTGTGCTGTTACGATCACAAGACAGTATGCAAGATAAATAATGTACAGCGTAAGCAGTAGAAATAAATAATACTGCTCTAGCATTATCTTTTAGCATATATTCACGTACATAAATAACATGAGCTAAAAATGCGAGTACTCATACGATGCGTCTCTAAGCTAGTTCTACCCCAGTATACCTAACCTAGTCTAGGTGTAGGAAAGAGTAGAAGTAGGTGGAGTATTCTCTAGTATGGTATTCTAAGAATATGTTAAGTCTAGTATGCCAAGAGTCCCTCTAGGTTCTAGTCAGCTCCATACCTTGAGAATGAGAGAGGTGGGAATCTCCTGCCGGATCTTGGAACTCTAACACCCCGCAAGGGGAATCAGAACACTGGAAGCTGGATAGCTGGATTCTCTGCGTGCAGGGATGACAGCGTCTTCTCAGTGCGTCAGGCCGGGATACGGGCTCCTCTGAAGTCGAGGTCTCCTCTAACTTGCTTGGGCAAGGGAAGGTATATTTATACCTGATAGGTGTCGAGGAATGTTAGCATTGACGTTAGGTCGGACAGGGGAAGACGTCAGGAATGAACCCTTAAGGTATAACGGTTCATACATAGTAGATGAGTTCTTGGGGAAATCAATAGTCCTGTGCTAGGGGAAACTCCCAAGGCTTAAGGGTCTGGTTTCTAAGAACTCGTTGTGACGTTAGGGTGGACGGATGTCGGTGACCATGCCCGTATTTGGAGTGCACGGCTAATGCCTAAATAAGGACAGGGATTCTATGCCTATATAAGGGCATGGCGAATTGTGCCTATATAAGGACATGATTCAGGAAAACCTATATACGGATACCTAAAGCGGAATACAACAGTACATGTCCTAACTTTAATTTACTGCCCTTAGGGGGACCTAGGACCTACCTTAGGGTCGACTTATGTGTGATAAAAGGGGAGTTTCAAGCTTGGCAAGTAGTTTTAAATGCCAAGTTGAAGTGGCAATAAACTGCACACATAGGTCCTGCAGTGATAGTCCTGAGACAGGTTTAAAAGGCTACTTTATTGGGTGGCCCAATCAGTGCTGCAAGCCCACGAGCAACATTACATTTACAGCCCTGGGTATATGGTATACCACATTACAAAGGACTTACAAGTAAATCAAATATGCCAAACAGGTGTAAACCAATTATACCATGTTTAGAGGAGAGGGCATATGCATTTTAGCACTGGTTGGTAGTGGAAAAGTGTGCAGGGTCCTAAATCCAACAAAAAGAAGATCAGAAAAGGAGGAGGAAAGCACAAAAAGTTTGGAGTGACCCTTCAGAGAGGGCCCTTTTCCCACAGTAATCATCTTGAGGGCATTCAGTCAAATTTCAAATGCCTACAAATGTCAGTTTATTTAATTATTTCTTTCACAGTTGTAACCATGACTTGGTCCTGAGGAGACCCCACAATGACAGGGTTCGAAACGCGTCGACAACCGAGCATTAGGGAGTTGTTGGACATTCAACCATTTATATAGGCAACCCTATCATAAAAACTTGGTGCCTTGTTTCTGTTAAATTAATGAGTAGTGACAACCCCTGCTAATGTTTGTTTTTAGGAGCTTGGATAATTGAGACAAATCTGTTACTCCTACCGCTAAGAAAGCTGGGTACTGGTACACTTTATATGTGTCACTCATTAAAAAAATGTATTTATATGTTTTGTTATTTATAATTTAAGTTTATGTTCTACAGTAATAAGGAATACACTGTGGGTTACTAAAGCTTACTGGATGTCAAATGGATGTTATCTAATGTCTTTGATTGTATTATGCAGAGTGTCTAAGGGAAAAAGCTGAAAAATAATCATGTATAGATACTATGGTCATGCTAATTACATTTCAAGATCACAAACTAATGATTTACTGTGTTGGTTAAATAACTTCAGACAAGGTGCTTTGTTGTTTGTTAACTTTTAGAAAGCTGGCATTATTGTTCCCTAAACATTTGGTGCCTGCAGCCTGTTCTTGGGTCACATGACTAGGTGTAGTTGGCAGTTAACCTTTGTGTATTCATCCCAGACAGCACAACAATAGAGGGTCTGGCTGTTTACAGGATGAGTCATCTCTAACCTAATAGGGGAGCAAAGCTATCACCTACCACACTTGCACTTCAAAGACACTGGCTCAGCTCGCACACAGATGACTTCACTCTGCATATTGTGCCCCAAGACAGACTTGTACCAGGACAGGGAAGCAGGACATTCTAGACACCTCTGTAGGGGGTTAACTCCCGAAGCTTTTCCAAATCCCAAGTAGACACCAGGTATAAATATTGGACCTCAAGATTACATCTGGACCTGTGGAAGACATAGAATAAGGACTGCTCTGCTGCCCTGCTCCTTGCCGCAAGAACAATTGCCCAGCTGCTTTGCTGCTCTGCTGTCTGAGTAAGAAGAACTTGACCTGCACCTTGAACCCAGGACCACCAGAGTGACTCCAAGGGCAAGTTGCCTGGTCTCCTGATCAGACCTTCAGGGACAGAAAAGGCTCCAACCATCTTGAACCCTGCACCTGGACTCTGCCTGCTGTGAGTCCTAAATCCCCAAAAAGTGCATCTCCAGTCCTGGACCCTTAGAAGTGGGAGTAAAGGTGTTCGGCCAGCCCAGCTGTGGTCCCCATTACAAACAATGCAGCATGATGCAACCCAAAGCAGTCTTTGCAGCTCTTCATCGGAACTAGAGCAGTGCGACGCAATTCTATGCAGACCTCGCATCACAGTCTTCGCAGGTCCTCATCAGGATCAGCTTAGTGTAATGCAACTCGACACAGGACCCCCGCATTGCTCCTCGGAACAGTCGTTGCACAGCTCAATGCCCCACCACAAGAGCATAAGGGACAATTCCCTTGATCGTTGGGTATTATGCTTTCCCTAATTGTACATTCCCGCCTGTATCCACTTCTGCAAGTCTTGTTTCCGTTGAGATTCCCCTGGGTCCGAAGCTTGATTTCCATGCCATGATATTACATCCTTTGCCAATATTAGTTTCAATAATATAATAGTATAAAACTACAAAGAGGTGCAGTATGATTCCAAAATATACTTTTTAGATATTCACATAAAAGCACCAACAGGTATGCAGCACTTTGGTCATCACAACATGCAATCAGGAGAAGTATATAATGTAAACACTAAAATGAAACATTAGACATATGCAGTTTGTCTTCCTAACTGAAACGTGGCAAAGGCATCCATGCACAAAGCCACTGTAACGTCAGGCAGGGTGGGAGGAATAACCACACACATATGCTGGATTACTGTGCGCAACTGAACCCAGAGTTGTAGTCCCATTTATTAATACCTGCCTACCATGCCCAGTCATCAGGTTTTCAAAGGTCAGGGTGGCTTCATACAGAGGGTGGCTCGCTACACTATTTATATTGTATAACATTGTCCAAGAGTTTGATAAATGCGCAGTGTGCCATATGCATGACATATCATCACATGTAGCATGCTACATCATGTGCTACGTACAATGCATGACACGTCATTACGCAGAAGATGTTCTATTTCCACCCCCCCCCCTCCCCGGCATTATTTTCAGCAAGGTCAGATCATGAATGTAGGCAGAGTCCATTACCAATTACTGTGTGAGAATAGGCAGCGTCTGCATTAAGAGTGGGACCATTATGTATGTGGCATGTGGTGGTGTGATGTGATGTTGTCACATGTAGTTTGGAATGCTTGATGTGAAGACATTCCAGACTAGATGCTGTGGATGGAGAGAAGGCGACAGGAGCAGACATCTTTACATTGCTCCCTTTGGCTGGGGTTATCTAGGAATAAACTACGACTTATAACAGACATTTGTACATGTCATCCCTACAATGTTGGCGACAAGCTTAACCCCAGTCTACACCACGCGTGAGTACTGCTCCTGATGTGTACAGTTACATGTCAAATGTGGAGATACAGCAATCATTGACTTTCTCCAGCACAGATTATCAGTGGCGATTCTGCTGGCAAGTGCGTATTTAGTATCACATACAGCATTATTGGGAAAAAAACACTTTGGGGAATCTTATTGTTATTAGTATTGCTGGCATGCGCTGGAAACCGTTGGCCTGAGCGAGAGGTTCCTTCGCCGCAGGACATCTGTGATCAAGGTTCTATTCACCCCACTGGGCTTTGCTTGTGGCGCCACATGTTTAGTCACGTGACTGTGCGTGTCTGCCATCTTGAATTGGTCCAAATTACCGGAAGAAGAAGAAATTGAGGATTAGTACAGTTCCACTGTACCTTGGAGCGTCAGCGCTTAACAAGCTCAGGAAAGGAGTTTATTTCAAAGTATTTGATTCATATGCTGGAAATGGCTATTGTATGTACGTGGAAGCTATCCTTGCACTGTCGTGATTCTGGATTATATTACTCTTATGCTAAGGTGATCCAAGTCTAACATTTGAAAGACAATAAACCTTTTGGCATCCAATATTTTTTCAATTTACAATGTATGCCCAAATATTTTCCTTGCCTTCTCCTCAACCGTTCTTAGTGTCTCCAGGGGAGCCAGTTATGAAATGGCCCCAGTGGAAGGCTTATTTCCTCAATTATATTTCGATAATTGAGGAAAATTCTGAGGAAAAATTATCCTCTAGGAGGGAATAAAAGATTTTATTACACACGTTTGGGTCGGTGGGGCTAAGAATTTAGGAACAAATGAAAAAAAATCAAGTTCTACGGATGAAACTCATGTATTTACTCGTGCATTAGAAGATTTAGATAACTATTTTACGCCATCAGTATGTATTCAGACAGATTTAAGTTTTTTCAAAGGCATCAGGGGGCAATGGAATCCATAAATGATTTTTCAGATTTAAAGAGGGTTGCAATTCCCTGCAAATCTGGAACCTTATAAGAGATCAGATTGTCATGCATGCTATTGATTCCAATGTACAAGAACGGCTGTTGGCAAATGGTGAAAAAACTTTGAAGGACTCCATTGCCATTTTGAAAAGGCAGAACATTGCTAGAGTGTGTCATAGAAAGGAGTATCTGCCTTTGTGAAGTATGTCAGTAAACTCTGATTTGTCTGATGGGGAGCATGGTGTAGCAGAATGAGTTCTTCGTATTGATTATGATGTACTAGGCCCGTATAATGATGGTAACAAAATGCTGTCTTGCTCTATAATATTAGGATGAATTCCACTTAAGATATTTCCCGAATCAGGCTCACCTTCCACCACCATAAATCGCTTAGTATGGGAAGAAAATTTAAAAAAATACTGGGTGACGTTTTAGCACCATCTGATGTACATCCGGTGACTTTCACAGGTGAACCCATACCCATTGTGGGGTATTGTAAGCTAAGTTTCAAAGTTTTAAAGGAAGTAAAGCAGATGGCAAGCTATAAGTGGCAGAAAAAAGTCTAACAGAGCTGGGGTGGATGGATATGGGGAATTTGGGAAGCACATTAAATTCCAACAATCCTGAACAAGTTTTAATTTCAGATTGTCTCTAGACATTTTTACAATTGTTACTTGAACAGTTTCCTAACATATTTTCTGGTAAGGCGGGAGTTTTGAATGGATTTCAAAATTAGATCATTTTAAAAAGACAAGTGCACCCCATTGTCACACAAAGTAAGGGATATTTCTTTTAGGGTTAGGGAAGAAGTAAGACTTTAATTAGAACGACTAGTAGCTGGTGACATTATTGAAAGCATTAAATCAAGTGAATGGTTGGATCTGTTGGGTATAGCATGCAAGGTCAATGGAAAAGTCAGATTGTACATTGATCTTCGTGATTTGTATTTGAACCTATTTGCAGACAAATTTCCCTTGTCAAATATAGATGAAATGGTTGCTACGACTAAAGGAATCAAATGGTTCACCTCACTGGATCTAACAGCAGCATACCATCAGATTCCCTTGCACTCTGACAGCAAACACCTCACAGCCTTCATAACACATTTCGGTTGTTTCCTGTTCGAAAGCATGTCCTTTGGGCTTGCGTCAGCAGCAGCAACAGTATTTCAAAAGTTAATGTATCAGCTGTTCAAGGATCTTAAAGGTGTAGTCTTTTTCCAGGATGATATATTGATCATGGGGAAAGATAGGCAAGAACATGACTGTGCACCCTTCTCAACAGACGCCTAGTATGCAAGCATTGCACCAAATTATGGGACCTCATTGCCACCCTTGCACTCAACATCGTCTCCCTAACAGAGACCTGGCTCAACCCCATGTTCATCCCAGACATTGCCACAGCAATTCCCGATGGATGTAACATCACTCACTAGGAACACACCAACAATCTAGGAGGAGGAACAGCCATCAGCCACAAAGAGACCATACAGTTCATCACCACCACCAACACCACCACCACCTCCATTGAACATCTCAACTTCAAGCTCCACACAGACAACAAGACAACCATCAGAGGCATCCTGGCATACCGACCCACAGGCCCGCGTTCCCGCTTCTGCAACACCATCGCAGACTTCATTGTGCCCCTGGCCTTAGACTCCAAGGACTACATGTTCCCGGTGACCTAAATTTCCACATCGATGACCCCAACGACAACAACACTGCACACCTCCTTGACAGTATGAGCAGCCTCTGATTGACCCAGATCATCCATGACCCTGCACACACCGCAGGACACTTGCTGGACTCCATTTTCACCTCCAGCAACCGCGTCAAATACAGCCACATCACAGAACTAACATGGAGTGATCACTCCATCGTCCACTTCAGCATCTCCAGGCCCCGCACCGCCACTCCCAGGATGACCAGCGCCCCCCATCGGAGGTGGAACAAAATCTCAGAGACCAGCTGGATGGGCACCTTCAACACCTCCAACACCCGCTACTACCATCAACCTCTAACAGGGAGTGAAGAACTTCAACACATGGCTCACCAACAGCATTTTTTACCATCAAGAGCAACATCCAGAGAAATTCCTCCAAAAATAACAGCTGGTACACCCAAGAACTCAGAACAGCAAAACAAGACAACAAACAGCTGGAGAGGAGATTGTGCACCATCAAGGACACCTCCCTCAACCTCTACCTTGTTTGAGGACAACAAAGAGGACAGCCCTAGCTGCATGCACTGAAACAAGTGCCAACAACACCAAGGAACATTTCAACATCATTAAGGAATTATCCAACTGAGCTGCCAGCGAAAACAACATCACACCCTCACAGGAGTTGTGCGACAACCTCACCGACTTCTTCCATGACAAGATCGCAACCATATACGGAAATTTCAAATCGCAACCCATACCTACGGACTTCCTCGACAGATATGACTCCACCGCAACTGACACAAACCACAGACTGCTCACCTGGAACCTCCTCTCCAGCCAGGACACCACCTCCACCATGAAATTCATCCACTCGGGACCTCCCACAGACCCATGCTTGAGCCACATCTTCAACTGCAGAAACCAAAGGATCAGGCCGGAACTCACCACCCTGCTCAACACCTCTATCACCACTGCAACATCTCCCGATGCCTGAAAACTCACAGACTCACTACTCAAAAAACCCTCCTCCATCCCCAGCAAACTAAAAAATTACCGGCCCATTCCCATTCCCAGTGAAGGTCCTGGATAAGATCATGAACAAGCAACTCATGACACACCTGGAGAAGAGCCAGCTATTCGATGCCTCCCAATCTGGATTCCACAGCAATCACAGCACTGAAACCACCCCGATCGCAGCCACCAATGACATCCAAATCCTCCTCGACTGAGGAGAAACAGCAGCTCTGATCCTCCTTGACCTCTCGGTAGCTTTCAACACTGTATACCACCACATGCTGATCGAAAGACTCCACCACATCGGCATCCAGAGAGATGCACTCAGATGGATCCCCTCCTTCCTCACCGAGAGAACCCAAAGGACCCACCTCCCACCTTTCACCTCCGAACCAATGGAGAGAACCTGCGGTGTCCCCCAGGGCTCATCCCTCAGCCCCACACTCTTCAATGCATATTTGACCTTCCTGGTAAACATCGCCGGATCCCATGATCTCAACATAATCTCCTACGCAGACGACAACCAACAAATCCTCTTACTCACCGATGACCCCACTACCACCAGAACCATCTACCACAGATGCATGACAAGCATTGCCAGCTGGATGAAGAACAACTGCCTGCAGCTGAACACAGACAAGATGGAAGTACTGATCTTCTGCAACAGCAGCAACACATGGAACGGCTCCTGGTGGCCATTAGACCTAGGACCTGCACCTACCTCTGACCTTGGAATCATCAATGACAGCAAGCTCACCATGAAATCCCAGATCAACGCCATTTACTCCACCTGCTACCTCACTCTGCACATGCTACATAAGATCTTCAAGTGGCTACTCCTACACACAAGACACACCATGACATAGGCCCTCATCATCAGCCGACTGGACTACAGCAACGCTCTCTACATAGGAATCACTGCTCACCTCCTACAGAGACTTCAGACCAGACAGAACGCTGCAGCCAGACTCATCCTCTGCCTTCCCTAATGAACACCTCACCTCATGCAACTCCAATGGCTCCCTGTACAGAAGAGATGTCAGTTTAAGCTGCTGACCCACGCTCACAAGGCTCTACACAACCAAGAGCCCACCTACATTAACCACCATCTGAGCTTCCACAATCTGTCAAGAAGACTACGCTCTGCCTCCCTCTCACTTGCCCAGATTCCGGCCATCTACTGAAGCAGAAGTGGCAGATGCTCTTTCTCCCACATTGCAGCAAAGACCTGGAACAGCCTCCCCACACAACTCCGGACCATCGCCTCTCTTCCGGAATTCCAAATGACCCTCAAGACATGGCTGTTCAAATAAGCCCCCGGGACCTGCAAACGATTGCCCGCACTTTATAAATCCTGATTGATTGATTGATTGATTGATTGGCTCAAAGAAGTGCTACGCATACTTAGTGAGAAGGATGTTACCGTAGAATTTTTAAAAATGCAGAATTGCTATTAATTCTGTGACTTACCTGTCATCTGAAATCAGCAAGAAAGGGATATTTCCCAAAAAAGAATTGTTAGATGTTATACGCAATGCTCCTTCACCCTCTTCCAAGGACGAAGTGAACTCTGCCTTTGCATCTACTTGAATATAATTACAGGGCAGAGTATGTCTCTGGACTGAAGAATCAAGTTGCTGACTTTTTGAGCAGAGCACCCCTTGTGACTGATTCTAAGGCATTTGAGGACAGATGGAAAGGTTACTTTGTAGCTGTGGTGGACAAAATGAACTGTGAGGGTATATCTAAGGAAGAATGGGTGGAAGGATATAAATCTGACTCAGTTTTAGACAAAATGTGCAATTACTTATCTAATGGGTGGCCTTTAAAAAAGCGCATGGAAGAGGGAATCAGACAATATTGGGAGATATGGAATGAACAGAGGTATTAACATTTGAATTAAAAATAATATATAGTCATAATTTAAAACTAACCTAAAACAAAGAAACTCAAGCTAAAAAATAACTAAAAATAAAAGACCAACCTAACTCATATTTCCTTTACTCTCAACAGAATGTCAACTGTCACCATAATTATAAGCAAATGGCCCGCAAAACACAAATCTACTTCAGAGCCTGACTAAAGAAAGCATCCAAAATGTATTGCAGCAGCACCCAGTTTCTAATTTAGTGATATTTGAACTGTTCATCTATAATATAAAAATGTAAAAACAAACAATTAAACACATACTATATGCCCCAATAATTAATATATCATTTTTATATTCTAAAACCGTCAGACAAAGTGTCCGAATCAGACACAAACATCAAGTACAAATAATGGAAGCTGTAATTACGTCAAGGTAAATTTACTTATAGCAAGGAGAGCACCACCAGTGAAAAAGGACACTGAAAATGAATCAACTATTATTCAAACACATACTATGGCAGGACACTAAAAATGAGATCATAGTAAATGTTAGGGAACATAATCATCTCCTAAATATTACAGAAATAGAAGCCAGAAATGTCCTTCAGCCAGTACAAAATCACAAGACCCAGCAGGAACAATGCTAACAAATATTATTCCAAATGGGTCCTGAACAGGCAGCAGGCCAACTCCCTACCAAAATTAAAAAGATTAATTGCCAGAATATGTAGAATATCTAGGGAAACCCCAGTAGCACCTAAAACATATAACAAAATAAACACACCCCAACACTTAACTGCACATAAAAAAGACACCTTTTTACTCGTTGACAACCACAATAACGATAAAAGAATTATATTTTTATGCTACTAACAACAATTTACTAACCTTAACACATGGATGATGGATGGACCATTTAGGCAGTGCCCTCCACCGATCAGCCAAATATACTCAATTTATGATCCATACCAAAATTCAAACCTCCCATTGCTGTATGCACGGTTACATAACAAAAAATGCAATCTGCACTGAAATGCTAACAAATACATAAAAAAGAAGTAACAACTATGACCCATTCCACTATACTGAAAATATACCCACACACTGCAATTCAGGGGTCATTCACTTCAACCAAAGCATATGGAGGCACCTACAGAAATCCATGCTCTGTGTAGATTACGTAACTAAATTAGAATTTGCACATCAAATTTAAAAACATTATGTTATTCTAATTGAATCCCATCATTATCAAAACTATGAACCAAACTTGCCTCACTAATGGGTTGGTCACCTGCACCGATCTGGACAGAGACACCAATCCAAGTATCATATTCCCAATCCAAATTTAGCCATACTGGGCAAAGTGTTAAACATTGCAGTGGGGTGCGGTTTACTATTCCCATTCCAAAATATAGCCTCAGTGGAGAAGGTTTTGGACTTTGCAGGGAGGTCATGTTTTCTATTCTCACTCCACGCTTAGCTACATTGGGGAAAATGTTGGACTTTTGGCAGTGGGGGGCAGATTTCCTATTCCCACTTCACACTTAGCCACATTGGGGAAAATGTTGAACTTTGGGAGGGTCAGATTTACTATTTCCACTCCAAACTTAGCCATGGGGACATAGGTGCTGGAAGTATGGTTGCAGGGGGTGCTCCAGCACCCCCAAAGTAACCATGCTGGAGGTTCAAAGGTGAATGAGCATTAAAGATGCCTGTAAATGGCAGTGTTTCCATGAGAACTGGAAACGTGTTAAACCAGACCCTCCCAGACATGGGAGGTGAGGGCAAAGTCATCACTCAAATATACTTATTGTTGATACCACGCACAAGTACCCGTATAACTACATTGAAGACACAATGCGAAGATGATATGGGCATGGAGTTATGGGAAGGAGACTGGACATCTATAGTGGGTAACTGCAGGAGAGTTACACGTAATGCACAAATGAAATGTATACATTATAAATTCATATATAGGATTTACATCATGACCCAGTGGCTGCCCAGACTAGATTCCTGCAGATCAGAACCGTGCCCCAAATGCAGAATAACAGAGGGAACCTATATTCACATGTGGTGGACATGCCCGGGTGTGAGTGCTTTTTGGGGTGAAGTAATTCAGACTTTAGGAAAACTAACGGAATTGCAAATACAGCCAGTGATACAGATGTGCTTACTGGGACTAATTACCTGTAATAAACACACTAAATGTGCAAAGAAAGTATTGGAACTAGGCCTCACAGTGGTAAAGAAGTTTATAGCACTAAGATGTCATGTATGGATTTATATTTATTTGCACACAGTGTGACTCTCATCTCTCTCCTTGTTTATGGGGTGGGGTGAGGGGGGGTGGGACAAGTTAATGAATTGTAATGTTATTTTGTTTTTAAAATCAATTAAAAAAAATAAACTGAAAATAAATTATGCCTGTATATTTTGTTTCTACATTCTCGCATTTGCTGTGCTCCAGATACAGAGGCCAAATGTCAAATGATGTCTCCTGGCAAATCGCTGCTTATACTTTTAACAAACTGATGTTTACTTTTCTTTCTCTAACTGCAAAATAAAAGCGGTTTATAAAATGAGCTATGCGACAGTCTAGCTGGTGTTAAAAGAAAGGTTGTCAGATGTCACTTTTTCTAACACAGAACAAAATTTTAAAACCTACAAATGAACTGTACAAATATTCCAAGATATACTAGCAGTTGGGAAAGTACAAATGAAGCACTTTTGTTGTAATTCTGAAGTGTGATGGAAACAAACATTTGAATAGCATCAAAACAATCAAGACACCTTTCTTGGTGATGTGTAAATAACATATTCTCTGAATCCAGATTTTCACACATTATCGTTTGCGCGCTATATAGTTTTATCAGTAAAACTGTATGCCTTTTCAAATTTTCAGGCCATTACAGCAGTGAAGTCTGTGCTGTCTGTAAATGACAATGCACTACCACACCATGCTTTAGTAATATATACATATGTATGACAGTGTACCCCAAAATGCTCCATCAGCTATATACCGCTTACCACTCTCTTACCAAATCGGAGTACATAATTTACTACACTCGTTCTTTGTGTGACATTTGGATTTTTCACAATCCCTATTCGTTGAGTGATGAAACATTGATGGCACACCCCCATTCTGAAAATCATTCCAGCACCAGTGCACTTGGAGGAAAGGTTTAGACTTTGGGAGCATCAACTTTACTATTCCCATTCCAGACGTAGGCACATTGGGGAAAGTGTTGGACTTTGAGGAGGTCAAATGTACTTTTACACTACAAACTTAACCACATTGGAAAAAATGTTGGACCTAGGAGGAGTTGAGGATCATATTTACTATTCCACTCCAAATGTAACCACATTGGGGAAAGTGTTGGACTTTTAGGGGGGGATCAGCTACATACTATATCCTTACTACTCTCTTGCCAAATAGGAGTACATCATTTGCTACACTTATTCTTTGTGTGACACTTGCCCTTTTCACGATCCCTACAAGTTCAGTGATGAAACATTGATGGCAGCAACCCCACTCTGAAAAGTGTTCCAGCACCATTGCACTTGGGGGAAAGTGTTGGATTTTGAGGTCAAATTTACTTTTTCACTACAAATTAAATCACAGTGTGGAAGGTTTAGGATTTGAGGGGGGGTCATATTTGCTATTCCTACACCAAATTAAGTAACCTTAAAAAATGTGCTTAATAAATAAATAAAACTAACAATAAAATACACAAAAGGTCTACCCAATGATTAGAAAGTACAAGAATGCATAAACTCATTCAGTCAGTCATTTATCTTTATTTTGCAGTATTTCTACTGCATATAAAGTGCACAGAGTAAAAGGAAAGACATTAAAAACAATCTAAAATCAATTACATTAATAAAACAATATTACAATCACTTTAAAATACATTAAAAACAATTACTAGTTCGTTTAAAATCCCAAATAAATCGTATGATATTTCACCCCTCGGAACCTGGAAAGATAGGTGGTATGAAGTGCTAAATGGCAACTAATATAAATACATTCACATCTTAAGTAGACTCAGGGTTCCAGGCTAAGCAAGCTCTCCTCCATTTCATGCAGGACCAAAGAATATAGATAACGCAAAGCATACAAGTGGATCATTAAGTTTTTTAAAGAAATAAAGTGCTGGATGACATTGTCTAAAATTATATCGACGCAAAAGAGGCAGGATGTACCTTGACCTTTGTTCTTTATAAAAACAACAAAAGAAGATTAGATGAATATCAGACTGCTCAAAACTACCATTACATGGGCATGCTGTTAAATCACTAAGCGAATACCTCTTCGGTGGAAAACCCATCAGGGGGATTAGATTAAGGGGCCGATTACGATGTCGTTAGGAAAGCCTTCCCACCGAATCGGGTTAGGAATGCTTTCCCAACGAATCGTATTCTGGGAGTTTTACCAACCGATTACGATGTGTCCGGCTACTTACAGACTCGGTTCGGTCGGACTCGCATTGACTTCAGTGGAAGCCTATGTCCCTAACGAGAACACAGGCTCCCATTCCAAAAAGGGGTGGTTGGGGAAAACCTTGCACCTGTGGTGGGCACTCCCTGGTGCCTGCCACATTGTGCATGGTTAGGAAGAGGAGTCCCTTGGGTACCCCCACGGCCCATATTCGGTTGCCTCCGGGTAAAGGGGGGCCCACAACGGGCCCCCTAAGACCGATTCCCAACACCATTTCGTCTCGGGCAAACCGATTCGGATCCGCTGTCCGAATAAGTCATCGTACTCGCTCGTTTGGAAACCGTCTCCATTGGGATGTACGAGTCGGATCCGAATGACGCTGGCTGCCTGCATCCCATTCGGAACCGATTCAGATAGCCTGGATGGCTTCCTTGCATCGTACTCGGTCGTCCAGAAAGGTGACCGATTCGGTCGGAAACAAGGGTTCCGAATCGGATTCGACAATACCGAATCCCATCCGGAGCCCTTCCTAACGACATCATAATTGGCCCCTATGTCAGAACCTCACCAAGATGAATCTATTTTGTAAATTCCCCACCCTATCTAAATACGAGTAGTCCCCCTCCATAATGGGCGGGGTCATTTGATATAACCTTACAAAGGATTGAGAATAGTTTTCTTCTTTTCTCTCGTATTCTGCCTTTAATGCAAAAATTGCCTTTAATCTAATTTTAGGGAATTGCAAGCAGCTACTAGGGTTTGTATACAACTCGGCCAGACCTAGAGAAGTCAATATGGACTTTACATACTGCAACCATACGATCTTATGTGCGTTATCCAGCGATAAACAATCTCTTATTATCATTTGGGTTAGATTGACAGTATCCCTCCTCCAGATCAAGTGCCATAGTAGGATGGGGGCAAGCCTAATATTATCCGACACATGTGGTGAACCAAGTACTGTATGGCAATTGTAAATCGAACAGGAGTGAGGAAGGGCCAATAACCTCTTTAGAAATCCGTCTTCTATCCTCTGCAGGGAGTCTTTTGCCAACATACCCCAGACCCCTGCCCCTTATGCAACAGCAGGAATAGTCTTCGCACTATATACCTTTTTTATTGTCTCAATGGGTTTTGACCCCAGCTTTTTGATAAAATTAAAGATGGCTGTCACACTTCTCTGCATTACAAGAGTCCTATTGGCCACCATATTTAGCCAACAGTGCTTTTTGTCAAGCAAAACCCTTAAATAGGGGAAAGTGTCCACCACTTCCAGCCTTTGATTCCCTATATAGATGTCTGGGAGTTTCTTAAAAGAGGATGCCCCCATCACAGTACAAAAGATTTTGATTCGATCAGTATCAGATCCAGGCTTTTCATAAAATCCACATAGGCCGCTATAAAACTTTGTAATGCCACCCCTGTTCTTGCTATTAAAACAGCATGATCTGCTTATGCCAGTATTGGAAGTGGAACTGCATTAAAAGAGGGGACGTCTGGAGTAGAGCCTACGACTGCGGCCTCTACCTCATTAGTATAGATCGAAAATAAAAAAGGGGCAAGAACGCAGCCTTGTCTAACGCCCCTCGAGATCTGAATAGGTCTTGTGCATTCCCCATTTTTGCCATAACGGACACATGCGGTAGCTTGTGAGTACATCTGGAGGATACAATTATCGCTACATCTATACCCATCTCTTCCATTATTAGCCATAATTTAGGGTGGGTCGCACAATCAAATGTGGCTGATAAGTCCATAAAGGCCATAAAAATCTGCCCTTTCTTGGCCGTCATATATTTTGTGATCGTCAAACTCAGGTTCAAACACTGATCTATTGTCCCCCTACCCCTTTGAAAGCTGGTATCAAAATGTTCTTCTCACGGACCCAATCCTCCAACCTTTTCAACAGTAAGCGCCCCATCAATTTTGAGGTGCTGTCCAAGAGAGAGATGAGTCTATAGTTCTGCGGTAGGGCTTTATCCCCTTTTTTCACAGATTGGGACTATTATAGTGCTTCTCCAAGAAGCTGGGGGCCCCACCTTATATAGAGCATAAATTAATTATGCATACAAAAAAATTAAACAATATTTAACTCTATTAAAAAATGCTAAACACATTACCAAAACCCAAAAATGACAGACAGGGGAAATGTTCTACAACACTGTAGGGTAATTAACCAACAGGAAGAAACCCTCCAGGTCACAGATAAAAGGGTGTCTGACCCTTACTCCGACATTTACCAAATCATGTACTTCCAGGAAACTATGCACTGTGTTAGCCAGATGAATCAAGAGGTACAGTAGGTGGGTATGGAATGTCTGATGGTCAAGGACTAATACCTCATCGATTAGGTGACTGAAGCCCCTAACAGGGGTAGGAATCGCCTTGATGTTCATAACTTCCCTTAGATGTGATTCCAATGCACAATTATGCATGTAATGGGGTAAGTTTGATTGTTACAGTTTTAGTTATGTTTTCGGTATAAGTAGGAAACTATGCCCTCAGTCGATGCCCCATGATAGACAGAAGCACATTTCTCACAATGCTAGTTCATTACCACTCATCTGCCAAGAGTTCATTTTGACATTTATGATGCTGAAGTATATTAGTCTAAATGTAAAGGGTCTTACAGTACCTGTGAAATGTTTAGCAGTCCTGAATATTTTGCATGACACGGAGTGATATCTGTTGTGCACAGGAAACTCGTTTATTTAGAACAGACATATTTCCTCTAAAATCTAAGTTCTTTCCTCAGCAGTACTTTCCCTTGTGCCTGATTAAATGGGAGAGAGATCTAGTCAACATGAATATAGGGTTGAGACAATGAGAAATGAAGATCATAAGCGCAGGTATGTTAAATAGGACACAACATATCCACCACAACCAGTATACAGGCAGAAAATTTCCAACAGGTTAAATTCCTTAAACCCCCCACAGAGGATGTTATAGGGGTAGCACCAGGTGATGTAATGGGTGTTCCACCATAATATTGTATCAAAAATATTGTGATGCAAAGAATATCGTGGGATATAATATCAGACATAGAAAAATAATTTTTAAGTGTTTTTTAATATCAATAAAAATATTGTTTAATATCATTGTAATGTATATCAGTGCTTTATGTGTCTTTATTATATGTTGTTATTGTTAAAAAATAATGTTTTAATATTTGTAATGTATGTTAGATTTTTATTAAATTTTAAGAGCAGTATGTTGGGTTTAAAGGAATGGATTGGGGGGTATTTCATGTTCTGCTTTTTTAGTTTGTGAACGACACCCCATATCATATGCTGTTCCTCCAAGCGTTTGTCTATAGTCCTCTCTAGGTTATCAACCCTTGTGACCAGACATCAAGTTCTTTTTCATTTTATTAAAGCAGATTTTAGAATCATTTTGCAGCAAGCCTACCTCTTTCTTGAGGTCTTCCAGAAATTGATGCAGCAGTCTTTCGTAATATCCAGGAAGTTCGGTGGTTGTCACTGTGTGTCCAATGTGGAGAGAGGTGCAGGGGGATTTGAACTCTTTGTATTTCTTGGGTTGTCTCTGCTTAAGCATGTCTTTTACAAAAGGGTACTGATTACTCGTGTTGTTTTCCATGGCTGCGTTTTTCATGGATCAGGGCAAAGATGGTCAGCCCATCATGGAGTTTTTCTGTACAGTTCAGCCTACGGAAATTCTAAAGGAGTGAGTGTGCTTTGCTATTACTCCAATTCTAGCAATTCCAGCGCCTCCTGCTGAACATAAAGATGTCTTTAGGAGCCTTCAGGTCTGTTCCACGAGAAGAAGTTTCTCACACTTTTGAAATCCTCATAGGGTGTCACTCCTCACATAGGTTTTTACAGCGCTGAGTGTGACCACGTAACTCCTCTCCTGGACATCCACCAGGCTGAACATTGGATAGATCAGATTTCAAAAAAGTTCCAGCCAATTAGCACTATTTCCAGTCTTAACTTGCACCTCCAAATAAGTAAGTTCATCACATTCCCAAGGCATCTTTTTCACTGAGAAGTCTGAGCCCCTATCCCAGCTCTGACTGGGCAGAGTCACAAGTTCCTAAGACTCCAGGCTGAAAGGTACCTCTTGGTAATAGAACAGGGGCCACTGAGGCCCTGAGCCACTCCCTCTGGATTCTGTGCTACCGAATATGAGACTCCCTGTCATGCTTCCCAGTCCCACAGATTCAGGATCTGCTTCTGAGATTTCGGCTACCAGCTGGAGTGCCCTCCAGACTATGCATTCCTTGTTCACAATTGTCAGGGTCATGATCCTTCCCTTGGGGGTGTTGCCAATTGGCTTCAAAGCATGACTGTCTAGTCTCCTATGAAGGCCAGTAGTACAATGGCAGGGGTACCCTTCACCATCAGTGGGCCAGTGGCTCAGTCTTTCAGTCTTCTGCCACTCAACAATCCGGACTGTGACTTTAAATCTTGGTCCTTTGCTCTGCATAGATGTGCATGTGGGAACTCCTCAGGTGAACACAAAAAAAACACAAGGGTCCCTATTCTCTATATACACTAATTTGGATCATGGGCATTACACAGTGTTGTGACTAATGATCACAAAGATAAATGCATTAAAGTATACAGTATTCAAACAAAAGAGTCAGTATCACATGAAAAAACCAATAACAAACTAAATGGGACATATCAAATTTATTCCATAAAAAGCACAAATAAAGTTAAAAACATTTCATATTATAATACAATATTGCACTAATATACATCACAAGAAAACAAAAAGGTCGACGCTGCGTTTCGGTGAGTTGGTTATAGATCACCTTCTTCAGGACAGTTTTCGAGGTAGGAAAGTGCTCAAATTAAAATTCACTGGGCACTTGTGGAAGCAACGTGCTTGAGTTGAAAATGGGGTTTGAGGATATCCCGCCTCGTATTATAGAGGTTACTGTTACAATCCTTGATTTAAAAGCCAATAAGCATTTGTTAGGTTCGTAGGTGCCACCAATATATATTTTATTAAAGAAAATAAGGTCCACAAATGAATGGACTGATCTAAATACACCAATAACAGATGAGCCGTGGTTGGAGATAACAAAATTTAGTACTCTCCCGCAGGTTTCACATCTGATCAGGTTGCTGTAATATTCATGCAGCCAGCTAAATAAAAACCTGTTAAAAATATTATGGCCTCCCTGCACCAACGAACAGCTTCCGGGTCAGGATACACTCCTCAGGTGAGTCCTCAGCTTTGTGGGCCTGTCCTCCAGAGCAGCAGAACTGGTAGATGCGCTCATAAAGGAAGGTAGCCGAGTTTTTAATTCTGTAGTTTTTGAGGTGCTAATAGATAGTTTTAAAAGGGGGCTATGGAGAAGCACCAATGAGATATGGCTACTCCATTCCTCTGCTGACCACACCCCCATTAATTGTTTTTCTAATTTATGTTTTTATTTAAAACTTCCCTTTATGTGTGTTTTAATGAACTACTATGTTGAATATTTACTTGCGTCTTTAATTTAGTGTTTTGAATGATTTGGGTCCCAAGTCTGGCCTCACTTGACAAACATTTAAGACCTGATTCCAAGTACAGAGTTGAATTGCAATCCAGGTGCAAACAGGAATTTGCCTAGGGATCCAAACTCCAAGTAGTGTGATAATATAATTCTCACACCCCTTCATTTTCCTGAGAAACATTTAAGCAGCAAAAACTTGGCTAAATGCATTTGGTGAAAATATCCAGTAAAAAATGCAAAACTTGGAATTCGGTCGGCTAAATACACATTCCATGAGTTATGCATCATGTACAAAAACTCAGCTTAGGAGATGTTTATTGCACTCTGTAAATACTGCACGGTACGGTTTGGGTAAGTATCAGGTTCAGTAAATACCATTCCAATTCCTCACAAGTTGAAATCAATCCCAAATTCAAAAGTTGGAAATCTACTTGCTACATCTATCTCAGAATTAACAAAAATCCCCAAAGGTATTATTGGAATTCTATTCAAGCGGTAGTTTTGTGCCTACTCATCCTCCATTAAATGTACTTCTGTGGACAATATGTATGAATATTTTAGGGGCTTTTGCATTCCATAGAAGAATTTCTTACATTATTTTCAATGCAGAAAATATTTTCTATCTTGGAAATGGTCTAGCTTTGTATGAAATATGGGAGTGCCTTCATTCCCATCCCTACTCTGGAAACACACTAACACTTGTCTTTTTTCAGGAGTAGCTTTATGTGTGTTATGATGGTGGGAACACCCTGCAAAATGTTTATAATTACTCTCTAATCACCTTTGAGTCGTACATTTTCTTTTTTTTGGCCGGCTCTCTTTTTACATCCTCTTATGCATCAAATTCAAACATTTACACTGAGGAACATTAGTCTCACAGTACTGAATTCAATTTACAGTGTAAGGGGCCAGATGCATCAAGCATTTTTCTGCTCGCAAACGGGCCGATTCGCAGAATCGGCCCGTATGCGATCGCAAAAAATGCTTTTGCGATGCATCAAACCGAATTTTGCGATTCGGTAACCTGTTACCAAATCGCAAAATGGGTTTGTGATTTGCTATTAGGAAGGGGCGTGTTTAGGGCGTCCCTTCCTAATACCGAATCGCATCGGTATGCATGAATGTTTTGCGACCGAAATGCGGTCGCAAAACATTCGCATTTTACCACCTACTTCAAGTAGGTGGTAACCTATTCGCAAATGGGAAGGGGTCCCCAAGGGACCCCTTCCCCTTTGTGATTGTCAGCAAATGCATTTTCTCAGAGCAGGCAGTGGTCTCACGGACCACTGCCTGCTCTTGGAAAATGAAAGGAAAAGTTTTCATTTTCTCTTTTGTAAAGCATCCCGTTTTCCTTTAAGGAAAACGGGCTGCTTTACAAAAAAAAAGATTGCTTTATTAAAAAGCAATCACGGACATGGTGGTCTGCTGACCCCAGCAGGCCACCATCCCCGTGATTTTTGGATTCCTAGAGGGTCGCAAATTGCGACCTACCTCATTAATATTCATGAGGTAGGTCATTTGCGACCCCTTAGGAATCGCAGAAAGTGTTAAACACACTTTCATGCATTCCATTTTGCGATTCCCTAATTGCGAATTGCAAGGATTCGCAATTAGGGAATCGCAAAATATTGTTTTGATGCATCTGGCCCTAAGTCTCTACAGATACTGCTTCTGTGAATCTGAACCTCAGAAGGCCAAAGGTTGTATAAGAAAATCCTTCAGTTGTAATTTTTTGTCTTGAATTATTCAGTTACTTAACAGTAATCTTCATTACTCCGAATACCCTTTTTCTCGTACCACAACTTATTAGTATGAGGATATACCAAAACTGTGCAAGAACAACTTGAATTCCAAGAAACCAGTCAAACTCTTGGTTAATGCAAAGACAACTATTATTGTAAACCAAGAAAGAAAACAGAGAGTAGAACAGATTTTTAAAGGATGAACAGATTGTTCAAGGCTTAACAGCAGCTAGAACCTACATACCAATCTCCAAAGAATCCTCACCTCCCACATTCAGTCTGTAATGGGAGAGAGGAGTGGCCAACCAAGATGGAGCTCATGCCAGCTGTCAACAAAACCATGTGCTAACAGCACCATCCGGGGCTAACCCCCTGGCTTGGCGGTGTGGGGTCCCCCAACGTGGTGGCAACCCTAGGGCAGTGAAACCAGAGCGGGCGTGGTGCCTTCTGCTACCTCACATGGCGGCCTGCATGGTGCAGCTGGTAGCCTACGGGACTGTCCTGTGGGCTTGAGTGGGCCGGGTCACCTAACGTTACTGTGCAGCTGTGGTGGCGTGCTCTGTCCCGTAACTGTGATCCTCAGCTGAAACCTCGTGACCTGGGGGAACGACGGCAGTGAGGTCTGCTGGATTGTGGTACCGGCCGGGATGTCGTACTGGCCCGCCTATATGAGTAAGGAGGAGCTGGGGCTGGGCTGGTGTCGGCGCATCCCAGGTCAGTAGGGGAGCTCCAGAGTGTGTCTGTTTGGGGGCATGCCATAAGCGGGAGACGCAGGGCCGCGGATTCACCCCCTTTGCCTGATCGGACTTTTGGAGTGTCTGTTCGTGACCCCGATGATGGAAATTGCAGGGCCCCCCGGTGGCAGTGGGGGGACCAGCTCCCTTTAATTTAGATGATGCTGCACCCTCCATGCACGATCTGGCATAGTTACCATGTGACCACGGTGTGGCTCCCTGGACTGACATCAGTGGCATGTGGTAGGGCAAAGGGTTCTGCCCCAGGATCCACCCCTGTCACAGCTCTTGGGGGACTGCCCCCTGAGGGAATGTATCTCTCGGGGAAAGGGGCATAGAACCCGGGGAAGTACTTTTGTGCCGGCACGCTGATGTTGTCTCCTGGAGCCTGTAATCCTTAAATAAACTGACAAAGTGGTGTGGACTTGTCCTTGCCCGAATCGCACTGACACCCCTGGTGTTTTATGGGCTCTGGTATCTGCCAAATATAGTCCATTTTCATGCATGGGTTTTGGAGTGTGACCCTATGCGGTGCCCCATTTTCTTTGGCTACAGCACAGCTGATGGCTGAGTATTGCAATTTCGATACCTAGTGGCAATACCCCCTTTTCTTGTGGTGCTGCATGCCTGGATACACTGGGGATACTTGTGAGGCCCAAGACAATTACTGAATCCGAGGGGCCTTAAGGGGCGACAACCAGTACCCATCAATAGGCCCCCGCGGGGTCTAGTTGTCAGACACGTGAACACTTGACCCAGGGATTTTGGACGAGAGACGGCCTGCAGGGCGGCCTGCGTAAAAAGCGGTGAATCAGAGTGGGTAGAGGCGTTGGACTCAGAGACTAACCCGGGGTGATCGGAGAGGAGGCGCTACACCATACAGCGATTGAAAGCTGAGACTTCATGGTGAAAGACAAGGTGGCGAAATCATCAATCCAGGCTAACAAAATAGTAAACTACATCCACACCATTCCGGTGGTGGAGAAGTCGGGGGAGGGGCTGCCGGGCCATGTAGGAGCTCAACTTCCTGACTGGCCTGCACTAGGCCCCTCGATGTCAGACCTGATGGAGGCCATTCAGGGTTGCTGAGCAGAGATGGTCACTAAAATAGATTTGGTGGCCATTGACGTTAACCTACTTAGGACTGACCTCCGCAAAGTGGCAGAGTGCACAATGACTACGGAAGGGAATGTGGACGAGCTGCAATGGGAAGTCGCTACGCTATGAGAAACGGTGTCCTCTTTGTAAAACTCGACTGTGAGACTTGAAGAGCGCATTGAAGATTCTGAAGGCAGATCGAGGAGGAATAATCTGCGCTTCGTAGGATTCCTGGAAAAAGTGTAGGGCCAGCAAGCAGAACTCTTCCTTGAGGATTGGCTTACCAATATCATGCACCAACAAACATTTTTCAAATTCTTCACAGTTGAAAGAGCTCATCGAGTGCTGGTTCCCCCCCCCCTACGTCAAGGCATGCCACCCCAGGCACTCATTGCCCATCTGTTCAACTTTAGGGACCGCAACGCAATCTTGCAGCACATTCGTATGAAGGTTCCACCGAATTTGGAGGTATGACCATATCAGTCTTCCCAGACTATACTCCAGAACCAATGTAAGTCATTCTTGGAAATTAAATCTGTGCTACAGTCTGATGTTTCCAGCGAAGCTGCGAGTGGTACATGATGGGAAGGTGCATCTCTTCTTCACAACCCCCGAGACCAGTGACTTAGTGGACCGTTGGCTGAGAACTCTGCTTTGTGCTCTACACGATCTGATGCGGCCTCCTCAGCTGTGCAGCGACACTCAGAGGGCCTGAGGAGAAAAACTCGGAAAGCAAAGAGGTCGGAGGCCCTGAGTCTGCCAGGTCGCATAGTGGTGTCCTCGGATGTCACTCTCAGAGACACGGAAGCGGTGCTGGATTCGCAAGACTCCTTTCAGGTATGCCATAGTAATCCAGAGTCTGGCACAGACAGTATAGACAGGGGCCCAACCTATAGCCAGAGCGGTGCACAGTGAGTACAGCGGTGTCGTCATGCAGCTGTGAGAGACTGTCGATGCTGTGCCCGTTGGCCCACAAATACACTTGCATATTATAGAACTTTATAATGAGGGAATTTACTTTGGAGGGCTAATGGAGCTTACCTGACCATGTGGGTGTTGGGTTGAGTGGTGGTGTTGTTTTTTGTTGCCTGTTCCTTTCAGGGGGTGCAGCTGGTGGGGGGAGGCACGGATGGGCTGCCTGATTGTTTCCATACACTATATGTTACTTGCAGCCGCTGCCCGTGCAGGTAAGAGCGGTGGGGCAGGGTTGGGGGGAATTCGATAGACGACCACGAGGGAAAATTAAATAAATAATTAATTTTTCCACGTGGTCGTCTGTCGAAATCCCCCCCACCTGGCCCCATTTCCCCTACCTGCACGAGCCGCGGCTGTACTTGTGACTGGCAGGAGCAGTAGGAACCAGGGGTCTAGATGCTGGGAGTGGGCTGGCTTGGCGCATTGCCTTGCGGCTACCACAGTGCACCAATCTCTAGCGAAGCATTCAGTTGTTTCTTTGTATTCCTGGATTAATGGTTTAAAGAGTACAGGGAATGGGGCGGGGGACACTAGTTCATGTACTGCCTAGTAGTAGTCAGGACGAGTCTGAGTCACTGTCCATGGGGTGGGGGAGTTAAGCGGGAATGAAGTTCAGTTTCTTACACTGTTTCAGGGGAAAAATAGCTGCTCATGTATATGGAGGTGGTGGGATATGGTTCGTAAGTAGTATGCCGGCCCGATGCGGTTCAATGTGTCTGAAAGCCCTGTGCCCGGAGTGGTTACATGGAATCTGAATGATGATGGAAGAGGTCTTTAAATTCCTGACATGGAATGTCAGAGGGCTCGCTCAGGTAGAGAAGTGGTGCAGAATGAATGCATACCTCAGGCGCTATCATGTCTCCATTGCTTTTTTGCGGGAGACCCATGTGTGGGGGGACTGTATCCCTAGTCTGTGCAGGAGGTGCAGGGGACAGCTGTATGCGACATCATATTCTGGATACACCTGAGAGGCTATGATATGGGTGGCTTCTGGGGTCCCTTTCTGTCACAGGGGGCATGTTGTGGATCCGGAATGTCGCTTTGTTATCCTGTATTGTGACCTAGATGGGTGTGAGATCTATCTGCTGAATGTGTACGCTCCTAATGCTGATTGTGTATTCTTCTATATGGGGGTATCGGTGGCTGTCGGTCCCTGCCTGACGGCAGATATGGTCCTGGCAGGCGATTGTAATTGTGTGCTTGATGGAGTGCTTGAGTGTGAGCCACCACGTAGACACACAAAGCCACACATGACTGAACAACTGCGAGACCTGATGCGGGGCTTGCAGCTATGAGATATTTGGAGAGAAAAGCATCCTAAGTCCAAAACCTACTCCTGCTACACACCTGCAACTGGGACTAGGTTACTGTCTCATCTCCGCTGGACTAGCACAACAAGTAAAGGAGGTTTCATACCTGGCGTGTTACTTGTCTGATCATTCCCCGCTCCTGATGATTTTGGGGAAGGGGCGCACCCGCCCTGCGGTGCCGCTGTGGCACTTGCATGCGGCGGCACTAACAGACCCACCATTTGTGGCTGTGGTGCGGGAGGAGCTCTTCAATTATTTTCTGAAAAATTGGGGTAGCTCATGCAGGAAGGCCCATGATTGGGATGCGATGAAGGTAGTGTTCAGGGGGATCTGTCTTAAAACATCATATGGCATTAGACAACAGCTAGAACTAGACCTGCCCTGGAGGGAATCTCAGCTGCTTGATGTGGAGGGGGCACTTCCCTCGCATCTGCTGAGGCTTGTGGTGTGGCTGTGCATCCGTAGTGAATTGCTAGATATCTGCTGCAGGTTGGAGAAGCACACTTATACGGCATACTGGCAGAGGTTGCATGCGGAGGGGGACAAGACCGGCGCACTATTAGTGCGATTGATGAGACAACACCCAACTAGTGATTAATGAAGTGGTCAGAACATTCCTTAGTGGGTCATATGCAGAACATGGGGGAGTGCGGATGACCATTGAGCGGCCTTTCTGGCAGGGATAGAGCTCACCAGACTGGGAATTGAGGACAGAACGGCCCTTGAGGAGTCCGTTACTAGAGAGGAACATTTGGTGGGACTGCGCAGGCAGAGGCCCACAAAGACACCGGGAGGTGATGGCCTCCCGGCTGAATTTTAACACAAATATGCGGATGTTCTCACGGATTGGCTACTAGACGTTTATCAAGAGGCACTCCAACAGGGTCACCTGCCTGAAACCATGTGTGAAACTCTCATAGTGCTGGTGCTGAAACCGGGTAAAGACCCAGTGGAGGAGTCATCCTATAGGCCACTACTATCGCTTCTAAACGGGGATGTATACTGAGTGGAATTCTGGCCGCACGGATGCTTCCATGCCTGTCAACATTGATACATGAAGACCAATGTGGCTTCATACCACAGTGAGTAAGTGCGTTTTTATTAAGTGCGCGATTACTGAAGTACCTTGACGCTAGTGGAACCTCAGACACCTGCCCACGTGATACCAAGCTATTTAGAGAAGGCGACAAAAAGCCATGTCTTTAACGATCTCCTAAAGAGAGAATGGCTGGGTTGGGATCTTAAAGACAGGGGCAAAGAGTTCCACAGTTTGTTGGCTAAATAGGACAAGCATTTGCAATGCAATCGGTCTCGCCTTTGGGACCTTATATGTGTTTAGCTATGCAGCACATTAGCCTGGGTGCTGAAATATCTACTGTTCTTTAATATGGAGGGAAAGTAAGCACCAAACTGCGTGACACACCAGGTATGGGAACACATGGAGAGAAATATTGCCTTTCAGCTGGAAATGGTATAGTCCAAAGCTCTGTTTTTAATATTATATCGGGGCCTTCGGTGGTCATATCACTGAAAATACAAGATTTGAAAAAAATATTATTGTCTACGGGTGCTCGTGGAAGTTAATTTCTATGGACTGGAATCTCGAGAATGCTAAAGGGATTCTGGTATTTTACTGACCTCTGCTGGTCGTTTTCTATCAAGAAAGTTAAATAGAGGCAGTTGCCAGAAAAATTAAAAAAAGAAAGTCCCTCAGCAAAAAGCAATTCTGGTATTTTACTGACCTCTACTGGTAGTTTTCTATCAAGACAGTTAAATAGAGGCAGTTGAACAAGCAGAAAGCAATTCTGGTATTTTACTGACCTCTACTGGTCATTTTCTATCAAGACAGTTAAATAGAGGCAGTTGAACAGAAAAAAAGTCCCTAAGCGGAAGCAGACAAGTCCTAGGGCTGATCTCCAGAGTCCACAAAGTACATACACATATAAGTATATACTAAAGTACATATAAGATGTCTCGAATGCTCGACGTAAAAAACTCCTGCCACCCCATGTGGCCCTTTTTAATTTTGGAATGACCACCCATTTAGCTAGGGCCAATTTTAGTTCTCTCTCTTCGGGGAATACCAAGTGAACATGTTTTGAAAGTATAAGGGACCCGAGCTATGCAAGGATTTGTGCACCATACAGAGTGCCTTAAATTTCACTCTGTCCGCCACTGGCAGCCAATGCAGATCCTGGATCTTTTTGGAAACAGAGCTAAATTTATGCAGCTTCAGGATTGGCTGAGTTGTGAGTTCTGCAGATATTGTAACTTCGACTGAAGCTGTTTGTTTATCCCTAAGTAAAGGGCGTTACAGTGATCTATCCAGAGCTACCACCGCCATTGTTTGCAATTCACTGGAAATAAAAAGGAAACCTTATTTAATACCCTAATTAAATAAAATCAAGAAGATGTAATGCAATTGATCTGATCTGAAAAGTTTAGATGCTCATCAAACAAGATTCCTACATTTTTAACCTTCTGGACCAGAGAAGCTAATGGGGAAAGATTAGCTGGCCACCAAGCATTCTTCCAGAATGAAGTGCTCTTCCCAAACAGAATGACCTCCTTTTTTTCTGTATTTAGTTTTAAGCAGCATTCTTGCATGCAGGCTGCGACGTGGGTCAGGCAGCTACTGAAATTATTAGCCGCCATTTCTCCATCATCCGGGATTGATACAATTATTTGTGTATCATCTACAGAGGAGATGGCCGACAGACCAAAGGATTCAATCAGTTGCACCAAGGGAGAGATATAAATGTTAAAAAGCGTGGGAGATAAGAGGCACCCCTCAGGGCAAAGAGAAAGCAGCAGATTTAAAACCACTCATCTAAACGATTTGTTCCCTGTTCCCTAAGAAGGATCTTAACAGGGCCAAGGCTGAGCCCCCTATTCCAGCCCCTTCAGCCAGTTGATAAGAACCCCATGATTCACAATATCAATCGCGGCTGAGAGGTTTAGGAGAATCAATGCTGCCCTGCCTCCCTCTTCCACAAGCTTGCAGATCTTCTCGGTAGAAGCCACTAGGGTAGATTCCGTACTGTGGTTTGACTTAAAACCGTGTTGGGTGGGGTTCAGAACGTTGGTGGAATCCAGATGGATTGTGAGATCCTCATTTATGTCCTTTTCTAAAACTTTCACTGGGAAAGGCAGGCGGGATATTGGATGGTAGTTCTTAGTCATAGTAGGATCCACCGATGGTTTCTTTAGAATAGGAAGAACCAATGCCTTTTTCCAGGCCCTCGGGAAATGACCTGCCCTCAAAATACTATTCAACAATTCTGTCATATGGATTGTGATCAGACCAGGTGCAAGACAAAAGGCGGACATGGGTCCGAGAGAGAGCCAGATTTAGTGGATTCAATTAATCTCGCTACTTTATCCACTGTTAGCGGTGACAAGTTAATCAAGCCGTCTGGGAAGACCCTGTTGCCCTTTGTCTCTAAGGGTACAGGCTGAGAAGAGTTAGCCGACACCTCCGATGTAATGGAAATCTGAATTGCTGCAAATTCTTTGTTGACACAATTAACCTTACTTTGAAAAAAGTCTGCTAATTCTTTGCAGAAAGATTGATCAGGGATAAAAGTATTTCCCTGGTCACAATTAGAGAGTTTAGTTACTGTTTAAAACAGTTCTGTAGTGGAATTATTGGCTGCCCTTATTTTATCCAAGAAGTATTGAGTTTTCACTAAAGGCATAAGGTCTTTCTACTCTTTGCATATTATGATGCATTTAGACTTCTCTACTGGATCATATTCTTTCCTCCAAATTCGTTCTGAAGCTCTGCATTTTTGTTTGAGTTTTCTCAATTCAGGCATGTACCAAGGAGCTGAGGGGCACTTTCTATGACTTTTTAAGGTTTTCCCCGGGGCTAGCTGCGCGAGTGTGGAGTCAATCCAACATGTCAAATTTGCAGTAGCTGTATCAATGTCAGCATCAGATCGCGGGCTCTCCTTATTCAAAGCAGCGATTAACTCAGATACCTTGATTTTCCGACAATGCGTACTAACTTCCAGAATCCTGTACTGCTAGGATGTGACATTTTGGCTGTGAGATTTAATTTAAACAGGACTGCTTTGTGATCAGTCCATGTCAGTGGCAAACCTTTATCAACTTTAAACCCTAGGTTGCTGGTAAAGATACCATCCAAAATATGATTAGCCTTATGAGTGGGTTTGTTTTTGTTGACGATTTTCTTGAGGCCAAAGCTGCAGCAGCTGCCCATCAAAAACTCAGTTTCATTATTGGTTACCTGCTCTAGATGGAAATTCAGATCCCCTAATACAGTGAAGTTTTGGAACTCCATGCATGAATCTAAGATGGCCTGCAGCCTTGTCACTAAATCATTCCTAGGAGCCGAAGAGCGATAAATTAGAACACCATTGAAGGCTGTTTTGTTGTTGAATTTGAAGGTAAACATTAAAGCTTTGCTTTCTGCGACAGGTATCAGAGTAAAGCTAGCCTTACCTAAGTTTCTAAAAAGGATTGCTATTCGCCCACCCCGCTTTCCCAATCTATCTAATCTGTGAAGCTTGTAACCTTCTGGAATCTCCACATTTAGGTCAGGTTCAGAGGCTTCGTTCAAACAGGTCTCTATAATAAATGCCAAGTCTGGGGGCATAGTTCTCAATGAAATCAGCAAACTCCAGTTTATGCTTTGCCAAGGACCTTGTATTTAATAATACACAGGTAAAAGTCCTCTCCTCTGCGTTATTAATTCGCAGGAGTGTCTGATGTTGTGTGCTAGACTTCTTGCATAACCGTCTATATGTTGGACAAAAGTAAACTTACAACCTAAGCACTTAAAAGAGCTAGCTATCTGATTGCCATTGAACATGTCACAGAGAGTGGGCTTACCTGGATTGCTCATGGCCAGCAGTTCCTTCTTTGAGTAAGTTAGGGGATTGAAACGGCTAGGGGTTCAGACGCATGGTGCAGCCAGGTTGCGGACGGGCGCAGATGAGCTTTCCTTTGGCGCGCCAGTGGCATGCCCGCTGCGCACGTCCACGTGGGCATGGTTCAAATACGAGGAAGAACCACGACTGGCGAAGAAAAAGGCAGGGGTAAAAGAAATCAAACCGGTGTCCAGCAATGCCAATCCCACCTGACATGCTCCCTTGCAGGTAAGACTTACTGGTAAATGAATATTAGAATAAAATAATAAGGAGAAAGTAAAACCATAAACAGATTAAAAGCTGGGCACTCAACCCAGAGCACAGCTCAAGTAAAAGGGAGCCAGGCACCGCCTGAAGATGGTGGTACAGCGTGTTGATATAAGGAAATGAAAATGCAGTGCAGCTAAGTTTTAGATGCCGCTGGCGGACCCACTACTCAGCCCTCTATATGGCCCGTCATCAGGGGGCGTGGCCATGGGCGAGGCTCAAGTATGAGGAAGAACCTCGGCCGGCAAAGAAAAAAGCTGGGGTAAAAGAAATCAAACTTGGGTCCAGCAACCTCATTCCCACCTGACAGGCTCTCCTGCAGGTAAGACTTACTGGTAAATGAATATAAGAATAAAATAATAAGGAGAAAGTAAAACCATAAACAGATTAAAAACTAGGCACTAGATCCAGGGCACAGTTTGAGTAAAAGGGAGCTAGGCACCTCCCGAAGATGGCAGCACCGTGTGCCGATACAAGGAAATAAAAATGCTGTGCAGCTAAGTTTTAGAGGAGAAGCACCATGTATAATATTCATAAATTGTCCCATGTTATCCCTCTGCCACATTTGTATGAGAGTTCTTATGCGCTGATGTTTCTTGATATTGAGCAGGTGTTTGATTCTGTCACATGGGAGTACCTTTGGCATGTGCTGGAGAAGATTGTTCTTGGCCCCAAGTATATAGCGTGGATTAAACTGCTGTACTCTGATCCGAGAGCAAGGGTGTGGACAAGCGTTATGGTGTCTGCACATCTCTGACTACATCGTGGTACCCGACAGGGGTGCCCCCTATCGCCCCTCCTATTTGCTCTGGCAATGAAACGTCGGCAGCATTACTACTTCACATGATGAGACCCTGGGGGATCCAAGTGGGCAACAGAACTCATGTTGTGTCTATGTAAGCTGTTGAGCTCAAGTGTACATGCGGAACCCGCAGGAGTCTGTCACTGTCCTTTTGCGCATTTTGGGAACATTCAGAGTAGTGTCAGGTCTCTTTGTAAGTGCTCACAAGTCCCAGCTGTTGCCGTTGAGTGGTCTCATGGCAGTGAGCACCGAAGTGCTTCCAGTTGTCGGGCTTCCATGGGGTAAGGAGGGAATATGCTATTTGTGCATCAGGATCACCAAAACGGACCAACAGTATATGGGAAGGGTGCTGGAGGGTCTACAAGGCTCAAAATGTTTCTGGAGAGACCTTCCTCTCTCGCTGATGGGTAGAGCTTCACTATTTAAGATGGTGGTGGTACCACAGTGTTTATATACCCTGCAGGACACTTTCTGTGAGAATCCCAGGAGATACTTTATAGAATTGGACAGGTATATCCTAGACTTGCTCTGGGCCACTAAGAGGAAGCGAATAGGTCTAGCTATGTTGAAGCAAACCTGGGAACAGGGAGGGATTGAACTCCCTAAGATAGATTTTTATTACCTTACAGCTCAACTACAGCATGCGATCCACTGGCTAGAAGAGGGGGACAATTGGGAGAAGAGACTCTGAAAGTGCACCTATGGGGATCATGCACTCCCTGAACTACTGAGTGGTGCTCGGATACCAGCGGAGATGCCATTACTCAGGGCCGGTCCTAGGACTTTTGGGGCCCCGGGCAGAAAGGGAATGTGTGGGGCCCTTCTAATTTGCACACAGTGTGAAATCACAGGAAATGACATTACAGGAAGTCTCATCAATTGACTATCATTGAGCGGCTTTGCAAGAAGCAATTTTCTTGGTGCGCATAACAGTAAAACAATAAAACATAAATATTAAAACTAATAAAACAAGTATACATATTTTTAAGTTCTAAACATGGAAATACTTTATATTAGTCCTTCGGTACAAGTCCTGCCTCCCAGTTGTCATGTTAGTAAATGCTGGCCACCTCTGCATAGTGATTGTTCCCAGAGTCAGTGCTGTGGCATACCACTGGGAAGGGCTGCCCCAGGCTTCCCAGCTAATCTATTTTTTTTTGCACCACCTATTGATTATCCTGCTTGCCTACATCAATCCCTTGGCAAGCACAAATAGTTGGAAATTCGGCATCCGGTAGGAGCTTGCAGTATGATCCAGGACAAACATCTAAAATGAAGAACAATCCTGCACCCTGCCACTCTACTTTGTTAGGCCTCAGAGCACTGGACCATGGCTGTGAGGTCCAGGCAAGAGGAGGACTCTCTTGGGCCTTGCAGAACTGGATCATGCTGCGTGGTGCCAGAGAGCGGAAACAGTGGTGTAGCAATGCTGCCATGCACCATCGTGCAAGCAAGGTAAATTGTTCCTTCCCACCAGCCGCTGGTCACTGACTGGACAGTAAAATACAGCCATAAGTTGTGTGCATTGGGCCCATAACTCCTCTAGACCATGGTCCCATTGCACTTCCTACACTATTGCTAGGGATGCCCTTCAGAGGGCGCCTCTTGCCCTTGGCATGGAATCCAGGAACTGTGCTGCAAAGCCCAGGGCAGCAGACTCCCTCACTTGGGCCTCCCAGCACTGGACTATGGTTATGAGGCCTAGGGGAGGATGGGCCTTGTCTGAATTCTGCAGCTCTGGATCGTGGCTGTGCGGTGCATGGCAGAAGGAACCAGTGGCATAGTAGTAATGTAGCCATCAGCTCTGATGCAAGAAAATGATGCCACACAGTAAAACACAGCCTTAATTTGGGTGCATTAGGTCCCTAACATCCTTGAGCACTGGTGCAACTGCACCTGCTGCACTATTGTTAACTACACCCGCTGATAGAGGACCCATGGGGCTCACCACCATGGTGTCCACTGCTGCTAAGCTCATGGGTGGGTGCATCCTCCCCTGTGTGTCCAGCCATGGCTGCGAGGGCCAGGGAAGGGAGGGCTTCTTCCAGGCCTCACAGCTCTGGAGCATGGCTGTGAAGCCCATAAAAGAGAGGGAAGAACCACAGCAATGGTGCATTGGTGCAAAGTAAAAGTGTCCCCTCACCCTCGTCCACTGGCTGCTCAGAACAGTAAAGCCATAATTTGTAAAGATTTGGACTCTTTCTATCCCTGAGGCTAGTGCCACTGCACCTGCTGCACTACCAATTGCTATGCCCTTGACATAGACCCATTCACAGGGCCAGGGTAAAGTGCTGTGAGACAAATACAATTGGGCCCACGGGTGGGGTCCCACATGAGCCACCCCTCTTTCCTGGGCCTATCAGTCATGGTGAAGCATTGAGAGAATTAGGAGAGGGAGCCCACTATCCATGGGTCTGACAGCACTGAACCATGGCTGCAGGCCCAGGGAAGAGGGGCCTTCCGCAAGGTCTTTCATTGCTCCACCATGAATACGTGGCGTAGGGTAGGGGCCTCCAATCCCTTAGGCCTCGCAACCATGGTCTAGTGATGCAAGACCAAGGGGAGGAGACCCAGAATAGGGAAGCCCTCTTCCATGTGCCTTGCAGCAGTAGTGTAGCACTGTAAGCTCAGGGAATGGGTGTTCCCTCCTCTGAACTACTCCACTATGATCCAGAGCGTCAGGGCGCAGGGGAGGTTGGTCCCATCTCCTTGGCCTCACAGCTGTGGTCTAGTGCTGCAAGGCCCATTGGCTGTGGCCTACTGCCCTGGGCATCACATCCATGGTCTGGTGCTGCAAGGCCCAGAAGAGGAGAGTCCCCTTCCCTAGGCCTCGCAGCCTTGGCCTCCAGATATTGCTGTGAGGGCCAAGTAGGGTGACCAATTTTCCATTATCACTTCACAGGACAATTTGTGCCTTTGAAGACACACTGCACGTGTGGAGACACATTGCGGGTGCACAGGTATCAGAAGCTGTGCCTTGGGGAACAGGGGAGCTATGAGTCACATAGTGGATTTTGGGGATTTTATTCTAAATCCCTCCTTTAAAGCAGGCCCTATTAAAAGATAACTCAGCTGGAGACTGAGTTCATCAAGCTTGACTACTCTTCACACTATATTTAAGTTCTAATCCCTTTACCACCTCCTGGAGTAAGCCTTGACTGTTTGCTATTGCAAATTTTGAGCAACAAGTTTGGAAAATGCACTCTGGTACCTAAATGGAACGAAATAATCTTAAACTTTGAAACACCAGTGGTAAATATCAGTATCTACCATGCATACAGTCCAGTAAGTACCTTCTGCCACTGGATATGGTCCAGTGGGTACGCTTTAGCCATGGATATTTGACATCTAATCTCAGTTTTATAATGGAAATAAACACTGTGTTTTAAAGCTGGGAAGCCCATTACAAAGTGACAATTCCCTCAGAGGGGCAGTCTCTTCGTCTTGCCAACAGAATCACTGACACCCCAGTTGTGGTCTGGTGGACTAGCTGGAAATGTGGAACCAGGAGATGGAGTTTTTAATCCCAGCCTCCCATTCGGCCAAATTGTGAGCTCTTGGGCAAACACTTTTCTGAACTTATTGTGCTGATGTTCCTTTTCTGGCAAGATTGAGAGTATTTGGATTCAATGTAAAAACTACTAGTCAGTGTGATTTTTAAAAATGGCTGAATATTACCTTAGACAATAGAGGGTGCCCAGTTGCATGGTATAGTCACGTAAATGCAATATAGTGGTAAATATATAGCCTATCCCCAAGTAGGAGTGCAATGCAGTACTGGGTCTACTAATGGAACCAACTGTGAAATCCTGGGCAAATAATTCTTTCCCGTGACTCATCCACTGATTTGACAATATGGCAGCACTTTGAAACAGGCTTCATGTATGAAATAGATATTTAGAGCGTACTCCCTAGACAGGTCCTGAGCATGGTTAGAGGAGGGGAGATGATGGAGCTTGAGGTCAGAGCTGCCAACTTTGGAACTGAGGAATCAGGCTTGAGTCTGGTGTTGGCTCAACATCCTGTGATCCTGGGCAAATCACTTAATCTCTCCCTATCTAAAAAAGTAATATGTCCTTATGAAATGTAATTGGTGCTCATGTAAAGCACTCCAATACCTTTGGGTTGAGTTTGCTGTATATAAAATCTGCAGGAAGAAATGGGTTTCCTTTACTCGTTCAAGGCTATTTGCATCTAAATAACGGAAGGTGCTCTTGACCCCACAAGGAGCATGACCCCCTCCTGTGCTGCAAAGCCTTCCTTTCTGCCACTGACAAGCATCTCTTTCACAGCTCATCAGCAGCTGAAAGAGAGTTGCTTGTCTTTTTAAATGGTTAAAATTGCCAGGCGCCAAACTGCGGGATAATGGGCGTCATGTTCTGCATTTGAGTAGAAAGTGGTCTGGATCTTCATTTGCAGGCCAAACATGCCAAATGCAGACGGGCCTCACAGCTACGTCTGGGGCTTCAAGGCCCAGGGGAGAAGGGGCCCCACCCCGGGGTTTAGCAGCCACAGTGGAAGAATCGCCTCTTCCCCTATTCATCGCAGCGCTAAACATGCCTGCGAGGCCCAGGGGAGAGACATCCCTTCTCTGGGCATCGCAGTGCTGCACCATAGGTGTGAGGCCTAAGGCGGGGAAACACTTTTGCGAGGCCCCATGTTGGTGGGCTGAGCGCGGGGCCCTGGGCAGCTGCACATGCCTAGCGCCGGTCCTTCCATTACTGATATGACAAGTAGCCCGAGTATGGGAGCAGGCAGTCATGAGGGTTCTGCGTCACGCACCCCACTGGCGTAGCTAGGGGGGGCCGTGGGGGCGGACCGCCCCAGGCGGAACGAGTTTTGGGGCGGCAGCCGGCCCCCCTCCCCCCTCTCTAACCTGCGGCCGTCGCAAGAATCGGCCGCGGCCGCAAGAATCGGCCGCACCCTCGTCCCCCCACTCTCTCCCCCACCCCGAGAGCGGCAAACGCAGGGGCCGCCACGGGCAGCCTGAGGCCTACCTACGCCACTGACGCACCCTATGCGCAGGATATGCTGATCTGGGTTCTGAAGCCATTTGTTAATATAACAGTGATGTCCATACAACAATGGTGAGACGGAGGCTGCGAGGTCCTGGGGGATCTGTATCTGGGTGGCCAGTTTATCATGCACGAAGATGCCATGGATTCATTCGCATCAGGTGCAGTACAATACCTGCAATATGCTAAGATATCGGCTACGGCTCGAGAGATATGGCCGTGTTTCCTGGAAGAACTGGTGCCATCGCAGACATTAACTACACACCTGGCACTGTCCGGAGGTCGCAGACTGATATCCCATTTTTACTGTGCGCTAAGAGAGGATCTGCTGAGGATTGTGCCCAGGGTACAAGGGAAGTGGGAGGAGGCATTGGGTGAGGTCCTTGCCACGCAGGACTGGGACAAAGTACATATGGGGGTGCGTACAGTGAGCTCCAATGCCCGCTTTAAACTAATACAATATAACTACATGCATCAGGCGTATCTTTCTCCCAAGACCTTACACAAAATATACGTCACACGATCTGACTAATGCCCTCAATGTAGGACCCCTGCTAAGGACTCTGTGCATGTGGTGTGGACTTGCCCCTTGATAGCATCTTACTGGGAAGAAGTGATGCTAAGTTTGAAGAGGGCGAATGGTTGGGACATCCCACATTCCTCACAGGCGCTGTTGCTGAGACTAATCCTTGCCCCATCAAAAAAAGAAACTTAGCCGTAAGTTCGTGCTCCTGGTCTTGCTGCTTGCCAAGCGACGGATAGCAATTAATTGGATTGGATCACAGCCACCTGGTTGCACTGCCTGGTTATGTGATATGTCCGAATGGGCTGTTGCAGAAGAAGACAGAATGAAACATGTGGGATGGAATGAACACCTGGAAGATGATTTGGCAGCATGGACAAAGATGTTAGCTGATTTGCGCAACGCTGGGACAGGAGTGCCTGACTCTGGGTGTAGAATGTAAAGGACTGCTTGGTGTGTGAAATGGGTACCGTGAGACTGGAGAAGAGGAGTAGTGCTGCCCCTGTGGGGAGAGAGAACTATGGACAGAGGACAAGGGCTGGACTGGGCTATAAAGATAATTATTTAAGCTGAAACTGAGGACCATACCATTCACTTTCAAATAACCAGACTGTATTTGCTATGATGTTTTTGGTATTTAACATGAGAGAAGCTATGGAGGGAGGGGAGAGTTGGGGGTACTGCCTATGTATCATGTGTTGTAATACATGATCACGTGATTGTATATTTCTTGCTACAGCTGAAGCTTGTTGTAGAGTGTAAATCCTTCCAAAACCAATAAAGTTTATTACAACAAAAATAAATCAGTCTGTAATGGGAAACAAAGGTAGAAATGACTGCTTTACATATGTCCAAAACAGAAACACCACCAACCTCAGCCCAGCAGGCTGCCATGCCTCAAGAAGATCAGATCTTCCCTGAACTCTACCCGGCATCTGTGAATTTTGTGAGGCATAGGCAACAGAAATCAATTACTTAATCCATCTACTTAAAGTAGCTGTAGATGCCTTTTGGCCATGACGGAGAATACCAAAATTTATAAACAAATTCTTGCACTGCCTGAAATCCTGGGGTCTGGACAAATACATTTCCACCTCCCTCAACAAATACAAGGTGTGCCATGCTTCTTACCCAGGAGTACAGGCATATAGAAAAAAGAGGGCAACATTATTTCTTGTTGATGATGAAAGGGGAAACAATCTTGGGGAGAAACCCCGGTCCGAGCTTAAGGATCAGTCTATCAGCAAACCTTCATAAATAGGGAGGCCCAACAGACAATGACCCTAACTCCACAAGCCATACAGGCTGATGTGATAGCCACCAGGAAAAATGCCTTTAAAAACAAATGCTTCAAACTTACACTCTCTAATTTTTTATTTTTAGTTTTTTATATAGCGCTAACTTGACCCGAAGGTATCAGAGCGCTTTACATGAGCACCAGTTGTGTTACAGACGGACACATTCATTTTGTTAGGCACGGGGAGATTAAGTGATTTGCCCAGAATCACAGGATGTTGAGAATCCCTGCCGAGGATCGAACCCAAATCCCCAGATTCGAGGTTGACAGCTCTGGCCATTAGGCCACATCCTCTCCAAAGGAGGACATTGCAAAGCCTTGAGAATAAGGCCCAGATTTCAGGCAGGAGTAGTAGGTCTAACAGTTGGTGTGATTAGAGAAAAACTGTTTTGAAGTTGAGTACCCAAGGAATTCAATTACTGAACACCCCTAAGGGGCCCGAATTGCTTTAATTGCTGCCCACTGTACTTTTAAAGTAGAGATGGCCAAACCTTTCCGAAAGCCATCCTGTAAAAAATGAAGGGCCCAAGAGGAATGACAAGCAGTGGAGTTCAGAGACCTGTCCAAGCACCAGTTTAAAAAGGATGACCAGTGACGATCATAAGATTTCCGTGTGGACAGTCTCCTAGAATGCTGTATTGAAACCACCACCGGAGAGGAAAGACCCTACAGCATCACAGCCTCCTTTCAATAATCAGACAGGCAGAAATAGTTTCCTGCATGTGTCAGGGGGAAGAAGTGGAAACCTGAAAGGACAGAGGCTTGTCGGCAGAATCCATTCCTGTGCCTTCCCCATCAATTTCATGAAAGGAAACCATCTCATATTAGGCCAGAAGGGGGCTACTAGAATGAGGAATACCTCCTCCCTTCCAAGAGTTTGGGTATCAGGGGGAAGGGAGGAAAGGCATACAACAGAAGGAGAGGCCAAGGGTGGGTGAGATCATCTACTCTCCAGCAACCTTGGTTCGGGAACCTGGATAGAAACACTGGCAGAAGAGTATTCTCTGAGATGGCAAACAGATCTATCTGAGGAGTGTTGAACTTTGACACAAATGGTTGAAAATACAGAGATCCAGACAGACGTTGTGCAAAGAAGGAAAGACTCTGTTTAGTGTATCTGCCGAACATTGTCTTTCCCTCGAATGTAAGTTGCAGAGAGAGGAAGAAGATGATTGTTGTAAATGTTTATCTCTCTCAATATGGTTCCCCTATGATAGCCCTTCCTTTGTGTCCTTTCCTCCCCATCCTTCCAGAATACCTGTGATGTTCTTTGTACATTATGTTTAGCCAAGCTGCATTCCAGACTTGTCAGTTGGTGGTCTGGTCAGCTGGTGAGGTGTACGCTTAACCTATGCTCGGCTAATAAACCTACTACTTACCGTGAGGAGGCCTCTGCATCATTCCTTATATACTTACATCAATTTGGCGACGATTTAGAAGCTGACCGGACTACATGCATCGAGTCTTCAGCAGAGCAGCCTTCAAGAATTTACAGGTTAGCGACTCCTCTCCGACAGCGGCTCCCTGCGTGCAGCACTATTGTGGACCTCCAGAGGCAATCACCCGCGAGCTTTCCTGAGACTACAACCAAGTCTGGAAGTCCCGGAGTGGCCCGATGTCGTAGTGGAGGTCCCGAAAGCGGTTCCGACGTCATCTCTTTAACTGTGAGTGGTGTCGCCTGCATGCGCGCTTTCATACACGCGCCACGCGTTGCTTAGCAGCGAAACTCCTTTGTGCTAACGCGTCACCGTACCTTCAAGTTACTTTGTTTTGTTGGGCTTTGCCGCACAGCCACTCACCAACGCGATGTGTTTACGTCATCCCGCAACGTGAGGCCGCCATATTGGAATTCTGGTTGCTGGAGCTAAAACACTACATGCTGACGCTGTTGTGCAACGCGGGGATTGATGCACTGTACAGTCAGCTGTGTTGTCAAGATTACCGCCAGCAACGAGCGTTATCCCTTCACGGTGATATGCTCACCAATCCTGTGTCATTCTTACTTTTGTGTTGGTGATATTTTCACAGGTATTTCTCATGTGCTTGTCATACGGTGATACGCACACCACGCTACAGCTGCGGCCACATTGACAGTATAATTCAAGCTATAAGGTGACATTTCTTATTCACTGGTTGTGTGTATTTTCCTTTATTTGGCAATACTCTGCAGGAACTTATCGTTAATTTGTTTTTGGGATTGGCTTGTTATTTTAGTGTAACTATGGCACAACAGGTTGCAGTAGCACTACCTCCACAGTTTCTAAGTGAACCAGGCACACTGTCAATTGCTTGGGAGGACTGGATAGTCATGTTTGACAATTATCTTGACGCCCTTGATGGCCAAGACTTCTCTGCCAAGCGTAAAAAAGCATTGCTGTTGAGTGCTCTGGGCAAGGAAGGTCAACGTATCTTCAAATACCTTCCTCAAGCATTGCAAGCCAGTGGGCAGTCCATGCCCGACGAATACAAAGATGCTGTTTCTAGACTTGAAGTGAGGTTTGCCAAAGAAGAGAATTTAGTTATGAACAGATACAAGTTTTACACACACAAGCAACGTAACGAGGAATCCATCGATGATTTTGTGGCACGATTACGAGAACTATCAGTGAAATGAATGAATGAATGAATGAAGCAGCATTTATAAAGCGCATAGCTACCCGTAGGCATCCCAGCGCTGGAGGATAACTGAAGCTTCACAGAATCATTTAGGGAAGAGCCAAGTTTTCAATAGTCTGCGGAAGACAAGATGATTAAGTTCCCCACGTAGCTGAAGAGGAAGAGAGTTCCAAAGCTTGGCGGCATTGTAAGAAAAAAGCCGACCACCGCTTCTGACTCTCTTGATTCGGGGGACGACTGCCAGGTGTTGGTCATCTGATCGTAGTCGCCTGTTGGCTCGATAGGGCTTAACCAAAGAGGAGATGATCTCTGGTCCCTTTCCTCCCATAAGTTTGTGGGTAATGCATAAGGCCTTAAAATGGACTCTCTCCCGGATGGGGAGCCAGTGGAGAGCCTTCATGTCTGGTTTGGCCGACTGCCGGTTCTGAGTCCCCATGAGGATTCTTGCCACGCAGTTCTGCACTATTTGCAGTTTGGCGAGAACCGAGTTGGGGCTCCAAGGTATACGGCATTGCCGTAGTCCAGGCGGGAAAGAATAAGTGCCTGGACCATGAGCTTTCTTGCCTGAAAGGGAAGCAAAGGGAGCACTTTACGGAGCATCCTTAAAGTGCCAAAGCAGAGAGGCCACCACCTTTCTGGCCTGGACTTTAAAGCTAAGATCAGAGTCCAGCCAAACGCCCAGGCTTTTAATTTCAGACTTAGGAGCAGGTGCCACGCCCATCGATGCTGGCCACATGGTGTCTGCCTTGAAAAGAGAGGGGTTACCAAGGAGCATAAGTTCGGTTTTGTCCCCATTCAATTTTAAATAAGAGTCTTTCACCCACCTGGCTACTTCTTCGAGGCAGATACATAGAGAGGTGGAAACCCTATCTGAATGGTTAAGTGCAACAACTAATTGGGTATCATCGGCATAAGTCACAATGTGCACCCCGTAGGGAGAACAATTTCCGCTAGGGGGGACATATAGGCGTTAAAGAGTGTGGGGCTCAGGGAAGAGCCCTGAGGGACTCCACATTGGAGGGGCCAGGATTTAGAAATGGCCTCACCCTCGAACAGCTGAAAAGATCTTCCCTCCAAGAAGGATTGCAACCATGTCAAGGCTACTCCGGTCACACCAAGGTTTCTGAGTCGTTGAACCAAAATGAGGTGGTTGACCGTGTCAAAGGCCGCGCTGAGATCCAAAAGGATCACGGCAGAGGAGCCTCCTGCATCAAGGATCCTTCTGGATTCCTCCACGACTGCTAATAAAGCGGTTTCAGTACCCTGGCAGGGACGAAAGCCAGTCTGGGAGGGGTGAAGAAGTTTATTAGATTCAAAATAGGCCGAGAGCGCCAAGTTGAATGTAACTTCGGTTCAATGGCCGATGAGCTGATTCGTGATCAGCTGATTGTACAATGTAATAATAGGAAGATACAGGAAAGACTCTGGGCGGCCAAGAACCCAACTTTAAAGATAGCAATAGATTTAGCCAAGGTGGTCGAACATTCAGAAAATATGTATGAAGGAGTTACAAAAGTCTAATCCACATCAACAAATTTCTGAAGTATCTGAGAAGGGTTTGTCTGAGAGTGAACCAGGGGATGAGGAGTCAGTTGCTCTAGTCAAGTCAAAGGGAAAGAATTTCAACAAAAAGAGTACTTTTGTTAAAACTCCCATTAGATTTTGCTCGAGATGTGGCAGTAACGCACATACATCTGATGCAAAAGTTTGTTTCGCAAATAACAAAGAGTGTCTTAAATGCGGTAAATTGGGTCATTTTTCCAGAATGTGTAGGAACAAAGGTTGGCCTAAGGTGGCCGTTATCGAAGATAAGGACTTAGAGATTAGGAGGGAGAGAGACAATATTTTGGTTATTGAAGATTCAAATACTAATGTCTTTAATGAAAAGAGAGAGAGAGACCTAAAGCTGAGTTCAATATTGATGGCCATGATGTAACTCTCATGGTGGATACAGGTTCAAGATACACAATAATCCCTGAGCCTATGTTTAAGAAAGAATGGGGCGTTAAAATACTCAAACCTAGTGATATTTCCCCTACAGGGTATCAAGGTGACAATATAGATTTGTTAGGCTACTTTGATTCGGACATCTCTTTTGCTGACAGGTCCACTAAGGGGAAAGTGTATGTCGCCATTGATGGGCCACCAATCCTTGGGTGGATTCATCAATACGACCTGCATATTATTTTCAATCCTAGAGCACCCTCCCAAGTCATGGTCGTAGATGACTACACACTCAATGATATATTACATGCTGCAAGCAGAGTTTTTAGAAATGAGTTGGGAGAATTGAAGGGTTATGTACATAAGATCCAACTAAAGAAAGATGTCATCCCCGTTCAACACAAATTGAGGAGGGTTCCCCTTGCGGTTAGGGATGAAGTTAAATCATTAATCAATGAGATGTTACAAGGGGGTGTAATTGAGTCATTGGAGGCATCCACTTGGGTGTCTCCGGTTGTTATTACTCAAAAGGCTGATGGCAAAAGAAGATTTTGTGTGGACTTAAGATCCCTTAATAAAAATGTTGTAGCAGACACTTTTCCTCTCCCCAACATTGGGGAATTAGTGTCCACATTGCAAGGTGCGAAATTCTTCACGAAATTAGATTTGAAGAGCGCGTATCATCAGATTCGTCTTCATGATGATTCCAAACATTTGACCGCGTTCATAACCACAGAGGGCACATTTCAGTTTACGAGACTTCCTTTTGGGTTAACCTCTGCGGCCAGCGTTTTTCAGCATATGGTGACAGAGATATTCAAGGGGATAGAAAAGGCTGTTTTTTTCCAAGACGATATTCTTGTCTTTGGTGACACCATCTCTGATCACAATCAAGTCCTCAAATCCGTGTTGCACAGAATTGATTAAGCCGGTCTGACTTTACGTAAAGAAAAATTTTCTTTTCTGGTCCAACACATTGAGTATTTGGGGTATGAAATTTCGGCACAGGGAGTTAAACCCAAAAGGAATCTCTTGGAGGCTATACACTCAGCCCGGTGTCCTTCTGACAAGGATCAGCTCCGATCGTTCATGGGGCTTATAGAGTTTTACTCGAAATACTCTAAATTTGTGAAGAATTTCTCGGACAAAACTTTAACTTTGAGACTCCTACTCAAGAAAGGGGTGAGATTTTCTTGGGGTGATAATCATACTGATTCTTTTACTGCTATCAAGAAAGAATTGTGTGAGGCTAAGGTTTTAGCACCCTTTGACATCAGGCGTACCTCTGTGTTAATGGTGGATGCGAGTGCCACTGGATTGGGGGCGGTACTTCTACAGAAACATCCTGAGGGGGAGAGAACCATCGCCTTTGCCTCCCGTACCCTTTCTCTTTCCGAACGCAATTATTCGGTAATTGAGAAGGAAGCTCTGGCTGCCGCTTGGGGTGTTCAATATTTTAGGACAAACCTGTGGGGTACCAAGTTTCAACTTAAGACAGATCACAAGCCTATAGTTCGTGTTTTGTCTCCTGGTGGTGCTGGTAAAGGTTCCCCTAGACTAGCAAGACTCGCATCCAGGCTTCAGGAATATCAATATGATATTTCTTATATCCAAGGTTGGCGCAATGTACAGGCTGACTGTCTCTCTAGACTTTCAGTCAAGGGTGAAGATTCCAATGGTGATTCTCCGGAGGTTCAGGATGAAGGGGCTGTAGCTTTTGTCCAAGATGTGGTGGCTCTGAGTGATGGTACATTTATGAAGGTTGAGTGGTGGTTGCCATGGTGAAAGACATGGTTCTCACTAAAGTCATAGACCTAGTCAAATTGGGTGCCAGACGTGAGAGCTGTGTACAACCCCCGGTTCGTCCTTTCCTTAAAGTTCTAGATGAACTTTCGGTGTATGGCAACAGTATTCTTATGAGAGGTGACAAATTCATCCCTCCATTCAGTTTGAGGCCGAAATTATTAAAATTGGCCCATGAAGGATACTTGGGGCAAACTCTCACTCAGCGCAGGCTCAAGGCCGATTGTTGGTGGCCAGCCATGGACGCACAAGTATCTTCCTGGGTCGAGAATTGTTCTGCTTGTAGAGATGGTGAGAAAAGGCTCAAAGTTGCTTCAGGCTCAACCATGGGTCATATCATCACTCCCGATCAACCTTGGCATAGTGTGTGTCTTAATTTCATCGGACCCATGGATGAATTGCCTGTGGCTCAGCGTTTTGCCATTGTTGTAGTCGATATGTTTTCTAAATGGCTTACTGTCAGATTTGTTAGAGACATCACCACTGATTGTTCCATATTGTTCCTTAAAGATCTATTTCACGATGAAGGCTGTCCCTCCGTACTCATAACAGATAATGGTACTCAGCTTATATCACATAAAATGCGTATGTTCCTGTCTGGTTGTGGTGTGACCCACCATCGTACTTCCCTCTATAACCCACAAGGTAACGGTGTGTGTGAGAGAGCAAACAGAGTGGTCAAAGGAATTATACAAATGTCGTGTGCATCTGGTGGTTTTGCCAATGAGGTGGTACAGGAGATGGTGTGGGCATATCGGACGACTGCTCACAAACAAGATGGTAAGTCTCCGTTTGAGCTAATGCGGGGCAGACGTCCTGGCACTAAACTTGCACCGTCTTGGATCAAAAACAGTGTTGTCAAGGGTACTGATCCAGGGTCTTTTTCTCAGGTCAATTGTGCCTCCACTTCTTACTCCATTTCCTTGGGTGATCTTGTTAAAGTTAAACCGGGGAGAGTGACAAAGGGACTTTCCAAATTCAGGGGTCCCTACAAGGTTAAACAAGTCTTTCCTAATTATGTGGTCCTGGATAATGGTGAGAAGTGGAATCTTCACAGAGTGGCATTGTATCAGAAATCTGATACCTCCAGTGCCACCGCTCAGGTTGATCAAAGTTCCTTGTCCAATAGTGGGTACATGTTATCTACCCCGGTAGAAGTTACTCCATCTTCAGCTTTAGTTTGTCGCAGGGGTGAAGGTGGTGGTGATGCTTTTGATCTCACGGGTATTCAGGTTCGGTCTGCTCACAGTAATGATTCGTCTGCTCATTGTGATGTTACTCAAGATGTCTCAGTATCCAGGGAAGCCAGAAGTTCAAGGCTTCGCAGACCTCCTGTTTATTTGAATGATTATTTCTGTTAATGCTTCACATCAGTTTATTCATTTTTTGTGTTTGTTTTCAATCCAAAGGGAGAAGATGTGTTGTAAATGTTTATCTCTCTCAATATGGTTCCCCTATGATAGCCCTTCCTTTGTGTCCTTTCCTCCCCATCCTTCCAGAATACCTGTGATGTTCTTTGTGCATTATGTTTAGCCAAGCTGCATTCCAGACTTGTCAGTTGGTGGTCTGGTCAGCTGGTGAGGTGTACGCTTAACCTATGCTCTGCTAATAAACCTACTACTTACTGTGAGGAGGCCTCTGCATCATTCCTTATATACTTACATCAATGATCCTCTGACCAACTGACTATCTGAAAGGCGAGGGGGGCTAGAGACTGTAACCGTGTTGTCAATTCTTACCAACACAACCTGATTGTCTAATAGATGAGAGAAGTGGAGAAGACTCAGATAAACTGCCCTCAGCTCTCTCCAGTTCGAGGAGTGAACCCTCTCCTGTGGCCACCACTTCCCCTGAACTGAGAGATTGCCCAAGGTCGCACTCTACCCCACTTTGCTCGCATTTGTAGTCAGGACCTGGGGAGAGGGGAAGGCTAGTGGGAAACTCTTGGCCAGATTTAGAGGATCCAACCACCACTGCATCAATTGCCAAATGTCAGTTGAAACATGCACCATGTGTTCCAAGGGCTGAGATCCCGGTTTCCAATGTGGCAGGAGGTGCCGAACCACCAGACAATGGTACAGACGAGCCCAGGGAACCACAAATGCACAGGAAGCCTGCAGCAAGGAATAATGTGGGATAAGAAGTGAGAAAGCAACAAGGCAGTCAAGAATGTAACTTGATACATAAAGAGACTTTTATACCATGTGACCCTGCACATGTAACCAATCTCTCGCCGACGCCGATGGTCTTTGTCTGTGAGAAAGCAATAAACTCCTTAAGGCTTATACCAGTGACTATGGGAGACTGACCATTCCTAGATCCGTCTGAAAATTAGCGCTGATGAACTGTAGCTCTTAAGTGGGCTTGAGCTGAGATGTTTCCCAGTTTATAAGAAGACCAAAGTCCTTCAGAACCTGGCAAACCAAATCTATCTGAATTTGAAGTATGGACTGTGATGGGTAATGGAGAAGCCAGTCGTCGAGGTACGGGTGAATCAATATGCCAAGCTTGTGGAGATGTGCCACAACTGGAGTCATTACTTTGGTGAAAACCCTTGGAGATGTTGAAAGACAGAAAGGAAGCATCTTGAATTGCCCATGACAACCCCCCACACAGAAGCGGAGATACTGCTGATGAGATGGATGAACTTGTGGTGTGAAGATAGCCATCCCTCAAATCTAATGGCACCATCCATTCTCCTGGGCGAAAGAGAGGAAATATTCTCTGAAGAGTGTCCATCTTGAATCGAGTTTTGTTTAGACTCCCCAAGTTATTTATCAATCTGCATTTCCCTGACGCCTTCTGGAACAGAAACACAGTGGAATAGAAGCCTTCCCCCTTTTGGTCTTATCGAACTGGCGCAATTGCATTTTTCAGTACCAGATCTGCAATTTCCTGTGCAAGGGCCGAATGTTTGGATGCATTCCCTGGGAAGAATGAGTGTATTGGACCTGACGAGGAGGTATGCTTGTGAAATCCAGTAAGTATCCTCTTTCTATGATACATAAGATACAGGTGTCAGAAACATCTTTTTGCCATTGCTAAAGAAAAAAGAAATGACGTTCTCCCACTGGAAGGTCAGTATTGTCAGGAACACTTCACAGGAGGGGGAGGTTGAGTTTTAGGAAATTGCCTGTTGGGAAAAGATTAAGGCTACCCTGAAGCTAGAAAGGAGGACTCCACTGACATCTCTTTTTGGGCGTTTTGCGAGAAAGGTCTGTTTTGGGCTGAAACCTGAAGAGCTGAGCATGTTTCTGGTTTTTAAAAGCTTTAAGAAGCATATCTTCCAAGTCGTCGCTAAAAGGTTTACAGCCAGTAAAAGGCATATGAAGCAAAACAGACTTTTCAGCATCATCAACCCTCCAGTCTCTCAAGTATATGTGACGTCCTGCAGAAATGGAGGAAGCAACAGAAGAAGCTGATGCCTTGTAAATGCCACAGGATACATCTGCAAGAAATGTAATCTATATTTACATATTTACAAATAATTCTGAACATTCAACCCCTTCCTGAATGGCAGAAGTGAGTGAATGAAAATCATTGACAAGGGATTGAGAGGCATAAACCACAGGAATGGCAGCACGTTTAGCCAAATTTAACCCTGAAAAGCCTGTCTTTAAAGAAGCCGCCACCTTACGATCCACAAAATTTGAAATGGGAACTTCCTCACTCATGATGGCAAGACAGCCCGCAAGATTAGCCAGCATAGGGTCTATTTTGTCGGATGACGGAATCTCCACATCACCTTTCGCTAAAGGATAAAGGTGTGTCAAAAATCTGGAGTGGTCTGCCTTTTCCGGATACTTCCATTCCCTCAGTAGGAGATGTAAACTCTCCTTGATCACTGGCAAACAAGTAGGGGGACGAAAATGTAGTTGCTGAAAAAGACCTGAAATAGTGCTGGGCACCTCTTTCACCATAGGAATATTTAAATTGTCCCCCAGATATCTGAAGAGAATTAAAAGGTCCTGTTTCTGAATAAACTTAGATCTGGGAGCAGCCTCAGGAAACTGAGCCTCATCGTGCTCAAATTCAGGAGAAGGCCAAGAAGAAGAAGAGGAAGGAGATGACTCCTCTAATGACAACAAAAAAGACGTGGGAGAAGAAGGGGAATAACGGGAACCGCATCTTGTGCTCCATTGCGAATGACTGACGAAAGGGAAATGCAACTCATTTAAATAGTCCCTAAGGACGCCTAAGCCAGCCATCTTGGTGCCAGAAAGAAAGGCTCCCAAACTATATTAAGTTATTTTACTCAAGAGAGTAAATACAAGATATAATTGACAGTACTGCAGCCCCAATATATCTGTTTCTTAAAAAAAAAAAAAATTATATACATTATTAGTAAAAGAAAAAGTTGAATCCCCGTTTCCCCATTAGAGGGAGTGAGAGTGAGCAAAACCGACAATAGAATGCAGCCGCCATGTTTGTTCAAGCACAAGTGAAGGAGGACCGCATGAGGAATCTGAAGCCTCCAAACAAAAACAGGTAACGGAGTAAATGCCCTGCATGGGAGGAAGCCAGGCACGCTTTCAAGTGCCCATGCAGAGGCACAATGTGATTGCTGTAGTCCGCCCTGCAGCCAAAGTTACTGCGGCCGAGAAGGACGGCCATGCCGGCAACAGGAACAAGTGAAGTATGCGCGGCCACTAAGCGGTCACTGCATTGGGCCAAGGTAAATGCTCATGGCAAGGACCATGCGATAGCGACCCTCCACACACAGCCGCCAAATTGAAAAACCAAGCTGCAGAGATCAGAGTTGCACAATGTGATTGATCTAAAGGCAGGAATCTTGCCACAAGGGAAGAGATGAGCTCCGTCACAGCAGTCCCACAGTCATCAAAAAGCCCCACCTTTGAATAAGCCGGGAATACAAGTGTTGGCAGCAGGGGGAAGGAACCTATACTCTTGATACTGTGCCCTGCACATTACCTCCTCGTAAGTCTTCCTCGCCACCAGAGTTACGTAGTGAGCTCCACACCAGAACCCTCCAAAGCAAATTAGCATTCCATGCCTCCCATCCCTCCCTAACATGGCCGACCCCCGTCACCCATGACCCAGTATAAGGGGAGGGTCGATCCATCCCGCTTCCTGTTTCTTTTGTTCTGCGCTGCAGACTCTCCAAGAGCGCGTTTCAGGTAAGTTGGGGGCGAGGTCCTGCTCTAGCGGGTCCCACAGCCCTGGGGAGGAGGCCCTGTGTGAGCGGGCTCAAATTCTGGGTTCCCCTCCCTTTACCCACGCCTCGTGGCTTCCAACTGGTGGCAAGGGAGTCTTCCCTTGTGCTGTTTTCTGCTTTGGCTGCCCTGCACTAGCGGTCTCTGGCGGTATGGGGCTCTGCTGCTTTTGCTCTGCCCTGCACTAACGGGCTATGGCGATATTGGGCGCTGCTGTATATTCTGCCCTGCACTAGCAGGCTCTGCCGGCATGGGTCTCTGCCGTATTCTTCGGCCCTGCGCTTGCGGACTCACCTTGGTTGCTCGCTTCTCTGCTCCGGTGGAGGTCGCGAGTATGCAGCAGTATTGGCTGACCGGCGCGCCTGTTTCCAGTCTGTTTGTTTTCCACCTACGAGCCGTCTCTCTGAGGAGTCGTGGGGTGCGAGACGCTCTCCTACGTGTCTCTTCTCCCAGCGATGCGGTTGGTTGACCGGAGGTTCTTTATGACCTCCGGTCTTCCTGTCTGTCCAGCATCCAGGGGGGCTACGCCTCACACGGCCAGCTTCCAACTGGCTTCCTGCTTCGGAGTCTCCCTAGCTTCTCATTTTTCTGATGGGATCATGGGCCCAATGTACTAAAGTCCATTTGTATACCTGTCATTGTGCATTTTGCACTCCGTCTGTTTTTAGGAGGTTATGCCATTTACTGTATGTATGGGGACGTCGCAAATTGTACATTTGCAGAGATTCACATAGTGGCCTGCCTAATGGTTATTGATTGGGCAGGTCGCAATTGAGGCCCCTTGAGACAGCTGAAGATGTTTGAATGGTCTCCTACTGTGGACTCCATGCCACTGCCTTTACATTAACTTCCCCAAGCTGGAATCGTTTTTGTTCGATACTGCTGGTGTCCAGTACAAGGGATCCGTGTTTCTCTTAGGGGAACTGTTTTTTTTGTCTGGGTAGACAGCACGTGGGAGTGGGGGGCTGGCGGTGGTCCTGCGGGCAACTGTCTGCTTCTTTCCATGTGTTTCGGATGGATCAATTACAACTTTCCTTTTATGGATCAGTTGACACCCTCTGTGTCATGCTGGTATCTTTTCAATGCTTGGTATGTGCGATGGTGGGCACATACCTTTGATACTCCTCATTTTGCATAACGAGTTGGTGGTGTCATTCTGTTACCTTCATCATCTGACTTACTCCAATTCCTATTGTTTCACTTATCTACTTTTGCGTTTTGATTGGATTTTTTCTATCTCTCAGTAGGGGTTTGGTACATTGCCTACGACCATTTGTGGTCACTCCAGTGCTTTCAATGTGCAGTTCTAGTCAGGTACTGAGTACCTGCACTTATTTATTTTTGGATGGGAGATTACCTTCACTCTTTAGCTCCACTGCAATACATTTAATGGGACAGTGTCGGCACTTCTATAGAGAGCACAGGTATATTTGTCCCTAGTTCTCACCATAATGGGTGTCTGCGCTTCTTTATTTCCATGTTAAGCGCTGGTCACTTACCCTGTGATTTTGTGAATCACAGGGCCGCAACTGCGGATTTGTTTGGTATATTTGTTCCCTCATTGCATTGTTCCCTATTTCCTGAATTTGGTTCCTCCCTGGAGGATGTGGTGTACATGTCTGCTGAAGACAGGAAGCTGTTGGCACCAGTCTGTCCTCCCAAAGCCGATTCTTTGGTCCCAGATGGGCTTTGGCTTCTACTTCTAATCCTTGAGGGGGCTTACCCTTTTTCTTTGGAGGGTTCTGGTCACGGCTAGGGCACCCCATTCCCTGCCTACTCAAGGTCTCGGCAGGCTGTCTCTGCCCCCGTGTCTGGGTCCTACTTCTCCTCGGGTTCCGGCTGTCGGGGCTCTGTTAGGGGGGTGTCTGTTGCTTGTCTTCACGACTTGGGTGGCCTCAGTCTCGGATCCATGGGCTCTGTGGATTGTGCAAGATGGCTCCCTGTTGTTTTCTTCTCCCTCCCTCTGGAGGTTTAGATGCGCACACCCCTGCCTTCAGCCACGCCAAATAGGGAGGCACTGTTGGATGGCATTCGGGATCTTCTCGAGCAAGGGCCATTCATCCGGTTCCAGATTGTCGGTGGGGTCTTGGAGTTTCCTCTGTCCTGTTTCGGGTGAATTCGGTTTCTGGGGACTTCCGTCTGGTGTTGGATTTCCAGGGGTTGCATTAGTTTCTCTCTTGCGGGATAATTCTTCCTTTCTTGGTTCAGGGGGTTGGGTTGGCTTCCTTGGTTCTGCTGGATTGCCTACCTCCATGTGCCTATCCACCCTTCGTCTCTGTGCTACCTCCGGTTTTGTGTGTGGGACATGCTCTTCCGATTCCGGGTACTCCCCTTTGGTTTGTTTTCAGCCCCACGGGACTTCACGTTGGTGTTGGCCCCCTTGGTCGGGATCCTCCACGGGGGAGGGATTTGGGTCTTCCCGTACCATGTTGACTGGCTGTTCCCTGCCTCTTCTTTCTCTGTGGGGGCTCTTCACATCCGTAGGGTTTGCGAAGTGTCCTGGACCGTCATGGGTTCTGGTTCGTCCACATGTAGTCCCATCTGGATCCTGACCCAGGACTTGGTGTTCATCGAGGGTTCCCTGGACATGGTCAAGGGGATGGTGTTATTTCCGGCAGGGAGGAGGGCGACCTTGAGCGGGGGACCTGGATTGTCTCCTGGCCTCGGATTCCGCCCCTGTCCATCAGTGGTTGAAGGTGCAGGGTTGTTGTCTGCAGCTGTCAGTGTGCTTCCCTGGGCTCTTCTTCATCTGTTCCCGTTGGGGTATCATCTCTTGTCCCGGTGGGCTCCTTGGTTCCGCGGATTCCGTTCTGTCGGTGGTTGTGTCTCCACAGATTCGGTCTGGTCTTGGTTGATGGTTGGTGGTGTCCATTCTCTCCTGAGGTCTTCCCTTTCTGGTGTCCCCTTCCCGGGTGCTTATGATCAGTGCCTGCGTGTGGGGCTGGGGGGCAACACTGGATTTCCGGTCTATGCAGGGTGAGTAGTATGGCCTGCAGTCGGGTTGCTCGTCTGGCTTCCGGGAAATGTAGGCCGTTCCTTTGGCTTGTCTGGTCTATACCTCTGCCCTCCGGGGGTATCCTGTTTCTAGTCCGGACGGCCTTTCAGGTGGTGATGGGCTGTCTTATTCATCTGGGGGGTTGCTGAGTTCGCTCCCTTTGGCTCCTTGCTCAGGCGGTTCTGTCCTGGGCAGGGGTGACGGTGTTGTTCTTCGGGGCAGTTTATCTCTTGGGGTAGGAGAACTGTGTGGCGGTTCACTTGTGCAGGATCTTCCTCCCATGGCTTCCATCTCCCTGAGGGCGGGAATGTCCCAGTTGTTACAGGCACGGTTAGGGTACCCGACAGTGGCTCTGTTTGCTTACGAGATCACTGCTCCCTTGCCTCGCTTCTGCACTCTCCTCCCGTGCAGTGGGATGTGGCGGCTGGATGAACTGTCGTTCCATTGGCAGGTGATCCCTGCTTTATACTTTTACTCCGTTTCCTTTGTTTGCTCGTGTTCTGTGCATGATTGGCCTGGACAGGGCATTTGTTCTGTTGGTGGTACTCGGCTGGGTTTGCCACCCTTGGTTTCCTCTGCTGTGGGAATTGACTGTCCTGGAGTGCTAGGCATTCCCGGATCTTCCTTACCCATTGCGGGGCCCTCCACTTCCTGTGGGGGTTCTGCGTCGTCTTCATCTTCAGGCCTGGCTCTTGTATTGTTGAGCCTGCTGTCTCGGGGTTGCTCCCTAAAGTTGTTGGCGTTGCTTCTGGGCTCTCGTCGCCCAGCTCCTCTTCTGTCTTATTTTCGCCATTGGGGGTTCTTTTCTCGATGGTGTGTTTCTAAGGGTTTTGACTCTGTTTTTGTGGCCCCAAGGTGGGTGTTAGCTTTCTTTTCTGTTGGCTTTGCCTTGGGCCTGGGCCCTTCTACTCTTCGGGCTCAGTGAGAGGCCTTGCGGGCATTCCGTAGTCCTCTGTTGGTCGGTTTGGATCCTTTGATGGCCAGGGTTGCTTTGGAGTTGTTTCTTGCAGCATCCTGGGGCTATCTGCCTTGCGCCATCCTGGGTTCTTCCATTGGTGTTGCGGGCCCTTCCAGGGGGTCCGTTTGGGCCTCTGGAGTCCGTGGCCGTCTGGTTCCTCACCATGAGGGTGGTATTTTTGCTGGCCATCGTGTCTGCAAGTCGGATTGGGGAGCTGGGGTCCTTTCTGCGCTCTCCTCCGTTCTTGCGGGTCCTGCTGGGCCATATTGTGTTGCATCCGAATCCTGAGCTTCGGCCCACGGTCCCCTCAGTTGTCCGCCTTTCCTGGACGGTTGTGTTGCCATCTTTCCCTCCGGTCGTTGGGTCTGGGGCGGATTTTGCTCTCTCGCTGTTGGTTGTCCGATGAGCCGTGTTGCTCTATTTGGAGCGGACTGCTTCTTTTTGCTGCTGTGTCATCCTATTTGTCACTTTTGGGTCCTGTCCGGTCTGGTCGTACGCCTTCTCTCTCCACCCTGAGTGGTTGGATTCGGATGACTGTCTTGCTAGCCTAGGGTGCACAGAAATCTGTGGGTTCTGTCCAGGTAAGGGGTCCTTTCTACCAGGGTCTGTTTGTCTCCTGGGCCTCGTTCAATGGGGTCTCTACTGGAACCTCTATGGGCCGCTACCTTGTCCTCCCCGCACATGTTCAGGGTTCACTTCTGGGTGGTGTTGAGTGGTCCTTCTGCGGGGGGCTTTGCTGCAGCAGTTCTCGGGCTTCCGCTCTTGTTGTCCGCGCCTTCTGTGCTTCTTCTTGGTTGTTGTCCAACAGTTTTTTTGTTTTTTTGGGGGATTCAACCTCCTGTTTGGCATTTCCAGGTGTCTGTGGTTTCTTGTGAGTTTCCAAGAAGCCGCTGGGCTTGGGTATGTGCTCACTACGTAACTCTGGTGGCGAGGAAGACTTACGAGGAGGTAATGCCCTGGTTACTTACCGGTAATCTTCATTACTCGGAGTATTGCCTTCCTCGTCACATGAGTTCCCATCCCTCCCTCCCTGTTTGGCTATTGGCTTCATGTGGTTCTTGGAGCTTGGTAGTTCTACACGAAGTGGGATGGGTCGACCCTCCCCTTATACTGGGTCATGGGTGACGGGGTCAGCTATGTTGGGGAGGGATGGGAGGCACAGGATGCTAATTTGCTTTGGAGGGTTCTGGTGTGGAGCTAAAGCTCACTACGTAACTCATGTGACGAGGAAGACAATACTCGGAGTAATGAAGATTGCCGGTAAGTAACCGGGGCAGTACCCTACTTACTAGTAGTGAAAAAAGGAAAAGGCCTGGAACCCCAAACCCTGAGCGGCCCCTCCTAACAAGTCTTACCTGGAAAGGACTCCACAGGCTTCAAGGTCCATAAGTGTTACCGATGAGCAGGAGAAGAAAACAGGAAGTGGTTTGCACTGCGACCCTCTTTATCACCAAATTGGTGAAGCGGTCTTGAGGGTAAGGTAGGAGGTTTTTTTTCCTTGAACCTTCTGATTGGTTCTAGCTAGTAAATATTGGTACGAGAAAAGTGTTTGAGGGTGTAATTTGTCTTTATCTTTTTACTGTGATCTTGTCTTTATTCGCCGTTCCGGACTGTAGTCAGTGCTGGAAATGTGAAAAGCACCTGTTCGTTTTCAGATGCAAAAAAGACTCAGGGCATGATCACGGCAGACCCTAAAATGTGGGTCCAATATTAGCTCAGGGTGCACAACTTGGAGAGTGGCCACATTGTAACAGGTTCCAAGTTTGAATCCTCTAATTTGGAAATGAAGGGGCGATTTCAATTATTTCCCATTTCAGGGTGCAGAATATGCTCACCCAAATTGTGGCAAGTTTTACCTGCTGCATGTTGCTTGAGCAAACGCCAACTCCTTAATGTTTTCTCATGACATTTCGTGAAGTTCCATGAAAATCTCACTTTATAGCAAAATGTGTTTTAACGGTACTTTGGGCCACTTTTCTTCACCTTACCCCAATGTAAAAAAAATGTCACACCAGCGGGAGACTCTTACTAGCAGAAGATGTTGGTAATGCAATAATTCAAGATTTTTCAGTTTTCATGTACCACAGAATTCAGGAATTTTGTGAATGTCACTGACGTGCTTTAAAATGTTGCCTAGGCCTAACATTTGTAATCCCATTTTGGAGCCAATAAGGCGTTTGCCCCCTAAATTGGAATACCAGCCCTATCGTAATTGTGGCCTCAATTGTCTATCTGACAGGATGCTTTATTCAAAAAGTGAGATTCTTATCCAGCATATGATTTTTTTAGAAGTAAAACTTTCTATTAGATAATATCCTTGGTGACAAAAGTGATGACTCCTCTGACACGGGAGAAAGAGCCGCCCTGAGGCTTACCAAGCCAGCAGGCTGTTCTTTAATCAAAAAAGGATTCAGAGAGAATATTTGCTCGTAATCATTCTTAATTTCCGAGCCAGCACTAGACAGCCAAGCAAAGGTTACGCTCACTCCTGTTTACTGACCTAATCGCTGACAATTACTTTGAGAGGCGATTGGGAATTAGACGCGGTCGGCTACAGGTGATGAGCTAATGTGATCAACATGTGGCCAATTACATCTGCTTCTGCTTAATTGTAACCATGTTTAATATTGAAGAGGCCCAAGGCCACACTGGCAGTGCGCATGCGTAGGCTGTACTGCACAGGCCCACATCATGTTGTGGTTGCTTTTGGTATTTTTATTTCAGCTGGTGAGAGCTCCCTGCCTCTGTGAGGGGAGGGGGCAGGGTGAGGGGAGGGGGTGTTAGCAAGAAGTACCGCTCCCGCTTTTGTTATAGGGGGTCGATACTGCAGCACTGCTGCAAAACTGGCCCCCACGGGCAGAAAACCGTCCCTCACTCCTCTGCCCCACCGATGAAATGCCCGGTGCCCGCCATGGCCAGTCCGGCCCTGTTGAGACATTAAGTGTCTAGCTGCAGATTCTGCATTAATCTAAGTAGGAGGATTTTACACTTCTGTGTGAAACCTGGTTGTTAAGGAAGACTAATGGATTTAGTGTGGCTTATTAGCCACGGTTCTCTCCATTTTGAGGATCTATTATCAAAGACATTTCAAAATATGTAAAAACACACTCCTGTATTGCTCTTTTACATACTCTTACATGCCTCTTTGAATTGCCCCTAAAACATATAAAAGCGAATACATTTAAATATTAATTGAATATGCATATATATTCTGATATAATTAGTACAAATAGAAAGGACTGTGCTCTCTTTGAACTTTTACTAAAAGGGAGTGAGATGTTCCGAGGCCAATTCACAAATTCAGCTAGGAGTACATAAAAGAGGGCTGTAGGAGTATTTTTTTATGTACAAGATGTCTTTATAAATAGGCCCCACTGTTTATATGGATGGGTTAGGTTATTACTATATTCCAAGAATTTGTTTACGGCTCTGAGTCACATTTAAAAAATACTTTTAGGGCACATGCCCACTTAATTTACTTTTTGAGGTGGTGTTGGTGCAATTGAATGTGCACCTTCTCCTAAGCAAGTATTGGCAACGTCAATAGGTCTGGCTTATGAATAAAAGTGCCTTTTGTGTCACTGATGGGTGTAGACACTCAATAAGACATCATATATGTTCTCTACACTCTTATTTGCACTCTTCTATCCATTCACCAATCCTCCGACTCATCCTATTCACTCTCTGACCCAACTGCAATAAAACATACACAAACTCAACAACATATGCAAGATAATTAAAAGAATACAAGTAGAAAAAAAAACATGCCGTCTTCTAAACATGGCATATGTTTGCATACCAAAACAAAACATTGCAGCAGGTGTCCCATTTGGAAAGGTATTGTAAATAGTTTATCACATTTAGAACCAACATTTTGGCCATCTTGGAATGAAAAAACAATGATACATTATGGACAATAGCATTTCATACTGACCTCCTGTTTAGAAGAAGTGGCCACATGGAATGTGATGCACTGCAGATGAAATGCATGGCAAGCAGCCAACCTGCAAGCACTGCCTGGAGAGCTGTGGTATCCTCTTAAAAACATTAAAATAAAAAGAGGAGAAACAAAGAAATGAAAATGGAACCCTAAAAGGAGAAATTTCAGAACTAATGGACTGTCCAACCAACCCTAACCCTGAAGTGCACACATTTTCTGGTGGACGTACAGATGTGATCAGAAAATGTCATCATTCAGAGAGCAAAAGAGCCAGTGTTATTATGCCATTCACTTCACTGTTGTGGATGGTAGCAGAGTGTAAATGACAATCAGACAGACCAATGGTAGTGCTGAGTGGACCCAAAAACCCTCAATGTTTTGATATGAATATATATTTATATATGGATGTATGCATTATTTATTGTTTTTTTATTACAAGATACGCCTGGCAGACATCTAAGAACTGTTTCTAGCAAGAAATAATACAGTGCCAATGTTCTCCCCCTGTAGTTTGTCAGAGGCAGTAACCAACAGAGAAATACTAATCCACCCTTAAATGCCTGTTGATATTAACATATGCTTTTCACAATCAATATGTTAAGCCTACTGTGTTTACATAACTTTTTATAATAAACAGACACATCTATGGCAACAGAAAAATCTTTCCAGTGAACAAATCAGGCTTGTAGATGTTATCAATGGCTTGTCACCATACCATCTGAGGCTTCCTGTACTGAGCATTCGCTTTTCCACAGGACAACCAACAGGCACCCATTCATAACATTTTTTATCTTCCCTAAGAGAGCCTAACAAGGATTCTGACAGTACAAACTTTCCATACCCATGTTTTGTCAGAGGGCGTAATCAGCACCACAATGCTTGCCTACCACGGTAATCTGTGAGAATACCTATATGTAGCCTTTCATACAGAATAATAATCAGTGTCAGGCCTTCTGTCTTTATCATACCTTTTCATTATAAACATTTAAGCCTATTACCTTTATCGTTGACTTGTCACCATAAGCAACTCAGACCGACTGTGTTTTTCATAAGTCTTCCCACAATTCACCCTGGTTATGGAAATGGAAGTTGGAACGGAAGTATGGAGAGGAGGCAGTTACCCCTGAAGAAGAGCTTGTGAAGCTCGAAATGCATTGGTTTTTTTTTAAAATAAAGAATACTGCTGCTGATGATTTATGCGTTTCCATCTTGTTCTTGAGAAGAGGCCTGGATGGGCACACCTTGAACATTTGAAGTCAGGAAATAGCATGACACCTTACATGTGGATTTAATGATGACGAAGCATTGTTTAAAAATAACAGGAGTAAAACTGAGTAAAAGGAGTACAACGACATAAGCAATTTTGAACAGTACCGCAATTCTGCAATTTAGCTGTGCGACTGGGTTGGGGGTGACATGCCGCCCCCTTCAGCATGGTTATTCATCAGTGTGCCACCGGGGCAAGGCACAATGCCCAGTGAGCACGCACTCTTCGACGATTTTGGATAAAGTGGATCAATTAGGAGTATACATTACCCCTGAAGAAGAGCTTGTGAAGCCCGAAATGCATTGTTTTTTTTTTTAAATATAGAATACTGCTGCTGATGATTCATGCATTTCCGTCATGTTCTTGAGAAGAGGCATGGATGGGCACACCTTGAACATTTGAAGTCAGGAAATAGCATGACACCTTACATGTGGATTTAATGATGACGAAGCATTGTTTAAAAATAACAGGAGTAAAACTGAGTAAAAGGAGTACAACGACATAAGCAATTTTGAACAGTACCGCAATTCTGCAATTTAGCTGTGCGACTGGGTTGGGGGTGACATGCCGCCCCATTCAGCATGGTTATTCATCAGTGTGCCACCGGGGCAAGGCACAATGTCCAGTGAGCACGCACTCTTCGACGATTTTGGGTAAAGTGGATCAATTAGGAGTATACGGTGTGCATCCCGTCACTTATAGGTGTTGATGAATCAATGGCTTATCACCATACCATCTGAGGCTTCCTGTACTGAGCATTCGCTTTCCCACAGGACAACCAACAGGCATCCAGTCATAACATTTTTATCTTCCCTAAGAGAGCCTAACAAGGATTCTGACAGTACAAACTTTCCATACCCATGTTTTGTCAGAGGGCGTAATCAGCACCAGAATGCTTGCCTACCACGGCAATCTGTGAGAATACCTATATGTAGCCTTTCATACAGAATAATAATCAGTGTCAGGCCTTCTGTCTTTATCGTACCTTTTCATTATAAACATTTAAGCCTATTACCTTTATCGTTGACTTGTCACCATAAGCAACTCAGACCTACTGTGTTTTTCATAAGTCTTCCCACAATTCACCCTTTAGGTATCCCGTAAGAACATTACAAATATGTACAAAATATAGTTGTCAAAACAATACAAAATCCCTACTAATAGACCTAATAAGGATTACCATAGTGCATATTGTTTATCCCCATGGTTTGTTCAGCTGGGTCACCAGCACCCAAAGTTTTGCCTACTACATAATCTACGAGATTCCATGTAACAAAATGCCAGACTGCAGGCTTTAGTGCAGTGTATTAACAATCCATCATTAATAGCTGTTTGGCTTTAAAAAATAAATTTCGCAATAAGTAAGTAAGGTCTACTTGCTTTTTTATAACTTTTCATTATAACCAGACCACACTAAAGGAATCTGACTTTTCCAGTGAATTGATAAAGCCTCCATCCATTCTCAATGTCACTATATACAGCCCAGGCCTACAGAACTGCACAGAAGCTAGCAATCATCAGGCATAGATTTATAAAATTACAAATATGTATAAAATTACTGTTGGCAAAGTAATATACAGCCCTTGTTAATAGAGCCTAACAAGAGCCATCACAGGAGAAGAGCCCCAACATAAGAGCACTCAACTCAAACTTTAAACTGGCTATCAGATACCTTAACTCCCCAAATCAAGCGCTAACCTCTCTCAGTAAATGTGTGCAGCCCTCAACGCCACAAAAGAAAGACAAGTCTGAAATAAACTACCATCAGAATCATCAAATAAATGTTCCTCAGAGAAAAATTGATAACTCAACCATGATAATCTCTTACTCGCCATATACCTAAACTACTAATAACACAATTCCAACAGAAAACTCTGGCACGAGAATCAGATGGACAATAACAGCAAAACCAAAGTATCCCTTGAGTGACAGCTCATTGGTCACACATTTAGTCAAACCCTGCAACCTTACGCATAGACCTTTCAGAAACAACAAGACTGCTTTTTACTCACAATGCAAATTAGGAGGCCCCAGGCATATCTTGAATAGAGATCATATTTTACGGCTGTTAGGCACACATAAATATTTTGCTCATCTGATATCCTCAAACATGGAAACACTAGAGTTCAGATCACCCTAAGATAATTGCACCAATGAAACCTCCATCGTAACATGATCTACCGACCTCCTTGCCAATAAAATACTGGAAAATTGTCAACTGTTTGAAGAGTGGGGAATTAAAGTAAGCAAAGTATTGTTGCCTAAATAGTCAGCTGTTTTTCTTTATGATAAATTCTTTCGCATTGCTCCACAAATTTTAGTAAAGGATCCCCTAAGGCCACAATCACCGACTTGGCAAACATCATCAACATTAATAAATGCAATAGGGCCATAGTCACCCAGGAACCTTCCATTCACAGCCACCTCAATGACTACTTGGTTGCAAACTCAAGGACGAAATTGCAAATCATCTCATGACTCCAATGCACTGCATGATGATTGGAGCTTATCCCATTTTCCTTAAACCACAAGGACTCGTGAATTAACGGTCAAGGAAAAACTCAGAGTACAAAGGATTCAAATATCATCTCAATGGTGTCCTGGAAAACAGCAGAGATAAAAAAAAGATCTTGCTTGACCCAGATATGGAAGATTTTCTATCATCCAATGGAATAATATGCCCACAACAAACTTGGTCGGATAAGGATTTTCCCCTAAAGGGCTTCAGAAGATTCCACTCTCCCACTGAACAGTGGGAAAAAGGTGACCATTTGAAGGAGGGCTCTCAATCTGCGTAGCAATCAACAAGGCCCTCCCCCTATCAGATCGGAACCTAAGCTCTCCATGCATTGTAGGCATTAAAATTAACAACTGGACTTTCATAGCATCCACAGTCCCGCTTCTACTACTGAACATCTATATAAACTGAAGGCCTCCCAAAAAGCAACACACAATAACGCGAATAGAGGGCTTGTTGGAACAGCTAGCATCAGCCCATGGCCCCGTTTCGTGGATAGTAACAGGAGATTTCAACATAAACTTGGACAATAAGGGTGTCAGAGATGGACTCTTGAACAAAGTAGATGTCAAATGGAGAATTCCACAGCAAATTTTGTCCCTCATAGACTTAACAAAACCCGATCACTCATTCCTTAGCTTTCTAGAGGGCACTGGCCTCCATGCTCTCAATGGTCACATAGCCCCTAAAACACACCAATGGTCTGCCCTCATAAGGCAAGCAAAAGCAGTTCAACGCTCGATTGCACCTTTGCATCCATGTCCTTGTTTTGCATGATCATCTCCGTCGAAATAATCCCCAGATGCGCAAATGACCATCACCTGCAAAAAATAGTACTACAAAGCCAGAACAGTTCTTGCAACCCCATGCTACATATCAGCTCGCATGCCGACATACACTCAAGAGGGCGCGTACTCTGGAATCTTGCATTGCTGGGACGATACAAGGAATGGCAAGAAGCCACAGATACCATGCTTTGGGTTGAGAGCAACCCATTCCAAACCTGGGAAAGGGTCCAAGCAGAGATCAAACAATACCTAGCAGTCTACACAACCTCTCAGTACACCCAAAGAAAGCCTCAAACTAAGAGTTGGCATACAAAACACCTGAGAAATGAGAACATAAATCTGGATAAGCAAGCCAAGGCCATTCAATACTCAAAAGATCCAACCAGCAGAAAAGAGAATGTAAAGAAAACTCAGGAAAGCCTATAAAAAATCACTTTGGGCAGTGAAGCAAAGCAAAGAAAATGAGATCTGGCTAGAAATCCATAAGGCATTCTCCAGCAAAAACCAACATGTCTTTTGGAGTGTGATCAAGAGATTCCAAAGTGCCTCCCCAAGAATTGAAGTTGTTGAGCACCAGTCCTGGATGGCACACATCCAATCTTTGTACTCCAGGGAATCACTTGATTCTCAGTTAGACCCCCAACCTTCATCTTGGCCACCTATGGAGTACCAGAAAAAATCCATAGAGAATTGTATCAGCAAAAGCAGGGGCAATGGTGCCCAAGCCCAGACGCCCTTTCAGTGATTATTTTAAAACAAGACACAATGTACTGGGCAGCAGCATTTTTAAAACTGTTTAATCATTGCTTGGCAACAAACTCAGTCCCCTTTTCTAGGTGCAGCTCTGTGCTGCATCCAATTTATAAAAAGGGTCCTTACACAAACCCAGAAAGCTACTGATTGATTGCGAGGCTAAACACTTTGCAAAACTCCTCCTGAAACATTTTGAATCATAGGCAGCGTCTGAAAAGCGAATTCCTCTGAACCAGACCGGCTTCAGGCCCGACTCAAGCACTCTGGACAGTTAAGAAGCACTTTAAATGCTTGTGGAAAAATCAATCAGCAAAACCCAGTTGTTCTACGCCTACTTTATCGACAGCATTCACCATGTCGACAGGGTCCTACTTTGGAAAAAACTCAAAGGGATGAATATTCCATCAAATCTCCGTGCAATTCAGCTCTTGTACACAAACACATGGGTCCAAGTCAAGCTGGGTGAAAATCATCTGCTGCCTTTCAAATTCCAAACAAGCAGAGGATTGAAGCAAGGAAGAGTCTTAGCCCCCCTCCTGTTTAATTTGTTCCTGTTGGATCTTACAACTCGACTAAACCAAGCAGACTTACTTCCCCCAAAACAAGCCCAACAAGCAATTTCAACCTTACAATATACAGACTATTTGGTCCTACTGCGCCAAACTGGTGTTGGCCTTCAGAGACTACTCATTATTCTGGATACATATTGCAAGGAAAATGAAATGACAGTCAATCTGGATAGGATGAATATTCTTATTTTTGGGAAATGTCTCTTCAAAAAGAGCTCATGGCACTTGGGCTGTGCCATCGTAAAAATAACTAGCATGTATAAATATCTAGGAGCTCGGCTCCAGGACTGCGCCTCCCACCTTCAGCACTTGAACACCCTGAAGCCCAAGCTTTCCTTGCTCATCTTCGCTTTCCAGGAACTCCTGGCCAACACAGCAAATCCATAATTGAATCCGTTGCTCCATGCGGTAAAGGCCAAACTAATTTCAACCTTGACCTATGGTGCCGAAGCATTCCCAAATAAACTGACATTGTTTCTAAATGTTGCACAATGCAATGTCTTCCACATCCTTTTTGGTTTACCAGGAGATGCCTTGCAGTCCCAAATAAGGTTTGAGCTTGGGCTAAATTAACAAGACCTGGCAAAAAATCAGGGCTTCTGAAATATTGCTTAGTGCAGCGCAGAGCAGGGCATACACCGAGACCCTCAAGAACCTATGGACTTTTAACACTAGAAGAATTGCTATGGGACCAGCCTTTAACAAAAAAAAGTTTAAACATCTTCTTAATAAACAAGTTAGGCGCATCTTGTTCATTATTGATAATGAGTCATTTCAACGTAGAAGCCATGCTTGGATGTCCATCAACAGCTACAAGTACCTACCGCCGCAGACATTTTGACAGAGAATTACAGACGCTACTACAAGACCCCGCTGCTTCAACTCTGCTTTGGCAATGCATTGACATTCGATCATCGGCCAAAGTGGCTACCGAAACCTTTGACAAAGCAGTGCCGTCTGTGCAACAACATGTCTTCTCATGCCTGACATGAATCTTGTGTCCTGGGTGATGTGGCATGCAACTAGGTGGCTACCTTAGAGGTTGCCCACCTGGTTGCCCCAGCTTCTCTGTGCTCTATCTGGACAGCCCGCATTTCCTGCTCCTGCTGCCACCACGACATGATTCCGACCTCCTTCCAGGCAGTGTGATCACTCCCAGGTGTCAGGAACAAAGGCTTGGGCAGGAAGGAGGTCACACCTCCCTCCTCCAAAACAGGCTCGTGAAGTGGCACATCAAGGCAGTGAGCTTCAACACTGCAAAGCCTCTGATGTGCATCAGTGCTGACTCCCAGTGGATGAAACAGCCCTCCCCTTACCACAGGCACATTTGCACCCAGGCAGGCGAGGAAATTAGCTATGGAAGGAGGTGTACACCCCCAGAAGGCTAGCCACACCTCCAGGGGGAGTACCCTGGTCAGTACACTAAAATTAGATTTCTGCCATCTTTAGGAGTGGCAGAATAGAGGGTTCTGGGTAGAAAAGGTGACCCACGCCCCTGGATGAGGTCACCTCAGGGGTGGATTAGATGCAGCGACTAGCTGCCCATTGGCTACTAGCTCCCACACCCCTAACTCCCCTAAATCTCGGATTTAAGGGCCCCCCTGACATCAGAACCTTAGTTCTGAACAACCTGCATCAAAGACGACAGAAGAAGAGCCCTGCACCAGTGACAACAAGACTTGCCCAAAGCAAAAGAGGGATACCCTGCACCTGTGGCAGTGCTCTTGGAACTGCCTTATCAAGACTTGTCCTAGGCTATCTCTTGGTTCCCCCTGACAGAGGGACCCCTGTGGAAACCTGTAGCACCCTCAGATTCCCCTAGACTAGTGGCACTAGTCCCCTGCAAACTGCAGGTAAAATAATTCTCCCGATCTGAAGAATAACTGGCCAACGGACCCTCCAAGGGATCAACCAAATCCAGATGGTCTAGTAGTGCATTGTGGGAACTGTAATCCTGCCTTTCACAAAGTTACAGACAGCTACCACATTCCACTGGACCACCGGACTTCGAGATTACTTTCAGCTCCACTTACAGCTGCCAAGACTTGTTGACCGCCAGTCCAGCAACTGACTCTAACCCACCTTCTACCGCCATCTTGTCTTTTTGCATCTTTTTCCCCCCACAGCACTGTTTCAGCAGTAAAAGCAGCTCTTCCACATCTCCGGTTCAGCACCAGGGACAACCAGGACCTCCACAGGCACTCAAGCTCCACAGACCAGGTAGTATGGAACTGACTGTTGCGACTTGGTCCTGGGACCTGCATCACCTTTACCCTGTAAGGGTACTACGCAACTCGACCTGCAAGTGACCGATTGTCACTAGTGGTTTTTCCCATTGACCACAATGTTAAATTTTCACTGTATTATTTTGCATTGATTTTCTATTACCTCTACAATCTATAACTGCGGTTGTATTTATGCAATTCCGTTCATTTTGGTGTCTAAATTAAGATAAAAATACACTTTATTTTTCTAAATTGGTGTCTGATTTCTCTCGACTTGTTTCAATTACTTATCGTCCATGTTGGTACTCTGAAATGCTTAACACGTTCCTCTAGAAAAGTCTGACTGCTCTTTGCCGCTCTTCCAGGACTGAACTAAGGATTTATTTGTGTGAATCCAGGGAGCATCTTTGGGGTATTGTGATAGTATTACATGGTGAGGTCTAACCCCACGCCACATAATACTCCACCTTCCCTACACTTCTTATTTCCCTCATGAAATTCCAAAGAGTTAGTGCTACTCATTCCACTCAGGACATCTGATGGTCTCAATGTCCAGGATCTCTTTTGAGAAGGTTAGATTGGTGAGTCTGTCATGTCTTTTAGGTCCATGTCATTTTTTCCAGGCTCGAAAAGGCCGACCATGTTGCCACTTACTCCTGGCCTTGTCAGCCTCTCCCTTAGGTCTCTTGAATCAGAGAACCACCCTGTCGGACACCGCTTTTTCTTGTCTGCTTTGCGTGGCAGGTGAAATTTTGGGAATGTAGAGAGCATTCTGCTGACCCTCCTTCCTACATGCAGGCATTTTATGTCTCAGGGAGAACCATAGCACTTCCACAGCTATAGAACGGTACTTGGTTGTTTAATCTAAGTAAGAATCTCAGTGTCAGGGTATCAGAAGAAAGCACAGCATACACGTCTACTCAGTTCTGAATCCATTGAGAAACATAACTTCATTGCTAGTGCAAACACTGTTGACCACATCAGCCTGATTGTAACTTTGTTATACTTTTTGTCAAATCCAGCAAATTGTTCTCAATGCTCTCAGTGAGACGCGTTTTGATTGTCTTTCATGCAGTTTTCTGTGGAAGATACTGGAAATTGTAATCTACAACATCCAGACTCATTATATTTTAGCTGCTCAAATGCTTTTCTGTTAAGCTTTTGTTGCTTTATGTATTAACCAAACAATCTTCTCCACCTTTACTATCCAACACAGCACTCCATAAGGTTGCCCCATCCCCATCTCATTTAACCCTTTGTATTGAACCCCTACTCACAGTAATTATGGTCCTACTAAACAATATTCTATTCCACTATCTCAGAAATTCAAAGTTATTGTCTTTACGGACAGCATAACACTACTTATCCCTACCACACACCACTTTGCCAGAAATGAAATAACTTGCTGAAGATTTCAGTATGCATTTTGGAAATTCAGTTTTAGTAAAATATAAACTATTAACTCTAATATCCATAACAAATACCACCTGGCACCACCGTAGGTTATCTAGTGGTAAACTTTCAATAGAATTAATATCAAATTTAGACTTTCATCCTTGAACTGCTCTCGTCTGTCAAATCAACTTGGTTAACATGCCTACATTGCCAATGTCCTATATACGTTCTATGTTATTGCTGGTTTTGTCCCTCACCGATATTTCAAAAATCTTCAATCTTTTATGACTTCCTTTATTTGGAAGGAAAAAGACCAATGTCAGGCATACAGCTAGCTCAGATTGGCTATTTCAGTTGTCATTTTGAATCATCAGGACTTTATGTGGCACTATTGGGCAGTCTTGGAGGTTCAATAGCTCAAACAATAACGTCAGGTGTGGTCAGTCAATCTTATTTCCTCATTGTCCTCATTTGACTGTTTTTCAGTCCAGAATAAATTTGTTGAGCTTTTTGGGGCAGATTTACAAATATATCATACAACACATTGCAGCACCCAAAGTTGCTCTGCGGCGTTACATGAGATGAGACAATGCCTGTCCCCCTGCACAGGCAATGTTTGAGCCTGCTTTGTGCGACACACACTCCCTTGCATCATAGTACAAATTCCTATGCGTAGACTAACTTTAAAACATTTCTGACATTAGAAGTGTGCAGTAAAGTACAGCACACATACAATGTAGGAAAGTTTCTGAGATTTTTTTTTTTCCTTTTTACAAACACTTATAGAGTCCGGAGGCATCCCAGCGCTAGCAGCATCAACAGACAGACAGGCTAGATGGTTTAAGGGGTAGGATTTTGTAACAACCAGGTTTTGAGGAGCTTCCAGAAAGAAAAATGATGGGTCATTGAGAGAAGATGAGGAGGAAGGGCGCTCTACAGTCTAGCAATATTGTTTGAAAAGGAGAAATAAAAACATTTCTACTTTTTAATGTCTGCCTTGGTGCGAAGCCCTGTATACCATTGTTAGTAGATAATCCATGGGTGGTTGCATGAAAATGCCCATGTCCCATCTATTGAATTCTCCATTAATGCAAAATAATGCAAAACAGTGATGGAGTGGGGATGCTTGAGTCTCAATCTTTTAGTAAAGTCATCAAAGAGGACTTCCCTCAGGTTGTATGAATCTTTGATTGTTGACTCAAAGCATAAGAAAGAAGCTAACATCAGCACTACATGTCAAGTACAGTGAAACCTAAGTGGTTCCACTGAAACAACAGAGAGGATGATGTCCAAACCTTAAGGGTTTTATAACAAATTAGTTCAGGTTACAAGTTAAATCAATCAGCAAAATTTTAGAAAATATATTGCAAGAGCATACATATTTAAATGATCATGTAATCTGAATTCATATACTATAAGGAAAAAGATGCAAATAAATTGCAGATAGCAAGAAAAATGTCATGAAGGCAGGTTCCATAATGGAGCTCTCCTATTCTATATAAAGCATCCAAAGTGGCAAGAGGAGTTCTACGAGGAAGGTTTCAGCATTAGATGAATTACGTTTAGGATTCAGTGGAACAAATAAAGCTCAACACTCTAGCAGAGGAAATCAGCAGAGTTGAGAAGAAGCCTCCTCCCCATGAAGTCAGGATAGGGACTGCCAAACTATTCTAAGGAACACATAATTACAGCTTCCAGAAGATCCTTCATATCAGTTCCCACCAAATTAACAAATCAAGAATGGCCATTCTCTGGGAGCAGGTCAAGTTCTCAGTTTATCAGTGCTGAACACAAGGAGCAACCATCTGGGCATCCTTGGACTGTAACATTGGTCCAGTCTGCCTGGTTCAGGAGGATCTCTCCAACCTTCTCAGTCTCCGTGTCTGAAGCCAATTTCTCATTAGATTCCAGCTACCTTCAGTCCAATACAGTAAACAATAAGCCTATTCTAGCTAACGAGACACATGATAAGACACCTGCAGAGAAAATAAATACTAGGTCTGGGCAGTGAACTCAGTTCGTGGAGTTTGCAGAGTTTTCCGTGCTCCGTACAAGTACCCTCCCACAGCTGGAGGCGGCACTCACCTGAGGAAGCTACTATCCAGGTGCGAAACCCAATGATGATGCCACTCAATAATAAATCCACAGTGGTGATTACTTACACCACCTTGGCAATTACAGGTTGAGGGTTTCATCCAACACTCGCAACACCCACGCTCCACACACCAGTGCAGTTCACTCTCTCTTTGATTAATAAAAATGTAAACTGTAGCTAGACATGGTTCAACAAGGCCAAATATCTTTGCTGTGAGGTCTATCAGAACCTGTTTTCAGTGTGGCAAACAGCTTCCATGGGAGCAACCCTGGTTTTATTGCATATCCTGAGTGCGACCTCCCCAGGCAAGCCTCAACACCTTATCCCTGTTCTCCGAACGTAGAAAAAAATGACTCAATCCCACTGTTTTCCAATGCTGGGTAAGTTATTTCTGGTCAGTCCTACAGCTCTTCAGTGCAGGCCGTTAGTCACTAGATCTCTCTCCAGTCAGGGCTTTTGCAGGGTCCAGTCCTCTGTGGTCAGCTGGGCCCTCTTGGAGTCAGGAGTCTTTTGGCTTTTTTGTGTCCCTGGAGCAGGCAAACAGGAGGCCAAACACTTGACCCTTGGAGAGATGTTGCCACTCCTGGGTGCATGCAGGATTCAGAAGTTCTTGCATCCTTGAGTCCCCTTATTCCAGAAGGAGTCAATAGTCTTCCTTCATCGAGCAGAGTCTTCTTCTTCAGCAGAGTATTCCCAAGCCCAGTAATGTTTAAGGAGGTGGTGGTGAGGTGTCAGTCTTACCTTGTGCACTAACTACTGATTGGAGAATGTTCCCCACCCAATAATTTTCTCACTGCCCCAACCATCTTCTTTTGCAGTACTTCCTCCTTTCCTTATTGTAAAATTACACAGGAACCTTTGTTTCAAGAAGGCAGAACACTTCTACCACTGGGCAGACCTTCTCCAGCCCCCCAGCTGCTCCTCTGTTTAGATGAGCTCTCCTCTCATCTCTCAGGGTCCAAGCAGGTTTTTCCTCCTGCTGGGGTTGGAGTCAAAGGGTCTTTGAGGTCACTGGGAATAAATGGGAGCATATCCCGGCAGCCCCATTTGGGATTAGCAAGCCAAAATAAAGTGATAAGGCATTCCCTTTGTTCTACCAGTTGCCTTAACCTCTCCCAGATGACTAATCTCTGTTAAGTGGCCAGTAGTTAAGAACACCCTGATCTTTCTGCATTTAGAGGCAGGTTTTTATCTTCTGAGCCAGATTCCTTAAATCCCCCAGCTAAGGATATGTATTCTAGCTCTGTAGGTGTAATGAGCGCCAGAACTGATTTTACACAACTTTAGGCTCAGACAGCTCAAAGTTCATTTTAATAAAGTTACTTTTCATCTAAAGTTTTAAAAAATCTGATTTCACAATTTTTATTAAATCAGGTTTTTAAAGCTAAGAGGAAAATAACTTTGAAAGACTTTCTAGCATTTTCTCAGCCGAAAATGCAAAATAAATAACCTAATCACATTCAGGCCTATCTTATAGAAAATGTAGCTCAACCTACAAAGTGAAACACATTTTGTAAATATATATTGCAAGACTTTTTTATGTCTTAGGTGCCCTGCTTTGGGACTGGTTTAATAATATATTTAAAAGAAATTCTACATGGCAGAGTCATTTTCCTTGCCGTGTATTACTGCAGTGTTTTTAAACTGCAGAACGGTTATAGCAAAGTGGTGCTTCTTGCACTGTTAATTATTGTCATATAAGTAGATGGTGTAGATACACACTGCTGCCCACATGTGCCGTTCACCTTCTGTACCATGTAGTGCATTTTCTGTGCCATCTACTATGGCTTTACTGGAAAGTTCAAAAGGTCCACTGGGTGAAACCGATTATAACAATACCATTTTAGAGCCAGAACACACATACTATACTATAGTGATGAACAACAGTGCACAAAGTTCTAATACCAGCAAAAATATGGCCCAGACAAATTATACAAATTTGGGTGACCATGCAGAAATTTGAATATAATCTCACTTGGGTTCAGATGTTCAAAAATTTCCAACTGAACACGCATTTCCTAACTTATTTTCTGTGGGACTTCGTGCTTGAAGCCCTCCCTTCACAACAGCATTTCTCATAGCACGTTAACCATGCATTACTCCATACTTTGAGACAGTGCTTAATTTGAGCCGGAGCTTTCCGGTGCTGAGCACCGGCACTTAATTGGTTTCCGGTGCTCGGCACCGGCACCTAATTGTCAACAACACACTTAGGGCAGTCTGCCACTAGGTGGTGCTGCTCATGTAATTTAGAGATGAGCAGTATAACAGTTGTTTAGGAAAACAATATACATTAAAAAATTACTAATACCTGCCCCCCCAGCCATTCCTTTAGCTTTGGGGACCGGGAATAATCTGAACTGACGCACTTGCAGGCGAGAGAGATGGTTATTGGTTGTTTTGGCAGTGATGACAGGGGTGATGGGTGGTGCAAGTTGCAGTGGCCTCCTGGTCAGAGCCCTGGCACTTAATATTTTACAAATTAAGCACTGCTTTGAGACAATTCCATATCCGCTTAAGAGAAGAGAGTTTATAACAGCGATCAATAGTTCATTAAATAAAGAACCATTGGTGGAAACATCCATCTACAAGGTATGTTGTATTAAACCTGCTAACCTCTCTTTGTAGATGTATTCCACTCTTTTCAGAATGCACTGTCCCTCTGGTTGCCCTGGAGAGGTCTCAGACATTTCTCAGCTTGCCCCAGATGTGGTATATCCGATGACAAGCTCTCAAATTTGTTTGCTGACAACATAGTTATTCAACAGTCTGAGAGTGGATATTAGTTGATCTAATTTGAGCACCGAAGTTGACATATCTGTCACGTTAATTATATTTGTCTGTAATCATTCTTAATTAGATGTTTGGGACATAAGTTTGCATATCATCAACCAACAATATATATCAAAATAGTTGTGACATCATGTTGCTTCAGGATAAGTGTAATTTGTCCCTCCAGGGCGTGTGTATATATTCCATCTTGAAAAGGAAACAAAACATACAAGCATATGCTATTAGGAATTAACTAATGGTATAACGAAGTGTAGCAAAGAGAAAAAAGGAATATAAGAAATATAAATTATTCCTTAAAAAGCAATCAAAGCCCGAGCAGCTGCAGACCGTCTCACCCATCTACCCCTCACATGCACATCTTAAAACAGATTCAACAAAGTTTGTCCCAATATAGTCGTCTCCTTATTCCCTACTACTCCCGTTCACGTCGATAGAAATATTCAAATTGCAGCCCAGTTCACTTTAGCAGTAGGACACATACTTCTGCCTCCTGGGTAACCTGCTGAAGACGCCCCATAATCAGAGTATTTCGTGTTATGATGGTGAACACAGCATTGCAATAGAGACAAGTGCCTTATCTTCATTTAGGCTAAAGTGCCTCTGGTGGCTGCATTATCGAACCAGGCGCTGAAGAAGTGTTCTATAGTATCAATGTACGTTCTTTTGTTGCAGTACAGGTGTGGCCCGACCCTATCTTATTTATTTCCATGATTTCCAATTGCCTAACTTCCCCTCCAGTCTCCCATTCAGTTTAATGTCGCTAGCCATGCCTGTATTTTCTGAAAAGTGCTGGCCGCAGGCATGCTCTTTGGTTGTATTACAGAATGTGGTATCAAGAAGGGCCCTAGTCTGCAATCTCCTTGTCGGGAGGCATGGGGCAGGCGGGCCTCAATACAAGTGCAGCAGGGCTAGATTATGAAGAGATGCTGTTTTACAGATAAATTCAATATTGCGTGGCACCCTCTAGATGCGTAGAGCAAAGGATCATGTCGAATCTTGAGTGCCTGTCATGTTTTGAGGAAAATGTGTATATTCTGTATCAATCGGGTGCAACTCCCTCCATGAGTCTGTGAGGCTCCAGTTGTGTATCTATGAACTCAACCCTTACATATTCTTGAATACCTGAGTGCCGGGCATGGGAAGTCGTGATCTGACTAATATCAGTGAATATACGCAGCTAAAGTTCCCTGCCCAAAGAGAGGGGTGTGTGTTTGTTCATTGGGGTAGGGCGTTAATTTGGTTACAAATTCCAACTATGCTAATATTGGGGCAAATTCATTTGCTATCGTCAGGGCTTTGCCCTTAAGGCTTCCCCTAATAATAGTGAACCATTCCTCTGAATCAATCTCAACAAGATGGCGCAGGACGACAATCCTGGTTTAATCCCTACAAGGTGCTTTAGGCATATGAGGAACACGTTGTGTAAAGCACCTGAACCCTCTACCTCTTTTGGATTTGGCTCCCTCTGCTTTAGTTAAGTGTGTGTCCCTCAGACATGCGACATCAGTGCTGCACCTTCGCAGGTAGGAGTGTATGCCATGTCTTCTGATCATGTTCCTCATTAGCTTTAATTTCCAGGTCATTATCTTAAATTTATTTGTAGCTGTCTGTCGAGTTGAATGTAGTGTCTAGCTAGTGTTCTGCGATCCTCATGTAAGCCTGCCTTGGCTCAAGTCTAAGTGCATGGCAAATTATAGCTTGCACATCCACAAGTTAGGGTTTGCTCTGTAAACTTAATCTTCAACAAAAACCTTAACTGTAGGCATGCTCAGACATGGCACACATAACCATGCTAACGCGCCTTAAGACACACGTAGGCCTAGCAGCAGAGACCCACAGACAAACAATGAGACACATGAACAGACACAGCGGTGCACACACTGGTGAAGGCATTGACCTTTTGCATTTACAAAGCCAAAGTGTGTCTCCTGGGCTGGGATTGGTCTGCTGGGGTCGGTGACACCTTGTTGAGTAGAATAGCTGAGCTTACTTACACTGTGTGCTGTGCCTCATGGTTGAGGTGCTTTCCGTTCTTTGGAATGTCCACAAATATGTGGATACCCACCTTGTTTGCTCATTTCTCTTCAGGGATACCAACTTAAATCCAGCCGTTTTATGCCGTGATGATCAATGTTTATTTATTTTTGTGTGCTGCTTGGATGCATGCTGCCTTCTCTCTCCAGCCACTCATCATCCTCTGCATATGCCAAAGTTTTAAGTGCGGCAATTGCAGTGGGTTCGTCTTGTATTTCAGGAATGCCATATGTTCTATTACTTTCTTCTTATTGTTATGTAAGTCAGACTTACAACTAAAAATGCAAGTCATACCTATTGCCTTTGTCAATGTTTGGTAATTTTTTGGGGCATTTTTTTCAGACACTGAGGGCCCCTTGTCCCCTGCGCTCTGCTGGTTTGCCAGATTATCACCCGCCACTCCCTCATTACTCTTCAAAGCGTCCACGTCCATGTCCACATCCTCAGTCCTACGTCCTCCTTTTAAATGTATTGTTTTTAGCTGTTTTCTTTTGTATGACCAGACAACTAAGTGTGGCATGGCCGCTCCCTCTCATTTTTGTGCTCCTGAATATACGGATTTTAATGATATTATTTTATCGTTCTAAACTAGCGACTTTAATGGGACAGTCAATAAAAATAATTTGCAGAGCCATTTTGCTGGTTCTTGTCTTTTAAAGGTGCGACCACTTGTTAGGGCAATAAATGTCCCGAATTATTTATATATAGCTACATTTTGTCTGAAATGATGAAACACAGATTTTTTTTTTTTAAAAAGGCATCTCACAAACTGCGGCACAAAAACAATTGCTACCAAGGATCAGGACTTTGCACAGTCGGCAGCGCAGAAAGAGCAACGTTGAAATTAGATATTACAGAGGCATGAAAAGTAATATCTTCACTTTTCATATATCTCGATAAAAGCACAATAATTATTATTATTGATAGATATAAAAAATGAATATTGCTGTTTCCTCGTCCTAATATAAACATGTGGTGTAGGTTTACAAACTTGCAAGAAGATGAAATGCCAGACCATCTGTCGCGCATTGTCCCATACATATGATAGAACTTTTCTTTTTGATGCAGTTATGAGACAGTCTCTGATGCCAGAATCCATGAAATAATGCAGACAGGTGAATATGAGCCCTTGGAGAGAGTTGGGCCTGCAGTAGCTGTTCAATAACAAAGGCATCAAATAAACTGTAGGAAAAAATCCATACATCTAGACCAAAGGGATATTACACTTTGATCCTGATGAAAGAAAATATTGTGTTTTTATGTATTGCATTTTTTTGATTTAGAGAAAAACATGTACACGTGTGGTGACATTCTTTCAATAACGGACCCTCACTGAGCTGCATGTGTTCCTTCTGTTTTATTTCTACAAAGAGCAAGAGAATTTTCACAAGAAAAGCTGTACATATCAGTCGATGATACAAACGCAAATAACAGGTTGGGTGGTGTTAGAAATGGGGGTCTCTAGTTGGCAGGTTGTTACCCTGTCCAAATAGGGACCCTTCTTCCTAGTCAGGATAAGGGGGATACACTATTAAAATGACCCCTGCTCACCTCCTTGGTAGCTTGGCACGAGCAGTCAGGCTTATCTCAGAGGCAGTGTGTAAAGTATTTGCACACAACCAACAGTATTACAGTGAAAACACCACAAAAGGACACCACACCACTTTAGAAAAATATCCAATATTTTATCTGTGTAATCAAAAACGATTAAAAAAAATCCACCATACAGCTCTTAGAAATATCAATAAGCAAAAATGGACTTAAAATACAGTTTCTAGAAGTCGATAGCTCCGTCCTGGGCTATCACGGCGTCGTCAACAACAAATCCAAACAGTTCTGGCTGACCGCGGCATCGTGGGCCAGCTACTGTGTCGGGAAGACCCTCAAAACAGTACCTTTAGAAATGGAGGGCATCAGCAACCTCTAGTTGAGCTCCAAAGAGCCAGCATCGGCAGGCGTCAGTTCTGGAGGTCGGTGCAGAAGTAATCGGGCCCTTGAAGTCACATGCGTTACAGATCGAACTCCTCGCGGTTGAAGTCGGGAACAGCGGCATCGGCGGGCGTCGGGTCTGCAGTGTGAAGTGCAGTGGTTTGGCTTGTGGTGCCCTCAGGTCGCGGCGCAGGCAGCAGCCCAGTGATGGTTGCTGAGCGGCTTCGGTGAGACCAGGGCTGCAGTGCGAAGTGGTCCGGTGCTCGTCGTGGTGCTGGCAGGTCACGGTGCAGGTAGCGGCATCATCATTGCTGAAGCGCTGTCGTCGGCTCACAAACCGGAGTCAATGGCGCCGGCACCGGTGGGCCAAGAATGTGGTGCGGGATGAGGGTGGTGCATCATGTAACTTACGAGCGGTGCCCACGAACCACAGTGCAATCAGCGGCGTCGAGGTCAGTGTGGAGAGGCGTCATTGGGGAAACCAGGACGACGGTGTGAAGCGAGGAGTTGCGAATTGCAGTGCCCACAGGTCATGGTGCAAGCAGCGGCTGGGTGGTGGCATCGAAAGTCGTCATCGGTGTGACCAGAGTTGCAGTGCGAAGTGCGGCGGTGCTCCGGTAACACCTCAGCATACCATAACAAATGTGCACCTGGATGTCTCCAGAGCCTCCAGAGGGGATGACTTGGGGCCCTCACAACCTAAAATAATGGCCATGTTTAATTTCTTAAATGATGCAGGGGCAGCAATATTCTTGAGTAACTTCAAAATGTAGGGGCTACCTGTCCCTTTAAGCCCCACAGTGGTTGTACACCATTACTCAAGTGACCTGACCCCCCCCCCGCCCCCTTCCCGGCAGGTGTAGGGACTCAGAATCTGTAAGGAGCTACTGGGTCCAAGTGCTAAGCAAAAGCCCTCCCCTCCAAGCATGAACTTGAAAACAATGGTGGGGTAAAGAAGTAGTCACTGACAATCTCTAGTCCTATCTCAAAAGGTAGCAATGAATGAGCCCCAAGGAGCATTCTGGGCAACCATGATTAGAACTATGCAGAGTTCAGTGGAGGCCATACGTTTCCAGGCAAATATAATGGACATACAAATCAGCCTTCTGAACACCCTAGCGATGTATGTAGCAGGAATTGATAAGAAAATCGCAAACTTAAATAACTGATAAAAAGAGCACAGGCAGGCACACAGGGTGCTGGACAAGGATGCAACTGCTCTCCAGTCTTGGACAAGCAGTCAACACTTCCTGAGACAATGTCGCAGTTACTCACCGATCTTAAGGAAATGGTTAAAGAAAGGCCCTATAAGGGTTTAGGACATTCTCAAGAAAAAGCAGCAACATCTTGCATATATGAGATGGGGCATGACTGCGCTGTAAGGGGGGTAACAACAGGGGAGGTTGAGGAGACGCAGTGTAGAACATCTTGGGGTGGAAGTAATGAAGATATGATCCTCCGTGTGGCGGCTGCTGGAATTGACCCCGGGGATTCGCCAGCATTAATAACAAGCACACAAGGGCCTCGCAGGGATCATCAAATAACGGACAGGGTGCCAAAACCTAACAGAGTAAAAAAAAAAGAAGGGTCACAACAAAAAACTTCCTCAGACAAGAAGTTTGGCAGCCTACCAAATTTTTAACACTAGAAACAGATCACCCTCACTCGCCTAAGAACAAAATCCTCACAAACAAATAACTGCATTAGATATGTGGGAGATCCCGGAGGCAATGGACACAGAGCAGGAAGTCAGTAGCGAAACACCCAACAGTAAAGGAATTGCCCAGAAAGCAGCCCCATTGTATTTCCATGAGCAAGTCACGGTAAATAATCGGACCCTAAAAGCCATCCCCCGGACTGTCTGTCTGAACGGGACGGTTAGAGCACAGACAAATATCACCATGGAGCCTCATCTAACCTTAAGGGTTGAACACAGCAATGAATAGAGGCCGAAGCCATGTGCGCCAGAGCTGAGGACGATTCCATCACCCACAAGTGGCTCACACCAATTTGAGTCACGGTCTGGACCCCACAAGGGAAAATGTAGCTGTTAGCTCCCGGGACAGCAGAGTACCATTACTACTGGGTTGAGCCTGGTTCCGACACTCCCTTTGTATCTTTCACTTTAATCTTTTTAGTTCTTTTCTCGCGTCCCTTAGGTTATGCAGGCTTTTATGATCCGTTGGTGACCTTTTCAAAGCACGCCAACGTTGATTAACTTTCTTTTTTGGTGCTCCTGATCAGGGGGCTGCACCCCTACCCCTGTGAAGGGTCATCCTTGAATTCATGACATTGCCTGTTGTCCAGGGAATGCTTGGCATGTTGATTTACAAAGTTATTTTCTCCCACTGTCTGTATAGATGGCGCTGCTTGTTTGGCTCCTTGCACCAGTTTAGCGAGGGAGGCAGCTGTACATATAATGTGTTTGAGATTAATTGTATAGCATGGAATACCTTGATCAGCCGCAGGTGCATGGTCTTCCAGATCTATTTCCAAGGCCATCTCTTGTGATTGATGATAGCTTTCCAATCTCTCCCGATGCCAAAAACAGTGACACCTGCAGAAGTGGAAGACAAGTATTAAGAAAAATGACTTTCAAAAGGTTTTAGCAACTGAGTCCATAGAAAACTATGGATGTGTGATTTCTTGCAAAGTACATGTTGTTGCGACAAAATTCACCAAGCCAAACAGCCGCAGCAATGAGAAGCGTCAAAAAACAAAGAGATGCGTCGTTCCTGAGACCTTCGTGGATGCGATGCGACAGTTCTGCTGTACACAGGGGAGCGATGCGTCGGGACCGGTCTGTAGGGGGAAGCGAGGCGTCGATTCCGAGACGACTCCGATCCACGGGTGATGCGTCGGGGAAAACTTGACGCACAGGGACGATGCGTGGAAATCCGGGCTGCGTCGGCAAACGATGCGGCGAGCGGCGCTGCATTGACCTTTTCAGCAGCGATCCCTTGATGTGTTGATTCTTGCCGCGCCGACAGGTGCTGCGTCGGTTTCAGCAGCGGCGCGGCGGTGCGGGGAGATTCTTCTCGCACCACGGCGTTGCGTCGGAAAAACTGTCGCAATAAGAGCGCTGCGTCGATTTTCTTGTTGTTGCGTTGCTTTCCAGCTCCCAGTAGCAGGCACTCCTGGCAGGTCAGAACTCCCAGCTAGGAAGTTCAGGGGAGCTGGAGGTGAAGTCTTTGTGTTTCTGAGACTTCAAAACAGGAGGCAAGCTCTACTCAAGCCCTTGGAGACTTTCCTCAAGCAGGGGACAAAGCACACAGCAAAGTCCTTCTCCTTTCCTTGGCAGAAACAGCAACTTCAGGCCAACCCCATACACACAGCAAGGGCAGTACTTCTCCTCAGTTTCTCCAGCTCTTCTCCTTGGCAAAGGTTCCTATTGATTCCAGAAATAGTCTAAAGTTCAGGGGTTTTAGGTCTAATACTTATACCCCAAAATGTATTTGTTCTCTTTGTGCAAGGGTCTCTGAGCCCAGTCCAAACTAGTTCTGTCCTCTCTTGTGCAGCTGCCCGGCAGGAGGTGGAGACAGCATTATGTAAGGCAGACAGGCCCTATTCAGGTGCAAAGGAAATCTTCTCCCACCACTCTTCATGCAGACCAGGCCTATTCAGGTGCTGGTGAGAACTCCTCCCCATACTCTGAATGCAGCCCAGGTCTATTCAGCCCAGCCCTGACTCATTCAGGAAAGGCAGGACACACATCAACCCCCCCGGTGGCTGTCTGAGAGAATGCACCTCCCCAGTCCCTGCCACTCCAAAACCAGACTGTCAATACACAAACAGGCAGAGGCACACAGAATGGTTAAACAAGAAAATACCTACTTTCTAAAAGTGGTATTTTCAAACACAGAATGTAAAAATCACCCTCACTAAAAGATGCATTTTAACATTCTGAGTTCAGAGAGCCTAAACTTTATTTTTCTATCTTAGCCCTATGGGAAGATATGCTTGAAAAATGTTACAAAGCATTCCCCATTCTATCCTATGGGGCAAGATAGCCTTTCAATAGTGAAAAACGAAATTGGCAGTATTTCACTATCAGGACATGTTACACACATCAGTACATGTCCTACCTTTCGCATACACTGCACCCTGCCCAGGGGGGACCTTGGGCCTACCATAGGGGTGTCCTATATGTAAGAAAAGGGAAGGTTAGGGCCTGGCAAGTGGGTGCACTTGCCAAGTCGACATGGCAGTTAACAACTGCGCACAGACACTGCAGTGGCAGGTCTGAGTTACCGTTTCAGAACTACTCATGTGGCTGACACAATCAGTGCTGCAGGCCCACTAGTAGTATTTGATTTACCAGCCCTGGTACACTCAGTGCACCTTACTAGGGACTGACCAGTAAATCAAATATGCCAATCAAGGAGAACCAATCATAATAACAATTTACACAGGGAGCATATGCACTTTAGCACTGATTAGCAGTGGTAAAGTGCCCAGAGTCCTAAAACCAACAAACACAGGTCAGGAAAAAATAGGAGGAAGAAGCAAAATGTTTGGGGATAGCCCTGCAAAAATGGCCAAGTCCAACAACTACAAGTCTGCACTTAATAGGAAAATTGACCAACGTGAATATTGCGGACGGCCTGTTAAGGGCCCTGGAACTACTGCACACTGATACATGGGTCAGAGTTAAACTAGGGAATGGCTCCCACCTGTCTAGGGCAGTCAAATCAACGCAAGGCCTTAAGCAGGGCTGCGTTCTGGCCCTAACTTTGTTCAATTTGTTCCTATCAGACCTTTCTCTTATTTTAAATGAAGTTAACTCCCACCCATCCAAAGTGGGGGTACCATCCTCTCAAGCCTCCTGTATGCAGACATCTTTGTCCTCACGAGTAGAACCAAGGTTGGTCTGCAGCACATTCTTGATGCAACTTTGGCCTACTCAGTAGGAAACGGACTGACTATTAATAGTAAGAAAACCGAAATATTAGTAGTTCAAGGCAAAAGGTCACAGAAGCACACCTGGTTCTTGGGAAATGAAAACATCGAAATGGTAAAAAGCTTCAGGTATCTTGGGGTTCATTCAATGGGAAAGGATAGTACAGAGACCAATGGGAAGAAATAAGGAAGAAAGGCAATGCATTAGCCTTCAGCCTGAGTTCTCCCTACAATAAATTAGAAGGCCCAACGCTTACACCGATCTTGCAGGTGGCTCAAGCAAAGGTCCTCCCGACACTGACCTATGGAAGCGAGGCCCTCAGAGGAAGGGACAGGGGCATCTTGGACAGATTGGTACTAAAAGTATATAGGTCAATCTTCCAATTACCATCATACACATCACCGGTCCAAATCAGGCTGGAGTTTGGCATCGCCAAACAATCCCTGGCTTGGAAGACAGCCTTCACGATCTGCTTTCACAGACTAAAACGGGCACCGGAGGGCTCACGAGGCTATCATCTCTGGTCTGAACTGGAAGACAGGCCAGGTTCTCAGGCACGGGTATATCTGCATCAAGCCCTGTGCACTCTTGGTCTATCAGGGGCCTGGAATTTACCTCTGTGCCACCTGGAGTTTAAAAAACTGACTAAATCCAGCATGCACCTGCTTTCAGTGGTTGAGGATAAAGCCAGCTTGTCCAAACGTAGACATGGATGGATAACACTCCGTAGTTATGCCAGGCAGTGCTACCTAAGTGAATCCTACAGCAATCAGGTTAAGGAACAGTTCCTGAAATAGAAGATGGGGATCTTACCTATCTTAAGACATTAGCCTCCATGGAAAAGAGGCGAAGGACAAGAGATCTACCGGCTATGTGAACAAAGGCCGGAAGACATTTTCCATGTAATGTGTTTGTATAGTTCTGTTCTGGAAGATCGGCATGTGCTCCTGCACAGGAAATGGAATAATCGAGGAATAAGGTCATGTAGGGAGGTAGTGATGGTCTGTTTTGAACAAATGGATACCTTGTTGAACTGGCAATGGTGAAATTCCTCCAGAGGTTTGGGAAAAAGGCTGTGGCTAAGGATTCAGTGGTAGTAGGGGAGGAGAAATCAGTAATAAGAAACTATTTGGCATTGTTGAGTGACCTGCATTATCACTGAGCTCGTAGTTTAACACCAATGGGTTAATTTGGCCTAAACTCACTTGGCATAGGGGGATGCTCTGCGGAGGAGCCGCAGGGGCTAAAACGATTCTAAATACCATTTGCTTTTAACCCTTGTAAAATCTACTCAAAAGATTTCCCTGTAAATTATACAATGATCATTTTCACTGTAATCCCCACAATGCCCTTTGTTTTTAATGGTTGCACTTGCACCTAACCCCCCCCATACTGTCTAAAGTAACTTCTAGGCAAAGTAGGGGTGTGCCTCTTCTGGGAAGGTAGAGAATTTCTAGGCATGCTTGCTCTAGGTATAAAGAAGGCCTATTAGAACCAACTTCCCCTGGCCAACTCACAAACCACTATGTTCATTATATTCCAACCTGCACATTGCTATAGGCAATTAATCTGACACAACTGCACTTTAGGACCCACATAGTCTTATGCATACCGCAGGGGAGGTACAAGTGGCGGAGGCACTAGCACTTTAATGACACAGCTCTCTCCATGTACTAATGGACTGTTGTATATTATGGCTGTTCACAAGCTAACATAGACCATACCATGAGCATGTGCACTGTAATCGCCACTCTCCCCTAGGCATTTCAAATTCTATGTATTATTGGTGCTGATCTCCTGTGTTCCTCAGTCAGTCAGATACACATCACACAGCCTGGCATATTTTTGCAGTGCATTCTGTAACTTGTAGCCCTGCTTTTGGACTGGAAGCAAATAAAAGCCCCAGGACCAAAACAAAAACAGGATGTGGTGAATTACCATGTATTGAACTCCTTTATGGAGACTAGGGAAGTTAAATGACCTAGTAGTTTTATGGGGTAATGTGCCACCAACCTTACATTAAAAATGGCATTGCAAGTCACCTCATAGTCCCTTGACCTCAGCTGTATGACTCTATATGTTCAATGACATTCACAGACGTAGAAATATTTTTACAATGTACAGGTGGTGATCTATTGTCACAGAAAAAAATTCTATCATCAGATGCACAGAGTCATGCTTGATCTGATGTATGAAAAATTCTGGGTGCTGATATGCAATATAAATGTGGCATTTTTAGGTCTGCACCTGCAGCTTAGCAGTGGCGGTTCCTCTATACCAGAGGAGGAGCGTCACCCCCCCACACACTATTGTGCAGAAAACTGGAAAAATAAAGAGGTAATAAAAGGATTTTATTGCTATTTTATTGTCTCAGCTTTCTGCCAAATGGAGAGTAAGGGTGATTCAGGGCCAGTGTGTAATTGCTGCTGGTTGGCAGCAATGAAGAGTCGCCATTAAGTTTGAAGATCGCATGCTGGTTTTGCTGGCTAGCTTGCTACGGCCAGCCCAACATTCACAATTTAAGCTCTCCAATCCAGCTGTCTCAGACAGCTGGGTTGGAGAGCAGGCACAGGCCTCCAGTGCCTTTGGGAGCGCTGCACCAGCCAATCCAGATGCTTCACTCATACTGCTTAACAGCATGAGAGCAGCATCTAGATTGGATAACGAAGTTTGCTTTGGGACATCACCTTGAGCTCGGAGGAGTCGGAGCCATGGCCTGGAGAACATGAGGACGTTCTGCAGGCTAAGGTAAGTGACATTTTTATTTTTTATTTGTTAAATGTGGTTCCTTCCTAAATCGCAATATATTTTGATTGTGTGTGTTTGTAAGGCTGTTTTTCTGATTTTCACTGTGTGTATGTGCAGATTTGTGGGCTTGACTGTGTGCCCCACCATTTTTGTATGCCATCAACTGCCACTGCAGCTTAGTCGGCATGCCCTTGCCAGGCTGCACATCTTTGCCACTACTTTATACCACTAAATCTTGAGAGAGGTGTGCTTGAGCCCAGGGAGGAAGGCCAAGCCCTTTCAGCAAGTCACTTCCGTGGCAGTATACTACTTAAATACTCTGGGACAGCAGGGGTTACCCTCTTTGGGCGAACTAGCACAGCAAAACCCTCCATACCTCTTATACTTATTGACTTGTATGTGATTACTGATGTAATGCAAGTGTTGCAATGTTTAATTTTCTCTTGTTCTGCATTGCAGGTGGAGTTACAGGGCGATCCAAAGGACTTTGGTGCAAAAAACAGCCACAAGAAAGAGTCAATAGGGGCATCATGTTAATACCCCAGGAGTACTTACGGCAGGGCCCCGGAATGAAAGCAATGGTGCCCCGTTCTTCCTAAGGGCAGTTATAAGCCTAGCAACAGGGGCCTTGCATGGTAACACTCCGCCTTTACGTTTGAGTTCTTTTCCTGGACTATGGGGTAAAGATGTGGGATGAACCAAGTTTCAGCATTAGATGTGTGTATTCCTGGTCCTCATTGACTAATCAGGCAGGCAGCCAGCTTAGGTCACATTATCACTGGCTGCCCTTGGATCACCCGTAGATTAATCCATTACTGTGCCAACTAAACCTGCAACACAACATTCTTTAAACAAAACTGCTGTAACCTCAGTTATTCACGTGTTGACTTTTCCTTTGCATGCATCTATTCAGTGTAATTTAGTGTGTGTGCCTGGCTATGGGATATCTGCACTATGGGACTTGACAGCACAGCTTTCAATCAGACTATCGCTAACAATATACATAGAATGGGATTCTTGTACACCCTTTTCAACCACTCCTCGACCAGATTCTTTCAGCCATTTCTCATTCACCAACTCGCCGCCCTCTTCTATTTATCTTCCTCCCCACCTCCCTCCTTTCCCGGGGAGATTATTTACTGCTGCCCGCCACCCTCTTACATTTCAGTCCATCCCGATGTGCTCCTTCTTTCTTCCCAGTGGCTTCTCATAAATGCCGAAGGGAGGCAGTTCTGAAACCAAAAATGAGCAATTCTCAAAGTGCCTTACCTTCACTACCTTCCTCTTTGCATTTCTATGTCCAAATATTGTCTGGCTGCAAGGAAGCCTTCATTATAATTTGTTCTTTCTGTCTACGTCGGGGAAAATACAGGACTATAAGGAAATCTCCCTTGCCATGAAACATTTATTGAAAATAGAAACAAAAAACTGTACAGAATGGAAGTGTACCTTCAGTCTAGCCAACCTTTCATTTCTTGTCTCTCTTCAATGTGCCAACACTACATGCTCTACCTACCACATTAAACACAGGCCTATTGGTTTCACCAATGTGTGTTGCTTTTTGCTCCTGAAATGAAGTGGAATAAAATAAAATAACATAATATCCTGGCTATAATTTATGGCAAAAACATGATTAAGACAGTTCTTTTTTGTGTTCAACATATTTTATTAGATTTTTTGTAGACAAAGACAAACAAAAATGATACATTGTTGGTATATATCATACAATAATATAGACATCAAAAATACTTTCATAAGAATATCTATATACCAAGAGTTTACAATTGTCATAAAAGCAGTAAAATTATAAAAATTGAAAAACGAAACAAACAAGGCTACTCCTCAAAACATTAACTATATAACAATGTTCATAAGGAAAAAAGTGTTAATGTTTTATAGATAAATATTAATATAATCATCAATTGGTTTCCATAACTGTTGAAATGACGATTAATTTTTTAATGGCCCCTTATAGGATAATTGGGCCCCAGTTCTAATAAAAGTGACATAAGACCACCACGCTTGAATTGATATTGCTTCAGCTGATTTCCAGTTGGAAGTAATGGATTTTATCGTAATAGAAATAAGAAGATTAAAAAGTCTAGAATGGGACTCCAATAAGGTGGATGATAAAATGTAAGATTTACCAATAAGTATGTTGTAAGTGATGGCCTCAGAGATAGGAAGTATTTTAACAATGATATCCCAAACATTTTTCCAAAATTGAGATATTGCACCTCATTCAAAAAGCATGTTCCTTAAAGTACCCTCATAACATTTGCAGTTCCAACAAAGTGAGGAGTCTATAAATTTAGCTTTGAATAATTTATAGGGAGTCCATAGACAATTGAATAAAATAAAAGCATTTGTTGGAGATAGTGATACAGGAAACCACCCTGAAGTATTGATGGTCCATATTTGTTTCCATTCATTAATTGACAAATTCAAGGAGAGTTCTGTATTCCAAAAAGTGGATAAGGAGGTAAGGTTTGGAGCATTTGTGCAATTGAGCTGTTTATAAAATTTAGAGACAGTATGTTGAGAGGCAGAGAAAGCCTTAATACAATTGACTGAATCCAGGGTTTTAATTTGGGGTAGCACATTTGGGAAGGTGTTGAGCAGTACATTACAGAGAATTTCATATTTAAGGGCTTCGGTATTGGGTAGCTTCAATCTGGTTTGTAGTTCAGAGAAAGATAATAAAGCATCATTTTCATAAATATCTTGAAGGAAGAAAATGCCAGCCGATATCCAAAGTTTCCAGAATGTGATCGTACGGTTAAACTTTAATGTAGGATTGTGCCAAAGAGAAATCATAGTAGAGTCTGAAATACGTGATGAAAAGGACGCATCAAAATCAGTAATAATCAACTTAGTGGATGCAATGATGGGGAAGGATTTGAAACATTTATTTGAATTGGACATGGACAAAAGTGATGGGAGAGGAAATGGTGATACTAGGTTGCGTTCAATTATTAACCACTTAGGGGAATAGCTAGGGTCTGTGCAAGTGAACCAAAGTGAACCTTGTTTTAAAATAAATGCTTTATGATATTTTAAAAAATCAGGTATACCAAATCCTCCATTCAGTTTAGAAAGTTTAAGTTTAGTATAAGCAATACGAGGGGGCTTGTGATTCCAAAGAATTTTGAAATAAGTTTGTCAATTTTTTTGTAAACTGAGAGAGGCAATTGTATGGGGATCATAGATAAGGTATAGAAAACAAATGGGGCTAATATCATTTTAATAGTTTCAAGTTTCCCCACCACGATAAATGTAGCGTAGACCATTGATGAATTTTAGCTCTAATTTTTGCGAATAAAGTATCACAATTGAGAGTAATTGAATGTTTGAGGAAAGTGAAAAAAGTATACCTAAATATTAAGGGGCCGATTCCGATTCGGGCCGGAAAAGCACCGACCGACTCGGATCCGGTAAAAATACCGACCGACACGTACCAGTGGCGCCCGACACGCCAAGTACGATGCAAGCCGCGATAAATCCGACCGACACGTCAGGAAACCAAGCCGACCGACCGAGCCGCTCGGAAAATAGCAATCCGGCCGGAAAAACACGCGAATCCAACCGACCGACACGCACCCGGAACAAATCCGACCGAATCGTACCCGCCAACTCCAACCCGCAAAGTACGATGCAAGGCGCGAAAAACACGACCGAGTCGGACGGAGGACAAGCCGTACGACCGACACGCATACAAAACCGAGCCGAAGCAACACAATACACCGCGACCGACGCGTACGCAGCATACAAAACTGCACAAACACAGCGTGAACGAAACGGAAAACACCGTACGAGACCAATGCACGGTCCGACTCGGTCACAAGAACGTTTCCAACATACACAAACAGCACAAAGGAAAAATCAACCAAAAAAAGGCCAAACAAGCAATTACCAAGCCAATAAATACTGGGGGGGTGGGGACAGAGAACAAAGACACACCCACAACTCCACCTATATAAAGGACACAAATCACTACCATGAGCCTTTGCAAATGCCATTCCACTACCAGCACCCAAGAGAAAGCAACCACACACCCACAGCTCATCCCTCACACAAGCCACACACCAGCAGCACACCAACAAATACCTACCTCACATACACCCAGCACAACACACACCCACACACCCTCACCTGCACACCAACACACACATCACCCACCATCACCAACCATCACCATGCCCCCCAAGAAGAATCCCAAGTTCCTAGATAGTGAATTGGAAGTCATGGTAGACGAGATCCTCAGGGTGGAGCCACAGCTGTTTGGCACTCTGGTCCAACAGACCCCCATGTCGCAGAAAACCAAGATGTGGGAGAGGATCATCAACAGGGTGAACGCCCAATCACCATGTTGGCGCACAAAGACGGACATCCAGAACAGGTGGTATGACGTGCGCAGGAGGGTACGGGACCTGCTGAAGATAGACTACATCAACAGCCAACACACCGGCAGTGGCCCTCCTGCCAAGCCAATATACCTCAGGCCCTGGGAGGAGAAGGTGCGGGCCATCCTTCCGCCAGTGAGCGTATATGGACTAGAGAACATCCCAGAGCCTGGTGAGTACACAACAAATGTACACAATAAACTGCCACAAAACACACACATCACTGTCAAGGGGAGAGTCAAACCATGCACTCATAGCAATTACACAGCAACTAGAACAGAATCATCCCAAAATGTGTATGTCAGTCAGATAAACACAACACATGCCATCAAAAAAGTCACATCCAACTGTGCCAACACATGTACAAACACAACCACAACTACAGCTAGGCAGTGGCACAAATAGAACTAACACACACATCCACACATGTAGCCACCACAACAACACCAACACACAGTGAAGACCACTCAAAGGAAGGAATTCTGTGTATGCTGGCCAAGTCAGTGTAGCCAATAGCATCATGGGAGTCGCAGTCACACATATTGCCCCCCCCAACTGTCCCATCAACACCACCATGAACCATGCGCACATCACAGGGAGTGGAGAAGGACTCACAAGATGGCTGACACTGGCTACTGCTGTGGGGAGCACAAGGCCCTGCTGCCAACTGTGCACCAACAAACAGCAGGACACCACTGACTGACATCCTGAGAGACAACTTACACTCCCTGCAATGCAAGCACGTTCCATGGTGGGATATCTGGCTGGCTGGGTGGGAAGGGGGACTTGCAGCACTGACCATAGTCACCAGCACCTCCCCTCACACCCCCCCAACACAAACTCCACAGTACCCACCTGGTAGAATGCAATGCCCTCCATCCTAACACAAGATCCCACAAAGCACCACCACCCTGGGTTATGTTGTGTGAAGCACAGGGACACTCTTGGGACTCTTAGCCAAACAACTGCCAGGACAACACTCCCAGCCATCCTGTCAGCACAGCCAGCCCACCCCACAGGGAAGCAGAGTCAAAAGGAAGGAAGCATGGGCATGCTGGGAAGGGGGTGGAGGCAATAGCATGATGGGAGTCGTAGTCACAGACATTGCTCAGCCTCACAACTGTCCCATCAACACCACCCTGAACCATGCTCACATCACAGGGAGTGGAGAAGGACTCACAAGATGGCTGACACTGGCTACTGCTGTGGGGAGCACAAGGGCATGCTGGGAACTGCACACCAACCAACAGCAGGACACCACTGTCAGCCATCTTGCCATTGCCCTCACACCCACACACACTGAACTCCCCACAAAAGCAAGTAAGTATGGGAATGCTGGGAAGTGGGGTGGAGGCAATAGCATGATGGGAGTCACAGTCACAGACATAGCTCACCCCCACAACTGTCCCATCAACACCACCCTGAACCATGCTCACATCACAGGGAGTGGAGAAGGACTCACAAGATGGCTGACACTGGCTACTGCTGTGGGGAGCACAAGGCCCTGCTGCCAACTGTGCACCAACAAACAGCAGGACACCACTGACTGACATCCTGAGAGACAACTTACACTCCCTGCAATGCAAGCACGTTCCATGGTGGGATATCTGGCTGGCTGGGTGGGAAGGGGGACTTGCAGCACTGACCATAGTCACCAGCACCTCCCCTCACACCCCCCCCCAACACAAACTCCACAGTACCCACCTGGTAGAATGCAATGCCCTCCATCCTAACACAAGATCCCACAAAGCACCACCACCCTGGGTTATGTTGTGTGAAGCACAGGGACACTCTTGGGACTCTTAGCCAAACAACTGCCAGGACAACACTCCCAGCCATCCTGTCAGCACAGCCAGCCCACCCCACAGGGAAGCAGAGTCAAAAGGAAGGAAGCATGGGCATGCTGTGAAGGGGGGTGGAGGCAATAGCATGATGGGAGTCGTAGTCACAGACATTGCTCAGCCTCACAACTGGCCCATCAACACCACCCTGAACCATGCTCACATCACAGGGAGTGGAGAAGGACTCACAAGATGGCTGACACTGGCTACTGCTGTGGGGAGCACAAGGGCATGCTGGGAACTGCACACCAACCAACAGCAGGACACCACTGTCAGCCATCTTGCCATTGCCCTCACACCCACACACACTGAACTCCCCACAAAAGCAAGTAAGTATGGGAATGCTGGGAAGTGGGGTGGAGGCAATAGCATGATGGGAGTCACAGTCACAGACATAGCTCACCCCCACAACTGTCCCATCAACACCACCCTGAACCATGCTCACATCACAGGGAGTGGAGAAGGACTCACAAGATGGCTGACACTGGCTACTGCTGTGGGGAGCACAAGGCCCTGCTGCCAACTGTGCACCAACAAACAGCAGGACACCACTGACTGACATCCTGAGAGACAACTTACACTCCCTGCAATGCAAGCACGTTCCATGGTGGGATATCTGGCTGGCTGGGTGGGAAGGGGGACTTGCAGCACTGACCATAGTCACCAGCACCTCCCCTCACACCCCCCCCAACACAAACTCCACAGTACCCACCTGGTAGAATGCAATGCCCTCCATCCTAACACAAGATCCCACAAAGCACCACCACCCTGGGTTATGTTGTGTGAAGCACAGGGACACTCTTGGGACTCTTAGCCAAACAACTGCCAGGACAACACTCCCAGCCATCCTGTCAGCACAGCCAGCCCACCCCACAGGGAAGCAGAGTCAAAAGGAAGGAAGCATGGGCATGCTGTGAAGGGGGGTGGAGGCAATAGCATGATGGGAGTCGTAGTCACAGACATTGCTCAGCCTCACAACTGGCCCATCAACACCACCCTGAACCATGCTCACATCACAGGGAGTGGAGAAGGACTCACAAGATGGCTGACACTGGCTACTGCTGTGGGGAGCACAAGGGCATGCTGCCAACTGTGCACCAACAAACAGCAGGACACCACTGACTGACATCCTGAGAGACAACTTACACTCCCTGCAATGCAAGCACGTTCCATGGTGGGATATCTGGCTGGCTGGGTGGGAAGGGGGACTTGCAGCACTGACCATAGTCACCAGCACCTCCCCTCACACCCCCCCCAACACAAACTCCACAGTACCCACCTGGTAGAATGCAATGCCCTCCATCCTAACACAAGATCCCACAAAGCACCACCACCCTGGGTTATGTTGTGTGAAGCACAGGGACACTCTTGGGACTCTTAGCCAAACAACTGCCAGGACAACACTCCCAGCCATCCTGTCAGCACAGCCAGCCCACCCCACAGGGAAGCAGAGTCAAAAGGAAGGAAGCATGGGCATGCTGTGAAGGGGGTGGAGGCAATAGCATGATGGGAGTCGTAGTCACAGACATTGCTCAGCCTCACAACTGGCCCATCAACACCACCCTGAACCATGCTCACATCACAGGGAGTGGAGAAGGACTCACAAGATGGCTGACACTGGCTACTGCTGTGGGGAGCACAAGGGCATGCTGGGAACTGCAAACCAACCAACAGCAGGACACCACTGTCAGCCATCTTGCCATTGCCCTCACACCCACACACACTGAACTCCCCACAAAAGCAAGTAAGAATGGGAATGCTGGGAAGTGGGGTGGAGGCAATAGCATGATGGGAGTCACAGTCACAGACATAGCTCACCCCCACAACTGTCCCATCAACACCACCCTGAACCATGCTCACATCACAGGGAGTGGAGAAGGACTCACAAGATGGCTGACACTGGCTACTGCTGTGGGGAGCACAAGGCCCTGCTGCCAACTGTGCACCAACAAACAGCAGGACACCACTGACTGACATCCTGAGAGACAACTTACACTCCCTGCAATGCAAGCACGTTCCATGGTGGGATAACTGACTGGGTGGGTGGGTGGGTGGGAAGGAGGTCTGGCTGTCAACCAAACACAATCAATGCAGACCATGTTCACACCCCAGAGAATACATAGAAATGCCCAAATAATGCAGGACAATGTGCCACACCAATATCAACCCCTGACTGTGACGACTTAGGACAATACAATGTACAGGCCCGCACCCCGAGGCACAGTCACAACTGTCAGGTGTGTCAACCACTGATGCCTGCAGAAACATGACATACATTGTTTGTGTCTCCCAAAAACAGGTGATGATAGGGACACAGCAGCAGACGCTGAGGAGTCCCAGTCCCAGGCTCAAGAGGATGCCGAGCTCACTGGCGTCGTACAGCCTCTGTCCTCCTCGGACGATGAAGAACAACCTGGCACATCCGGTGCAAGTCAACATGCTGCACCAGCAGGACCACCAGCTGCAGCACCAGCAGGTCCACCAGCTGCACCCCCTGCACCCACCCCTCCAACGACTGTCACCACGAATACCATCCCTGCCGACATGGACAGAATAAGGAACAACACCAGCGCAGTGACCCTGGACCAACCTGGGGCCATGGACACCACCACCACCACCAACCCCCAAGGTGGACCAGGGTTATCTGTGCGTGCAACTGCACACACTGCACATGTCAGCAGGGGTGGTGGGAGGGGTGGGAGACAGAGGTCGCTGCTAGCAGACGTTGCTGGTGTGCATGAAGACCCACAACTGGTACGCATAGCTGATGCGTACCAGTCCAGCACCGGAGAGCTCAGCCAGGTAGTGGGGCTCCTCAGAGACATCAAACAGCAGCAGGCTGCCCATCATGCCCGCTTGGACTCCCACATGTCCCACGTGGAGTCACACATGTCACGTGTGGACTCCCACATGTCACGTGTGGACTCCCACATGACCCGCGTGGAGTCCAAGTGGGATGTACTACATGAGATGACGGCGGTGCACAGGGACATTTTACAATGCCTCCGCCAGATGAACAGCAACCAGTCCACACCTCCCTGTGTGCCAACAACATCTGGTACCGAACAAACTGCAACTGCCACAGGGAGGGAGGAGGACTCTGGCGGAGAGTCCCCTGCACCGCAGCAGCCTGCACTAGAGGGCCCCCCCCAAGAAGAGGGGTCGTCCGAGGAGGGGAAAGTGAGAGGCTGATGGCCAAGCGCAACTCCCAGGAAGCCTGAACCTGTTCTGGATTTTCGCCTTTGTGCACAGACTGTTCACCCTGTTGATGGCAACACTACTCCCACACATTGCATGGGGAGTACAAGTTGGAACAATGTGTCAGACAACTGTGGCCCCGATACTGGGGATCCTGTCTACCTGGACTTTCTATTCATCTAGGAACTTGGGATTGCAAGATTCATGTACAGCACAATCCATCCTATGCACTATTATCACAATAAACACACTAATACACCATACTTGCCTCTGTCGTGATTCCAACGTGGGTGCTGTTATGGGGATGATGAACTGCAAAATTACACAGTGTATGCGAACTGCAACAGCAAGGACAACACAGGCATGTGAGTACAGGCAACGTGACACATATGAGGGAGACACACCACCAGGGCTACACAACACATACACACCTAGGCCATCTGACTCATTGCCTACACTGATGTTGCCAGGGAAGACGGTGCAATGCACAGACACCACACCCATTCCCAGTTGTAGTCAAGTAGCCCACAGGTGCAGTAAGCAAATGGCAGTCAAATGTGTGACCACAGACAACGCACATCACTAAGTGAAGCACAGGTTTATTACACAGTAGCAACATGCCGTAACCACTACAGATGCAAGGTAACCCCACCTGGTAGCGGGCACACAGTCAACAACTGTAGACAGAAGGAAGTCCATGGGTGTGGCGCACATCACCTGTAGGGACACAACAGCTACCAGCCTGGATGTGCAATCACGTCGTCGGTGGACACAGTTGACCAAACGAATCTGAAAGTACCCTGTGAAGGACAGAAATGACACACAGTCAAAAGCAATGCAGTACAGGACAGAACAGCAAAACTCATGCACAATACATGTTACAAGATACCCACCCAGAACCAAGTTAGCATGTCAACACTGTTGGGGAGTACAGCCCACCTGTCACCACACATCGCAACACACATCCTGTCAAGTAGCCCATGGACACACTCCAACAGCACCAGAGCACCACCCACACATCATGCCAACTCACATCATTCACATGACACCTCAGGATACTCACATTCAGCTAAAGAAGTTGGTGATGAGCTGTGTGCGGACATCACCATCACCATCATCATCATCATCGTCACTGGCATCGTGGTCCAGGCCAGGATCCTCCACAGGTGGCGGATGTTGGTCATCGTCATCCTGGATGAGAGGCAACTCCTTCCGCACTGCCAGGTTGTGGAGCATGCAGCAGACGATGATAATCTTGCACACTTTCGCAGGGGCATATGGGAGGGACCCTCCGGTCTTGTCCAGGCAGCGGAAGCGGCTCTTCAGGAGACCAAAGGTCCGCTCAATCACTCTCCTGGTCCGACCATGTGCCTCATTGTAGCGCATCTGGGCAGGTGTCACAGGGTTCCTGAGGGGTGTCAGCAACCACGGCATGTTGGGGTATCCCGAGTCACCTACGGACAGACAAGTGCACATCAGCTGACTTGGAAAAGTGGGCGGAATACTACAGATCAGATCACACACAATGGCACAAAGTCAGTACACACCGACAAGCCAGGCACGCTGGTTCTGCATCTGTGCCATCAACCTGGGGATGCGACTACTCCTCATCACAAAGGCATCGTGTGCTGAACCAGGGAAACGGGCACACACGTGTGTGATGGTCATGTCTGCAAGACACACCACCAGTGCATTGACCGAGTGGTAGTGCTTGCGGTTCCTGTAGGCCTGCTCCTGGGCCTGTGGTGGTACCAAAGCCACATGTGTCCCATCAATGGAGCCAATGACATGCGGCATCCTCCCCAGGGCATAAAAGTCACTCTTCACGTCAGTGAGTCGTCGCAGTCTAGGGAAATAGATGTACCGGTTCAGGAAGAGCAACATTGCCGCCAAGAAATCGCGGAGCACACGGCTGAACATGGTCTGTGACATCCCACCAGCAGACGCCACAGTATGTTGGAAGGTACCGGTGGCAAAGAAGTGTAGGGCTGCCATCACCTTCACCTTGGGGGTCAGCGCTGTAGGATACGGCCGGCCAGGCTGCAAATGTGGGGACAACTGCACTGCAAAATCCTCAATCAGCTGCCTGGTGAAGCGGTACCGTCGGATGCTGTCCCGTTCCACCATCGTTGCCAGGTCTGGGAATGGCCGATGGACAGCAGGAGCCCTGCAGTGCAGAGGAGAAGTAAGCAAGATCGTCAGTCACCCCACATATGCGGCATTGAACACACTCAAGATCCCAACATACATCATCATGAGGCACAACTACATGAAGTGTGCAGTACCGGAACGACATGTATGGTACATACATGGCCAACATCTGTCAACACGGTCCTACAGGTGGCATCAATTTGGCCCAGGTTGGCCCATTGGATATCATGATGCTGTGTCACAGTCACCCCCCAGTGACATGTGAGGACAGATGTGCCCCAGGCACCACAGCTCAACGACAGGCACATTCCCAGGGACCCTGTAATGCCACATGGACACTGGCATCACCTGGAGTATCATGTGTACACCACAACAAAACAAACATGACCCCCACAGGTAGTGGCCACACTTGCCATGGCAGGAGAGCCATGGACGTCTGTGACACACACGCACAACATCAGAGTCCATGCACACACAACGTGGATGTGGAGACTGTCTCCCATTGTGCACATGAAATCAGAGACATTGTAAACACTACATGCACAAAGACTGTGGAGGGCCATCACTATTGTGCCACTGGGACACCCTGGCTCAAACATACCGTCCCACATGGGACTCACGGGGTATGTGACATGACATACACAAACACCACTGTGAAATGTGACCATGGCACATGCACAGATATGAACAGTTGCACATCACAGTGGTCACGTACACGTAACACCCAGGATCCTGTCCCCATGAACACGTGCACAGCCTGGGGGTGGCTGCCCACAGGTGACACCCACAGGACAACATGTACACCAACATACACACAATAGGAAATGCAGCCTTACATGCCTTCATGATAAGGTGTGGACAGGCTGTCGTGATGTAGGTGTGCCCCTCACTCCCTGGGAGCTATCTGTGGCTGGCATATGTCCATCTGAGACAGGCATGCTGACATATGCCAGTCACATGTACAGTGATGCGTTGAACAGCAATGGACCGATCGGTGCCTCCGGCCGGCCCATTGCATTCAATGTGTGCGGGTACGCGTGGTACCCCTGTGCGCGTTGTACTGCAATGGACCGATCGGTGCCTCCGGCCGGCCCATTGCTTTCAATGTGTGCGGGTACGCGTTGTACCCCTGTGCGCGTTGAACAGCAATGGACCGATCGGTGCCTCCGGCCGGCCCATTGCTTTCAATGTGTGCGGGTACGCGTTGTACCCCTGTGCGCGTTGTACTGCAATGGACCGATCGGTGCCTCCGGCCGGCCCATTGCATTCAATGTGTGCGGGTACGCGTTGTACCCCTGTGCGCGTTGTACTGCAATGGACCGATCGGTGCCTCCGGCCGGCCCATTGCTTTCAATGTGTGCGGGTACGCGTTGTACCCCTGTGCGCGTTGTACTGCAATGGACCGATCGGTGCCTCCGGCCGGCCCATTGCTTTCAATGTGTGCGGGTGCGCGTGGTACCCCTGTGCGCGTTGTACTGCAATGGACCGATCGGTGCCTCCGGCCGGCCCATTGCATTCAATGTGTGCGGGTACGCGTTGTACCCCTGTGCGCGTTGTACTGCAATGGACCGATCGGTGCCTCCGGCCGGCCCATTGCATTCAATGTGTGCGGGTGCGCGTTGTACCCCTGTGCGCGTTGTACTGCAATGGACCGATCGGTGCCTCCGGCCGGCCCATTGCTTTCAATGTGTGCGGGTACGCGTTGTACCCCTGTGCGCGTTGTACTGCAATGGACCGATCGGTGCCTCCGGCCGGCCCATTGCATTCAATGTGTGCGGGTACGCGTTGTACCCCTGTGCGCGTTGTACCTCAATGGACCGATCGGTGCGCACCCATTGACAATGGGCTTGCCTGGCAACGGACGCGTTTTCGAATATTCGAACGAGTCGGTTGCTGGAAAATCAGTTGGTCACCCACAACAATGTTGCAAAATCATGTATGTCATGAAGTTGAAATTTTGAAGGATGCTGTGGGCGTGTTTTGGTGCTGCTATTCCATGGATTGGCCAGATTCAGAAGATGCAAACGACTTGGACCTATCACTTTGGACACAAGGGACAGTATCTGCCTCTCCAGCACATATATATTGCTGCATGTTCCCCTGAGAGCCCACTTGCCTGCACTACATGCTCCAGGACGACATCTGCCACTGCACTGCTGCTGTCTCTGCCCCTCTGGACCCTGCAATGGCACGTACTGTGGAGAGAGCCCCAGCCTTCAGCCTTGAAGAGAACCAGGCCCTGCTGGACAGCCTACTTCCACAGTACAGCAAGCTGTATGGGACACCAGGGGAGCAGGTGAGTGTTCTGTGCACTGCCTTTCTGAATGTGCATTTTGTCTGACTAGCAAGGCTGAGAGTCAGCACACCACTGGCTAGCAGGCTCACTGAGTAGTTGTCACCCCCCATAGTGTGTAGTGACTTGCACTGGACAGGTATGGTGCAGTGACAGTGCTTCTGAACAGGGTTTTACTCCCCATGCTATGATACCATGTAGTGACTTCTGGAAAACTGTCCATGGGCAGCCGTGCACTGCCTGGGTACACCATGTGCCCCTGTGATTGCGACATGTATATGCAACTGTGTCATGCACGGATATGTTGCATGTGTAGTAATGTCCTTATCACTTTGTCATCCTGACAGGCTTCTGCCCATCGGAAGCATGAGATCTGGAAGGACATCGTCCGGGCTGTCCGGTCCGTGGGGGTCTACAAGCGCCGGATCCGCAACTGCCAAAAGAGGTGGCAGGACCTTCGGGGCTGGACCCGGAGGATTGCACGGGTCCAGCTGAAGCTGTCGCCTCCTCGCAGGAGGGGCGGAACACGGACCCTGACCCCCCACATGCTCAGGATCCTGGCGGTGGTCTTTCCAGACCTGGATGGGCAGCTGAAGGCCAGAGAGCAGCAAGGAGGGGTGAGTCAAAGACTGCACTGTGTACTCTGTCTAACATGTTATGTGCCCTCCTCGGGCCAGGTTGAACTGCCACAGTACAGCAGTCATGTTGTCCAGGAGCCATGTCCCTCTATTGTGCACTGCCCACTCCTCATCTGATACCCAGGTGTGGCCCTTACATGCAGGGAATCCTGTCACTTAGGACTGTGTCCTTGCAGTTTGCTTGACTCAAGGTGGGAGACAGCATCTGTTTCCCTGACTCTGTGGTGGGCATCATGGGTGGGTCCATTGCTTACACAATGCCTGTATTCTGACATGTATTCAGCGTGTTACTTTGATCTGTGGTCCAATTGCTGAGCTGATCCACCACATGTGGCTGGGGTACCTGGCACACACCCATGCTGCGGGTGGGAACAATGTTTGGGCCCCAGGAGTATGTATATGACGTGTGTCACACATACTTAGCCAGCTGCCTACAGTCCAGGGCTCATCCCTCATTAATGTGGGGCTGGACAGTCATGCCTACTCCAGGCCATACAATACACTCTGTACTCCCACTCCCGTGTATCAGTGGACACATTGTGCACAGTGATTTGCCCCTCAGGTGTCTGCCTCTGTGTCAGTGTGCTGTGGATTAGTCGCCAGGACTGCTGTGGAGTTTCTTGGTAGGGGCTCAGCATGCCACTGGAGATGTGACCATAGGAGACGATACTTGTGTGACACATAGGTGTCTGATCAGCTGCCCATGCAGACTGGGGCATGTAAATGTGAAGTTCAGGTAGCTGTTCCCCATGCACAGCAGAGTGTGAGGGGCTCAGGTTCAGAGGGTAGTGTCACAGGTCTCCCATATGTCCAATAGGTATGACCTGGACAGATGAGGGTTAAGAGGATGTGTTGTGGGGGGGATGTACATGTGCACTTGTGCAGCTCCAGGACTTGCATTCCCCATGACCTACTATTGTGACACAGTGCAGAGTGTTGTTGTCTGGCTGCAAAGTCATACATCACTGAGACAGTGATGTATGACTTTGCAGTCATGCCTCCGCCATGGCATGTGTCTACTGATTGGTGATCCTGCAGGGGAGTGACATGTGCTACATGCACACCATAGTGGCGCTGGCTATCAGGACATGGGTGCATCATGGTGTCTGTCGCTGGTATGCATCACATGCATTTCCTATTTGACTCTGGGCATCCCTTACATCCGTAAACCTGTACTGACTCAGTGGCAAGAGCTGTGATGTGTCCACACCGTGTCCTCTGCACTGTCCAACTACTGTGTACTTGGTGCATGTGTCAACACTGGGGTGTTGCAATCCAACAGACACCAGACAGATGGGTGCAAGGCCATGTGGGATGTGAGTGCCATGCTTGGCATCAGACTGACAATTGACTTCTCCTGTTCAATTAGTGCACTTTTAGCAATGTACAACTAATGATGCCAGGGCTTGCTCTGTGATGTGCTGTGCTCACAGTGGTGTGTGCGTTATGTGCAGGTGACTGATGTCTGTCTGTTTCCCCATTGTTTGCAGATACATCCACGGCCACGGAAGGGGACAGCTCCACGGACCAGGAGGAGCCGGAGAGCCAGACTGGGTCAGCAGCCGAGGAGTGGTCGGAGGGACCCAGTGGCACGGAGGGCGAGGGGAGCCACACCGAGGAGTCCTCAGCAGCATCCACCTCAGCTGAGGACCAGAGCAACTCGGAGGATGACTCCCTTGTGGAGGCGGGTGTCAGCAGCCACCACACCCCAGCTAGTGTTGCTGTCCCCGCCACCACCAGCACCACCACCGCCCTCCCATCGGCTCCCATTCCCCAGGTCCGTGGAGGCTCCCATGTCCGGGAGCGTGTCTCCTTTGGGCCAGGCACCGCACCCCCTGCCCCTGTGTCCCCTGCTGCCCTGAGTGAGGAGTCTGTGTACCTCCTTCGCCAGCTCCATGTAGGGCAGACAGCCATGCTGAGTGTCCTCCATGCGCACACCGCGCTGTTGACTCAGCTGGTGTCGTTCATGGAGGGCATCTCATCGGGCATGTCTGACCTACAGAGGGGCAATAGGTCCATGGACTCCTCCCTGACGGCAGCAGTGTCCCTCCTCAAACGGTCCCTCACCCCTCCTGCCTCTGCTCCATCCACACTCCCCAGCACCTTACCCATCCCAGGCACACACACACTGGCACACACCAGCACACACACATCCAGCACACTGACACACACGCCAATGACAAAACGCACACGCACGCACATTCAGGGGACTGAAGCCAGACTCACAGGGGATGGGGCCCTGGAACACACACACGCATCCACATGCACTGCGCAGTCCTCAGTTCCCTCTCCCTCCAAAGCACCCTCCCTTGCCTCACCTGCAACCCCAAAGTCACAGCAGCTCTTCCTCTGTGACCTCGGCCTCTTCCCCACCGATGAAGCTGCTCCAGCATCCCGGGGGAAGAGGAAGCCCACCCACACGGAGCAGAGTGCCCCTCGCCCCCGGACACCCTCCCCCAGGCGCAGACGGACTGAGGCCCCCACCCGCAAGTCCCCCGGAGTGCTAAGAGCAAGACCCCGCCACCGCCCTGCAGCTCAGGCACAAGGTCTCCGTCCTCCATCCCTCAGGCCCCCACTGCACAGGTGCCCCCACCACACCCTGCCCCAGGTTCCCCCACCCACAGATATACCATCCCCAAGATGCTCCGGCCTTCTCCCCCTGCCACTTGCTCTCCCAGCACCACACCCCCCGCTGCGCTTGTCTGTGCCACTGATGTGGTGAGGGTGTCCCCCCTCTGTCCAACCCACCTTGCCTGTTCCCCATTCTCCTCCCCTGGAGGTAGGCACTGCAGTGGAGTCCACTACCGCCCTGTCTGACTTGGGCACTGCAGTGGCGGACCTGTCCACCCCATCTGCAGGGTCCACTGCAGTTGTGCCGGCACCCACGACATCTGTGTCATGCCCCCCAGTTGTGCCGGCACACACCATGTCAGACACCTCCACTGCAGTTGTCAGTGGCTCTCCAGCACCCACCACCCCTTCCCTGACTCCCCCTGGTGAGCCCTGATCCTGTCCCTGCGGTGCCTGGCCTGCCCCCCGGTTGCCCCTCCTAGTGGATTGTCCCTGGTATTGTGCAGGCATGCGTAGGGTGACATCTGCCAGTGTCACCCTGTTTGAACTTTGACAATGGACTGGCCATTGGCCTTTGCTCTTTTTTCAGGACTTCGTTTGGCCTCAACACATATGCTGAATAAAGCAACTTTCTTTTCTCTAGTGCTCATGCTTCAGATGTACATGTTGTTGGTGCAGCTAACCATGCCCTTGCTGCAGTGATGGTGATATCTGGTCTCATGATTATGAAGTGTTACTGTGCAGGAACCCATGTGGTCCAGGGGAATGTGTCCTATCATGTGGTGTATCCATGTCATCAATAGCAGCATCTGAGGGTGTCATGTGTTCAGTATTTGGCAATGGGTTTCCTACTTACATTGGCAATTTCATATCTGTGGCTTCCACCCCTGCACATCTGTTGTGCCTGCCATCGTTGCATTTGTCTACTTCCCTGACCGTGTTGCCATCTCCAGTGGACATGCAGGTTTGGGCATCAATGGGGAGGGACTCATCCGTGTAGTCAGTGCAACATTGCTATACAAGTGTGTTGGATCTGTGCTGATGATTCCGTTGGCACATCCATGACCAGGCTGATGTGATGGGAGCCCTCATTTGGTGCTAATTGTTGATTGTGTGACCAAGTGCTCAGCTGACATGATGGGGCCCTACTGAGGCAACATATGGCACAGCTTTCCTCACACAGGAGTGGAGTCCCCTCATGGCAGTGTGTACACATGTGACATTGCCTGCGCCCAAGGTGTGTGTTGTATGTGCATGTCTGTGTGTTCACTTCCATTCATCTGCGCATGCTGTGATCCCTAGTGTTGTACCTGTTTGTGATGCTTGCTGACTTGAGCTATGTTCCCCCAAAGTCTTCTCCCTGTGTTCTCTGTGATGTGGGTGCATGGCACATTACTGGTCATCAGGGTGTCACCCATAGGTGTGTTTGCTGTCAGGGCAGAGTTTGTGTGCTGACGCAGATGGGTCACAGTCAGGTTTCCCTTTGGCACTTGTTGTTTGCCCCTGTCATGTGATTTCCAGTTTGTGTTATCTTTCAGTGATTGTGACACGTTGTGTGTGTGACTGCTGGCACTCCTTAGGGTCCGGGCTGCAATGTTGGTTGTTGTCTATGTGTGTTCTTTGTGGGTGACCTTGGCTTCTTCATTGGTGTGTGACTGTGGCTGGGATCCCATTGGTCGGTGTGGTATTGCCGTCATGTCCATGTACAGCGTAGTGTGCAGTGTGTCAGACATTCAGGAGTCTTGTTGAGTGTCCATGTGTGATGTGTTTCTACACCTTGGTTCCCACCCACCACCCTGGAATAGTAATGGGTGCATGTGCAATGTCACCAGTGCATGTGTACTTCACTGCTGCACATTGTTGGAGGTCGAGGGGTGTGGTCTTGAGTGTGTGCAGATGAGAGTTGTTGCCCGGCTAGTCCCCTGCCTCCATGTTGGCCTTGGCTTACTGGCCATGCTGATTGATTTGTGCTTGTGTAGGTGTGATGGTAGTTAGTTGCTCAGGACACCTGACTGTGGTTCACAGTGTGAACGACATTTAGCTTTGTCATCACAGTGGTATTTTTCTTCAGCCCAGGGTCACCACATTGTGGGGGCCCTGGGGGTGGTGCTGTGGTGTGTCTGTGACTTGCTGTGTCAGTTGTTGTTCCTACGTGCCTGTGTGACATGTGTGTTTTGTGCTCCCTCTCACCTGTCAATGCCTGCTTGCCCACATAGGGGATTTGGATCCATGAGTTACCTTAGTGTGGCAGTGTATGCACATCTGTATGATTGGTATTCAGCTCTCCTCATGTGTTGTGTTGTTGCCTGGGGACACTGGCACCCCCACCCCTCACCTGCTGTGTATGATGACAGTGTTGGTCTGCCTGTTTGTGTTTGTGCATCTGCACCACTGCATTGGCATATCTTGGGTGTGCCATTGGCTGTATGTTGTTTGGTGTGTTTCCCCTGCTGTCCCTGGGACTCCTAGGTCATCGGTCAGCACAGTGATCATGGTTTGTGTGTCCCATTGCTGCCATGGTATGGTATCTGTTCACCTCACATCTGCTGTCTCCACAGGGTATCTGCATTTGTGTGCCCATTGGTGCAAATATGTGGGTCTGCATTCTGATGGTCACTTCTGTCATTGTGTCATTGATGACTGTTGACGGTCTCAGCCCCCATGGGTGTTGTTTGTCTGCACATGGCCAAAGGAATGTTTCATTTGCACTGCAGTATTTGGCTCCCCCAATTTATGTTGCAATGGGACACATACACTACTTTGCCACAGATGAGTTTTTGGTTCTGTGACCAGGAATGATCCATGCAGTTTGGCAGTTGCAGCTCTTTCTTTGTCAACAATTACCTTTTGGTCACTGTGATGATGAGGGTGTAGACCCCATTGCCACAATGGTCAAAATGTGCTTCAGCTATGGACCCCACACTTACCTTTTGGTCACTGTGATGATGGGGGTTTAGACCCCATTGCCACAATGGTCAAAATGTGCTTCAGCTATGGACCCCACACTTGCCTTTTGGTCACTGTGATGATGGGGGTTTAGACCCCATTGCCACAATGGTCAAAATGTGCTTCAGCTATGGACCCCACACTTGCCTTTTGGTCACTGTGATGATGGGGGTTTAGACCCCATTGCCACAATGGTCAAAATGTGCTTCAGCTATGGACCCCACACTTGCCTTTTGGTCACTGTGATGATGGGGGTTTAGGCCCCATTGCCACAATGGTCATGGGCTGCTTGCATTGTGGGTGCCACACACATATATGTGTGGCACATGTGCTAGGGGGTCACATTGTATGTTCAATGTCATGTTCGGTGTTGTAGGCATTTGACACAGCCTGCTCACACGCTTGTCATGGTGGTGGGGGGATCTCTTAATCTTGCATTCCCTAGGTTGTGGTGTGCTTGTTGTGTCATGCATTGTCCATCCTATGAGTGGGGGTGGTAGTAGTGGTAGGCATCCAGCCCCCTGGCTAAGGGTGGTAGTAGTGGTAGGCTTCCTGCCCCCTGGCTAAGGGTGGTAGTAGTGGTGGGCATCCTGCCCCCCTGGGTGAGGGTGGTAGTAGTGGTGGGCATCCTGCCCCCTGGCTAAGGGTGGTAGTAGTGGTAGGCATCCAGCCCCCTGGCTAAGGGTGGTAGTAGTGGTGGGCATCCTGCCCCCCTGGGTGAGGGTGGTAGTAGTGGTGGGCATCCTGCCCCCCTGGGTGAGGGTGGTAGTAGTGGTGGGCATCCTGCCCCCTGGCTAAGGGTGGTAGTAGTGGTAGGCATCCTGCCCCCTGGCTAAGGGTGGTAGTAGTGGTAGGCATCCAGCCCCCTGGTTGAGGGTGGTAGTAGTGGTAGGCATCCAGCCCCCCTGGCTAAGGGTGGTAGTAGTGGTAGGCATCCTGCCCCCCTGGGTGAGGGTGGTAGTAGTGGTAGGCATCCTGCCCCCCTGGGTGAGGGTGGTAGTAGTGGTAGGCATCCAGCCCCCTGGCTAAGGGTGGTGGTAGGCATCCAGCCCGCCCTGGGTGAGGGTGGTAGTAGTGGTAGGCATCCAGCCCCCCTGGGTGAGGGTGGTAGTAGTGGTAGGCATCCAGCCCCCCTGGCTAAGGGTGGTGGTGAGGCATCCAGCCCGCCCTGGGTGAGGGTGGTAGTAGTGGTAGGCATCCAGCCCCCTGGGTGAGGGTGGTAGTAGTGGTAGGCATCCAGCCCCCCTGGCTAAGGGTGGTGGTGAGGCATCCAGCCCGCCCTGGGTGAGGGTGGTAGTAGTGGTAGGCATCCAGCCCCCCTGGCTAAGGGTGGTAGTAGTGGTGGGTATCCTGCCCCCTGGGTGAGGGTGGTAGTAGTGGTGGGCATCCTGCCCCCCTGGGTGAGGGTGGTAGTAGTGGTAGGCATCCTGCCCCCTGGCTAAGGGTGGTAGTAGTGGTGGGCATCCTGCCCCCCTGGGTGAGGGTGGTAGTAGTGGTGGGCATCCTGCCCCCTGGGTGAGGGTGGTAGTAGTGGTAGGCATCCTGCCCCCTGGCTAAGGGTGGTAGTAGTGGTAGGCATCCAGCCCCCTGGCTAAGGGTGGTAGTAGTGGTGGGCATCCTGCCCCCCTGGGTGAGGGTGGTAGTAGTGGTGGGCATCCTGCCCCCCTGGGTGAGGGTGGTAGTAGTGGTGGGCATCCTGCCCCCTGGCTAAGGGTGGTAGTAGTGGTAGGCATCCTGCCCCCTGGCTAAGGGTGGTAGTAGTGGTAGGCATCCAGCCCCCCTGGTTGAGGGTGGTAGTAGTGGTAGGCATCCAGCCCCCCTGGCTAAGGGTGGTAGTAGTGGTAGGCATCCTGCCCCCCCTGGCTAAGGGTGGTGGTAGGCATCCAGCCCGCCCTGGGTGAGGGTGGTAGTAGTGGTAGGCATCCAGCCCCCCCTGGGTGAGGGTGGTAGTAGTGGTAGGCATCCAGCCCCCCTGGCTAAGGGTGGTGGTAGGCATCCAGCCCGCCCTGGGTGAGGGTGGTAGTAGTGGTAGGCATCCAGCCCCCCTGGCTAAGGGTGGTAGTAGTGGTGGGCATCCTGCCCCCCTGGGTGAGGGTGGTAGTAGTGGTGGGCATCCTGCCCCCTGGGTGAGGGTGGTAGTAGTGGTGGGCATCCTGCCCCCTGGGTGAGGGTGGTAGTAGTGGTAGGCATCCTGCTCCCCTGGCTAAGGGTGGTAGTAGTGGTGGGCATCCTGCCCCCCTGGGTGAGGGTGGTAGTAGTGGTGGGCATCCTGCCCCCCTGGGTGAGGGTGGTAGTAGTGGTAGGCATCCTGCCCCCTGGCTAAGGGTGGTAGTAGTGGTGGGCATCCTGCCCCCCTGGGTGAGGGTGGTAGTAGTGGTGGGCATCCTGCCCCCCTGGGTGAGGGTGGTAGTAGTGGTAGGCATCCTGCCCCCGTGGGTGAGGGTGGTAGTAGTGGTAGGCATCCTGCCCCCTGGCTAAGGGTGGTAGTAGTGGTGGGCATCCTGCCCCCCTGGGTGAGGGTGGTAGTAGTGGTAGGCATCCTGCCCCCTGGCTAAGGGTGGTAGTAGTGGTGGGCATCCTGCCCCCCTGGGTGAGGGTGGTAGTAGTGGTAGGCATCCAGCCCCCCTGGCTAAGGGTGGTGGTAGGCATCCAGCCCGCCCTGGGTGAGGGTGGTAGTAGTGGTAGGCATCCAGCCCCCCTGGCTAAGGGTGGTAGTAGTGGTGGGCATCCTGCCCCCTGGGTGAGGGTGGTAGTAGTGGTGGGCATCCTGCCCCCCTGGGTGAGGGTGGTAGTAGTGGTGGGCATCCTGCCCCCTGGGTGAGGGTGGTAGTAGTGGTAGGCATCCTGCCCCCTGGCTAAGGGTGGTAGTAGTGGTGGGCATCCTGCCCCCCTGGGTGAGGGTGGTAGTAGTGGTGGGCATCCTGCCCCCCTGGGTGAGGGTGGTAGTAGTGGTAGGCATCCTGCCCCCTGGCTAAGGGTGGTAGTAGTGGTGGGCATCCTGCCCCCCTGGGTGAGGGTGGTAGTAGTGGTGGGCATCCTGCCCCCCTGGGTGAGGGTGGTAGTAGTGGTGGGCATCCTGCCCCCCTGGGTGAGGGTGGTAGTAGTGGTAGGCATCCTGCCCCCGTGGGTGAGGGTGGTAGTAGTGGTGAGCATCCTGCCCCCTGGCTAAGGGTGGTAGTAGTGGTGGGCATCCTGCCCCCCTGGGTGAGGGTGGTAGTAGTGGTAGGCATCCTGCCCCCTGGCTAAGGGTGGTAGTAGTGGTGGGCATCCTGCCCCCTGGGTGAGGGTGGTAGTAGTGGTGGGCATCCTGCCCCCCTGGGTGAGGGTGGTAGTAGTGGTAGGCATCCTGCCCCCTGGCTAAGGGTGGTAGTAGTGGTGGGCATCCTGCCCCCTGGCTAAGGGTGGTAGTGGTGGTGGGCATCCAGCCCCCCTGGGTTGGGGTGGTGGCGCGCATTCAGGCCCCTGTGTGCATATGTGGCATTGGTGATGGGCATCCCGCCCCTATGGTGCTGCTGTTGCAAGTATATTCAGATTCCCAGTGTATGTGTGTGATGTGTCGTGTACGTGTTGTATGTGTTTTGTGGTTGGTGTCTGACTTACCTTCTGCGCCGTACGCGTCCGTGCCTGTTCCGGTAGTAGATGTAGAATATTGGTATGATCGGGACGAAGGGATTCATGGTTGGTTCGTGTCGTTCGTCCTTCTCGTTGCTTCGCGTCGTCCTCGTCGCTTGGCTTCGTCCTCGTCGCTTCGCTTCGTCCTCGTCGCTTCGCGTCGTCCTCGTCTGTGCTGTGTTCGTCTCGTAGCCGTGGATCGTGTTGTGGCGCGATTCGGAGCTTATGTGCGCCTCTCCCGGATGCTTTGACGTGCCGTGCGTAGCGGCGGGTTCGGCGCGTACGGAAGCGCATCGTACTTGTCCGGCCGGACGGGGCTGCATTTTCCCTTCCGTGCGACTCGATTCGGCGTTTCCGGATTCGCCTCGGTCGGAGAACAGGACCTGGTTTGGGTGAGTACGGCTCGGCCGGAATTTTTGCTGTTGTGCGCATCGTACTTGCTCGTTCGGTGTGCTGTACGGATCGGTCGGGAAACTGGCTTTCGCATGGCTTTTTTCCCGACCGAATGGTATTGGGTGCGCCTCCGACCGAGATCGGAATCGACCCCTAAATGTTTTCTTTTTGCCAGATAATTTCAGTATTATCCAATACTGAAGGTGTGCAGTGGACGTTCAGGGGAAACAATTCTGTTTTATGAGTATTCAAGGTATAGCCACAAACAATAGAATATTCATGAATAACATTTAAAACTGCGGGTAATGAAAGAGGCTGGGTTACTAAGATATAGTAGGACATCATCTGCATAGGCAGATGTTTTAAGGTTAACATTTGCTAATACAATACCTTCAATATCAACTGAATTTTGGATATGAGAAAGAAAAGGTTCAATTGCTAATAAAAAAAGAAGAGGTGACAATGGACAGCCTTGTCGGGTTCCTCTATAGAGAGAAAAGGGATTTGAAAATTGACCATTAATAAAGAGTCAAGCAGAAGGGGAGCCATATAAAGTCGATACCATTCTTATAAAATTATTACCAAAATTAAAAGAAGATAGCGTTCAAAAAAGAAATTGCCAATGAACTTTATCAAAAGCTTTCTCTGCATCTAACGCAAGGAGGCCAGCAGGAAAGATAAAGGTAGAGGCCTTATCAATAACGTGAAAGAGGACTCGTGTATTATTAACAGAGATTCGTTTTGCCATAAAACCAGATTGATCTATGTGAATAAGGGATGATAGAATCCGAGCTAGTCTGGTAGCTAGGATTTTTGCAAAAATTTTACAATCCTGGTTTATTAGGGAAATAGGACGATAATTTGAAACTTTGGTGTGGTCTTTATCTGGTTTAGGCAAAACAATAATTAAAGCTTCCGTAAAGAAGCCTTCAAGTAAACCAGATTGGGTGAATGTAGTGAATAGATGATGCAAATGTGGGGTAAGAATATTAGTAAAAGTTTTATAAAATTCTGCAGGAATGCCATCAGGACCAGGAGATATTTGTGATTTAAGTGATTGGATAGCAATTAGAAGTTCATCTGTAGTGATAGGGTTGTCTAATTTAATTTTATCAGATTGGGAAAGTTGCGGTAGATTGGCAGAAGTTAAAAAATTGTCAATAATTTGAGGATCTAGAAGATTCAGGCTACTGTATAATGAAGAGTAAAATTTGAAAAATTCATCAATAATCTCTGGAGTAGACACAGCAACAGAACCATTGAGTCTGTGTATAGCGTGAATTTGATTTCTAACTTTCTTAATGCGGAGATAGTTTGCTAAAAGTTTGCTTGACTTGTTAGCATTAAAAGCAAATTTAGCTTTTTGGTTAGCAATTTGAATACCGGCTCTTATACTCAACATTGAATTGTATTCGTATCTAAATTTTTGTAGTGTGGCTTTGAAAACGAGATTTTGAGAGGATATAAACAATTGTTCAAACTTTGCAATCTGCTTTTCTAAGTGCAATAACTTGTTGTTAAACGTCTTATTTTCGTGGGCCATTATAGAAATAACAACCCCCCTTAAATAAGCTTTAAAAGAATCCCACTTTATAATAGGGGAGGTAACATCCTCGGGATTATGTAAAAAATATTCATGAATAGCTTTTAAAATTGTGTCTTTATGAATATCTTGAAGGACAACATCTATATTCATACACTAACGGGAATGAGAGACAGAAAAATTAGCAGTTTGTAAATGAAGCGAAATTATTGCGTGGTCCGAAATTTCAATGCAGCCAATAGCAAGTTGAGTTATAGACTTCACTAAATCTCTAGACACCAGTAAATAATCCAAGCGTGAATGAGAATTATGGGGATTGGAGAAAAAGGTGAATTCTTTCTGGGTAGGGAAATGTAGTCTCCAGATGTCAACCAAATTAGTGTTTTTAAATAACGTTCTGAGGGAGTGAAACGCTTTGGGAGGTGTAAATTTGGTCGAGGACAGTCTATCTAAAAGACGGTCACTAATCAAATTAAAGTCGCCCCCTATAATTAAGGGAACCTTCCCAAGTTGAAGAATTTCAGAGGTAATGCGAGACCAGAAATTAGGGCCATCTGCTGTTGGTCCATAGATATTAATTAAGGGCAAAATCGTATCACCGATTTTAACTTTGACTAAAAGAAATCTACCTTCAGAGTCAGATTGTTTGTCTAAAATTTGTAGTTGGAGATTCTTGGAAAAAAGAATAGCCACACCATTCTTTTTACCTAGCGCAGGGAATGAGATAATTTGACCAACCCATTTCCTTTGCATGTGTGTTAGAATGTTGTCACCAACATGAGTTTCTTGTAATAAGCAAATGTCAGCTTTTTGTCTATGTAAATAATCTAAAATCTTTAACCTTTTAACTGGATGTTGTAAACCTTTGACATTCAAGGAAACAACTTTAACTTTATGAGTACTAGCCATAGACTATGAAGTGAACAGGAAAGAGAAATATAGAAAGAATGGAAAAATAGAAACCCTGGAAGAAATATTATAAGAGACCAAAGAAGTAGCCAGGAAAACATAGAAGACAGAAAATAAAAGAACAGATGTATATCAGAATAGTAAAGAACATACATAAGCATTAAAGAGACACACACGTGCATATAAGAAGAGAGAAGAGAGGAGAAAAGGTACACCCGTGCTTAGAAGAATATCATAATGATAACAGGAATAACAATGACTTAAAATGTAAGGTACATACGAATTACCATATAGGTAGCAAAAGAGAAAATAGTAATACTATCTAGAACAACGTCAGGTTGGGGAATCATGTGTATCCATTAAGAGAGGAGAATGGTTATCAAGAAAAGCTTGAAGGTCTTCCGGATGGTGAAAGGATTTGGGGATGTCGTCTTTCCAAATACGCATGGTGGATGGATCGAAGAGTCCATATTTGAAGCCAGAGTTTCTCAGTTGTGGTCTCAGCGCAGCAAAATTTCATCGTATTGCAACAGTCTCCTTAGCGAAATCTTGATGAATGAAAATCTTCGAGCCATCAACTAGAAGAGAAGAGAAGGGATTTCTCGAGCTGCTTTCCTGATAAGGAAGAGGTGATGGTGGCGCAGACTCTTAAAGATAACTTGCCTGGGTTTAGTTTGGCCTGGTTTATGGTGGGATGGAATACGATGCACTTTATCTATCTCGAACTTTTCTGAAAACTTCAAATTCAATAAATTCGGCAGTAAATTTTCAAGGTATCGTCTGCAATCATTCCCTTCTATATCTTCAGGCAAATTAAAAATACGTAGATTATATTGCCTATTTCTGTTTTCTAATTCAAACAATCTATTGTCAATGAAGGGGATTTTTGTAACTACAGGTAGTAGTTTATTAGTTTTGGTTATAACGTCGTGCAGCTTGATCTCATTGTCTGTAACCTTCATTGAAAGACTTGCCATATCTTTCCGCATATTTTTTATTTCCACGGCAATACTAAGCCCTCGTCAGTAGCAGACTTGACTATGGGAACGCCCTCTACGCGGGAGCCCCGACCAAGCTCATCAAGCGACTGCAACGCATACAAAACGCCTCCGCACGCCTGATCCTCGACGTACCACGCCACAGCCACATCACCCCCCACCTGAGGAACCTGCACTGGCTCCCCGTCGACAGGAGGATCACCTTCAAACTCCTCATCCACGCACACAAGGCACTGCACAAGACTGGCCCAGCCTACCTCAACAGACGACTCTTCTTCTACGTCCCCAACCGCCAGCTCCGCTCCGCCGACCTCTCCCTCGCCACCGTCCCTCGCATTCGAAGAACAACCACCGGCGGCAGATCCTTCTCACACCTCGCCGCCAAGACCTGGAACACCCTTCCACTCAGCCTACGACAGACCCAAGACCGGCTGACCTTCAGGAGGCTACTCAAGACCTGGCTGTTCGACCAGTAGCAGCACCCCCCCCTTCTCTCTCCCCAGCGCCTTGAGACCCTCGCGGGTAAGTAGTGCGCTCTACAAATTCTGTGATTGATTGATTGACTATGTTTGTTCGAACAGCTTTTAATTCCTCCAAAATAGTAATAAGGGAGGGTTCCGATGTATCGACCATTTTTGACTTAACTGGCGGTGGAGATACTGTTTGTTTACGCGTATTTGTTGAAGATTTGCTTTCCATATTCAAAGAGATAGAAAAATACTGACAGAAATGTGTATAACAATAATGAAAAGTAAGTAAATATTCCAAACCGGTGCAGCAGCTAAAACCAGCAGTGGGAGGATATCCAGGCCAAAGCTGCGCCCTCTCCTGATACAAGACTCCGCCTCCCTGACAGGAATCTCGGAGTCAAGCTGAGGAAAGCCTTGGTGGTGAAGAGCCATCAGCCAGAAGAGTCCAGAAGTCATCAGTAGCGCCAAAAACATCAGCAAAAGCACTACCTCATAGTCAGGTAAGAGGTTCTGGTAGCAGGAATTAGGTTAATCTTGCAATTCGGCTTAAAAACCTCGTCGTTATGACGGGTGAGCCGGAGCTTTAGCGGCGAGCCGCCATTTTGAATCGCACGCTCGCGCGTCTCTTTTGAATCGCTCGCTCGTGCGTCTCAATTAACACAGTTCTATGTAGGTCACTAAAAATCAAATGCTTTGACTTATAAAATGGGAAAATAAAACCCAGTCTCCAGTGTCCTGAAGCCTCCTAGTGCACTAAACACGGAGTACTGTCAACAAATGGCTCCACAGCATCTAAAGAATGTTAACTCATGAGGAAGGTTCGTAGGTAAGGAATCTATAAAAACAGTCCGCCATTTCATTAAATAAATGTGCAAAAAATATATAATTAAATCAGGTTCTATCAAAGTAAATTAACAACTTCACATCTTCACATCTGGCTCAAGTAAAATTAAATGTCACATCTGTTAGACAGATTAATATTAACTGTAAACATTCAACTCTAACTAAAAATAAAAGACACAGAGGAAACCAATGGCGTTATTCAATAGAACATCAACAGAACACAAGAATCCTGCATATTAAAATCAAATTAAATTTGATATAATGTAATGCAATCCTGGCCTGCTGGAGTAACATTTCTTGGGATTAAACAGCTTGTGTTTGTGACATGGAAGCAATAGAAATAGTGACACACTGTATGGCTTCCCTCTTAATTGGTACCATTGTAAACTTTTATTATTAGTAAAGTATGGCATGCGCAACTTGCGGCTCAATTACCTGGAAACAATGTTCACAGTTCATTTGCTAATACGTCTGCATATAATTACTACTGGTCTTCGAGTATAACAGTAGGATTACTGGAAATGTTAATTCTCAGCTAGGTAAGCACGCTAGGGGAGAGAACCAAAGACTTGGGTCTCTAACTGCACAGCAAAGGAGAACAACTGATAAAGTAACTAGCACCTTGAAACATCTTTAAATTCAAGGAACATAAGTATAGTGTTTGTGCAGTGCCCACTGTGCACAACTTAAGGTAGTGGAGCCTGGAGCTATGGGGGCGTGGGGGAGAATGCCCAGGCACAATGGGCTCTGGAGCTAAAGAGACTGGACGCATTGCATACTCTTGGGTCAAGGCACGTGGGTGCAGGGTGTGTCTACATAGCCTAGTGCATATTATAGACTGTGGCAATGAACCTCAGATTCTACAGGGTGGTGGTTACAAGGCATATCTGAAGGTCATGCCCTGCATTCGGTGCCAGCTGCACAAGGGCGCTAGGACATGATCACTGTGCTTTTGAACTTACCTGAGTTAACTATAACTCACGCCCCCGCAAAGCACTACTTATGACCTCACATATGACATCACTCATGACATTGTTGATGTCATCCAAATGACATCACTCATGACACCACTGATAACATCATCCAGTGATTGTGAGTGTTTTGTAAATGTTTTTGAGTGTTAAACATATATACTAAGGTTCTACAAAAGTTAAATTAGTATACCTTGTGTACTACTAATGGGTGATACTATTTCAAACATATATTATGTGAGTGGCTGTGTGACTGTGTGTATCCGTGAGTGAGTGGGTGTGTGAGAGGCAGTATGGGGGTGTGAGTGGATGTGTGAGTGGCTGGATGGGTGAATAAGTGGGTGTGTGAATGGCTGTATGGTTGAATAAGTGGGTGCATGAGTAGCTGTAGTGGTGAGTGAGTGGCTGTGTGAGTAGCTGTATTGGTGAGTGAGTGGGTGGTGAGTGGCTCTATGGGTAAGTGGCTGTGTGAGTGACCATATGGGCGAGTGACTGTGTGTGTCAATGGCTGTGTGGGTAAATGAGTGGCTCTTTGAGTGTGTGTTTGGTTACTTGAGTGGGTGTGGGAGTGGCTGTATTGGAGAGTGACTGTTGAGTGGCTGTATAGGTGAGTGAGTAGACGCTTGAGTGCTGGTATGGATGTGCGAATGGGTATTTAAGTGGTTGTCTGGGTGGGTGAGTGGCTCTGTTGAGAGGCTGTATGGGTGAGTGACTGGGTGTGTGATTAGCTGTATTGGTGAGTGAGTTGATGTTTGAGTGGCTGTTTGGGTGAGTGAGTGGTTGTATGTGTGTGTGAGTGGGTGTATGAGAGGTTTTGTGGGTGTGTGAGTTAGTGTGTGAGTAGTACTGTGGATGATGTCATCAGTGATGTCATCAGTGATGTAATGACTGATGTCACTGACCATGTCATCAGTGATATAAGTGTGTGTGAGTGGGTGTATGAGAGGTTGTGTGGGTGTGTGAGTTAGTGTGTGAGTAGTACTGTGGATGATGTCATCAGTGATGTCATCAGTGATGTAATGACTGATGTCACTGCCCATGTCATGAGTGATGTAATATATGAGGTCATAAGCAGTACATTGCGGGGGCGTAAGTTATAGTTAGCTCAGGTAACTATAACTGCTGAATTTCTATGGTTTTATGCATATGAAATCTGAGCCTAACTATAACATCCCTGTAACCTTTGTTTTTTTCAGTGAATTTCTAAGATTTTTTAAATTTTATTTCCAAGCTATAACGCCCCTGTGACCTTTGTTTTTTTTTTTAGGCCTGGGTATGAAATTCCACTGCGCTCGCTGAGCTTTTCCCACTCTGTGAACCATGTAGCACGCGTAGTTGCGAAAAACTCCGCTCCGTGGAGAGGAGTTTTTTCCTTGCTCGCGCTCAGCAACGTTAAGTTGGCGAGTGCAAGCGAGGAAAATCTTACTACAGACCACCTCCCGGTGAGATTTCTCAACTCGGGCGGTCGCGGATGGCCGCTACCCCTCGCATTGAGAAACCTTCCATTCGTGTTGAGGAAGCTGCCGCTCGAGTAAAACATCTACTCGAGTGGCAGAAAGAGGCAGCGCCCTCTTGCACTGCGCATGGTTTTTGTGCTGATTTCATAGTGCGGGACAAACACCCGGAGCTAAAAATCATCGCTTACGCACTCCACCACTTTTGGATCTCCGCATTGTGCAGCAGAGTTATTTGGTCACTTTGCGGTGTTCTGCATAGTGGAAATCCGTGAACTCTGCCCAGGCCTAGTTTTTTTTGTAAATTTCAGTGCTTTTTTAATGCTTTTTCCTAATTGTAACGTTGCTGTAACTTTCGTTTTTTTCAGTGAATTTCTACAGTTTTTTTAATTCTATTTCCTAACTATAACATCCCTGTAACCTTTGTTTTTTTTAGTGAACTTGATCTATAATTATACAAACACAAGTATTATGAAGAAAGCAAGTTAGGGGGGAAGGGGCATGAGACTCACCCTGGCAGGTTCCTAAGGAACTAGTGTGTGGAAGGAACTAGTGTCTGGGTATGTAGCAGGAGGTGTGGGGGTTGGCCATGTTATTCAGGAAGGAAAGGGGTTTTACAATGATTGGGCTCTTGGGCTGGAAAGTCTTGTCATGGGCTTGTGGCCCTTAGCAATTTAGTCCCCTGAGTGGGAAAGTACGATGTGTGGAGGTACAGAACGCAATTGGGGTATGTGTGGCTGGGAGGTATTCAGACTGTATCTGCTAAGGTTTTCAAAGCCATGTGCACGGACTCAGGTCTACCAACATTGTCCAAATTGAAATTGAATCCCTAGTCTCCAGTAGTTCAAAGGTTGACAAAGGGGTTCCCCAGGGATCAGCGCTTAGCCCTATCCTGTTTAACGTCTATGTAGCACCTCTGGCAAGGGTAATCAGAACGTATGACTGACGTAATCCTGTATGCAGATGATACCCAGTTGATAATCACCCTGGGACCCAACCCTGATGATACAAGAACCAAATTTATTATCTGTATGTCTCACATAACCAGTTGGATGCAAAGAAATTACCTATGCAAAAGAAACAATTGATGGACGGAATGCGGGACAATGCAAACATTCACCCCCCGTCACAAGGATCTAGGTTAAATCCATCATTCTTTTGCTCACCACACCACCCCAGTTTGGACCCAGCCATATGCAAATCAGTCTTGACCCTGTTCCTTGTGGGAACAGTCCAGCCCAATTGCCAAGCTAGGTCCTCCCTGGACCGTAAACAAGCAGTAAGAAATTACCTACAGCTCAGTGGCGGCTCACAGAGTGAGTGCTGCGAGGCGGTGGGGCAGGGGAGGGGAAGGGTGGGGGGTAGTGGAGTCGTACATACGACGCCCAGGGGTAAAGTAAGTAAATAAATAACTAAAACGATTTTCCTTGAGCTCGCTGCATCACCGAGTTGGCGATTCAGCGAACGCAAGTTAAATAGTTTTATTTATTTATTTACTTACTTTACTCCTGGCCGTCGTATGTCTGACTCCACTACCCCCCCACCCTGCCCCTCCTCCACCCCGCCCCGCAGCACTCCCTCTGCGAGCCGCCACTGCTACAGCTCAATGCGTGCAAGACCCAAATGATTCTATTTGGTAAAGCACAAGTATTTTGGTCAACTGACTGGCGCCGACCAGCATGGGCCCTTGTCCTACTCCGAAATCCACTGTGCGAAATCTAGGCATAATAATAGACGACAAGCTATCCATGAAGGACCATGTAAACCATACCCTGGCCACATGCTATGGTATCATGCGAACGCTACGAAAAATCTTCCAACGGATACCTTTGGAAGCCAGGAAAACGCTGGTTCAGGGTTTAATAATTAGCCGCTTAGATTATGGCAAAGCACTCATGTCCTCCATTAATGAAGATTTATATACTAGACACCAGGGGGTCGATTCCGATTCGGGCCGGAAATTTCTCCGACCGAGCCGGATCCGGAGAGATTTCCGACCGAATCGGACCCGTGCAGTCCGACCGAACGAGTACGATGCGTCCGTATGTTATCGGACTCGAGTCGGTCGGACTCCCATTGATGTCAATGGGAGCCGGTCGTACAACGCGTACGCGGGCTCCCATTGACTCAATGGGTGCGGAGTCGGATCAAGTGCGCCCCCTACAGCGTGTACGCGGCGAGCGATTCGCGCCGTACACGCACAGGTAGGGGGACCCATGGGTCCCCCCTGTGTGCGACTCGCGCGGCTACGCGTACTGGGGGGTCCGACACGGACCCCCAAAGTGCGGCTCCGACAGCTCTTACGAGCCGGAGTGCGCGGCTCGGTCGGACTGCTCGCGGCGCGCATCGTACTTACCCGGCCGGGAAACGTCTCCATTGCGCGGTGCGAGTCGAGTCCGAGCGAGTCGGTCGGAGCGGTTCGAGTCCGAGCGAGTCGGTCGGAGCTGTCGGGACGCCCGGACGAGTCGGTCGGCGATTTCGCATCGTACTCGCTCGGCCGGACCCGCGTACGGTTCGGTCGGGAAACAGGGCTCCGAATCGGATCCGGTAAAGCCGAATCCTATTCGGAGCCCTACCGGCCGAGATCGGAATCGGCCCCCTAGGGGTTGCAGAACACCGCTGCCAGACTAGTGCTAAATCTTCCATCTCGGTCCTTATCTGCACCCATGTTGAGATCATTACACTGGCTTCCAATCAGGAAGCGTACTTGTTTCAAACTTATGTGAATTACACATAAGCCCCTCTACGGTGTTGGGCCAAGTTATCTAGCCAAGAAACTCAAGTGGTATTTACCAAGAAAGAACCTCAGGTCTGGAGGAAAACACCTTCTGAACCCTCTGAGAGTTCGAACTGCCAGAAATGGTGGTAGATCCTTCTCCCACCTTGCCCCTCAACAATGAAACAAGCTTCCAACACACGTTTGTGCCATTACAGATCATAAATTGTTTAAAAAACAGCTGAAAACCTGGCTATTCTAATTCATCCTCCTATGTCTGGGACTCTTCCCTAGTTGGCCCCGCCACAGCACCATGAGACCCCTCGGGGTGATATGTGAGCTGAATAAATGGTCATAACATAACATAACATAACATGCACGTCAGGGAGGCACTGGCTGACTCGGCACATGTCTGTAGGTGAATGAAGCTCTATGGGTCAAGGTCTGGTTCTCCTTTGCATAATCCCACTGTGTGTCGGTGTCTCCTAGAAGGAGCAGGCTGGGAGTCAGAAGCAGGACCCCGATAGGCTACTAAGGACCTGTGCGCCTTACTAAAGCCGGAGTCCCCTGCTGGGTGACTGAGGCCTTGTGTCAGGCTCAGCAGGGTTCGAATGAGGAAGCATTTTAAGCCAGGTCTTGGTCTTCTGATGTTATGTGCAGCCGGCCTGCTATTCCTCCCCAGCAGCACTAGGGAGCTTGCTTACTACAGCGCCGAGACTCCCAAGATATTATTCCTGGCAGCGCCTTACATGTGCTTATCCCGGGGGCAGTGAGCTGAACTTCGCCCGGGGAGCTAAAAGACATAGGAGCCTCGCCCGAGTAGGGAGGCCCAGGGTAGGGAAACTCAGGGTGGGAAGATGGCCTCTGTACCAGGCCAGGCCATGCAGACCCACAATATGTACTGTGCAAAAAAAGAAATCAATTTACAACAATCGTTGGGTTAAAATCTATCCGTGAAGATACCAGGACTCACCTAGTAGGCGAAGGTTAAGGGCAGGTCTAGATGGCTGTTGACCGAGGCAAGTCCATAGAGTAGACTGAATGTGTTGCACCTGAGGACGGGGGTGGTGCTGCCGCCAAGGCTACAGGGTCCTGTGACCGAGCCCAACACCAGGTTGTGGTATTCTTTCAAGCATACCTTGAAGTAGGTGTCGCAGTCATCGAGGGCGCAGCGCAGGTCAGCAGGGTTCCAGTTCGCATTGCAGCTGTCGCCGTTCTGCAGCTTCCCCAGGGGTTGTGCATGGACAGGATCTCCAGCTTGAACTACCCTGAGCACAGGCACACCTGCACCAGGAGAGAGCTGGGGTTAGAGCGTGTACACAGAGCCCTATTCACATGGTATAGAACACGAGGACTCAACCCAAAAAAGCAAACACATACAGGGAGGGAGCATGTACCCAGGACATGGGGGGACCCAGGGGGAGCAGGGCGCGAGCCGGTCTCCCCCTGGGTATTTTTGCACAATAGAACGGGCCATCAGGTGCAATCAGGGAGTCGTTAGGGAAGGGCGAGCGCGCGAGGGAATCTATATATAGAGGTTTGGCGGGGTGGGAAAACACTCGCGACGGAGGGCGTCGGGCAGGTAATGATTCATTCTTTGTCTTAGGCAGTATTTACAGCTTTGTCATAGTTGTGGAAATTGTTGAGGGCATTATGGCGGGTCACGAGGAGGTTAAGGAGGCTATTGGTGTCCTCTGTGCGGCAGGCAGGGAAGATTTGCTTAAGCCGGGGGTTCCTGGTGAGGCTTGGGTGGGGCTCGACCGGCCCAAAAGGAAGGCAGCGCGTGGTGTGTCAGTCGAGGTCGCTGCATGTTTGTCCACTGCTGGTGATGCGGGAAATGAGGTCAATGCAAAAATTTTACCGGTTCACTCACCGGATAAAGAGAACATTACAGAGACGTCGGGCAGGTTGTGTTAGACGCTTGAGGCTCGAAGCACGCTCAGCGTACTACAGCAGGCAAGCGGAGGGGGCAGTCTGTGGGAGGAACAGGGAGAACGAAGGGAGGCGCCCCTGGTAGAAATGCATTAACACCACTGAAGAGCCTTAAAGGAAGGTGGGCCAGGAGTGCCTGTTCTGGGAACCAAGGGCATTGCAGGCCAAAGGAGACGGGCCCCTCCTCTGTGGGTCTGAATTCTGAATTGATTGTGCCTGACAAGGAAAATATGTTTAATGTGCATGGCCAGACATACTTGCTCAGCGCTGCACCTTTTCAATATGTATGCACCCCAACATTGCCCAGTGATACTATTTCTGGGGGAGAGGTGGGGGGCTTGTTATCAGGCAATTTGTGCTCAGCACAGCAGGGCTTGTTTATGAGGCAGGCCTCCAGTGGTGGGGAGGTTCTTTTACAGTCCGAGTTAAAGGACTGTGTTAAGACAGTTAAAGTGCCTTCATGGTCCCAACAAGAAGCTTACCCGGACGCCTCATTTTTGGTGGGTGGGCCCATTGGCCAGTCAGTTGGGCAACAATAATTTTCAGGCAAGATTTGGGCCAACAGTATCCGAGCATGGGGGGGAAGATGCAGCATGAAATTCCTAAGTCAGGGGTAGGTCAGTGGGTTTGGGTAGAAAGAGAGGATAAGGCAAGGGCTGAGAGTAGGTTTAGTAAGTTGGTTATGGAGGGAGGTTTGGGCACAAAGGAAAAGTCAGGTCTGAGCGGCTTGGGGAGAAAGACGCCAGTTTGCACAGTGGTGGAAACAGCCGGTGCGAGAGGTTTGCCAACAGAGCACGAAGCGGCTCTTTCACGTTGGCCCGAAGACAAAGGAAGATCTAGAGCGGATTTTCTTTCCATGTCAGAAAAAGCTAAGCCTATGACAAAGTCTCAATGGAGGTATTACGATGGTGGGGTGGGTGATGGGGAGATTCCGGGTGAGAGTGGGGCTGGTTTGGGCAGCTATGAAGAAGAACATTTGGATTGTGAAGCGGATAGCGATGAACTGGAAGAAGGTGAATTGAGGGAAGGGAATTGTGGGGAAGATGGGGGAACTTATATGCAAAACGTTGGGGATCAAAGGGGTTTGTCAGGGAAACCAGTGTTCTTAGTCTATTGCAAAAGTCAAGAGCGGACCGAGCAATTGAGAAGGGAAAAATCAAACGACAGACAGCATCAAGTTGACCCTCAGGAATTTTGCAAACGCTCGTCACAATTGCCAAAAGGTAAGGCAGAGTGGTGGGCAGCATTGCAACAATCGGATAAAATGCAGAAAGTGACAAGATCTATTGGTGTTGGGGGGTGGGGGGGTTTGGGTAATGATTTAGACACAATTAAGCAAAAGGAATTGCAATCTGAGGTTGTGCTTAGGGGAAAATCAAAAGGGACTGTGCTAGTAGAGGAGGTCAGTAGTAAACAAACTACGAAGGTAGCTGAGAATGCAAAAGATGACCACGACGTTGAGGAGGAGGATAAAAATATTCATAAGAAACTTCCTTACATGGGTATTGGTATGCCCTTGGGTTCTCATTTATTGGAGAAGACAAAAAGTAGAATATGGAGACATGAGTTTGTTGATGTCTTTAAACTCTTACATAGAGATATTCAAGCCAAAGAAGACTCTAAGGAGGAAGAGTGGGAATTAGCTAAGAGACCTAGAGTTCCCAAAACAATTGAGAATTGGACATCTTCTTTTCTCATTTATGCAAGCATTTATTGTGAAAGGCATCAGGATAGAGCGGTTGCTATGTTTAAATGAATGTATGATGGTACAACGCGTACCATCACAACGCGGTATGTCACATCGCGGTATTGACAACGCAAGTCGTTACATCGACTTGCGTTGCAGGGCGCTGGACTTAGGAATAGTGTGAATTACTATTCCAACTCCAGTCTACGTACAGTAGGGAAGCTGTTGGAATAGTAATTCACACTATTGCTTAGTCTAGAGCGCCCTCCAGTGCAAGTTGATGTAACGACTTGCGTTGTCAAAACCACGATGTAACCATACCACGTTGTAATGGTTGCGTGGTAATGGATGTTTCCCTGTTTAAATACATGGACATAATACGAAAGGCACAAATGTATTTTGGCGGTTCAGCCTGGTTAAGTTATGATGAAGAGTTTAGAGGTAGGAGGAGTATTTTCAACGATAGACCATGGGGTGACGTTGACTCGGAGTTGTGGTTACAATAGACAGCTTCTTCTCGTCCGCCAGCTACAACACATACTGCAAGTGGCTTACCGGTCACTTACCGGCCCTTTCAGTATCGTCCCGCCCAGTCTGGGGCAGGGTTTTATGGGAGGGGCCAACCACAAGTTTCAGGGGCATGCTGGAACTTTAACAGAGGTTTCTGCAACAGACAATTCTGCCGTTACAAGCATGAGTGCTCACAATGTGGGGGGAACATCCACTCACTCAATGCTTTGCGGGCCAGAGATTTGGCGAGCAAGGGAGAGGACAGAGGGGAAGAGGTCAGTCATTTCAATTTGCAGCAAAGGGCCCATACACCAATTAAGCTGGAGGTTTTGTCACGCTGGTTGAAATTTTATCCAGATCCAGAGGCGGCATCCAAATTATTTTAGGGATTCAAAGAGGGATTTAAGATTGGTTACTAGAGACCTAGGCAGAACCGCTGGTCAGATAATTTAAAATCCGCTAAGGAGTTTCCCCAGGTTGTACAGCAGAAGCTAAACTCGGAAATAGCGGCGGGCAGAGTAGCTGGTCCTTTTGTACATTGCCCCATGGATAATTTGATTGTTTCTCCTCTGGGCGTTGTGCCTAAGAAAACTGCTGGGGAGTTTCATCTAATACACCATTTATCATGGCCAGAAGGCTTGTCAGTTAATGACTTTATCTCACAAGCAGACTCTAGTGTGCCCTATGCATCAGTGGACGATGCATTGAAGTTTGTCAGATCAGCTGGGAGAGCCGCAGAATTGGCTAAGAGCGATATACAGGCAGCTTTTCGTCTTTTGCCCATCCATCCTTCTGATTTTGAACTTTTAGGTATGCATTTCAACGGCGCATTCTATGTAGACAAAGTGCCTCCTATGGGCTGTTCAATATCATGTGCTCTATTTGAGACCTTTAGCACTTTCTTGCAATGGTGTTTTACCCAGCTTAGTGGTCATAATCTTGTTTGTCACTACCTGGACGACTTTATGTTCATTGGTGTAAGGAACACTGACCAATGTCAAAAGGCTTTGCACAATTCCAGGTTATGGCTCAGGATCTTGGTGTATCTTTGGCACCAGAAAAAACTGAAGGTCCAAGCACAAAATTGACTTTTTTGGGAATTGAAATAGACACTATGGAGATGGTAGCCAGGCTACCAGCTGAGAAAGTTCAGGAGATAACGTCCTTCTTGTTGTCTGTGATCAATGAAAAGAAACTGGAGCTCAGAAAGGTGCAAAGATTATTGGGTCATCTGAATTTTGCATGTAGAGCGGTCAGGGCACGCAGAACCTTTTGTAGGCGTTTGGGCATGTCCATGCCTGGTACCTATCTCCCTCATCATAGAGTGCGGATATCCATGGCTATCAGGGCTGACATTCACATTTGGTTGAAGTTACTTGCGGATTTTAATGGAGTGTCTTTGTTCTTTGCGGATGAAGATATGACCTGGCAGATACAAATATTCTCTGACGCGTCTGGTGCAAAAGGCTTTGGAATATTCTGGGAAGGTCGTTGGTGTGCCGAAAGTTGGCCTGTGCAATGGTTGAATCAAGGTCGCAGCATAGCCTTCTTAGAGTTCTTCCCGCTACTAGAGGCATTGTTTGTCTGGGGAGAGGAATTCAAGAATAGATCAGTCCTTTTCAATGTAGACAATTTGGCTGTGGTTGAATTGATTAACAAGCAGAAGGCAAAGGATTTGAGAGTTTTACGGCTTTTACGTGCCTTCATGCTGTAATGTTTGCAATTTAACATTGTTTTTAACGCGAGACACATTCCTGGAGTTAATAACAGTACAGCCGACGCTCTGTCTCGTTTTCAGTGGAAGAAATTTCGAAATTTGGCACCTGGGGCGGAAAACAACAAGACTCAGATCCCGCAGTGCGTTTGGGCCTGGGGGGAGTGAGGATAGTCGAACTTGTGGAAAACTCAGTTTCAGCATCCACCAGAAGAAGTTATCAACAAGCTTGGAAAGAATTCATAAGTTATGGTAACAAGGTTGCACAGGCTGGGAATATGTCCAATGAAGAGCAGTTTCTATTAGGTTTCGTGCTGCAGTTGATAAATAAAGGTCTCTCACACACTACTATTTCAGGAAAATTAGCAGGAATTTCTTTTTATGGGCAGTTGTGGTGGGGTAGGGACCCGGTGGGCGGAGTGCTGGTGAGAAAAGTACTTAAAGGATTAAGTAGGGAACAGAGCAGTAAAAAACTGTTGCGAGAACCAGTGACTTTTGATTTGTTAAAACAAATGTTGTTACAGTTGCCATTTTGCTGTTATGATGAATTTGAATGTTTCAAATTTAGATTATACATTTTGTGGTTGTTTTTTGGGGCATTTAGAGCATCCGAGTTGTTGGGTTTACGAAACAAGGCAGGTATACGTAGCGACAAAGTTTTTCTAGAGCAACACATTTTAAGGGTATGGTTGAGGGCATCTATGACGGATCAATTAGGCTGGGGTAAATGGGTGTCCTTGAACAAAAGCGGGGTGGAGGGTTGTTGCCCTGTAGTGGAATGGGATAATTTTCAAACTTCCAGGTTTTTCAAAAAAGGGGAAATCTTTTGCCACGCTAATGGAAAAATGATTTCTATTGCACAGCTATTAGCAGTAATGAGAAAGGTGATCAGCAGGTTGGGCAAGAATCCTATGCTTTTTGGCACACACTCTTCGAATTGGGGCAGCGACGGAAGCTGCAAGATTGGGTTGGTCATGGTCAGATATACGCAGAATTGGGAGATGGAAATCAAAATGTTGTGAAAAATATGTTAGAAAATAATTAGTTGTATCTCTGTTCTTGTATTGTTGCTCATATTTGTTTTTCTATCTAGGTTGTGTACAAGGGCTTTTATCTGGAAAAAAGAAAACTTGGATAGTGGGACATACGCTGAACAACAAATTTATAGCAGATCCCTTGGACTTCCAAGTTTTAGTCATGAGGTGGTATGGAAGGGAAAAGGGGGAATGCATTGGGGGGGTTTGTTTCATACATTGACTCTAATGTGCTCTAACGGGGGTTCCCCTGATGTGTTGATCATTCATCTAGGTGAAAAGGATTTGGTAAATTTATCAGGTCTGTCCTTAATAAAGCAAATGGTACTGGATTTGGCTGTTATAAAAAATAACTGGGGTGGTACAACTGTAATTTGGACGGAATTTATAACTTGTCAACATTGGAGAGGAGCACGAAGTCATGCAGCAATAGAGAAAGTGAGACGTAAACTCAATAGAGCTATGAGAGTTTTTGTGGCGCTATGGGGATTACAGTTTCATCTCATTGTAATATAAAAAAGTTCAGAGGGGCATCTTTTTCGGGATGATGGAGTTCATTTATGTCAAATGGGGCAAGCATATTATCTACTGGAATTGAGAGACTTGATTGCAAAAATATGGAATGAAAATGTATGGTCCTCCAGCAGAATTTCATAATGTTTCTCATTACATTTCTCTGGGTTGGTGAGGACAGGAAAACTCTTCGTTTTTTTTGGGTGGCGGAGTTTTTGGGGGGTGGACAGTCTCGAGCGGGCTTATCTATCCCTCAAGGGGGGAGAGGCGGGGGAGTACAGGACACGGGGAAAGTGAAAGAAAATGATGTGGGTTTCTGTAACATGAGTACAGTTCTTTTGAGGATGCTTGATCACCATTGGGGTTATGTTTTGAAGCTATGTTAAGCTGATTTGGAGATTGACTTATGATCTAATTGTTAATGCTTTGTTATTTAAAGTTATGCTATGCACCTGTCTTAATAAAGTGGCCTTTTTTGCTAAATAAAGAAGTTGTGGGACGTGAGTTATTTTGCGAGGGGGGACCCAGGGGGAGCAGGGCGCGAGCCGGTCTGCCCCTGGGTATTTTTGCACAATGGAACGGGCCATCAGGTGCAATCAGGGAGTCATTAGGGAAGGGCGAGCGAGCGAGGGAATCTATATATAGAGGTTTGGCGGGGCAGGAAATCACTCGCGACGGAGGGCGTCGGGCAGGTAATGATTCATTATTTGTCATTTTTATTTTGTTTTCATGACAAACATTTTATTCACAGGCCTTAATTTGTGATGAAACCACAGTAGAATTTCTGCCACTTTAAGACAGGTATAGGTTTCTTCATGTAGATTAGGTAGGCAGAGTTTTTGGGGGGGTGGACAGTCTCAAGCGGGCTTATCCATCCCTCAAGGGGGGGGCGGGGGAGTACAGGACACCGGGAAAGTGAAGGAAAATGATGGGGGTTTCTTTAACATGAGTACAGTTCTTTTGAGGATGCTTGATCACCATTGGGGGTTATGTTTTGAAGCTATGTTAAGCTTATTTGGGGATTGATTTATGATCTAATTGTTAATGCTGTGTTATTTAAAATTATGCTATGCACCTGTCTTAATAAAGTGGCCTTTTTTGCTAAATAAAGAAGTTGTGGGACATGAGTTATTGTGCGAGACAGCATGCACTGAGACAACAGTACCACACGGAGACAGCTGCACCTCATAGGGAGGGGAGACCCAGTATGTGCGCAGAAAATAAAAGTGGGGATGTGGGGGAATGAGGGTTTATAGAATACACACTATGCAGGGACACCTCCATGGCAAACGGGAAGGGAAATTGGAGTGCGCACGCACACCAGGCATTACAAAAAGCACACAAAACTGAACAAGAGTGCATGGAAATGCACATGATGCAGAGGCGCAACTAGAGCCAAATTTCGGGGGGGGGGGGGTTAAGAAAAAATTTCGGGGTGGCTAATTCTTCCAGCAATGGGCAGAGTGGAGATGCAGGGACTCTAAGAAGGAGTGAAAAAGCAACAAAGCCTCATTAACAAGCAAATGGTCTTTTAAAGACCTGTGAAGTACTCGGGTGCAGCTGTGTGTGTGCCCGGGAAGCTGTCTCAGCCTGGCCTGCCACACACGACGGGGGGGGCTGAAGCCCTTTGAGCCCAGTGGGCGTTGCACGCCTGACATGAAGTATAGCACCGGAGTGGAGAGGGGTAAGAGCACATGGCAATGTGTACAAAGTATGGTAAGCAGAAGGACATCAGAACAAAATATGTGTTTGAAGTCAAAGGTGGAAGAGCGGGGTTAGAGCACATGTAGCACAGTTGCACTCCATGGCATGGGGACATCTGCAGGTGAGGGGCTCTGGTCTGGATAGAGAGTTGAGACAGTACTGTAAAAAACACACCAAACCCAAGTGCAGGACGCGCAGACAGATACCTGCAGCCAGGGATCGTGGGGCGGAAGAGGGGCTGCAAGGCGTGCCAAATCCTACCCAGCGGGAAAAGTACGGCTCGAGCTGTAAGTGAGAACCCCAAAACATGCGCACAGCACTTCACAGCATTTGACATACAGGGTGAAGGATTTACAAAGTGATCAGAGGATGGCATGTTGTATGCACTGTAGAAGTGAACGCATGTAAACAATGCTAATAATCCAGATGGGGACAGCATTTATGGATACAGAGAGAAACACACAAAGAAGAAACAACATCCAAAGTCACTGGGTGCACAACCCCCTCCTGTCGAGTTAACGACAAGCTGTTTAATTCAGAATTTCTATCACACTAACTTCAATATTTGAACCGACTGAACAAGACTCGCCTTTCTTTCTAGTTATTCACCCCTATTTTATAGATTGTGGAAGCAGACCTGGGGAAAAATTAAACTAACAATTTCACAATCTCATTAGATTAGATAGACATGTCGTATTGATGCTAGCCAGATTATTTTCTCTGGTTTTAACTGGAAATGCTTCCGACTAGGCACACACGGAGCTGCCCCTCTTAAGGAGTTATGTAGGGTGGCTGTCTTTTGTGATTAAAACTCCTGTGCTGCATGCTTCTTCTTGAAGCGTTCTCACAGAGAGGCTATCGGTCCCCTCACCCATCCAACTTTCTTCTATACCCATAAAATACCTTATGTTTGAAAGGAAGCTCCGCAGGCCTCTATTATCCGAGCTGGGCTTCAGTGTAACCATCCCACTAGTAACCTCCTCTTGGCCTCCACAACCCTGATACTCCTTACCGCTCCCAGGGCTTTAAGTGGGATGAAAAAACTGGGGAGTCTCTCGAAGGGGCGTGGCCGATGTAATTAAGGGTGTGGCTTAAAAACACGCAAGCTAAAAGCCTGTGCTTAGCCATAGTGTGCCGCCCGACTTGTATTTTGCTGCTTCTGTCATTGCATCCAGATATATGATACAACAAGTAACATCATACCTACAACAAGTCAGGACTATTGGCTTTGTCAATGGTTGTATAAGATAAATAAGCAGCAACTATGGCTTGTTGTATAGAATTTTGAAAAAGCTTCCACTTAAAGCCCTGGTGACACCACGACAATGTTGCTCCTGCGTTTCAAAAAGAGAAGGGAAATCAAGAGAGAAAATGACTCTCTTTAAAGGATTTCCCTTCCCCTACAATGCTCACCTGGCATGACGTCATGCCGTAACTTCTCCACTAGTGAGAAGTGAGCAGTGTGAGCAGGCGCACATCAAAGTGCCTGCTGTCACTGCCGTCCGGAAAAAAAGGGACCGCCTGTGCCAGGGCAAAAACAGAGCCCGATAGGGACCCGTTTCGAGGTCCCCTTTAAAAAACTGCCGGTGCTCAGCACCGGCAGGACCCGGCCCACTTAAAGCCCTGACCGCTCCACCTTTTTGCATCCAGCTCTCCTCGCACGCTAACTGCCTTGAACTTTAGGAGGCCCGTCATCAGAGGGGGACCCCGCATCAACAGCAGTCAGTCAGTCCGAGCGGAGAGCTAGGTGCTGGCCTCTGCCATGAACAAGCGCTGGAGAATGAACTACATGGGCCTGCTCCATGACCACACTTGAGCAGCCGGCCAGCCTGTATGTGGCATGTGAGAAAAGAAGATCCGACGAGGGCTACTGTCCACTGCAAATGGAACTAGGGGTCACTGTGGGATGCAGACCCTGCTCTCCGCATAAGGAAGGTGAGACCTACTGGACAGGGCTGTGGGGCCAGCTGCAAAAGGAAAGAGGCGCCCACTGACCCTGCTGCTCCTGGCACAATGGAGGCGGGGTCTTCTGGACAGGGGATGTGGAGCCCGCTGCAAAGGGAATGCGAAGCCCGCTACTGTCTGCACAGGAGATCAATTCTCACTGCATACAGACTGCAGTGCCCTCTGCACATGGAATGTGGGGCCATCTGCAAAGGGAAAGAGGGACCCTCCGACCTCTGCATGTGGGATGCAGACCCTGCTGCTCTCTGCATAAGGATGCTGTTATCAGCACAGGAGATGTAGTTGTAACTGCATACAGATTGCAGTGCCCTCTGCACATTTAATGTGGGGCCTTTATGGTCACTGCACGGGGAATGTGGGGAACATTGCATGGGGAACAGAGCCCTTGTGTACATGGAATGAGCGTCTCCCTGCTCCAGGAACTCAGGTGTCCCTCCTAGAAGCGGTTTCTCCTTCTCATGTGTGTGGATTCAAAGAGAGCTCCACCTGTCCCCCGAGGTGTAGAGTTCACAGCCTGTGGGGGGCCGTATTCACTCTAATAGATGCACACCCTACCTACAAGTGCCGGCATCTGACACTTTGAAATGGGTATTAGCCATCCACTACGTGGCGCCTACAAGTCCCTGTATTTCACAGCATACAATAAAGATAAGGTGCAGAAAGCTTGAGTGCTGCACTCACACACCACCGCTAGCGCCTTGATGCTCCTAGTTCTGTATCACCTCAGTATAGTGCGGTTCTATCCCTGGCATCAGGTGTGAGATGAAGCCCCTCAACCTCTGATAGACTGCAGTTGTTCTCTCAATGTAGCGCCAAGTCACCCCGCTTGTTGCTGCCAGTCACTCGTCATCTACCAGATACCTAAAGTGCCTTGAAGTATTGGGGTGGACTTCCTTTCTGAATGGTTGGTAATCACCTTAGCTTCTTTCATCCCCAGGGACTGCGGTGCCTGGATTGGTAGTGTTTCTTGTTTAAAGAATGGCGTGACAGAAAGCATCTCCGGATCACCGTGGCTCCACCCTTAAGAGTCCACAACAGCAGTAGGTGAGCAGGGTAATATAGGGTATGGGTCATACCCTGGTAACTGCACGTGCTCAGCTATGTCCATGAACAACCAAGACTGGGCTAGCTCTGTTTGTACAGCAGACCGGGTCCTTCGCCTCGAGGTTCAGACCCTTGGTGGATTAACTTCCGGTAGCTGCCCCAACTCCCCAACAGTCCTGGGGTACGACTGCTAACACAAAAATAAAATAAAACCATCACGCATCCTGGTGGGTGTCCGTAGTGGGCCCTGGCGGTGGCAGTCCTGCATGTACCTTGAGGCACAAGTGCAGGAGACCACACTTTGTTTTACATTTTTGCTTCAAATTCACAAATCTGTTGTGATTTTTGCCACAAAAAGTAAGACAAAAGGATTTTTGGCCCTGGTGGGTTCCCTGTGTGACCTCCCAATAGGCCTGGGGGTCAGGGTATTCCTACCCTCTCCTCTTTTTTAATGTTTCTTTGGGAAACAGTTGAAGCCAAGTTCCAAGATGGCTGCTGTTAGAAATGGGGTTTTTGGTTGGCTAGGGCATGCACCTAAGCCAGGCAGAAACCACCACTCTAGTCAGGGCAAGGGAGTTACACGCTGAAGATAACCCCTGCTCACCCCCTTGGTAACTTGGCAGAGCAGTCAGGCTTATCCCAGAGGCAATGTGTAAAGCTTTTGTGCAACACATCAGTAGGTGAGCAGGGCAATATAGGGTATGGGTCATACCCTGGTGACTGCACGTCCTCAGCTATGTCCATGAACCACCATGACTGGACTAGCTCTGTTTGTACAGCAGACCGGGTCCTTCGCCTCGAGGTTCAGACCCTGGGTGGATTAACTTTCGGTAGCTGCCCCAACCCCCCCAACAGTCCTGGGGTACGACTGTCAGGTCTGTTCCACACACCCTGTTGGGTGCAGCCAGCTCCTATTCGTTTCAGGTTTCCCCCAGAACTGCAATGTTTAGCCTGGACTTGTATCTTCTTTGACTTCCCAGTGTTCACAGCAGGGCTGAGGCTCAGCTCACACACACCCCTGTGCATCGCAGGTTCAATGCAGCATGTATGCATGTGCACAGTGTCACATGCTAACACAAAAATAAAATAAAACCATCAGGCATCCGGGTGGGTGTCGGTAGTGGGCCCTGGCGGTGGGGGTCCTGCATGTACCTTGAGGCACAAGCAGAACAGCAGGGCCAGCAGCCTCCTGCATCAGGAGGTGGTGGAGGTTGTAGACATTGCCCGTGCTTCCCTGGGACATGCAGGGCTTCTGTGCGGCTCTAGTGCTGCTGCTGCCCCTGAGTTGAGTGGGTTAGTGCTGAAGGGTGCCTCAAGCCACGCTCATATACCGGCCCAATGTATGCATGCATGAGTGGAGGACAGACAGCGCCCTCCAAAGGGGAGCAGGCATGGTCGGCCCTCAATAGCGCCCTTTTGTGCCCCCGGTCTCATTATTCAGCTCCTTTTGTGCCTCTCCTCCTTTCCTTCTGCTGTCTGTTCTTTTCTTCATGGGTTGCGGGCTCTGCGATCAGGCAGAGGAGCAGAGAGGCAACAAAAGCGCTGGGGGATATGGGGAGGGGCTCAGCCACAATGCAAGTGTCTGGGAGAGCAGTGCAAAGACGGCCTCATCTTAATAACCCCCCCGGACCTGGCCCACCCGGGGGGCATATAGAAAACAAGTGCAGGAGACCACACTTTTTTTTACATTTTTGCCTCGCATTCACAAATCTGTTGTGATTTTTGCCACAAAAATGTAAGTCAAAAGGATTTTTGGCCCTGGCGGGATCCCTGTGTGACCTCCCAATAGGCCTGGGGTCAGGGTATTCCTACCCTGCCCCCTCCTCCTTTTTAATGTTTTTTGGGGAAACAGTTGAAGCCAAGTTCCAAGATGGCTGCTGTTAGAAATGGGATGTTTGGTTGGCTAGGGCATGCGCCTAAGCCAGGCAGAAACCAGCACTCTAGTCTGGGCAAGGGAGTTACACGCTGAAGATAATCCCTGCTCACCCCCTTGGTAGCTTGGCAGAGCAGTCAGGCTTATCCCAGAGGCAATGTGTAAAGCGTTTGCGCAACACACTCACACAGCAGCGACACACTAGGCACACCACAAAAGAAACTCCACACAAGGTTATATCAAAAATAGCCTTTGTATTACTCATAAAACACATTAGAATGTAACCACATATATACACTGTGCCACCTGGCACTTGGTATGACTTTACAGGGATTATATACACTACAAGGCCAATCGGGCCACTGTCATAGCATCACATACATTACAAGGCCAATCGGGCCAGTGTAATGACCATTACAGTTAGTTAGGACAACCAGTAACTACTGGTAACACTGCGCCTAGCACACTACATTAACATAACATAACATGTGTATTTGTAAAGCGCACGTTCACCCCAGCAACGGGGCATCTTGGCGCTGAATAACAGATGTTTATTGTTACCCAACTCAATGGTACTCATTTTATCGACCTCAAATGGATGAAAGGCTGAGTGGACCCGCCGGGATTCGAACCTGTGACCATGAGGTCGAACACAGGCCCCTGCAGTGGATGCATTAGTCCACTGAGCCACCAGACCCGGCTTAACCCAAATAACGACACTGAGCATAGTACATTTGCACATACACAGCATTAGCAACAGTGCACCCAAGGAAACACTTGTAGTAATGCAATCCCCGGCCGGGATTCTCTGCCGCTTGTGCTCTTCTCACATCCCGGGGCCACGTTGCAGAGTCCCAGCTGCAGGACCAACCGATTGGCCACGGAGGAGAGTGCAGCGCGGCCCCCGCCTTTCCGCAGGGCCAAAAAGCGCTCCTCTTGTGCTGCACCGAGTGAGCCTCCCTTCTGAGCCAATCGGCCTCACAGCACTCTCAAAGTGCGCTCTGCCCCCCTTCCAGAGGTGCAATGCTCCATCAGCCCTTGTCCACAGGAGCAGTATGATGAGGACACAAAGCGTGATGGTGTTCCCTGCCCAGGGGGGCAGAGAACTTAGGCCACAGACAGGCCAGCACACAGGGTAGAGCTGGGCCCAGGCAGGCCACCTCACAGGGCCCTCCAGCAGAGGGAAAGTCCTTCGTGGTGGTTCCTCCCGGCGCCCAGCAGTCCTCCAGTTCTGTCTTCAAGTAAGAACACTTTCATGGTGTCACAGCCCCAATACTTATACCACTTTCAGTCTTTATTCTGCCCTGGCACAGGGCACTGGACCTAGTCCAAACCAGTTCTGGGGGGCACTTAACAAGTGCAGAACAGTCCCCATTGTTAGTGTAGGCTCTGGCCCCAGACACACCACAGGGGGGCAGAGCCAGCATTGTGTAAGGCAGGCACAGTCCTATTCAGGTCCAGGTGCTACTCCTCCCACTACTCCAAATGCAGGTCGGCCTATTCAGCCTAGCGCTGACTCACCCAGCCCCTCTGGAGCCACTACACCTCGCCAGTCTCTGTCACTCAGAGCCAGACATGCAATACACAACAGGCAGGCACAAAGACACATAGCACACAGAAATGCCCACTTCTAAAAGTGGCATTTCTAAAATAGTGATAATAAATCTGCGAACACCATTACGCAGCATTTATTGCCACTATTCCAAACACACCAAACTTGATCACGCCGCCCCTCTCCTATCAGGAATTACCACTGAAACATATATCAGGGAATCCCCAATGCATTCCTATGAGAGGGCAACCTCACAGCAGTGAGAAACCAAATAGGCTGTTTGTCACTACCAGGCCATGCCACACAGTTAAGGCACATGTCCTACCTTTTACCTACAGCGCACCGTGCCCATAGGGCCAGCTAGGGCCTACCTTAGGGGTGACTGATATGTAGTAAAAGGGGAGTCACAGACGTGGCAACCACTTTATGTGCCACGTCACAGCGGCAGTAAACTGCATGCACAGGCCCTGCAATGGCAGAGGCCTGAGACAGGTTTGAAAGGCTACTTTGGTGGGTAGCGCAAGCAGCGCTGCAAGCCCACCAGTAGCATTTAATTTACTGGCCCTGGGTATATGAGATACCACTTTACAAGGGACTGATAGGTAAATTAAATACGCCAAACAGGTGTAGACCAATCTTACCAAGTTTACCATAGAGAGCACATGCACTTTAACACTGAACAGCAGTGATGAAGTGCCCAGAGTCCTAAAACCACCAACACCAGGTCAGAAAAAATACCAGGAGGAAGGCAAAAAGTTCAGGGATGACCCTGCAAAAAGGGCCAAGTCCAACAGCTGCCAACACTTCCTGGTTGAAGTGTTGGTAGCCAATCAGATTTCAACACAGGGACTGTCCGATCCACGGAGGATCCGTGTCCCTATATATACAAATTTGTTTTTCCTTACAATTGAAAAAATTACTGAACAGATTCACGCAAATTCAGAAAAAAGGTCACTTTCTGGACCAAGAGCCACCTTTCTGCCAAATTTGATGTAATTCCGTTCAGCAGTTCGGGCTGCTGTCGTATCTAAAATCTCTATGGGAATTAACATGGAGAAAAAAGTTTTTTGGGACCCCCCTGTTTCTTGACCTCTGCTTGACGGATCACCCCTAAACTTTCAAGACAGCAGCTGATGTGACCATCGTATTAGTTTTGAAAATTTCAACAGGATTCATCAAACTGTGCCAAAGTAATTGACAAACAAAAAAACGCTTTTCCTATAGAAAGTAGGTCCTAACAATAACACTACCTTCTAGTGACCATATATATATATATCTATATATATATATATATATATATATTATCTACTGGCGGTCGCCAGTAGATAGTTATAGTTAGGACCTATTTTCCATAGGAAATCCGCGACATTCTATTTGAAATAACTCTTGCGTCGGTTGACGAATCTTCGCGAAAGTTTCAAACTTTATGGCCCGCTCCGGTCCGCTCCTACCCTGAAAGTCTCAGGGTGATTCATCAAGCGGGGGCCGAGAAAAAAGGGGGGTCCCAAAACGTGTTTTCCCCATTCATTTTCCCATAGGAAACTTTAGACACGGCTACAGCCCGAACTGCTGAACGGAATTACACCAAATTTGGCAAAGAGGTAGTTCTTGGTTCAGAAAGAACCCTTTTTGTTAAATGGTGTAAATCCGTTCAGTAGTTGCTGAGAAAATCAAAAGTAAAAGTACATATATATCTATGGCCGCGTAGGATTCGCGCACCCTCCCGATCACGAGCTGCATGCTAATTGGCTGTCAACACTCCAAATCAGGAAGTGTTGGCAGCCATTTTGTCCCTCGGTAGAACCGAGGGACAGAAACAAGTGCGCAAAGCGCAAAAAGGGGGCAGGGTAGAAACACCCTGACCCCCTAGGTCTGCTCAGGGGGTCCCACAAGGACCCCCTGGGCAAAAAATTTTTTTTTTTTTTTAAATCGGCAGGATGCGTTCAGGGTGCGCGGATCCTGCCGAAAAAAAAATCGAGCGCGGTCTCCCGCGCTTTGATGTAAATTTGCCCCCGGGTGGCCCAAGTCCCGGGGGCATGCGGGAGGAGGGGGTGTGTAAATTGTTTATATGGGGGGCCTCTAAGGCCCCCCAAGCCGGGGACCGCCACCCCCGGGGCTTAATTAAAAATGGTGCAGGAGGGCTCTCCTGCCCTCCAGCAGCCCCGGGGACCGCCACCCCCGGGGCTTCTTTTTAAATTTAAAATAATGTGTGGGGGGGCTCCAGCCCCCACATGCCCGGGGACCACCACCTCCCGGGGCACATAGAAAATAAATGTGGGGGTCCGTTACGGACCCCAGAGCCCTGGGGACCACCACCTCCCCGGGGCTGTGCAATTCAAGGGAGGGGGCCGCGCGGCCCCCTCCTGGAGCCCTTGATGGCCCTGGGGACCGCCACCCCCCAGGGCCGGCTCCTGCAGTGTCCCGGGGTGCCTACCCCCCGGACACTGTAGTTTGCAATGACAGGACGGGAGCCTCGCGGCTCCCGTCCTGTCATTGCAAACTGCTTTGGATATTGGAAGCGAGAGCAGGGAAACCTGCTCTCGCTTCCAATATCCAAAGACAATTGCTTTTCCACATGGGGAGCAGCATGTTAGCTGCTCCCCATGTGGAAAAGCAATGCCGGCTCACGCAGGAGGCGGGGAGCCGGCTGGGACTGTGGGGGGATTGGGGACCCCCCCACAGTCCCCAACCAGAGGCCAGGATGGGGTCCCCGGGGCCATAAGTGGCCAGGGAGGGGGGCCACGCAGCCCCCCTCCCCAAATTAGTAAAAAAAAAAAAAAAAAAAAAAAAGTGCAAGGCCGGCCCCGGGGATGGGGTCTCCGGGGCCTTAAATGGCCTGAGGGGGCCACGCAGCCCCCTCCAAATAAAAAATTGAGAGCATGCCCCGGGGGATGGGGTCCCCGGGGCCAATAGAGACCCAGGGAAGGGGGGCCACGCGGCCCCTTCCCGTTTTTTTTTTTCATTTAAAAAAAAAAAAAATGCTCAGGCCCCGGGGGATGGGGTCCCCGGGGCCAAAAGTGGGCAAGAAAAGGGGGCCACGCAGCCCCCTCCCTTTAAAAAAAATTTAAAAAAAAAAAAAAACGACCGGCATCGTGCCGGAGAATCGCCCCCTCCCTGCAGTACTCTGCAAACGCGCCCCCTGGCGCGTTTTAGAAAGGGAAGTAATTCCCCTTGAATACTGGGGGTCCCTGGGGGCCAACTAGCCCACCAGGAACCTCCAGTATGCGCCAGAGGGCTGCGTTGCTGAGAGGTGTACAGAGGCCACGCCCCTTTTACACCTCTCTGCAACGCAGCTCTGTGGCGCTTTTTAGAAGTATATGGTGGCCTAGTTGGACTCCAGGGACCCTCAGGATTCAAGGGGACTTAATCCCCCAACTTAAAATGCGCCACGGGGCGCGTTTGCACAGTGGTGAAGGGACGGGCTGGGGCTTCAGGTGACATGTGTGCAAACAGGCCCCGTGGCGCGTTTTAAGATGGGGAATTAAATCCCCTTCAATCCTGAGGGTCCCTGGGGGCCAACTAGCCAAACAGGTACATCCAGAAAGCGCCACAGAGCTGCGTTGCAGAGAGGTGTAAAAAGGGGTGTGGCCTCTCTACACGTCTCTGCAACGCAGCCCCCTGGAACTTTAAAATATTCCTCTAAAATCAGCCGAAATACCAATTCCGATTTACTCACCTGTTATCAGGAGAGACCTCAGTGCTGCATCTTTCAGCCCAGTACTGATCCTGAAAAGTAATTTTAACCGTACTTACCAGTAACTTGAATTTCCTTCCATAGGATATCATTGCCTGCTTTTTGCTGAAAAAGTTTCTAAGTGTCAATTTTTGAAACATACAAATATTCATCTAAAATCAGCCGAAATCCGAATTCTGATTTACTCACCTGTTATCAGGAGAGACCTCAGTGCTGCATCTTTCAGCCCAGTACTGGTCCTGAAAAGTAATTTTAACCGTACTTACCGGTAACTTGAATTTCCTTCATAGGCTAACATTGACTGGTTTCACTTGGAAATTCTTCTAAGTGTGGAGTTTTGGAACTTTATAATATTCCTCTAAAATCAACCAAAGTACGAATTCCAATTTACTCACCTGTTATCAGGAGAGAACCCAGTGCTGCATCTTTTAGCCCAGCACTGACCCTGAAAAGTAATTTTAACCGTACTTACCAGTAACTTATATTTTCTTCCATAGGAATCCATTGTCTGGTTTTCAGCAGAAAAGTTTGTGTCGATTTTCACAAACTACAAATATTCCTTAAAAATCGCCTGTATGACTTAAACGCATTCTTTCAACTGTTTACAGGAGCTGCACCAGTGCTGGATCCAGGATCCAACACTGAGTAAGAAAAAGTAACGATAACAGTTTTTACCTGCTAAGTGAATTTCCTTCCATAGGATAACATTGGTGATTCTATGTGGAAAAGTTTCTAAGTGTCAACTTTTAAAATACAATAATATTCCTTAAAAATCACTACTGTAACCAAAACGCTTTTACTCAACTGTTTACAGGAGATGTCCCAGGACTGAATCTAGGATCCAGTTCTGTGGTTAGAAAAGTAATCCATAAAGTAACTAATTGCATTTAACTAGAAATTCACATTGAGCTGAATGTTGCATTGTGTTTGAAAATGTGTTGCCCATTGCAACAACTGTAACTACTGTACTTAAAAGTCTATTGCCTATGTGCAAAGTATTTAAACTAAAGTAATTCATTCTCAGAAAGTATTTTTTGTAATGTAATGTATAATGTAATTACAATGTAATTTAAAAAATAAAATATGTAAAAAAAAATTGTTTCTAAAAATGTAGTAAATCAGTATGACAAAAATTAATATAACAATTAATACATTTAAAAATTGTCATTTACAAAACCTTTGAAATTCACTGAAAAAACCGTAGGTTTCAGACATGTTATAGTTAGGAATTAGCATTTAAAAAACCTTTGAAATTCACTGAAAAAACCATAGGTTTCAGATATGTTATAGTTAGAAATTAGCATTTAAAAAACCTTTGAAATTCACTGAAAAAACCATAGGTTTTAGGGACAGTTATAGTTACTTGGACATTGCACTCGTACAAAACCCGTGAAATTCCCCCGTTATAGTTAGTTCAGCTAACTATAACTCGCGCCTCCATAATGCACTGCTGATGACGTCACATATTACATCACTCATGACATGGTCAGTGACATCACTGATGACAGCACAGATGACATCTCAAATGACATCACTGATGACATCATCCACGTGATAATCTGATGCACCTCCTCACACCCTAATATAACCTTTGATACACCCACTCTAAATTACAGACTGCCATTCGCAAAACCATAGACACTCCAACACCAATAACTACATACCCACTCACTGATTCATAGGTCTACGCACACATCCACTCACTCACCCGTACAGTCACTCATACTTACGGTCACTCAGTACAGGACTATCATATGCACTCATACTCCTATATAGACACTCAAACACCGCCACTCATCCATAGAGGTACTCACACACCTAGTCAGTCATGCAAATAATTAAACACACTGCCATTTACTCACCTATACAGTTATACACACACCAGCTCACTTACTCATACAAATACTAGCACATTCTTACGCTCTTATACAATCACTGATACAAGCACACACTCATCCATACAGCCACTATCACAATCACTCACTCTAAGCTTATAGCTATTTATATACTCCAACACACATATATACTGCCTTTCACATATGTAGTTACTCACACATGTACCACTGGGACATACATTCACTCACTAACACACTCTTACACACACTTACCCACCCATACAGTCTATCACAGATGCACTCTTGAAACCATCCACCCAGTGAATCACCCACTGACACATCTATGCACAGAGTCGCACACACCCCTCCCACACAAACACTCAGGCACCCATACAGATACTCAGACAACCATTCAATAACTCATATAGACACTCATGTAGCTATTCACAAACACATGCAGCCACTTACACAGCAACAGACAGACGGATACAGACATTCACCCAGTTTAGTCACTAACCCATGCATTCAGTAAGATACGTTAAATCACTCACTTATAGAGTCAGTCACGCACATACTAAATCATCCATACTAACACTTACACACCCACTCATTCTTCAATACGTCTTTTCCTATATATATTAAAAATATTTAAACTTTACAGAAACACACAGTCACTGGATGATGTCATCAGTGATGTCATTTGAGATGTCATCAGTGATGTCATCAGTGATGTCACTGACCATGTCATGAGTGATGTAATATGTGACGTCATCAGCAGTGCATTGCGGGGCGCGAGTTATAGTTAGCTGAACTAACTATAACGGGGGAATTTCACGGGTTTTGTACGAGTGCAATGTCCAAGTAACTATAACTGTCCCTAAAACCTATGGTTTTTTCAGTGAATATATATATATATATATATATATATATATTTCTATCTATCTATCCATAATATATATATACACTAAAAAACAAAGGTCAAAGAGGTGTTATAGTTAGCTGAAAATGTCAGTTAAAACATGCCGTTTAAACTAACAAAACCACTGAAATTCACCAGTTATAGTTATCTCAAGTAACTACAACTCATCCCCTAAAGTAACTATGTCTTGCTCCCCCACCATACACAGTCTTGTCATCAATTATGTCATTTCAGATGTTGTAGTGATGTTGTCAATGATGTCATAGACCATGTCATGGGTGATGCAATATGTTGGTTAATTAGCAGTGCATTGTGAGGGCACGAGTTACATTCATGGATGGGTACCCTTAGAAGTTTTGGTAAAGGCCCTGCACCCAGCCCCAAGTTGCACATGGCCAAAGGTCCTCACTTTCTCCTGGCTCCTTGAGTGCCGAGTCCTCTGCCCCGGAGTTGGGAGCACATGAGTAGCATGAGGTCAGGCCTTTCGCCCAACCCCACAGGAACATGTGTGTAGGGTGAAGTTGGAGGCCCAACCACCGACAATGTCATGTAACCTTATAAAGGGTGTCATTTTAAGTAAGACAGACCTAGTGGCTATGCCAAAGGTTCAGAACACCAAAATATAAAAAGCATGACTATTGGCTTTATCAAAGGATCAGCATATCAACATATTTAAATCAAACCTATTGGCTCCATTTAAAGTCACCAATAACTATAGTCAAATGCATATTTTATAAATTCACACATTGCAATGTTTAATAGTGACTGTCATGAAATAATGTCAATAAAGCATTTTTTTTAAAATAAACATTAACATTTCGTTAAGTCTTTTCAAAACATTTTTTTGGACCACAAAGCACAACCAAAGAACCAACCACAGCAGTCCCTGCACTCCAGTTGAAGAGCATACCACTCCAGCTCAGAGTGCATTAAAAATAATGGTAAGCTCTCCTGAGATCATGGATTAAATGACCCAAGAGACTAACTTCCTGCAGCCCTCCGGCAACATTAAAAATATGTTTGATGGTTCTATGGCCCCTTCGAGGGGCACCGCAATGATCAAAAATATTACCAAAAAACCCTTGCAGGGAATGATGGGACATTCATTGCCAGAAATACTGAATAATAAATCAGCGTCTCCTGTATCTAATTTATTATTCTTTTTTTAGTTTTTATTTCTGTTTTTGGGAGTCCTGGTCCCACAACAGGACACCCATAGTTTATAGTAACTTTGGGGCCATGGGGGGAGCCCCAAGGACCTCACGGCCCTGCCAGCTCCCCATCCAGCACCCATACTGGGCGCCAGTGATGGACCAACCATTATTTTACCTTGAGGCCCCGGGTGCCACCTAGGGCACTCACACTGTTAGTAAATGTTGGGGGCCCAGGGGAGAGCCACAAGGTCCTCTCAGCCCTTGCCTGCTTCCCAGTCAGCACCCATTCTAAGTTCCAGCTGGAGTCAGCTATATTTCTTTTACCTGGTGGGGCACTTAATGTTTGGGGGCTGCGGAGTAGGCCCCAAGGCCCCTGCAGCTCCTACCGGCTCCCAAGCCATCACCCATCCTGTGGGTGGTGTGGCAGGACCCGCTCTGGCCCTTATCTTCCATCCAGGCAGGAACAGCTGTTGACTCTCTCCTGCTGAGCAGACGCAAAGCTGTGTTCCCTGCCTCAGAGAGTGCGGACAGGATATTTAATCTATATTCCCTGCCTGCACTCTCCAGGGCAGTGAAGAAGTCAGTGTACCAGGAGATGGGGTCCCCGAGACATTGCTCTATTCTGGCCCTGGGGGAAGGGATCCCCGGGCCCTATTGTGGCACTGGGAGGGGGACCTGAAACACACCCTCCTTCCCAAAATTAGTAAATCGGCCCCCGGAGACGGCTTTCCAGGGGTAAGGTTTAGGGAGGGGGCTGCATGAACCCTCCTCTAAATATAAAAACAGTCCTGGGGGATAGGGTCACCTAGGCCTTCTAAAGGGTCAGGGAGGGAGGCCACACATCCCCTCCCCAAAAAGCTAGTTGTGCTGACCCCCCGAGCCCTGGCTTACCACGGGGGACATATATTTGAAAAGGATAGGAACCTGTCCTTTTTTTTTACCGGTAACGCGGATCCATGGTACAGCTAAAAAACGATTACATTTTTCACCTAGGGGGATTCCTCTGGGACCCCGCACCAGGCCTAGGGGCAGGGTTTCCCTACCTTGCACCCCTATATGTATTTGATGTATTTTTATAATTTTTCAAGGACAGGAGACTGAGTTTTCCGAACCATAATATACTTGCTGCCACATCTTTGTTGATGTGGGTGCAGCCAATCACATCTAATCTTTAGATCTGTCGGCTCTGTGGATCCTCTGCAGCCTGATATATTCATACATTTCGAACCTTACTTCTCAAAAACTAATGAATGGGTTTGCACCAAACCACAAAAAGCACACTTTCTTGGTCAACATCTAGCTTCCCGCCAAATTAGGTGAATTCCGTTGTTTTCCTATGGAAAACCACAAGGCGAAAACGTACTTCGGGACCCCCCATTTTTTGGGCTCCTGCTTGAAGGATCACCCCAAAACTTTTCAGTAAGAGCTGAGGTGGATGAGACTATTTGGGAAAGTTTTATCGAGATCTGTCAAACAGCGAGAGAGAGAAACAACATTCTAGCATTCATATTTATTCATGAATTAGATTCAAGAAACCTGACCAAAAATCGCAAATGAATTGATGTAACAGGATTTCAAACACTTCTTGTGTCGTATAATAATTTATTACAACTGGAATTGGACTCAATTCTCCTACTAATTGTTTTATATAGCAAAGGAGCGAATCACCTAACAATAATATTCACAAAGAAAATGAAAATATTCCTGTGCTGCTTATTCAGTTCGAACTGAATGTCAATGAATGTGAAAGGCACAGATATGATTGCAAATACGTGAGGAACCCTCAATAAGTCTGTCTGACAGACAACACAAAAGTTCCAATGCACAATAAAGTTTTTCATTCTTTGAGCATTCTGTATCTTCAGGAAAGGCAATTGTTGAGATCTTTCAGATAAGATCTGTTTATCTAGGTAATCTGCTTTTAGAGGATTAACTTCAAACAATCATAATCGTATTTACTGGCATTACAAAGTTCCCATATACTCTGGATAATAGGCTTAGATTTGGGATTTGTACTTTGGCTAGCTCTTTTTCTGCGAATACACTAACTCTTTCTTCTGATAACTGCAAGACGATGCATATGTCACAACCGCAGTTATAAGATGAAGAAAAATGCACTGTGTACTAACAGAGTATCAATTCAGCAGTTTTCTTTAGCCATCAAAACCTTTTTTTTTTTATGTTGGCGTCATCCATACCCTTGATGGTAAACAGGAAAATGCTTGATGCAAACACTTTCACCATCACATAATGAAATCAGGTTTTTTGGACGTGGTAATATGTGGCAAGAATATATTTCTACATTTAAGAAGACAGATGCAGCTGCCATATAATGACACAACAGCACCAAACAACACAACATTATTTTACTATGTGGTGCTGTTTTCTGTTGTTATTTTATTTGGCGTGACGTGGGTTTTTTTCTGTTGATACTTTGTGTTTTGCTGTATTGTTACTGTGTTTTGATTGTATGCCGGTGTGCAGACTTTAACAGATCGTATTATGTTTTGAGCTGAAAGCAACAAATTCCCATTAACGTTCCAGTTAGAAACACTCCTTTATTATTGCTGGGACTTTACCACTTGATATGGCACTTAAAAGTTTAAAACCATGTGCAGCGGTGGCCAGCACAGGTAAACACGGTGGGGCGGGGTGGGATGGGGGGGGAAGTGGGCAGTCAACGGAATAGGTATAATTAAATAAATAAATAAATAAATAATACCTATTCTGTCAGCTTCCTCCCCTGCCATGCCCTGCCCCGCCCCACCCCACCGGCCCAATGCCTACCGCGCTTACCTGTGCCGGCCGCCGCTTACCATGTCCATGCAAATTTTAAGTTAGCACTTCACACGTTCGCGTTATGGGATACACCCTTCATTACGCTGCACTGATTTGATATTTCCAGCTCAGATGCCACTACCACAAGATTATTCAGTAGCATTGTCACAGGCATCAGTATGCAGTGGGTGTTTCTTGTTAGCATGGACTCTGAAGCACATTAGTCTTGTCATTTTTCATAATTAGTCTTGCTAAAGTTTATTGGCAGAGAGACTCAAGCTTGCTATTCATCTTGGAAAACCTAGAGTTAATTTTGAGTGTTATCCACAGATATGTTGCTTGATACTGAAATACTAGACTGAAACCAGCATCAGTGCCTGAAATGGGCACGTACTGTCTGGTTCTGAGACCCTGCTCTTCTTTAACTTGAAAGGGAGAGTGCCTGCATTTCTCCGCACTGCTGCAATACATTTATTGGGAGAGTACCAGCACTTTTCGGGGACAAACATGTAATCTGGCAGTGAGTACCCGCACTTCTATATTTCCATTTAACACTGACCAGCATCTTTATTTAAAGTGGAACAAAACCAAAATGATGTCCGAGACCCACATTCTGCTTGTCACAGAAATCCCAAATCTGTAATTTCACACACACAATTTAACAATACCACATGGATAAGTAATTTCAGGTTGCAACATTACTTTATGAGTACAACTTTTTCGCTGGGTAAATGCATATTATTGGAGAAAAGCATTTTTATCACATTAATTTCTGCAGGTCATTCCAAAATATGGTCCATTTTCCAGGAACAGATTCCACCAGATCTGACCTTGCAAAATGTGTCCTGGGGAAACTGGGGTCCATATGTACAGACTTTAGGGGTCACGATTTCATAATTGCGATTCTTAACGAATCGCAATTTTGAAATCGTAATTACTAATGCACAAAAATGTAGTTTCAAGTAGCTATTACTGGTGGATCACAAAGTGACCTACCACATGAATATTAATTAGGTATTGCAGTTGACCCTCATGTCTGTGATTGCTTTTTAATAAACCAATGTTTTTCTTTTTTTTTTTTAAATGCAGGTCGTTCTTCTTAAAGGATAACAGGATGTGTTTCAAAAAATAAAATGAAACGTTTGTTTCATTTTTTAAGAATAAGCAGTGGTCCATGGGAGCACTGACTGCTCTAAAAAAATATTAGCTTCTTCATTTAAAAGGGGGACGGGGTCCCTTAGGGACCCCCTTCCTCATTGTCAATGGTTTCCACCTCCTTTGAGGTGTCAGTAAAACATGATTGTTTTACAACCGAAATTCTGTCGCAAAACATTCATACATGTCACTGCGATTATGTATTTGGAAGGGACACCATAACATTCCCTTTCCTAATACAGAATGGCTTACACAAATTGCGATCTGGTATCATGTGAGTTCGGAATTTGTGCTTTTGTAGAATTAAAATGCATTTTTGCGGTTCCAAATGGCCCGATTCTGCAAATCGGCACATTTCCGACGGCAAAACTGCTCTGTCCATATGCCCCTGGATGTGGCAGTACCACACAAAATATTACCGCATTTCATATAATACTCATTAGTGCATGAACTGCTGTGTCCAAATCGGTATTATAACAAAACTTAGAACGAGGACGCTAATGTTGAAAACCCTAAAATTCCACAACAAGAGTAGTGTGAAGTTTTAAAATTCTGCACTTAGTGTTTGTAGGAGAATTTTCCCAATAAAATTAGGTATTTTGCAAGCTTTTCCTACTGCTAAACCACGTTTGGCAAGTTTCTCACTCCCATTTTGTGCTTACCTTGCGTAAAAGGTATGGAAAGAAATCTTCACGAAATTTACTAAACCGAATTGCTGCAAATTGGCTCACCCCTGTAATCAAGCACATTCTAACATTCTGTTGATCCTTGGAAATCAGCAGTCACTTTACTGCACTAGAATATCATTCTTATACACAAATCTACTGTTACACGACAGCCGGCGGCCACGCACTTCTTAAATGAATGGTCGCTTCATAATATTATTTTTAATTCCTTCACCTTCCCAGTCGAGAGATGGAAAATTCCACGTACATACTGATAAGCTTTATAAACGCCTCATTTGCGGCAGCCTGCAGTTAGCTGTAGCTCAGCATGAAACGCGGTTAATCCCCGCAGCCGTACAACGAGCACCGCGGCGGGAGTCTCGCGCTGCGCATGGTAGATATTTTGCATCAAAGGCTGTATTTTCGCGCTCAGCATTGCATGCGCTTACCTCCGTGACAGTGAATCTTTATAGCTTTCCAGTGGGTGAATAGACAAGCAATGAAATCGAGCACATCTGTTTAAAGGAAGCAGACTTGTGAACCCTCCTGCGTGTTTTCGAGCAGTTCCTGGCACTTTCTAGCGTGTGGATAGTGTGTCACTTACTCAGGGCTGGGGAGCAACCTGAATCTGAAATGCATGGGGCGCACCAGTGGTTAATTTGTAAAAATATAAGTGTCAGGGCTCTCTGTTAGCACCGCCTAAAGCAGAATAAACTACTATCCATGAAAAGAGAGAGTGTGGCGTAATGGCCAGAGCTGCCAACTTCAGAGATAGGGAACCAGGTTTGAGTCTCGGCATCAGCTCAACATCCTGTGATTCTGCGCAAATCACTTAATCTCCCTGTGCCATAAATGAATGTGTCCTTAACTGGCGATTAAGTGCCGGTACTGAGCACTGGGACGGACTTGGCAGATATGAGGGACAGCATCAATTTCACCAGGCGCCAAAAGGTGGGTATAAATTGTTTAACACAAAAGGTGATCAGTGGAATGCTTACAATTTGTTGAACCATTGGCAATTGCGGGGAGTAGCATAAGGTCCTTTTGCCCATCATGCCGCCTCTTACTAGACTCCACCATAGCTAAATTAGCCTTGGCCCTGCCCCAAAAGGAGCAATTCAGCCCCAACTGCGAAGGCCGGTCCTCTCTAAACAGGAACACAAGCAACCCGAAACCGATCTCAGACGTCTTCGGCCTCTTCAGATGGGTGCAGCTTGGGTGCAGCTTGGTTCCAGTGGCACAGGGAGCACAGGACCAGGTCTGGGTGTAAATTGTCGCCTTCTTTCTGATCGTGATATTGCTTCAAGTTACTCACTATACTAAACGGAACACACTTATTTTGTTAGTGGTTATCATGAAAATATAGGCAAGTCGTTAGTTTTTTCCCTTTGGGACTACAATATGCCTGAATAAATTTACCAGTTCTACATTCAGACAGTCGACTACTCACTCCAATGATCATGCACCATGTAAGGGTTTTTTTAAAATATATATTATGTAATGATATATGGATTGATTTTTATTAAAAAGTTGTGATAAAAATATTTGGTATGTTCTGTAACATCTGACTCATGCAGGATTGGGGTGATGAGTGTTTAACACAAGATCACTGGAGTGAGATGTTGACTGTCTGAATGTACAACTGGTGAACTGGTGAATTGGTCAGGCATATTGCAGTCCCAAAGGGAAAAATGTATGACTTGACAGTCTGATTTGGTGTCCTGTCCTGTCCCTTTGGATTGTGAGGTCCCTCTTATTACATTTATCTATCCTGAAAATATCGCCAGGGTCCTGCTCTTCTGAAGCTACATTGGGCACCCATGCAAAAAGATTTCTTTATTTTACTATTATGAGAGCTTGAGACTGGCCGAAAAGTCCCACATTGAAATTAGAGGGCCTTTATGCGGCTCTGCGGATCTAGAGGCGACACCCAAGCTAACCTATTTTGCACAAGGTGTAGCTTATGGATTCATTTCTGTAGAAGAGATATGTCTTTATTTACCCTATGATCATGTGATGTTTTCAGTTAAGGAAAAGATCCTAAACCACTGTTCCTAGAACAAGTCATGATAATGGCGCCTTATGCATGCTTTTTGCTGCCAGATTGGAGTAGCAATTGTTTCAGATTGAAGGTTTGTGTGGCATTCACACATGACAGTACTAAAATTGATTTCTTTTGCATCTTACATTAAGGTTATTTGAAAATAGGATGTAAAGTGGTTATTGCCCATTCAAATATCATTTTCTAAAAAGTAGCACTTTAAAAAAAAAATTGTAGAACTTTCATGAATTTGCATATTTTCCTTCTGCAGAGGTCATACCAATCTTCTCAGTATTGCAATATTAGTTAATGCATTACTTGAGCATACCTGCTCAAATGTCACCTTTATGATGGCTTGGATAATGACAAGCCTGCTTTCAGCAGAGATTTGCAAAAATCTGGAGGTGAAGGATACATCTTCCTGCTGCATTTATTTTCAGCGATTCACCTGATTCACAAAACTTCCAGGAATATCTCTACATCCCTTCCAAGTATTGGAGATTATTCTTGGACCTCTATGGCATTCACATACCTTTCTAGTATTTGTCTGTTTCCGTAGACCTACTACTTCTACACTGTCTCCCCGTTGCAGATGATTTGAAAGCATAGGGTTAGGAAATTAATTACATTTTAAAAATAGGTAATTTGTACTATTTCCTTTTCATTTATATTTTTCCCCATAAAAAAGTTCTGTCCTTACTTACTCCTTAATGTAAGATGTGACCTTGCACTCACATTGTCTAAAGAGAAGTATGCATAAGACTGAAACCCAATTTTTGTAGGGATATTCTTGGTTCATAGAATGGCAAACCTTCAAAGACATATGTGTTAGGTATGTTGTATAACAAACCAACCAAACAACAATGCTTTAAATAGCTGGCAGTGTCCTTGGAGGAATCGTGAAGAGGAAAGAGTATCGTGGGACTGGAATCACAGTCCCAGGCTGGTGTGAAGGAAAGGCAGGTCTTTGGGGCATTAAGACTAGGAATTTTCAAGTCACCTGTATACAGGCTGAGAAGGCATCAGCCAGTGTGGCTTGGGACAAGGCTGTATCATAAAAGTATAGAGTAAAGAGAGGAAAAGTGACCTATTTATGAAAATAAGCTAGAGTGGTTAATAAGAGAATTCTTTATCCATTGGCATTCTGGATCCAAAGGCTCACGGTGTCATAGGAAATAGCCTCTACAACGCAGGCATACGCAATGCCTTTACATGCAACATTTATCGCTCAATGCCTTTACCACACATGTTTTTACCACGCAAGCGCCTTTACCATGCATGACTTTGCCATATACATATATATTTAGTCGTGAATAAGGCTCAGCAAGAGCAGAAACGCATAGACGCACGTCTGCCTAGAAATAAAATTCTTTTATTTGCACTATGAGGAGAGCCGTCTCTGTGTGGAAGCGAGCGCGGAGATCAAAGTTTTATGTATATATATATATATATAAATATATATATATATATATATATCTCCTGGCTTTACAACACTCTAGCTTTCCAATTCTTTTTTCTCCTTCTGTGTCAATCACTGCCTCATTAGCTGGAGCCAAGATGCCTCTGGGTTTTCGCTGCGCTTTAGAAATCCTAATAATATAACATATATATATATATATTATCTACTGGCGGTCGCCAGTAGATAGTTATAGTTAGGACCTATTTTCCATAGGAAATCCGCAACATTCTATTTGAAATAACGTTGGCGCCGGTTGACGAATCTTCGCGAAATTTTCCAACTTGTTGGGGCGCTCCGGTCCGCTCCTATCCTGAAAGTCTCGGGGTGATTCAGCAAGCGGGGGCCGAGAAAAAAGGGGGGTCCCAAAACGTGTTTTCCCCATGCAATTTTCCATAGGAACCTTTAGTCGCAGCTACAGCCCGAACTGCTGAACGGAATTACACCAAATTTGCCAAAAAGGTAGCCCTTGGTTCAGGGTCGTGCCTTTTGCTTAAATGGTGTAAATCCGTTCAGTAGTTCCTGAGAAATTTGAAAAAGAAAACACATATATATCTGGGCGGAGCCTAACCACACATGTCATCGTGAGATCTGATTGGCTGTCAGCACTTCATCCTGGAATTGCTGGCAGCCATCTTGGGACCAATATAAATGATAGTACCCCATTGAAATGCATTGTAGTGAATCGAAGATTTTGAGGGTTACCAAAAGGAGAACTATAAAGGGTGATAACAGACTTTAGTTACATTAGAATTCATTTGTTGATGGTACCATACTAATTTCAGGAATTGTGGTGTGTTCTAAGGTGATTTTACCCTGTGAAAAACCTTCTGCTGGGATATCATGAATCATGTTTGAGAGAAAACTATTTTCACATGCTTGTCCCATACAGTTTTGGAAGGTGCTCCAGAAGCTAAAATGAGAGCATATTTTCTGTAAATTCACATTATCTTTCTCAGTCATGTGAGAATGAAGTCTGACATTCTCAGTAAAACATGTACATCCAACAAGGGCAGAGACTGTCAGTTGATTCCTTTGTGTTCTACTGCAGCTTCCCAGAGTGTTCTAAAGAACAACTAGAGTGCTAACAGCCTCACTTATGACAAAAGTATGGCACACCTGAAGCCATCTTGGATGGAATAAACTGGTAACACTTAAAACATTTAATTTAAAAAGGAACAAAATGATGGGGTTCATTTTGTCATAGAATTATGGTTAGTGCTGTAGAAAGAAAAATTAGGACATGTTTCAAGTGTGATCTCAAATATCTTCCTGTTATATTTCAACAGGAGCAGCCTGTCAGTTGATGCCTTTGTGTTCTACTGCAGCTTCCCAGAGTGTTGTCGCCTGTGCTGTCCGCCCTGTGCTGTCCGCCCGCTGCTGCTGCTGGTAAGCTCGCCCCTCTGCTTGTGGCCTCGGTGCCCGTTTTCCTTCTGTTTCCCTCGCTGCCCCCACCTCCCTTGTGTCCATTTTGCCTTCTGTTTCCCTCGCTGCCCCCCACTGTACTGTGCCCGTTTTTTCCTCTGTTTCCCTCGCTGCCCCCACCTCCCTTGTGTCCATTTTGCCTTCTGTCTCCCTCGCTGCCCCCACTGTACTGTGCCCGTTTTTCCTCTGTTCCCTCGCTGCCCCCACCTCCCTTGTGTCCATTTTGCCTTCTGTTTCCCTCGCTGCCCCCACTGTACTGTGCCCGTTTTTCCTCTGTTCCCTCGCTGCCCCCACCTCCCTTGTGTCCATTTTGCCTTCTGTTTCCCTCGCTGCCCCCACTGTACTGTGCTCGTTTTTCCTCTGTTCCCTCGCTGCCCCCACCTCCCTTGTGTCCATTTTGCCTTCTGTTTCCCTCGCTGCCCCCACTGTACTGTGCCCGTTTTTCCTCTGTTCCCTCGCTGCCCCCACCTCCCTTGTGTCCATTTTGCCTTCTGTTTCCCTCGCTGCCCCCACTGTACTGTGCCCGTTTTTCCTCTGTTCCCTCGCTGCCCCCACCTCCCTTGTGTCCATTTTGCCTTCTGTGCCCCTCGCTGCCTCTCTCCATTCCCGCTGCTGCGTCCCTGCGGCCCCGCCCCCTGACTGCCCATTCGCTGCCCCTGCCTCCCGCCTCCCAGCTGCTCCTCCCTCCCACCTCCCCATATATGGCGGCCACTGCGCGGTGAGGAGAGCGACCCTTGACCTTGCCAGGTAGGTCGCTCCCCACCACACAGCTCCGCCTGTGCTGTCCGCCCGCTGCTGCTGCTGGTAAGCTCGCCCCTCTGCTTGTGGCCTCGGTGCCCGTTTTCCTTCTGTTTCCCTCGCTGCCCCCACCTCCCTTGTGTCCATTTTGCCTTCTGTTTCCCTCGCTGCCCCCACTGTACTGTGCCCGTTTTTCCTCTGTTTCCCTCGCTGCCCCCACCTCCCTTGTGTCCATTTTGCCTTCTGTCTCCCTCGCTGCCCCCACTGTACTGTGCTCGTTTTTCCTCTGTTCCCTCGCTGCCCCCACCTCCCTTGTGTCCATTTTGCCTTCTGTTTCCCTCGCTGCCCCCACTGTACTGTGCCCGTTTTTCCTCTGTTCCCTCGCTGCCCCCACCTCCCTTGTGTCCATTTTGCCTTCTGTTTCCCTTGCTGCCCCCACTGTACTGTGCCCGTTTTTCCTCTGTTCCCTCGCTGCCCCCACCTCCCTTGTGTCCATTTTGCCTTCTGTTTCCCTCGCTGCCCCCACTGTACTGTGCCCGTTTTTCCTCTGTTCCCTCGCTGCCCCCACCTCCCTTGTGTCCATTTTGCCTTCTGTTTCCCTCGCTGCCCCCACTGTACTGTGCCCGTTTTTGCCTCTGTTCCCTCGCTGCCCCCACCTCCCTTGTGTCCATTTTGCCTTCTGTGCCCCTCGCTGCCTCTCTCCATTCCCGCCGCTGCGTCCCCTGCGGCCCGCTCCCCTGACTGCCCATTCGCTGCCCCTGCCTCCCGCCTCCCAGCTGCTCCTCCCTCCCACCTCCCCATATATGGCGGCCGCTGTGCGGCCGCGCCGCTGGCGCGCCAAAGGCGTGCCTAAGGCAAGCCCGTCTGCGCCCGTCCGCGCCTGGACCGCGCCCAGCGCCAGAACCCCTGGGCCGCGCGCCCCCCGCTCCAGCCTCGAGGACCGACACCGATACGATGCCACCACACTCCACGCTCTCAACCCCGGACGGACGCACAACTGTTTCAAGGCCGCCCCGAAACGCCCCCATGGTCCCTTCACCTGCCGGAACTGCAGCTACACCAGCCTCAGAGCCACCGAGGCGCCCGCCAAGAAGGACCTCAACCACCTCCGGTGCATCCTACTGAACACCCGCTCCGCACGCAAACACGCCGTCGAGCTCTGGGACCTGCTCGACACATCATCACCAGACGTCGCCTTCCTGACAGAGACCTGGATGAACGACTCCTCCGCCCCCGACATCGCCATAGCCATCCCAGACGGCTATAAGATCACCCGCAGAGACTGCGTCAACGCAGTAGGAGGAGGAATCGCCATCGTCCACAAGAACACCATCAGGGTCTCGACCAGCACCGACGACACTCTCAGCACTGCCGAACACATGCACTTCCAGATCCACACGGACCCCAACACCACCCTTAGAGGCACCCTTGTCTACAGACCCCCTGAGCCCCGACCCCAGTTCAGCGACTCCATCGCCGACTTCATCTGCACGCACGCCCTGACCTCTACCGACTACATCCTCCTCGGAGACCTGAACTTTCACCTGGAGAACAACAACGACAGCAACTCCACCACCCTGATCGACAACCTCGCCAACCTCGGGCTGAGCCAGCTCGTCACAACACCGACCCATTCCGCCGGCCACACGCTTGACCCCATCTTCTCCTCAAGCTCCCACGTCTCCTTCAGCCACACCACGGAACTCCTCTGGACCGACCACCGCTGCATCCATTTCACCTTCCAGAAACCCACCACACACCACCGCACCCAACAGATCCCACGCCGCTGCTGGAGCAAAGTCACCGAAGACCAACTTCGGGCAACCCTCGCTCTCAGCCCTCCCTCCGACCCATCCAACACCGACGACGCTGCCTGCAACCTCAGACGATGGATGGACGACTGTGCCAACACCCTCGCCCCGCTGAAAAAACTCACCTACAGTGACACCACCAAAAGAGCCAGCTGGTTCACCTCGGAACTCCTAGCTTCCAAGCGTACCTGCCGGAAACTAGAGAAGAAATGGCACAGTGATAAGACACCGGACAGCCACGCAGCCCACAAAGACGCCATCCGTAACCACCACCACCTCATCAAGTCCGCCAAGAGAATCTCCTTCAAAGACCGCCTCGACAACAACGCACACAACAGCAAGGAGCTTTTCAACATCGTGAAGGAACTCTCCAACCCCAGCTCCAACACCAACGACATCCCACCGTCGCAACCCCTGTGCGATTCCCTCGCCACCTTCTTCCACCGCAAGATCACCGACATCCACGACAGCTTCAACACCCAGACAGCCCCAACTAAGATCGATGCTCCAGACCCGCCGCACACCATCGACCACGACCCCTGCCAGCCTGGGCCAGCATGAACATCGAGGACACCATCAAGACCATGAGCACAATACACTCCGGCTCCCCGTCAGACCCTTTCCCGCACCACATCTTCAACAAAGCCAGCAGCTCCATCGCACCCCACCTGTGCAACGTCATCAATCTCTCCTTCGAGACCGCGACCTTCCCAGAGAGCTGGAAACACGCAGAGATCAACGCCCTACTCAAAAAACCCAAGGCGGACCCGAGAGACCTCAAGAACTTCCGGCCCATCTCCCTGCTTCCGTTCCCAGCCAAGGTCATCGAGAAGATCGTCAACAAACAGCTAACCCGATACCTCGAAGAAAACAGCATCCTGGACCCATCCCAATTGGGGTTCCGCAGCAACCACAGCACTGAGACTGCCCTCATCGCCGCCACCGACGACATCAGGATCCTGCTGGACAACGGTGAGACCGCAGCCCTCATCCTGCTGGACCTCTCCGCCGCCTTCGACACTGTCTGCCACCGCACTCTACGCGCACGCCTCCACGACGCAGGGATCCGAGACAAGGCCCTGGAATGGGCCACCTCCTTCCTCGCCGGCAGAACCCAGAGAGTCCGCCTCCCACCATTCCGATCCGAAGCCTCCGAGATCATCTGCGGCGTACCCCAGTGATCGTCCCTCAGCCCAACACTGTTCAACATCTACATGGCCCCGCTCGCACGCATCGCCAGACAGCACGACCTCAACATAATCTCCTACGCCGACGACACTCAACTGATCCTCTCCCTCACCAAGGACCCCCTCGCCGCCAAATCCTACCTCCATGAAGGAATGAAGGCCGTCGCCGATTGGATGAAGATCAGCCGACTAAAACTGAACACGGAGAAGGCAGAGGTCCTCATCCTCGGCTCCAACCCCTCAGCCTGGGACGACTCCTGGTGGCCAACGACGCTGGGAGCAGCCCCGACACCCACCGACCACGCACGCAACCTGGGAGTCATCCTCGACTCAACGCTCTCCATGGCCAAGCAAGTCAACGCAGTCTCATCCTCCTGCTTCAACACCCTCCGCATGCTTCGCAAGATCTACAGGTGGATCCCGACAGACACAAGAAGAACAGTCACCCAGGGCCTTGTCAGTAGCAGACTTGACTATGGGAACGCCCTCTACGCGGGAGCCCCGGCCAAGCTCATCAAGCGACTGCAACGCATACAAAACGCCTCCGCACGCCTGATCCTCGATGTACCACGCCACAGCCACATCACCCCCCACCTGAGGAACCTGCACTGGCTCCCCGTCAACAGGAGAATCTCCTTCAAACTCCTCATCCACGCACACAAGGCACTCCACAAGACTGGCCCAGCTTACCTCAACAGACGACTCCTCTTCTACGTCCCCAACCGCCAACTCCGCTCCGCCGACCTCTCCCTCGCCACCGTCCCTCGCATTCGAAGAACTACCACTGGCGGCAGATCCTTCTCCCACCTCGCCACCAAGACCTGGAACACCCTTCCACTAAGCCTACGACAGACCGAAGACCTGCTGACCTTCAGGAGGCTACTCAAGACCTCGACCAGTAGCAGCACCCCCCCCCCTTTTTTTCCCTAGCGCCTTGAGACCCTCGCGGGTAAGTAGTGCGCTTTTCAAATTCTGTGATTGATTGATTGATTGATAGTGTTCTAAAGAACTAGAGCGCTAACAGTCTTACTTATGACAAAATTATGGCACACCTGAAGCCATCTTGATTGGAATAAACTGGTAACTCTTAAAACATTTAATTTAAAAAGGAACAAAATGAGGGGGTTCATTTTGTCATAGAAATTATGGTCAGTGCTGTAGAAAGAAAAATTAGGACATGTTTTAAGTGAGATCTCAAATATCTTCCTGTTATATTTCAACAGGAGCAGCCTGTCAGTTGATGCCTTTGTCTTCTACTGCGGCTTCCCAGAGTGTTCTAAAGAACAACTAGAGTGCTAACAGCCTTACTTATGACAAAATTATGGCACACCTGAAGCCATCTTGATTGGAATAAACTGGTAACACTTAAAACATTTAATTTAAAAATGAACAAAATGATGGGGTTCATTTTGTCATAGAAATTATGGTTAGTGCTGTAGAAAGAAAAATTAGGACATGTTTCAAGTGTGATCTCAAATATCTTCCTGTTATATTTCAACAGGAGCAGCCTGTCAGTTGATGCCTTTGTGTTCTACTGCAGCTTCCCAGAGTGTTCTAAAGAACTAGAGCGCTAACAGTCTTACTTATGACAAAAGTATGGCACACCTGAAGCCATCTTGATTGGAATAAACTGGTAACACTTAAAACATTTAATTTAAAAAGGAACAAAATGAGGGGGTTCATTTTGCCATAGAAATTATGGTTAGTGCTGTAGAAAGAAAAATTAGTGCTAAAACACTACCCCCAGCACGACACCCTACACTACCCAAACATAACTGCACTACCCTAAACCCTAAAACACTACCACCAGCACGACTCCCTACACTACCCAAACACCACTGCACTACACTAAACCCTAAATATACCCCAGCATGACCACCCACACTACACAAACACCACTGCACTACGCTATACCCTAAAACACGACCCCCTACACTACACAAACACGACTGCACTACCCTAAACCCTAAAACACTACCCACAGCATGACCCCCTTCACTACACAAACACCACTGCACTGCCCTAAACCCTAAAACACTACCCCAGAACTACCCACAACACTACCCAAACACCACTGCACTAACATAAACCCTAAAACACTACCCCAGCACAACCCCCTACACTACACAAACACCACTGCACTACCCTAAACCCTAAAACACTACCCCAGCACGACTCCCTACACTACCCAAACACCACTGCACTACCCTAAACCCTAAATCTACCCCCAGCTCGACCCCTACAGTACCCAAACACCACTGCACTACCCTAAACCATAAAACACTACCCCCAGCATGACCCCCTACACTACACAAACACCACTGCACTACCCTAAACCCTAAAACACTACCACCAGCATGACCCCTACACTACTCAAACACCACTGCACTACCCTAAACCCTAAAACACTACCCCAGCACAACCCCCACACAACCCATACACCACTGCACTACCCTAAACCCTAAAACACTACCACCAGCACGACCCCTACACTACTGCACTACCCTAAACCCTAAAACACTACCCCCAGCACGACCCCCTACACTACCCAAACACCACTGCACTACCCTAAACCCTAAAACACTACCCCCAGGACGACCCCCTACACCACCCAAACACCACTGCACTACCCTAAACCCTAGAAAAGAAACCCCCACCCCATGCCCAATCCCCCTTACCTCTCACTCCTCATGGTTCCTCTCTCCTCGTGGTTCCTGCTTCACGTCATCTCTGAGGGCGGTGCACGTCGTTGTGAAGAAACAGAACAGCCTCTGTTTCCTTACAACGACATGGATCGTCTACATGTTTTTAGAACGCATGGTCATTTACCATACATACCTTTACAACAAAATTCGTTGTAAAGGCATGCGTGGTAAATGACCATACGTTCTAAAAAATGCGTAGTAATGACTTTGTGATGTACAACGCATGCGTGGTAATGCATGCGTTGTAATGGTATCGCAAAGTAAAAAGTCGTTGTAACGGCTGTTTACCGATCGAAGCTGGCCCCTGTTCTTCAGTGAGTTGTTTATTTGATTAACTAGGAGGAAGGAATGTGTTTTTTTTACCGAAAAGTGCATTCCCGGCTGTTGTATTGTGAAAGTGTCCGCGTGGCCTGGTTTCACTCCCGGAGAGAGTGGAAGAGTCTGTTTGGATCTAAAGGAGTTCTGTTGTTGGACGGGGCCGGCGCGACATGTCATCAGAAAACATAGCTAATGGAAAGCGTCCTCCCTGAAGTGTGGAGCAGTGCCATGAGAGGTCAACGAGTGTGCGTCCCACCGCAGTATGACCGTACCGCGTGACCCATGTGCCGCCTCCAGGGTACGGGAGGCAGAAGCGGCATCGCAGGTCCTCTTGAAGACCGTTGTAGCACTAATTCTACATTTTGGTACTAGGGCATTTTAACTTCGTTGTTCCTGCCAGATACAAAGAGAAGATCCTGTGTTATTCAGTGCCCTCGTTACCTTTTTTGTGGGTTGTGGTGCTTGTCACTTAGCTGCCCCGCCGGTGCACACGACTGGGCACCCCACCTCGTGTGCCATCTGCAGGGCCTCTGCCCTCGGATCACTGGTTTCGGTTTCTGGAGTGGCAACATAAACAGTTGCTCCCAAAGGACTAGCCTGAACACTTAGGTGAATATCCCCTGCACCAGCATTCCACGGAAATTCTTTCCTAGCTCTCCCACGTCAATGAGCACGGCTCCGCTCGCGACACCGTATGACGTCATCGGAGCCATAAGAGGACCTCGTCGGCGTGCTGACGTCAGTTCCACCCATTTTTCCGTGCCACTGAGGCAAACAGGGGACTGAGACATTTTCACATGTATACATAGTATAATAAATATATATATATTCACTGAAAAAACCATAGGTTTCAGGCATGTTATAGTTAGAAATTAGCATTTAAAAAACCTTAGAAATTCACTGAAAAAACCATAGGTTTCAGGCACGTTATAGTTAGAAATTAGCATTTAAAAAACCTTAGAAATTCACTGAAAAAACCATAGGTTTCAGGGGCGTTATAGTTAGTTGGACATTTCACTCGTACAAAACCATAGAAATTCCCCCGTTATAGTTAGTTCAGCTAACTATAACTCGCACGCCCGCAATGCACTGCTGATGACGTCACATATTACATCACTCATGACATGGTCAGTGACATCACTCATGACATCACTGATGACATCACTGATGACATCATCCAGTGAATGTGTGTTTTTCTGAAAATTAAATATGTTTTATATATGTATATCTCAAGGTCGATGGAAGAATAAATGGGTATATAAGTGTCTAAATGGATGATTTTGTTTTGTAAAACTGATTGTATAACTGACTAAGTGTATCTTAGTGAATACATGGGTTAGTGAGTAATGTTTAAATATGAAAATATCTGTATCAGTCTCTCACTTTGTGTATAAGTGGCTGCATGGGTTGGTGAGTAGCTACATGAGTGTCTATATGGGTTATTAGTTGGTTTTTTGAGTATCAGTATGAGTGTCTGAGTGTCTGTATGGTTCGGTGGGGGTATTACTTAGTGCATAGATGCATGAATGAGTGACTCACTGTTTGTATGTGTTGAAGACAGCATGTGTGCAGGACTGTATAGGTGGATGAGTATGTGTATGGGTCTGTTAGTGAGTGAATGACTGTCTCAATAGTGTCTTTATGAGTAACTACATATGTTTTAAACTAGTATATGTGAGTATTGGTGTATATAAGTGAGTATATGTGAGAGTGAGAGATTGGAAGAGTTCCTGTACAAATAAGTAGGTGTTTCTATAAGTGATTGTTTAAGAGAGTAAGTATGTGTAAGTTTCTGTAGAAGTAAGTGTGGTAGTGTGTGTATAACTGTATATGCAAGTAAATGGATGTTTGATACTTTGTTTGCATGTGTGACTATGTGTGTGAGTAACTCTATGGATGAGTGGCGGTGTGTAACAGGATGTATAGGTGTATGAGTACATATGATGAGTGAGTATATGTATGAGTGACTGTATAGGGACTGTTGGTGAATGAGTGGATGTGTGTGTAGATCTTGGAATTAATGAATAGGTGTGTTGTAACTGGTATTGGTATGTCCATTGTTTTGAAAATGTTAGTTTGTATTTTTGAGTGTGTGTATCAAAGGTTATATTAGGGTGAGAGGAGATCTGCCACTCTATCACAAGGATGATGTCATCAGTGATGTCATCAGTGATGTCATTTGAGATGTTATCAGTGATGTCATGAGTGATGTCACTGACCATGTCATGAGTGATGTAATATGTGACGTCATCAGCAGTGCATTGCGGGCGCGCGAGTTATAGTTAGCTGAACTAACTATAACGGGGAATTCCTATGGTTTTGTACGAGTGAAATGTCCAACTAACTATAACGCCCCTGAAACCTATGGTTTTTTCAGTGAATATATATATAGATATATCTATATATATATATCTATATATATATCCATCAAAGGTTTGCCCTGAAGCAAGGACGCAACTTCCCAGCTGAGTTGCTTTTCAAAAGCCTTTATTGTTGAAAACCGGCATTTTCAGCTCCAAACATTTACAAATTACTGACTCGTTTCAGAGCCCCCAGGCTCTTTCTTCAGAGGATGACACTGCCAAACTGAAATGCAAGGTAGGCGCCATTAACTGCATGCATTATATATACAGCCCACGTGGGCTTCTCATGTGAGTCACGATTACAGCATGCTGGTACCTGTAGTTTTGAGTCCAAGCAGATTGTTCCCCATGTGGGTTCAGTTTAGGTAACAGTATCCTTTCTTTTAAACAAATAAAATACCACAGTGGGTTTCGGAATGAAATCCCCAGTTTTCTTTTTCCATAACTCAGCTGCGCCTAAAGGTCATGAATGTTCAAACCTCTCTGGCCCCATTTTGACTCCATGGTGAGGCATCCTTCTCGGCCAGGCTGCCGAGTATAAATCCAACAAAAGTTTGCCCTGAAGCAAGGACGCAACTTCCCAGCTGAGTTGCTTTTCAAAAGCCTTTATTGTTGAAAACCGGCATTTTCAGCTCCAAACATTTACAAATTCCTGACGCATTTCAGAGCCCCCAGGCTCTTTCTTCAGAGGATGACACTGCCAAACTGAAATGCAAGGTAGGCGCCATTAACTGCATGCATTATATATACAGCCCACGTGGGCTTCTCATGTGAGTCACGATTACAGCATGCTGGTTCCTGTAGTTTTGAGTCCAAGCAGATTGTTCCCCATGTGGGTTCAGTTTAGGTAACAGTATCATTTCTTTTAAACGAATAAAATACCACAGTGGGTTTCGGAATGGCGCCTACCTTGCATTTCAGTTTGGCAGTGTCATCCTCTGAAGAAAGAGCCTGGGGGCTCTGAAACGCGTCAGGAATTTGTAAATGTTTGGAGCTGAAAATGCCGGTTTTCAACAATAAAGGCTTTTGAAAAGCAACTCAGCTGGGAAGTTGCATCCTTGCTTCAGGGCAAACATTTGTTGGATATATATACAACTTCTGGGCGTTTTTGGTTACATATATATATATATGTATATATATATATATGTATATATATATATTCACTCAAAAAACAAAGGTTACACAGACGTTATGGTTAGGAAATGGAATTTGAAAAACCATCGAAATTCACTCAAAAAAACCAGAGGTTACAGGGACGTTATAGTTAGTCTCAGATTTCACTCTTACAAAACCAGTGAAATTCAGCAGTTATAGTTACCTGAGCTAACTATAACTTACGCCCCAGCAATGCAATGCTTATGACCTCACATATTACATCACTCATGACATGGTCAGTGACATCACTGATGACATCACTGATGACATCTCAAATGGCATCACTTATGATATCACTGATGACCTCATCAAGTGAGTGTAAGTGTTTTCTAAGAGTTTATGATTGTTAAACATATATACTAACCTACTACAAAAGTTAAATGAGTATACTAGGTGCACTACAACTGAGTGATACTACTGCTTACATATATGTGAGTGGCTGTGTGACTGTATCTAACCTTGTGTGTATGGGTGTGTGAGTGGCTGTATGGGTATATAAGTGGGTGTGTGAGCAGCTGTGTGGGTGACTGAGATGATGTGTGAGTGGATGTATTGGTGAGTGAGTGGGTGTGTCAGTAGCTGTATGGGTGAGTGAAAGGTGGTGTGAGTGGCTCTATGAGTGGGTAAGTGGGTGTTTAGTGGCTGTATGGGTGAGTGAGTGGGTGTCTGAATGGCTGTATGAGTGAGTGACTGGGTTTGTAAGTGGCTGTATGGGTGAGGGGCTGTTTGAGTGCGTGTTTGGTTAAGTGACTTGGTGTATGAGTGGCTGTATTGGAGAGTGAGTGGCTGTGTGAATGGGTGTATGGGTGAGTGAGCAGATGTGTTAGTGCTTGTATGCATGTGTGAATGGGTATGTAAATGTTTGTGTGGGTGTGTGAGTGAGTGCTTGTATGGGTGAGTGAGTGGCTGCATTGAGAGGCTGTATGGGTGAGTGAGTGTGTGTGAGTGACTGTGGAGGTAAATAAGTGGATTTGTGGGTAGCTGTATGGCTGAGTGAGTGGCTATGTGACTGGCTGTATGGGTGAGTGACTGGTGTATGAGTGGCTGCATGGGTGAGCAAATGGTTGTGTGAGTGACTGGACGAGTTAGTGAGTGGGTGTGTGAGTGGCTTTATGGAAGAGTGAATTGGTGTGTGAGTACTGGTATGGGTCTGTGAATGGGTATGTGAGTGGTTTTTGGGGTGTGTGATTGGGCATATGAGAGGTTTACAGGGGTGTGAGGGGATGTGTGAGTGGTTCAATCACTGATGTCATCAGTGATTTCAGCCACAGGGACCCAATCCCCAGGGGGCCCGGTCATTTAGAGATGGGGCAGCGCGGTCCCCCTCCCCGGGCTGATTTCAGCCCCCGGTACCCCATCTCCTGGGGCCTGACAATTTAGAGATGGAGGGGCTGTGTGTCCCCCCTCCCCGGCCAAATTCTGCCCAGGGTACCGCATCTCAGGGGCCTGGCCTCTCTATTCTCGGTGCCAAAAAGGCACCTAGTGACCTGTGTTGGAGACCACACAGGGAGCCTCAAGGCCCCCACGGTCCCTACAAGCTCCCTACCTCATGCAGGAACTGGCATTGCTTTGACAGACAGGTGGCTGTGCTAAAATCTTCTAGTAAGTGCAACATATACAAACATACTCTGGTTTTATAGACCACACTGTGTTACATTTTTTAATCTCTTCTTTAAAACTATCAACTGTAATATATGTTTCCTGTTCTGCAACTCCTCCTCATAACAACTCTTAATTTTCCCTAGAATCCTGCCCAGGACCAAAGAAACAAAATTGTACATCACCACAAACCTTTTCTACATCTGCCACAGTACCATACAAAAGTGCTCTGTTCATTTCTCCTAAACAGAAAGAAGGAGTTTTCACATAGTACAGCCTCCTAACTAAAGTTTACATTGTTGGGTGGTGTACAACTAACATCCTGAAATGATGAAAGGTGCTTTGGCACACTTTCTTTGATAAACAAGCTAGTGAGTGTCGCTGCAAATTTGTATACTTTCTAATCTTGCAAGGATCCAATCCTTGTAAAGTACTTATTTTGTGTTTTAAACCTTGGAAAGATATGTAGAACTGTCCTTAATATATAAATGGATTGCTGTTGAATACTACAAACAATACTACAATTCCATTTATATACAGGGGCCTGACTCCGCCTTCCTTTTACCTGTTTTCCAATAACTTGCTCTACATTTGTAGATACATCTCCTCTTTCGCTATAGGAGTGCCATTCTTCATAATCAATAGTATGAACTAATCTATTATCCTGGAGATAGCTTTCTTCATTAAAGAAAGACTCTGTACTAGAACTATGTATGTATTCTCCACTAAAAACCTGTCAAAAGTTACTTCTATTCACTAATCTTTTTTCTGGTTTTGTCTCCTCATGCACAACACCATCTTGTCAAGTGTCTTTGTTCTATTTATAATCAAAATGAAAAGCTTCCTCTTCAAAGCAAAGGCCTTATCAACTACTCTCTCAATTCATTCTTTCTGATTCAGTGCCTCTCTCCTTCTTCTATACTTCTTCATAGTTCTCTGTAGATTTATAACTAAAACATCAACCAAAGTGTAAAAGTACATAGAGTGTCTCAATACTGTAAATCTGAAATCACAACATAAGACTATTTCTGTGCCTCTCTACCACTGTGTCACTGGTAGATTCAGTGTTTCAATACTTTTCTACTTACATGTGTCAGATTTAAATTTTGAGAAACACTGCATAAAAAAATCTGCACATTAATCTGTATAGCAACATATAGCTCACTAATCCTTCTGAGTACATGCAAACAGCGTGTGACAGGTTACCTAGTGCCTAGGGGATTCCCTCAGACTATAGGTAGTGCCTGCATGATTCCCTGAGTATGTAGGAACTACATCAGTGGTTCCATATCTGCATAGTTAGTGCCTGTGTATTCACATAACTATATTGCTACTATCTGGGTGATTGGATGAATTCATAGGTGTCGCCTGCATAGTTCAATGAGTACATAATTAGTGCCTGTGTGATCGAAAGAGTGCATGTGTGGTACCTGGGTGATTGAATAAGTCTAGATAACACACTTGAGATATAATTCCATACATGCCTCTCTAAGAGTATACATTTCTCTGTTACTCAGCGTGCACATGCATCAGTAAGTTTCTAAAACTGAAAACAACAATTCTCAGCTTTTGAAAGCACAAAACATTTTCTTTATGGCATACCTACATAATTTCGCAAATAAATTCTTGTATCTTTAAAACATATATTCAGCTTTTTTCAAAGAAAAGTTACATGCCAAGTGAAGCTAGCTCACAAACTCTCAAAAGACATTCTGCACTATTAACTCTCCCCAATTTTAAACAGAGCATGTTGAAAGAAATGCACCACCCTCACTATATACATGAAATTTTCAACAGCCTTGAAGAACATAGATCACCACGTACACATATATATGATCTCATAATAGATATACACCTTCAGGCCATCTTTACAAAAATATATAGTTCTCTGCATCTTTAAGTAAACTCAACAGTCTCATCGTACATATAACTATCTGCAACCAGAAAAACCATATCTCACCATCTAAACATATGCAAACCTGTCATATAATTTAAAAACCACATTGTCAAACACTTCTTAATTCATACCTGTTGGAAAACGAGGCAGTATCTGTGAGGCCTGCACAAATAACATGACTACATTTGTCCTTCACTGGGAACCAAACACCCAATTGTACCGCCTGACTCTCAGTGGGTAACGTTGCAGAGCTGTCTGAGGCTTACTCAAGGGAGGTGGTGTGGGTTAGTAATCGCCATTTGCAGGTGCGCAGAAATAACACTCAATAATTGATTGTCCAGTCTGTACTTTGCTTTATAAAAGTAAGAGTACATTTATTAAACACACACACTACTCAATACTATGCACCAATTTACAAATATACATAAGCTGTTGGAATTACTTTGTGACATTGCATAACATCTCCACCCCTCCCGCAGGGTGGTGGGGTCTAGTACCACCACTCCTATGCCTGCACATCATCTTGCCCCCTAATGCAGTGGGTTGAACATAACCTGGAGCGAGGGCCCTGTGCACTGGCACCATCCCAGTGGCGACCCACCCCATTATCTCAACGAGCATTAAAAATAGGTAGCATTGCCCTGGTGACACATAACCCTGACTGAGCATCTCATATTGTCCATACAGTATGCACCCTTACATCTTCAGGGCTAACAGTCTGGGTTGTTCTTCACTTAAGCGCACCAGCAAGAATACATGTTTAAGCATCACTCTAGAATGACAGTACTCATCACATTTGTGGATCATTAGAATGCATTGCAATTACTGCCCCTAAAGGCATCACAGATGAAATCACAGGATTACGCATATACAGCCAGACACCCTAGCAGGAATGTCTGGCAACATAACCCCACTTTACTTATGACATCACCTTACACAGGTACTTCACATTACACATGTGACCTTCAGTCCCCCCAAAAGAAATAACATTAGTAAATGCACTACGGGTGCAATTACACCTCTTCACCTCCAGGAGATGCCCTTCTCCAGACATACCCCACTCAGCCCTTCACTCCTTGAAGCACTTCTCCATACACCCTCAGCTGTAGAACAAAAGTTCCAGCCCAGAAGGTGTTAAAATGCTGGCTGAGCCCTTGAGAGGTTATCCTTTTCAAGTCCCCAGGAGACTTAGGGAGGGACTCCTCTTCGTGCTGGGGGAGACTGCGTTGCTCCTGCAGCTCCCCCTGCACCTCTTTCACAAATGCAAGGCATTATGGGGCGCTTCAGGCTCCTTTCCGTGAATATTATATTAGCGGCTCTCCCGCTGTCCTGGGAAGAGCCGCCGGCCTCACGCTGCTTCTGCCGGCCTCAGTGGGGGCCCGGTCCCACCCGGACCCCCAGGTGAGTCCTGCAGCTCGGGGAGCCCACCCCCGGCTGCTCTTACCTGTGTTCGGGGCCCGGTCCCACCCGGGCCCCTGGCGCCTCCTCTTCGGTTTTCGGGACCCCCACATACCTCCACGTTGGAGGGCAGCCTGGGGAGCCCACCCCCGGCTGCCCCCGCCGGCTCCCTGCCCGGCCAGCACCCTCGTGTGCTGCCGCGGGAGCCCGTACTTCTCTTCTGGTCCGCCCGCAGCGGGCGGACCTGGAGACTGCTGCCGGCCCAGCAAGGCCGCGGGGGAGTGCGACGGTACTCCCCCTCCTCCTTCCTGCACTCAGGGCCCGGGGATGGGATCCCGGGCCCCCGAACCTCTTCGGGGGGCGCGATGGCGCTCCCCCGCATCCAGCATCAGCGGGGGCCAGGGTGGGCTCCTGGCGCCCCGCGGGGGGGTCATCTTTATGGGGAGCACAACGGCGCTCCCAGACTATTCTTCACGTCGGGGCCCGGAGATGGGGTCCCGGGCCCCCAGGCACTCCTTCTCGGGGAGCACGACAGCGCTCTTCAACCTCGGCTCTTCCGCGGGGGGCGCGACGGCGCTCCCCCGCCTCTATCTTCGGCGGGGGCCAGGGTGGGCTCCTGGTACCCTTTCAGGGCATTTTCATGGGGAGCGTGATGGCGCTCCCCGGCTGGCATCTTCGCGGGGGGCGCGACGGCGCTCCCCCGCCTCCATCTTCGGCTGGGGCCAGGGTGGGCTCCTGGCCCCCTTGCAGGGCATCTTCACGGGGAGCGCGACGGCGCTCCCCGGCTTCCCTTCTGCTGGGGGCAGCCCCCGGGACCTGACCCACCCCGGGGGCATAATTGCAACCGGCGGCGGAGCCCCACGCGCTTCGTCGTCGGTCCCAGGCGGGGTCAAAGGTCGCCTGCCTTCTGGGGGGCATATCTCGGCCCCCAGGCTGCCGATTTGCACCATTCCAGCCTCCTTTCGCTCCGGATGGCCAGCTCTATCCATCTGGATCACTTGTCGCTGCCCTCTTCGCCTCCAAGAGAGTGAACTTCAGCAGGGAGCTGTTTTCACTGGCTCCCTGCGCCAGCCTTTCACTTGGCTCTCCTCCTGGGCCTCTTTTCTCCCTGCGCAGAGGACCCTGCTTCTGCGCACTGGTCCTGGACTCTACTCCTGGTGCTGTTTCAGGATCCTGGGGGCAGTCAGGGGTTCCTCCTTCCAACTGCCCATTGCGCCAGGCTCCAGCACCCTCTGCCTCAGCAGACCACACCCCAGAGAGAGCTCCTCTTCCTGTCCAAGTTCTTTTAAGAAGTTGGGGAGGGGGCTGGCAGGAAGTCTCTGTTTGCCCTATCACACAGCGACACATCACTTCCCTGCCCCTGCTCCCTCCTTCCTGCCCAGGCCTCTGGGTTGGTTCAAGATGGCGTCATCCAGGGTCTCCTGCCACATGGTCTCTGAAAGTCCCTTCCCCCCCAGAGCTGCCTTCCTCTTCGAGCAGCTTGGTGCCTGGCACCCAGTGACAGCTGCTGATTGATTAGCCTGCAGCTCCACCCATCTTCTCTCCTTGGAGGGAAGATCTTTGCTCTGGGAAGAAAGGTCATTAATCTAACCTGCCAGGGCCAGACCCCAGCCAGGTCCTGGTTATGAGCTGACTCAGAGAAATATGACATTTCTGGATGACCCAAAAGCAGTACAAATATGACTTTGGACTCTGCAGAATACTTCTTCTCACACCCGTTACAGTGGACTTTGGTGCGTGTCTGGAATTTGTAGGCCCTAGGAAAGTAAAACTAGCCCATGTGCTCCCTATCCCCATAAGAGAATACTGGAATAAACACTGTAAAGCCCACTGACTTTCCCTGGCCTGTTTCTTCCCACTGTATAAAGCCTATTCCATGTCACCACCCAATTCTGCATAAGTCCTGCCACACCATTCACTTTGTAGCTGCTCCTGGACTGCGCACGCCGGGACTCTCCCCTGCACAGCCCGTACACATGTGCACACGCATGTACACATGTGTCTGCATGTAACCAGCCCGGTGCCCCTTCCTCCTGCGGCTGCGCAGCGGCCTAGTCAAGCTTGGGGGACACCAGTAAAATCCACATGCAGTCTCTTTCACCATGAGTTCACTGTGGGTGAGTCCCAACTTATGAGGTTCTCCCACAGTAAAAGCTCAACAAATAGGTGCTCAAAAAGCAAAAAATCCGGGCGGCCCAGAGTGTCAGAACCACCTTCTAACAATACCTAACAAGTATTTCTACTTTATAATTTCTATACAGGCACATAAAATGTTCTTATGTTTTATTCATGACTACAGTACTCATGTTTAATACTGTGACTAAAACAACCACAACTCCCAGAATGCAAATAATATAGATGTATCTATTATGCACATAATGCCTAGACATTTAAAACATTGTCATTGTTAAAAGGCATTGCTCATGGTAATTTTCAACAGCACTAACATCTTAAACACATACCCTCTGCCAGATACAGTTCATCTGATATATTTTTTCACATCACTGTGATCCTCTTTTTAATCAAGCTCCTATGTACATCTTCATTTCTAATGTACATTTTTTATATAATTAAAAAGTTGTATACATACCAGTGAATTGAGTGTGTAGATTATATTGTTGTTTTAGCTCTTTCTGGATAGATTTGAGACTGTTAAGATTTGTAAAAACTAAGCACAAGAATGTTACACCACTCTCATACAAAGCAACTCTAAAATGGCAACCTCTTCGTCTTTCCACTCTATCATCATGGGAAAGGCAGCAAATGAAATCATGTCTTTCATTTTAAACTACTGCATCTCAACTTGTGAATGGTTAGCATCTGTTAACCATTTCCCTCTCTTTCGAAACAAGGTTTCTGTTGGCGCGTTTTCGTGATGTTTTCGTGAACATCGTGGAGTAATCGCGAGAAAAACAGGAGTTCAAACCTATAGCTACCTTCATTTTTTTTTAATTTAAATATTGAACAACAGTTTATTACACAGTCCATAGTTGTAAATTAAAGCTTGACATTAATTAAATTATGTCATCACTCCTCAACTTAAAAAAAAAAAGTTCTGTTTCCTTAAAACCCTTCCCCCAAAACACTCATAGCTCAGTGTACCTAGCAACCCAGTGGAACCAGAAGGTCACAAGTTCACAGCTCATTCTAGAAGGAACATGCTACTTCCAAATAGGATACAGCAGGTGTGCTTTACTCCACAGATTCAAAAGCATATCCATGTCTCTATTACATTTTTTGTAAGCAACAGCCAATAATAAGACTTCTTGCTAAGGCATCCAACACACTAACTAATTTTATTCACTTCATGCTGACGGCATCCAATGAAATATATATATATTTTTTAACACCTCCATTTCAACTGCTTTTCCTTTGGAAAATTACCTCATTCAGCAACAGCCTTCTCCTGACTACTATTGCTCCTTCACTTCAAAATGCTTAGAGTATGGATTGTGGGCCACAGCTATATCTATTGAGCTAAAGAGGCTGCAAAAAGAGAGGTATTGACAGGGACTTGGGTTTGCCAAATATGGAGATTACTTGGTTTAGCCAGAGATGGTTAAAGTTTCATCAGTTGCTAACTTTGGTTAAAACCATTGTGGATTGCCCAGCTCCTCACCTCATGATTGTGCACTGTGGTGGCAATGACCTGGCACATTGACTGGGGTAGGGCTGGAAATCCTAATAAAAGAAACCTTTGCAGAACTGATGTCACTTTTCCCTCACGCTGTCTTGGTGTACTCTAATATATGCCAAAGACAGAATGGAAGTGGTCAAATCAATTCTGTCCACAGATTGACAAAGCCAGGGAACATGTTAATAAAACTGTTTCTGCATTCCTCAGAGACCATCGCATGGGCTGTATCTATAACAACAATCTGCTTTTTTACATTAATGGAATTTATGGAAATGGAGTGCATTTTACAGATGAAGGCAACAGGGTGTTTCTAAGTAACCTGAAACTCTGCATCCAGCCTTATGTGAGGCAGCCAAATACACACAACCAACACAACGACTCTTGTCAGAGCCACTCTAGTACCTGAAATATTGTGAAGTTTTTTTCTAAAGGTTTTTCTCAGTTTTTGACAATCTCCGTGAATACGTCGCGTAAAAGGAAAACAAAAGCAGACATTCAATGACCACCAACACATCCAAAAATAATATGTAAAAAAATCCATTCTGAACATTCCACTACACATATTACTACATACATACTTCTTTCAAAGCATGTGTAAACTCATATTTTTGTACTAAGTTTCTTTAAAAACCTTCTTTCAGACCTATTTTCTATTTTCACGGTGATTCGGGACATCGCGATGACGTCGTTAACCACGACAATCGCGTCTTTTCCATGAAGTCTAAAACATATATATCCACACATATTACAGTATTTTACACACTAGGGGCTTCTTACAGTATTCTCCAAAGTCATGTTTTTCTAGAGTTTCTATAAAAACCATCTCTAAAACCTATTTTCCATTTTCCCAGTGAGGCCAGAGATCGCGCTGACTTTGGTCATCGCGATCCTCGAGGTTACATTGCAAATGCGGAAAGCAAAAGCAGGAATTCAATAGCCACCACCACATAAAAAAATTATAGCTATAAAATGAATTCTAACCATCACAGTAGATAACTCACTATATAAATAACTCTATAAAAACATTTATCAGAATCTCAATATCTCTATAACAATGTGTGTTAATGATTCACTGATATATTTTTTTACATTCCCACCAAAATTTGTGACGACATCGGTAGTCGTGACGTCCCCAAAAATGGTACACGGGTGCTGCGCTGGCAGCCGCATCGCCGTTGCGAATATCGCGCGTGATCAAAAAAATTTATTTTGGACACATAACTTGTGTCACTAACACCCCCATTTCTTAAACATGGGATCAGAGTACCTCTTCTCTGACCCCTTATGTTAGCTTTTTGAGAAATTTTCAGCCCGGGAACTGTTCCCGATCAATAAAACGGTGGGCGCAACTTTCTGTTCAGGGTCAGTCCAGCCAATCAGAGCATTCCCATTGGTGTGTGCATTCGCGATTACTCATAAAACTGCTGCGAAATATGAGCGACCAGCGATATCACTATAATTTTCAGCTTAAATTTCGCAAAAACAACTAAATGGATTTACACCAAAGAGGCAAAAGGCACTCCCTTGAACTAACATCTACCTCCCTGCCAAATTTGGTGTAAGTCCGTTGAGCGGTTCAGGCTGTAGCTGTGGCTAAAGGTTACTATAAGAATTAACATTACAAATGCACCCTTATTTCGCGCCCCAAATTCTCGGTCCCCACTGCATAGATCACCCCCAAACTCTCCATGACTACCAGAACCTACCTTGACACTTTTTGGGGAAAAGTTCATGAAGATTGGTCAAACAACCCCAAAGAGATAGGCAAGTCAAAAAAAGCTTTTCCTATGGAAACTAGGTCCTAACTATAACTACCTACTGGCAACCTCCAGTAGGTAATATATCTAAGTGACCCAGTAGAAGGCAATCCGCCGAAACGCGTCGGTCTATATATTTTTTAGATAGAATAAGAATTGTGTAACACCTTGAACATGGAAGAATAAGAATAAAGACAATGAAATAATAAAAAATGTAAAACCTTACCCGGGGAAGTGTTGCAATTTTTTGACCGTGTGCCGCTGGTTTGGTGCTCGTGAGGAGAACACCTAAGGAAACACACACATATATATATGATTCCCAAACTTTGCCCTGCAAGCAAGTCCGCACTCCAACACAGGTAGGTTGCACTACAACTTTTATTTTGATAAAGCGAGCATTTTAGTCCAGAATTCTCCCTTTTAATCTGCCTGACGCCAGAGATACAATCTCCTTTTTCAAAGGCGATGTGAAGTCAAACACTCTTTCTTCGACAAATCCGTCTTCACTCCAATTAACTTTCAAGCCTCCTGTGCGCTCATGCACAGCTTTCACTTCCTTAGTTAATTAAGCCCTGGTGTGTTCGTGCAAGGCATTGCGGTATTTGTGGTCTTTAAAATATTTCCCTCCAGTGGGTTTATGTGCAGACTTCATTATTTTGAGAACAGGAGCAGCCCTCCAGTGGACTTTAGGACTGAAGGTCCCGCTTTCATCATATTTAAATACCTGCATTGCCATCGTCGATCCGGAATAGTTCCAAACCCGGGTCCCTTCATTGTTGGGTGGTGCGTCGACTTCACGGCTGGACCTGCCGTGTGAATATGATTCCCAAACTTTGCCCTGCAAGCAAGTCCGCACTCCAACACAGGTAGGTTGCACTACAACTTTTATTTTGATAAATCGAGCATTTTAGTCCAGAATTCTCCCTTTTAATCTGCCTGACGCGTTTCAGAGATACAATCTCCTTTTTCAAAGGCGATGTGAAGTCAAACACTCTTTCTTCGACAAATCCGTCTTCACTCCAATTAACTTTCAAGCCTCCTGTGCGCTCATGCACGGCTTTCACTTCCTTAGCTAATTAAGCCCTGGTGTGTTCGTGCAAGGCATTGCGGTATTTGTGGTCTTTAAAATATTTCCCCTCCAGTGGGTTTATGTGCAGACTTCATTATTTTGAGAACAGGAGCAGCCCTCCAGTGGACTTTAGGACTGAAGGTCCCGCTTTCATCATATTTAAATACCTGCATTGCCATCGTCGATCCGGAATAGTTCCAAACCCGGGTCCCTTCATTGTTGGGTGGTGCGTCGACTTCACGGCTGGACCTGCCGTGTGAATATGATTCCCAAACTTTGCCCTGCAAGCAAGTCCGCACTCCAACACAGGTAGGTTGCACTACAACTTTTATTTTGATAAAGCGAGCATTTTAGTCCAGAATTCTCCCTTTTAATCTGCCTGACGCGTTTCAGAGATACAATCTCCTTTTTCAAAGGCGATGTGAAGTCAAACACTCTTTCTTCGACAAATCCGTCTTCACTCCAATTAACTTCCAAGCCTCCTGTGCACTCATGCACGGCTTTCACTTCCTTAGTTAATTAAGCCCTGGTGTGTTCGTGCAAGGCATTGCGGTATTTGTGGTCTTTAAAATACACGGCCCCCCTCCAAAATAAAAAAAAAAGAAAAGGCTGGCCAGGCCCTGGGGGATGGGGTCCCCAGGGCCACAAAAAATAGTAAAAGAAGGGGTGGTCACACAGCCTCCATTCTAACAAAACAAAAAAAAGAAAAGCCGGCATCTTGCCGGAGGCCCCGACCCCTTCCAGCACCACTCTGCAAACGCACCTCCTGGCGCGTTCTAAGTTGGGGGATTAAGTCCCCTTGAATCCAGAGGGTCCCTGGGGGCCACTAGCCCACCAGGTACCTCCAGTAAGCCCCACACAGTGGGATTGCTGCAAGGTGGTCCGAGGCCACGCCCCTTTTTACACCACTCTGCAAACGCGCCTCTTGGCGCACTGCTGGTGGGGCGATGAGGTCCTCTTGTGTCCTGAGGACCTCAGGACTAAAGTGGACTTCATCCCCCGTGAAGGCCTGTGTCCACCTCTCAGCAATTCCATTGTGTGGGGCTTACTGGAGGTAAGAGGTAGGCTAGTTGGCCCCTAAGGACCCCCAGCAGCGAAGGGGACTTCAATCCACATCCAAGAGCGCGCCAGGGAGTGCGTTTGCAGAGTGGTGGGCCATGGGGGCATGGCCTGCTATGAGAAGTTAGCAATCCTGCTGTGTGGGACTTACTGGAGGTAATAGGAGGGGTAGTTGGCCCCCAAGGATGTCCTTGGGGGCCAACTACCCTTCTTGTTACCTCCAGTAAGTCCCACACAGTGGGATTGCTAAGACGTCTTAGGAGGCCACGCCCCCTTTCTCCACCACTCTGCAAACGCGCCTCCTGGCAAACTACGGGATGGGGGATGAAGTCCACTTTATTCCTGAGGGACTTTGGGGGCCAAGAAACCCTCCTGGTACCTCCTGTAAGTCCTACGCAGCAGAATTCCTGAGCGCTGGTCGGAGGCCCAGCACCCTTTCTCCACCACTCTGCAAACGCGACTACTAGTTAAAGAAGCATTTGCAATGTAATAGGTTTCGCATTTGCGAGAGTTAGACCTATTGGCGTTGTAAATGTAAACATTTTTTACTAATGTTTTTTGAAGTGGAGAGGATGTACGTTGTGTGTAGTGGAATTATGTGGTATGTTGTGCAGTGAAATTATGTGGATAGAAAGTATGTGGTATTTAGTGTATAGGAATTATGTAGAGTGGGATTATGTGTTATGGAGAGTAATTATGTGGTATGGTAGTCTTTGTTGTGGAGTGGTAACCTCAGGTTTAGTCTTCCTCGTTTTCATAGAAGCTCAACTATGAACTCAGTGAGACAAAAAAAAGAAGGAATCACTGAGGAGCACTTTTGGACCTAGTCAATGGTATGAGCAGGGCCACTGGAATTATGTGACTGTTTGGCTACACCTACTTTCGCACAATTATACATTTTCCGCATTAGCCACATAATCCATCATCTGCTCTCTAATCTGCAGATTTGAACAAAAAAAGTCTTGTTTCTAGCTCAAACGGCTCAAACGTTACCAAAAATGCAGCGACAAGTGTTACAGCGTGGTGGAAGGCCCTTTGCAAACCTAGAATGGTCACCTGTTAGTTATTGCTAAATGTGGGTGTTAAATTGGTACTAATGGTGTGCAAGCCACTCTTGCTTCTTTCTGCGCCTCTCTTGCCTCTTTCTGCATTTCTGTTGCTTCTTTCTGCACATTTTTTTCTTTTTCTGCACTTCTCTTGCCTCTTTCTGCACATCTCTTCTACTTTCTACACCTCTCTTGCCTCTTTCTGTACCTCTCTTGCCTCTTTCTGCACCTCACTTTTTTTTTATTGTTGTATTTATTGAGATTTACACTTTAATAAAGACATTTCTTGCTTCATTTAGCTGAGCAACATGAAAAATACATGACATATTATGCATACTAGAAGCATTTACATAAGAAGGAACAAAAAAAGAAGAAAATTGAAACCAAATGTAAACATACAAGAACCACAGTAGTGTCTTCAAAGATACACAGCGGGTGCGACTATGCATTACACATATTTTAGAACAGATGTCAGGTTGGTTACTCAATTTGACCCCGAGTACCAGTAACGTGTTAGCAGCCAGTATGCGCAATCACAGTGAAGTGTCTACCGTGTCAGGGACCGGATCAGAGGCCGGTAGAGCCTTACCCGCTAAATATGCTTGATACAATCCCCAAACGTTTTTGGGGCGACTCCGGGGGGGGAGCAGCTCACTATACAATTCCGTCTGTGTATTGCAGTATAACATGTCTCGTGACCACTCCTGTATAGTGGGTGGGGGGGCCACGCGCCCAGCACATTGCTATTCTATGCTTTGCAATTAATAAACCCATTTCAACCAATCTTCGGATTTCCTTCTTTATTTTCTTAGTATAACCCAACAGGGCCATCAAAGGATCAGGGGATATAGCCACCTCAGTGATGTCGCTCAGTGTCTGGAATATCTACTTCCAATATTTGGCGACCATTGGACATACCCAGGCCACATGTAGAAAATCTGCAGGGCTCACGCAACCCATACCGAAAGAGACGCTCAGGCGTGTAGTAGACTCTTTGTAGGTATTTGAAATGAATTAGCCGGTGGCGGCCGTTCAAGGAGACTCGCCGCGTCGCTTTGCAGCTGTATCTCCAGATGTCGTCGTCTATAAGCATGTCTAGATCGTTCTGCCACTCCAGCCTTGACCTTGTATAAAAATTCTATGGTACTGGAATTTCACTAATGGTTTGACTTCATGACTTTCAGCCTCAACATCAGCCCACATGCGAGCTCTCCCTTCCAGGAAGAGGTCACCTGCTTTAGTCATGTTTATGGTCTTCAATGCTTTGAGTGATGCCCGATCCCCAATCATAGGGAGCCAAGCACACCATTCCAACGGGGCAATTGGGGAGTACAGTATGTTACACGCCTGTCTCTTTACCAGATCATGCCACGCATGTACAGTGGAATTAATGGAGTCGAGAATTCCCGTACGACGATCGGGGGAGCTAAACAAGCAAGTGGGGAGATCAGTAGGGGCGACAGCCACCTTTTCAATGTGTAAGTGTGGAGGGTCCAAATTCTGGTGTATCCAATGGAACACGTGGGAACTTTGTGTTACTCTATAATACAGGTCCATATCCGGAGCTCCCAGCCCACCAAGGCTGTAAGGTAGGGTAAGCACTTTCCACTGAACTCGCGGCTGCTTTCCCGCCCAAGCCACTTTCGTCAATACGGAGGTAATGGTTTTAAAAACGTGTGCCGGAAGGACCATGGAAATATTTAAAAATAGAAACAAGAACCTCAGGAGAATCACCATTTTCATCAGCGATATCCACCCAAGCAGAGAAATAGGCAATCGTATCCAGCGGTCTACATCCTCCACAAGCTTAGTAACTGCCCTTCCATAATTTTCCCTGAAAATTATCTCCGGGTCCATGTGAATCTGCATGCCTAAATATCTGACTGGGTCTGTAGACCAAGTTAAAGGGAAATCCAACTCTATAGGAGTGGTGGATTTGGTCAAGGGGAAAATTATAGACTTAGTCCTGTTGATTTTTTATCCAGAAAGCTCCCAAATCGGACAACTTCTCTGAGCACCGGGGACCGATTGACCTCTGGATTTCTGATGTAAAGCAAAGTGTCATCAGCATACAATGACAGTATTAAATTGTAGTTGGGAAAACGGAGCCCACGAAATCCATGGTATTCCCTAAGCGCACATGCTAGAGGTTCTGCCACTATAGCGTATAGAAGAGGGGACAGTGGGCATCCCTGCCTGGTGCCTCTAGATATTTTTACTGGAGCGGTAACCATATCACCTATTTGACTTCTAGCAGTAGGTGAGTTGTACAGTACTGCAACCAGTTTAAGAAATATTTCGCCCACCCCATCCTTCCTAATACCGCCCTCATAAATGATTTCTGCACCTCACTTGCTTCTTTGTGTACCCCTCTTGCCTCTTTCTGCACCCTTCTTCCTTCTTTCTGCACCTCTCTTGCCTCTTTCTGCACCCCTCTTACCTCTTTCTGCACCCCTTTTGCCTCTTTCTGCACCTCTCTTGCTTCTTTCTGCACCCCTCGTGCCTCTTTCTCCACCCCTCTTCCCCCTTTATGCATGTCTGTTGCTTCTTTCTGCAACTCTCTTGCCTCTTTCTCTACCCCTCTTCCCTCTTTCTGCACTTCTGTTGCTTCTTTCTGCACTTATCTTGCTTCTTTCTGCACCTCACTTGCCTCTTTCTGCACCTCTCTTGCCTCTTTCAGCAGTTCTCTTGCCTCTTTCTGCACCTCACTTGCCTGTTTCTGCAACTCTCTTGCCTCTTTCTGCAGTTCTCTTGCCTCCTTCTGCACCTCTGTTGCCTCTTTCAACACTTCTCTTGCCTGTTTCTGCACCTCTCTTGCCTCTTTCTGCACCTCTCTTGCCTCTTTCTGCAGCTCACTTGCTTCTTTCTGCACCCCTTTTGCCTGTTTCTGCACCCCTCTTCCCTCTTTGTGCAACTCTCTTGCCTCTTTCCACACCTCTCTTCCCTCTTTCTGCACCACTCTTGTATCTTTCTGTACCTCTGTTGCTTCTTTCTGCACCTCTCTTGTCTCTTTCTGCACCCGTCGTGCTCTTTCAGCACCTCTGTTGCTTCTTTCTGCAGTTCTCTTCCTTCTTTCTGCACCCCTCCTGCCTCTTTCTGTACCCCTTTTGCCTCTTTGTGCACCTCTTTTATCCCTTTCTGCACTCCTCTTGCCTCTTTCTGCACCTCTGTTGGTTCTTTCTTCACTGCTCTTGCTTCTTTCTGCACATCTGTTCCAAATTTCTGCATCCCTCTTGCCTTTTTCTGCACCCCCTTCCCTCTTTCTGCACCTCTCTTGCCCCAGTCTGCCTACCCGTTCACTCTTTCAGCACCCCTTTTGCCTGTTTCTGCAACTCTCTTGCCTCCTTCTGCACCTCTCTTGTTTCTTACTGCACTGCTCTTGCTTCTTTCTGCACCTCTCTTGCAAATTTCTGCACCCCTCTTGCCTCTTTCTGCACCTCTGTTGGTTCTTTCTGCACTGCTCTTGCTTCTTTCTGCACCTCTTTTGCCTGTTTCTGCACCTCTGCTGCCTATTTCTGCACTTCTCTTGCCTCTTTCTGCACCCCTCTTCCTTCTTTCTGCACCTCTGTTGCTTCTTTCTGTACTTCTCTTGCTTCTTTGTGCACCTCTCTTGCTTCTTTCTGCACCTCTCTTGCCTCTTTCTGCACCTCTCTTGCCTCTTTTGCACACACAGGGCTACTTTTAAACTGACCTCAGGCTCAGCAGTGCACACATGCAAGTGCAGAAAACGGCTGCTGGCCTCTAAACTGCCATGCACTATTATATGCTAGGGACTTAGAGGTAGTTTTAACCCCCTGCCCTATTATGTACTAGGGCCTTACAGGGGGGTCATGCCAATCACAGGGGTACCCCAACCCTTAGTGTACCCTAGTGTATGTAGGTGTTTTCACTGTATTCTAAGTGTCTTTCAGCATAGCACTGGCTCCGGGCCTGGTTAGGCAGAGCCCAGGGTCAGTCAGAGTCAGTTACCACCAGTACCAGTCAGCAAAAAGTTGGGTGGTGCCCAGGCACAGGTTGACTTTGCAACAAGGCCTCTTTCTGCACCTCTGTTGGTTCTTTCTGCATATCTCTTGCTTCTTGCAAACTAAAGTACGTAGGCATGACTACCAGGAAAGCAAAAGTGCGATTGAGTGATCACAGGAGCACAATCAGACACGCTATCTCAGCCACTAAACTGACGGCCCACTATCTTGAGAAAGGACATACAGACAAAGACCTGGAGTGGACCATCATTGAACAGGTCAAAGGTGGTATAAATGTGGCAAGGAGACTACTGGAAAGGGAACAACGCTGGGTTTACAGAATGGGAAACATCGTTTACAACGCACGCGTTACAACGCGTGTCATTACAACAAATGTTTTACAACGCGAAATCCATTACAGTGCATGTCATTACATCGCATAATCCATTACAACGCATTCCCCAAAGTAACGCCCGGGCAGAGTTAGAATAGTAATCGCGTTGTAATGGATTATGCATTGTAACGACATGCGTTGTAATGGATTTTGCGATGTAAAAAATGTGTTGTAATGACACGCGTTGTAACGCGTGCTTTGTAAAGTGTCATATTCTTACAGAATGCAGACTTGTGGCTGGATTGAACGATTCCATTACATGGAATCAACTGAGCTACTTATAAACGATCAGTACACATTCTGAGCTCGCAATACCTAAGGACACCAATTGCGGTGCACTAGGGTAATATGGAGAGAGTTAGGACGGTATAGACATCCTTTTGACCCTTATAGGGCACACCGGTGTCCATGAAAGGGATCCAACTATAGGACACGCGGTGTTGACCCTTAATGGAACGTATGAGAAAATTGCTTTCCCAAATAACATTTCTAAAAATGTGGAATGTGTAGTTAGACGTCACCTTGGGGCTTGGTTTGGTGGGTGAGGCCTGTGGTGGTTTTGACACGGTGGTGTGTAATCACACCAAATTTTGGGTTGAGTGGCAGTATGCGATTGACATCACCACCACATACGAGTGTATGTTTTATTGAATAAGTTCTGTGTGTCACAGTTACATGTACGACAACTTCATAATCCAATCGCACTTACACACCCATCCCGAATGGCAAGTATGGATGAGAAAAGCGCAGCACAGATTGGAAAATGAAGAGCAGATACAAATTCCTTGACATGTTTCTCTTACAGTTGGAGTGAAACAGTACGCTACAGGAGAAGAGATAAGTAATCTGTTCCCCGTTCTCTCGTATAGGTGCAGCTTTCTGCCCTCTACAAACTTAAAACATAGGACATTCCTGAAACTAATTTAACCAGGGAGGTCATTAATATTTTGCCCTGAAGAAAGTCCAGGACCCAGATGGGCCATTTTTAACAGACTGAAACATGTTGGCACTAGGGTCATAGGACCATCACCTCCTAACGACCCACATATACTTTTTCTAGTTTTAATATCCCCTACGGTTCCGCTAATAAAGGGATGCCAGGAACTGCAGGAGGAATTTAATCTTTAAAACCCCTGCCCATATTCTTCTAAGTGCTCCCTGAAATATGGTTGAGCCCACCCTGACCTTTAGGAGTCAGGGTGAATCCGTTGATGAAGCATGACACTACTAGAGTGTGTGAGGGTTATTTAACAAAAAGGAATTGCTTCCTTTCCCACATTTGAGTGGCTGACACCCAGTGAGCTTCTTTTCCCTACCATTTTAGTGATATAAGTGGGGTACTTACAGTGACATTGTGTTGACTTGGGAGGATGTATCCCCACCAGGAACCCCATCTCCGCCCTTCCGGCGCTGGAGAAGTTTTCTTCTCCCAGTAGCTATAGTTTAAAAATAGCGGTTTCCCTGCCCGCAGCAGTCGGGGCAGGGCAACCTCTGTTTGCTCTCGCTTGGTGGAATCATTTTTGAATCTCCTGCCAAGCAGGAGCAAACACCAAGTCCGCTCCCAGGGGATGGGAGCTTTGAAAATGCTCTCTCCTGCTCAGAGTGGACATTTGATCTCTTTCCCTGCCCTCATTGAAGTGGGCAGGGAAAGAGATCAAAATATGTATCCCACCCAGAGAGAGCAGCAATAGGAGCTGCTCCCTGCAGGCCTAAGCAATGCCAGCTCTATTGCTGTATGCGGGGAGCAGCCTGGGGTTCCGCCTTGGCCCCCAATGAGACTATGATGGGTGCCTTGGTGGGTACCAGGGTACACACCTTTAACCGATTGGGCCCCAGGGGATGTGGTCCCAAGGGACAAAATTAGCCCTGGAAAGTGGGCTGCGAGCAACTCTCCCCTAGCAAATGATGGTGGGCCCCAGGAGATGGGGTCTTCGGGGTTGAAATCGGCCCGGGTTGGGGGGGTGCTGCATGCCCCTGCCCCCAAGGCCAAAACCGGCCCGGAGAGGGAGTTGCGTCCTCCCCCTAAAAATGACGCCAAGCCTGGTGATGGTGTCCCCGGGTCTAAATTGGCCCGGAGAGGGGAGCTATGTGCCCCCTTCCCTGTGAAAATGAAGTAGGGCTCCGGGGATGTGTGCCCCCTACCCCTAAAAATTCCACCAGGCCACCGGGGGATGGGGCTCCTGGGGCCAAAATCAGCCCAGAGAGGGGTGCTGTGTGCCCCCCTCCTCTTGAAAATTATGCTGGACCCCAGGTACGCAGTCTCCGGGGCCAAAATTGCCATGGAGAGGGGGGGCACTCATGCCTTTTCCCCTTTATTTAAAGGAATGGCCGTGGGGGATGGGGTCCCAAGGGCCTAACAAGACTTAGGGAGGGGGGCCACATAGCCCCCTTTCTTTCATAAAAAGCAATCGCCCTGGGTAATGGGATTCTCAGGGCCTAATGAGGCTGAGGAAAGGGGCCATGGGCCCCCCTCCCATTTAAAAAAAACAACCTTGGGAATGGGGTCCCCAGGACCAGATCCTGTGGCTAACCCCCCCACCGCACACAGTTGAAGGCCATGTGCAGTTTGGGGTTTACTGCCTTTGGGGTGGTTGGCCACAGGGCCTGACTGCAGACCAGGCCTTGTGGTCAACCCCCCAGGGGTTGGATATACGTATCGTAATTAAAAATAACTTTACATTTAAAAAAACATAGAAATTCACTAAAAAAACAAAGGTTAAAGTAAAGGTATAGTTAGGTGAATTTGCGAATGACAGTCATTAACGTTTTGAACTAGAAAACCCCCAGAAATTCACCCATTATAGTTAGCAGTGTTAACTATAGCCTGCACCCCCGCCATGTACTGCTTATGACATCACATATTACATCAGTTATGACATGTTCTATGACATCACTGATGACATCTCAAATGACTGTTATAAGGAATAAAGGTCCCTAACAAGAAGGTTTTAAAGCCAAAGCATATGAAAATAGAGATACAATGATATCTACTTTTTATGTCCCATTGGACTTGTTCATTTAATGTACATGGTAAAAAGAGAAGCATACAAGTGGGTACCAAGGAATTCAGGCAAACAAAGAAGTGTGGCCGAACAATTTTCAACATTCAAGCCAAAAATGGATAAATGGCACACCCTAGCACATATTAATAAATTTATACAGTTATGTCAAGGTGCGAGAAATCTTCTCGCACTTTGACATAACTGTATAAATGTATCAAGTCCAATGGGACAGAAAAAGTAGATATAATTGTATCTCTATTTTTATATGCTTTGTCTTTAAAACCTTCTTGTTAGGGACCATTGTTCCATAAAACAGTACATACCCAAGGTCCCCGACCATTATTGGGTTCCCTTGTTTGTTTAAAATATATAGACATCTCAAATGACATCACTGATGACAACACTGAGTTTTTTTTAACATGAGTAAAGATGTTCTTGCTATACATAAATATAACTTCATCTTTAACCTCTGTTTTTTGAGTGATTTTCAGATGTTTTTTGACCACTTTCTAAATTTACCATGTGTACACATTCTTCTGGATGGGCAACTGAACTGCGCTTGTCCTCAACCAGGCCTTGTGTCTAATCCTGTGCACCCTCTGCACATAACCTCTAGTTGTCTGCAGAGAAGATTGGACACAGGACTTTGCCTCTGACCATATATTACCCAGTGGAAGTCATCACTGGGTAGTTATAGTTAGGACTTAGTTACCATTAGGAATGGATTTTTTGGTTTGCTAATAACTTTAGTGCTGCTTGCCAAATCTTCACGTAAGGTCCCAAAAAAGGTCTAATGAACCTCAGCTACTTCCTGGAAGGTTTTGGGATGATCCGCCAAGCGTGTGGCAAAACCTATTCTCCCCATGGAATTTTTCATAGGGAAATTGAACAACAATACCACAAAAACAGCTGAACGGAGTTACATTAAATTTGACACAAAGCTACATTTTTATCCAGAAATCTTGGGGCATATTATCAAGAAACGGCGTTAAAATTATCGCCGCTTTAGCGGCAGAAAACTGCAGCTAAAGCGGCGATAATGGGCTTGATAATATGCCCTTGAGAATTCCAATAGAAGCCCATGTTCTGGTGTCAACCTGGGCTTCTATTGGAATTCTCAAGGGCATATTATCAAGCCCATTATCGCCGCTTTAGCAGCAGTTTTCTGCCGCTAAAGCGGCGATAATTTTAACGCCGTTCTTGATAATATGCCCCCTTGTTTTTTGTGATTTGTTGTACATCCATTTAGTAGTTTTTGAGAAATTATGGTTCAAAAGGTATGTATATTTCACACTGAAGATTCACCATGGAGGATGTGCGGTTCCTGCCGCGCTGTGTTTGTGTTTGTGTGGACAGTATAAACAATTATGCAAAAATATTATTTGTTTTCTTATTGTTACATATCATAAACTTAATTTGACAAATTAGTTAAACTTTTAAACTTTTTTGAACAAAAGTTAAACAGTACTTACATTAAATAAATACATAACTTTTAAGGACATTTACTAAAAAGAAACTAAACCGAAAGAAAATATTGATGAGGGTGGGTACATTTTTAAAAAAAAGCATAAGATAAACATAATATCTATGTTTATTTATTAGATATATTTAAATTACTTTATTATCTAATTCAAATTCAATTTGTTTTGAATTATTGTGCTGCAACAATTTATTTTGTTAAGTCAAGTTTAATAACAAATATTAAAAATTATTATAATAAAATAGTTTACATTATACAATATGTTATATAGTAAAATATTTGTTAATATGATATAAATACTATCTTTTATAATCACAGTAGTTTTAAATATAAAATATAGTATAGTACATATTAAAATATGTATTTTGTTAAAAAAAACGGTTTTCTCCTATACTTTTTCATAGGCTGCTCTCCACTCTAGGGACGGAGATGGCCACCAACAGGTGAAAAGTAGAAGTGGGCAAAATTTGCGGAGAATTTCCATGAAATCACGTGGAGTAACATTAAAATTCTGCCAGATTCTGTGGAAATCCATGAGGGGGCAGAGTGGGCATTTGGTGCTATTTTCTTAGTCCAGAATATACCCTGACATCCAAAACTGGATGCAAGGATGCATTCTGCTTAAGAATATAGCATGGTGAAATACCAATCGATGCCCTTGCATACTCTGCAGTGATTAACTTTTTTTGTTTAAACATTTTTTATTGCGGGATTACCGTGGCATTATGTTACAGCTTGAGTTTATGCAACTTATTTCCTTTTTATATTACAACATACATTTGCAGTCCTCATGTTACAACAATGTAATTTCTCAACTTACACTATGAAGGATGTAACAAGGCACATCTGATAAAGGTTATCCCTATTTTCTTGTTTACAACAAACTGTGTTTACAATTTGCCCTTAAGCATGGGAAAACCAACTACGTAACATAAACATGAAGGCAGGCAAAATTAGGCAGCAGCTAATTTAGAAGATTTTAGTACATCACTTGGTATCATATGGAGTTGCGGTGCAGCTGTTTGTCCAAGGACAATGTGTCATTCTGTATATCAGGTATATATCATGCTAGGTGACTGACAGTGTGTTGGCCCTTCCTTAAATGCATGGTTGTTTTATGGATACTGATATACTAGGGGCTTCCCCCGTGGATGAATGGCATATGTCTCTTCACCTTCCGGAGTGGTCACCCCGCCTGAACCAATGTGGTATGCTACAAATTTGAGGTGGGGGCATCTTTGATATCTATGGTGCCTCCAGGCCCCACCTTCTGGGAACCTGAGTGTGGGTGGGAGCCCCCCCTCCACCTGACTTTGGGCTTGTAGTTCGGTTAGCAATAGCCTCCATGTTTCCAAATCTTGTTTGGCGTTCTCATCTGTGTGCACTGTCCGTAACCGCCTCTCCTCCACCACCCCCCATTCCTGCATATCTGCCATCCACTTGCGTACCGTGGGTGGTGCAGACTGCATCCAATGTATCGCAATACGACATCTAGCAAACACCAGTCCTAGGTGTGCAAACCTGTGTGGCATTTTGTTATTCGTTTTTGGGGTCGGCAGGACCCCTAGTAGGCAGTGCTTAACAGTGCTCTCGATAAGGAGACCCGTTGCTTCTCTGAGCGTCTCCAGCTCCCCTTTCCAGTATTGCTGAAGCCTGGGGTAATCCCACGTCATATGTATAAAAGTTGCCGGTTCCATGCAGCAGCGAGGGCACTCTGCAGAGCGCCTCGTATTAATGCGTGCCAGTCTTTGGGGTGTCATATAAGTGCGATGCAGATAGTTAAATTGAGTTTGAAGCAGGCGTTGCTGGCCACATTGCGCACCTGCTCAAACGCCCTCTTCCACTCCCCATCTGTGAGCGGGGTCGGCAAATCAATGGACCATCTCTCCCGGACATGTGTGACATCTACTTCCCAATAGGCTTTAAGTGCCCGATATTGGATTGAAATTAAGCCCCTATGTGCACCTGGGCCTAGAATTGCTGTTAGTGTGCGAGATTCTGTCATTTCCTCTGGGAATATATTCCATATCTCCTGTGTGGTGCGAGAGATCTTCGCATATTGCAGATACTGTCCGTCCGGGAGGTCAAAACACTCCTGCGCCTCCCCAAATGTAAGAAATGTCTCACTGCAGCATAGGTCCCCTGCCGTGGTGCATACCCCCTCTGACCATTTCGCCAAGTCCATGACTTCTTGGGTCTGGCAGTAGCCACGCAACCATCGCAGGGGTAGGGCTCACGCATGCGGTGCTTTACACAGAACCAGCGTGACTGCCCTTTCCCAGGCCCTTGCCACCTGTCGCACCACAAATGGGTAGTGTGGCGGCATTCGTGCTCTCATCATGAGGCTTTTCGGTAGGCTATGTTCCTGTCCCCGATCGGCCAAGAGCTCCTTCTACACATTGGGGCCCTCTAAGCACCAAAGTGCTGCATATTGGAGGAGAGAAGCCATATGGTACAGTTGGAGATCTGGTAGGCCAAGCCCTCCCTGCTCAGTGTCTAGTTTTAGGATCTCCAGTTTTACCCTATTACGTTTACCAGCCCTGACCAGCAATAGTAGAAGGCTGTTTAGGGTCTTAAAAGTGGAGTTAGGGATAACACAGAATGAGTTCTGTATGACATACAGGCATCTCGGTAGGAGTATATCCGGGTCAGTGCTGCCAGCCCCATGACCCAGAGAGGGAGGTGATTCCAGAAGCCAATGGAAGTTTTTAATCCCCTGATCACAGCTTCTATGCTCAAGTCATGCTGCTCCTCTGCTGTATGTGCCACCTGACTCTCCAAGTAGCGGAAGTGTGTGCACCTCCATTGGAATTCCGTGAGCGGGAGCGCAGCTGTGTCTATTTTTGTTGAGGCAGCAAGTGGAAACAAGGTAGATTTTCCTTTCTTTATTAATTTTCAGCCCGGACACTATGCCAAAATTTGTTAATATGTCCAGTAAGTTGGGTATCGCCTCCTCAGGTTGAATTAAATATAACAAGGTGTCATCTGCATACAGAGACACCACGTGCACCCAACCATCTACCGGTATACCCTAATTCGACATGTCCCTGCGCAGCCTAATAGCCAGCGGCTCCATTGCCAGGGCAAATAGGAGCGGGCACCCCTGCCGGTTGACCAGCTCAATGGAGAACCTTTCGGAAACCACCCCACTGGTGCGCACCCGTGCCGTGAGTAAATGGAATAGAAGGTGTATCCAGGCAATAAATTCCTGGCCTAATCCCATTCTTGCCAATACCTCTTAGCGATAATCCCATCTGAGGGTATCAAAGGCTTTTTCGATATCTAAGGCGAGTACCACAGATCCGTTGTGGCCGTGGGGTGTAAAATGTGCGACAATCTACGCAGAGTCATATGGGTGCCACGGCCTGGCATAAAGCCGCACTAGTCCGTGTGGACTAGATGAGTGATTACCTTACCCAATCGCGTCGCAAGGGCCTTAGCGAATATTTTCATGTCTACTCACAGCATCGATAATGACCGGTATGATCCTGGCACACAGGGGTCACCCCCTGGCTTAGGGGGCATGACTATCTGGGCTTATCTCATTGACGGAGGCAGATGTCCTACTTTCTTGGCCTCCTGTAGGGTTTCCAGAAGTCGGGGGAGCAATATGCCAGCGCATGTTTGATAATATTCTGTGGGAAGACCATCCGGGCCTGGAGCTTTGTATCTGGCCATTGCAGTCAGTGCCTCTGCAAGAACTCTCTTGTGTGAGCTCCACTTCGAGCTGGTCGTCTGTCAGACCGGGCAATTCCAGGTCATCGAGGAAATGCAATAGGATATCTGGGGGTACTTCTGTGCTCTCCTTGTATAAGGATGCCAGGTGAGTGTGCAGGAGTTTATTAATACCCATTTGAGTAGTGGCGTAACTGCCAACTGGTTTCCGCAACGTGAGAATAGTTGGGGCGGGCACGTTTAAGCAACCACGCCAGCAGTCGACTCGATTTATCTCCCTCCCGATGGAGCAGCTGACGGTATTTGCGGTGGACCAAGCAATCCAGTTTGTCCCATATCTCTCCCACCCAACGGTGGGCTTCTAGTAGATGTTCCGCCACATGGGGTCCATCGGGCGCAGTCTTCTGTAACCCTGCTAGTGTGTTGTCTGTGTGTATCAGCTCTTTTTCCAGTTGCCTCCGTAGTGGCTCTACCCGTTTGCAACATTCCCCGCGTGTTACTATTTTTAATGTTTCCCACTCTGTCTCTCTTCTATCAGTGGATCCTCAATTAATCTCGAAAAAGGTGTTCATTGCATCCCTGAGCTCCCCCCTAAGGACTTCGTCTTTTAACATTTGCGGGTGCAGCCTCCATAGCGGAACTCTGGGTCTGCCACACCATGGCCCCCACTCCAGGAAGTATTGGGGCATGGTCCGAGAGATAGCGTCCTAACACCTGCATCTGGAGTGCCCGTACTGTGGCTTCACCCGAGAGCAAAACTCAATCCAGACTACTAAGGACCGTATGCGCCGGAGTGTATCAGGTATAACCTTCATCATCCGGGAACATCGTGCGTCATGTGTCTGAGCACCTCAGTCTGTCCATAACGCCTCTCAGGGCCTCTGTCATGTTCGGTTTTGAGGTAGCCCTGGGAGGGTGTTTATCTAGTGCGGCATCTAGCACGCAGTTAAAGTCCCCAGCCCATATTGTAGGGGTACTTGCGAAGGGCAGAAGTATAGCCTCCAAGTGCAGAAAAAAGTTGCGGTCATCTATGTTGGGGGCATAGGTGTTCATATGCATATTTCCTTGCCATCTAGTTCTGCATGCACTCTATTGTATCTTCCCTCAATATCTGCTTCACTATTGAGAAACCTGAACAGTACCTGCGGGGCCACCCACGTAATCACCCCACGGGTGTACGTAGAATACGTTGCAGCGTACATCTGACCTCTCCACTTCTTGTGGAACTCGGTCAGGTGCGTCTCCTGGAGCAGTGCTATGTGTGTGCCATGGCGGCGGAGGTATGTGTGCACCCTATATCGTTTAGTAAAGGAATTGAGTCCCCGCACATTCGACGTCACAATTTAAAATGTTGCCATCTATCCATTGATATCGTAATGTCCTAACAGTTTGCTTGTGCTGCCTTTGCTGCCAATAACTGCTCTTGAAACCAAAACAACCCCCCACCCCCGGGTAAACACTAGGTGAACAATTCGTGCCTCCCCAGTCGTATGCCTAATCCTAAACATACTTACATAAAAACCAAATGTAACTGATCACACATTCAAAAATATTCCCCCCGTTTCACTCTCAGATACACTCACTTCTATGTCCTGGATTCCTCGACCGTACCCCACTCGTTCAATCTAAATTAATTGCTGGACGAAACAAGGAACCCGTCGAGGTAAAAGTCCACCTCGTCTGCACTCCTATCCCCTCCGCCACTGAATCAGTCTCACTCTCATACCACCCCACTCACATTCAAAAGAAAGAGATAGAAGGTAACCAGGCAAGAAGAACCCGTGTATAAATATAGTAGAGAAGAAGGAGATGTGGAGAACAAAACATAGAGTTGGGGGGAGGCCTCCCCGACCCACCTCACATTTTATCCCTCCTGCCGTCCCTTGTAGAGACTCAAGTGCCATCCAGGCTAAGTTTAGCTCACATGTCCATATTCAGTCTCTCTTGTCCATTTTGGCTCATGATCCCCACCCACCACTTATCTTAATGGTCCGTTCAAGGCTCTGCTGGCTGGGTACATATGTGTTATGGATCATCCGTTTGGGACATGTCTTCTACCATGTTTCCAGAGCTGGTGTCTGAGCCAGACGCAGTCAAAACTTCCACTAGCACCTTGGCTTCCTCCCGTTTAGTTTGCATTTGTGCCGGGTCCATGTGGGGTGAACGCCACTCCTCCGAGCCCGACACGGCTCTCTCCATGGCGAGTGATCCATCCTGCCGTACTACTATCCATTGAGACAAGCGGCTCGGTTGCTTATTGGTCCGCCGGCGCTTGTTGGGCTTGTGGGATTGTTGTGTACACCGATTCGTGGAGCTTGTTCCCCTCCATGGCAGGGGATGCCCTTCCCCCTGTACCTACAGCAAGTCCCACACCACCTCAGGGGAAGTAAAGAACTGCGAACGGCCTGCATGTAGCACCTTACTTAAGCTTTGCTGGATATAGTAGCATATACTGCAGCTGCATGGCTCTCAGTTTTTGCTTCACGCTTGTGAACGACATCCTCTGTTGTTGGACTAATTTCGTGTAGTCCGGAATAATGTGTATGGGGTGGTTCTCAAATTGGGGGTATCCCATCTTCCTGACCTCCCTGAGGATGCAGTCTTGGTCTTTATAGTTTAATATCTTCGCTATGAGAGTACGAGGAGCGCCTGCAGGAGGAGCCGGAATCAATGCTCTGTGCGCCCTCTCAATTATAAACAGATCAGACAGGGGTGCCTCCGGCAAAACTTTTTTGATCCATGTTTCCAAAAACTGTTCCGGGCCCCTCCCCATGGCACCCTCCGGAAAGCCCACAAATCGTAAATTACATCTTCGTGAGCGTCCTTCTGCATCTTCAGCCCTTTGCTCCAAGATCGCGGTCTTTGTGGTGAGGTCTGAGAGCGCAGTTTTTAAGGTCGTTAGCTCCATTTGCATTTCTGTGACTGTTTGTTCTGTGGGGATGGAGCGTTCCGCTACCGTCCGCAAATCCACCCTCAGCAGACCAACATCCAGTGACATCGCCTCTATTTTCACCTGGACTGATGCACAAGAGGCCTCGATTGCTGCGAGGACCTGTGCTCCCGTGGGGTCTTGTTGTGGAGCCTCAGCCATTCTTTGAGGATCTTAGGGCGCTTCACTTCATGCTGTGTTCCCCTGCGCGGTATACTGGTCGATTCTCATTTGCTGCGCTCCCCTTTGTCGCCTGTCTTTCCCCATTGTTTGGCCAATTGCGTCCACTGCTTCCAACCTCGAGCTGCTCTATGGGTGCTTTCCCTATGTGTCCGTAGACTCTTGTTTCCCCGGTGCCTGTATGTAGAGCCTTAGAGGATCCGGGACCACTTCCAGGTTGTCTCCTATAGGTACTGTACAAGTAGGGGGGACACCGACCGCACCTCAGCCCTCGGAGGCACGTCCATCTGCCTCACGCCGCAATGACAGTTCCCAATCAGCTGTTGACTTCGCAGTTGGGCCGGCGTCTCCAGTTGGTAAGTCCCCCACCGGGAGCAGCTATCAGAGCAATCTTCCATAGCACGAGGCCTTGGCGTGGATTTGTGTGCGATCAATACGCATGCCAGCGCCTTCCCCGTGTCCTGTAGTGCTTAGTCATTGGCGCGGTTCAATTACCAGCGCAGCAGCCCAGCATTGTAGTCTCCCCTACCTGACAGTTGAACGCCAGTTCTGTGGATGTTCTCTACTTGGCAGCCCTGGAGAGTCCCTTCTCGGTTGGTGTACCGCATGTTACTGGCTTTCTATGGCACTCAGGACAGCTGGCTGTCGCTCTGCCCTCCTAGCGAACAGCCGCGTGCGTCTTACCGATTGCCAGTATTCTGCCACGAGCTTCTTATCAGGTTAGGGTTGGTTGATGCGGGCATAGGGCTTCGGTATATTTTCATTTGAACCGACCCATTTGGGTTGTTTTGCTGGACAAGGGTTGCAGTTTCCTCCCCTCTCCTGTGCCTCGCGCCGGTCCCTGTCTCCCCGGTCACGGGTACCCACCTGCGTAGCGTGAATTTTTGAGGTGCTCAGGGTGCAGGGCCTCTGTCCCGGCTGGTCTGTGCATGAGCACGTTGCTTTCTGCTGATTTAGGCCATTCGCCCCATGTCCAGAGGCCTCCATCTTATTTGGCATGGGCGCGCCACGTGTATTGCTTCTCGCCCATCCCCGCCTCCACTGTGCTCACCTCAGGTAGGGTGTCTCCTATTGCAGTGACGGCTCCCCCATTCCGCTGCGCCGTATCTGGTCTCTGGGGGGGGGAGTCGGCCATCGGCATTATGAAATGCGTGGCCGCACTGTGCGGTCTTATCAGCCAGCAGGGCGGTCGCCAGTATCTCCCGCCCAGCCTCCTTAGTGTGGCTGCCGGCCCTGCGCCACCAATCAAGACCGGGGATTCCTGCCCATTACAGGCCGCAGTTGGGTCGCGGGCCATGCACAATGCACGCCAGTTCCCCATCACAGACGCATTGTCTGGGCCGCCGTTGCAGCATCCCTGGGTCTCGGTGCAGATTCTCTTAGTTTGGACGAGAGGGTAGGATAATTGAAGTTATTTGGTGGGCGGGTGCAGAGCTCGCTAGTCTGCCTCATCCGCGGCCGCCATCTTGGTCATGCCCCCCAGTGATTAGCTTTAATCACTGTAGAATATGTAAGGGCGCTGAGTGGTATGCAGTGGTTTCTAAACTTTAGAAACCATTGCATATCACTCATGGCCCACTCCTTACATACTCTACAGTATGCAAGTATACTCACTGCAGAGTATGCAGAGGCACCGAGTGGTATGCAGTGTTTTCTAATCTTTAGAAACCACTGCATAATTTTTAATTCCGCTGGCAGAGTGGTGTAATTTTAATTTATCAGTAATTCCATGTCCAAGAATAATGCAGAATTGCAAAAATTCTCCTGATTCCGCTGGCGTAAGTAAAAATTCCACCCAGATCTCGTGAAAAGTTACTAGTAATAACAATAAACTCATAAATTCTATTGAAGAAGTCATGTAAGTGTGGTATCTTCATGTCTTTGCCATACATCCTCTCCTTAGTTGTATGTCCCCTGCTGCTCAGCCAGTGTGACTGTGAGGTAATAGAATGCTGATGTGTGCATGGTTTGAGTTAGTGTCAGTTGGAATGTGTGGGCTGAGCATCAAGGATGCTGCTCCCGGTGGGGGCCTTCCTGATTCCTTACTACCATCTTCTACCTGTAACCTGAGATACTTATCTTAAACAATAAAGCATCCTGTTATCACCTGTTCTACTGGCTACCCTGCATCTTCATTTACTACAATGGCAACGAGCAGAAAGAACAAAGCGTAAAGAAAAGGCTTCTGCAGGAACATGAGAGGAGAGGTGATTAAAACTGAAGATTACCTGAAACTATACAAGAGACCTAATGCTAAAACTGAACTTATACAAGTGCAATCTGAAGGAATTAAAATGCTCTAAAGGCCCCACTGGTGTCTCTAACAGCTGGCAGCATGCAGTTTGGGGCATTTAACCGTATTTTATAATTTTATCAACAGGCAAAGCAAACTCTTTCTGTGGACTTTTGTACCAACAACAGTGAAGTTGGCCTGTGCAGCACCTCATCGTTTACTTATACATGAGGAATGTAACTGACAGTCCTGCTGATGAAAGGAATGCAGGGAAGCGTCAAGCGATTGAGGAGAACAGGCGATGAGCAATTGGCAGCACTTTATTGATCTGAAATATCGGTGATGTCACCGGTGAGGACCTGCTTCATTTGTCAAGTGGAAGTTTTATCCTGACTTTGGCAAAGAAATCACAGGCGGTGAGTGAATTTTGGCCCTTACCCCTAAATTTAGATACCTCTGGTAGCGCAAAGTTTGTTGCAGCATTTAAAAAAGACTGCGTGGGCTCCTGTGCACTTCTCCCCAGGCTTGTGTGAAGTGCAGCAGAAGTCAGGCGAGCCATGAGGCACTATGAAACCACGAGCGTGGAAGCCACAGCTGGTGTGAGCGTCACATCAGCATTATTTTGTATTTTGATAAGGATGCGTGTGATGGAGCATGCGCAGCTTAACGCAACTTTGTGACTTTGCTGGAAAAGGGAAAAAAGGAGTAGAACGTGGACAGCATCAGGAGATGGCAGTGTAAAGCTCACGCAGTACAGAGGCAGTGTGGTATGGCTGAACGTGTTTGCGTTGTGTAAGAGCATCTATCAGTGTATCAGTGGGAGAGGTGTGGCGCAGCAGCCAGAATGGCTGACTCCGGAGTGTGGCGCTCACGGTTTGATCCCGAGCGCTAGTGGCAGCTCAGAACCGTGTGACACTAGGCAGCTCACTTAATCTCCCCAACTGCCCCCAGCACCAGTGCTTAATTTGTGCTGGTGCTTTCCGGTGCTCAGCACCGGTACTTTATTGTCAGGGCCGGGGCTATAAATTTCTTTCAGGAGGTAGTGGTGGTGAACGTAATTTTTCAAAAATACAGACAGAGTGAGACGGCTTTACTTTTCCCACGTCGTGTGTGCTGCTCAGCCTCTCACTCTCACCCATTCATCAACGCATGCACTCCTGGCTGGCTGGGGACTGTATTTCAACTTTGAGCCTTCACTAATAATAAAAAAAAAAGCAAACGGGCTCTCTACGATCTGTCCTAATTTCCGCGGTTAACATGTCTTCCCCCCTCCCTTAGAGCAAGTTAGAGAGCCCCTTGAGGAGCGGAAGAAGGCTGGACTCTTCCATGCCTGTTACCTGTCACGTAGGCCTTCAGCAGCTCCCTATTGGTTAATGGAGGTCTAGGGAGTTGCTCAGCAGAATGCTTCTGCCAACAATAATTCTCTAATCGAACACATTGTCCCTCCACGGGGTTTCCTATAGCAAAACGAAATCATTTTTTCACGCAAACTGAAACTCCAGGCCGAGATCACTCCAGCCACGCACACATGACAATTTCTTTCAGGATGCAGAGGAGCTTGTTTAGGATTATTGAACCCGCCCGGGCAGTCGAGTCCAGCCAGGTGAAATGAGTTATGAATGGCTCTGCTCACCACAGGTACCGATTGTTTTAAAATGTGAGGCATGATTCAGGCAGTGATCCTTTACCGCTTGTATTACATAGGACACATAGCTTTATGGAGCTAATACTCAGGAAATCACAGTGCCGAGAGTGTGCACATGGATTTTAAGAACTCGAGTTTTACCTCTTAAACACTGTGCATGCGGGGGTAAACCTCTTATTTTTTCACCTTTCTGATCCTCCTGCCCTTTCTTTTGCTCCATCCACCCTTGGGCCTCTCGTGCTGAACCGAGGTCGCTCCGCTCCTCTCCCTTCACATCCGAGGCTTGCAGTAAAGCGCCTTGATTCCTCTTGTCATGCAATCCTTGGGCCCTCCCTGTACAAGTTGCTTTCCATCTGTTTCCTCCGGTGCCTCTGCACCGCTATTCTCGGCCTCTAATGTCTCAACCATGTCTACGTTTAAGCGCCTTACTTTTTCTGTGGGGCTCTCATGCAGCCTACAGGCCCACCCCCATTATTTTCCTTTTCATGAGCCCCTAATTCCTAAACCACTGCCTGCACTACGCTCTTTTCTTCCCCCTATGGCTTTGATTTATTCCTTCACCAGCACCTGGGAATCAGAGGCCAGAAAAAGAAAACAAAACGTGCAAGGCAGAGTTTGCTTTTGCAAGCAGGTTTGCAGTGATACATTTACCACAAACTAAAAGTCTAAGCCTTACTGTCATTAATACGATTTCAGCAAAACCTTGCACTTGAAACTATGAGGGGCTTTATAAGCTGTTATGTGCAGCACTAAGCATGAGTTTAAAACAGCACTGGGGCGCTAGACTGAGGGTGATTTCCTTAAGTCAGGAAAAAAGCCATCCATTGACATCTGCTACGTGATGCGACCTCACGCTCTCACAGAGACTATAGCCAGGGCCACTGGAATTATGTGATTGAGCCACCGTGGCGATTTTCACATGATTATAGATTTGCCTCACAGTGGAAGCCTCTTTGTAAAGCTGGACTAGTCAACCTTCAGTTGCTTATTGCTGTATTTGGATGTTAAACTAGTACTGAGTTGCAAGTAATGCCCACAGAGTGTTAGCAAGTTTAAAAATGATGAAACAATAAACTAATACTATTACAAAATGTGCTGCATTGTGTCGCATAATTTGCCTTTTACTTGCCACGTAATTTACTCAACCCTGCCACGTAATTTGGCCCTCTCCTGCCGCATAATTCCAGTGGCCCTAACTATAGCTCTGGTCTCACTTACAACAGGCATGCCCACAGGCGTTCCAATATCCCACATTTTATCTAATTTACAACAATAACAGGCAAGTCTCTGAAAGCTCTTTTTGTCCCTTCTACTCCCTGCAAACACCATTAAAGTTTGGGTTAAACACAGTGCGCCTGTGCTGTTTAGCAACTTGAAGGTCAGAGGATAACTTCATATCAGTTTATCATAATTTAATGTCTACTTGTCCTTTGGACAAAACAGTCATTAAAACCTGCCCTTGCTAGAAATCTTGCTGTCTCGGGCGTTGGGCGATATGAATCACCCACCCCTGATTTACCTTGAGTCAGCAACAACATTCTCTAAGGCCGCTCCTAGAAACGCTACCCCTTCCACTTCACACAGCCCTGATTGCAGTGCTCATTATAACCTTGTGTGGTGCGATAAAACGGAATAGTGTTTTTAACTTCGTAGAAAATGTAACAGTTCAAATCCAGACAGACACTTTGCCGCCCTTTTTTCTTTTACTTTACACAAATCTTAATAGTTGGAATAGTCACGACTACAAAATGCAGTATTTTACTTTAGTAATAGCACTTAAGGTGCTGCAGCATGCCTCCCTCGCCCCCAAATACATGTAAGCTGATTTTCATTAATTTTCTTAAGTGTAAGACACATTTGTGTGTTTTTTAAATTCAATTCGAATTTAAAAAAAAAAGACAAATACCAATATATAGACTTAGTGTGATTCTCCTTCATTTTTCAGTTGCAAGGTTACTGTTTGATTGTTACAAAATGTATTGATTCATTAAATGTTTTAAGTGGTAAAATGACAGAATGCAAAACTAGTACTCAAATCTAGCAGAGCGTATTTGGCTGTTTCAAGTGTTTTGTGCATGTGTAATATTGCGTGTAGTGCATTTTGTACAGTTGAGTTTATTAACCTTCAAATGTCGCGTATACATGAAAACAAAACAGGATGGTATCAACATTCAAATGATTTTGGTCCATTGTCTCTTCTTCTATGCACCCTGTCAAACATAGACCTCTTTATAGTCTGTTGTCAATTGTATTTTGTGCTGGTTGGGGTTTGACAGCTACATCATTGTGTATTACCTTCATGTTAGGGAGCAAAAGGCCCTGTTGTATGTTGGGAACATTATTTTAAGGGCTAAGGGGTGCCAATTGAGGTAAGATGTGTTCGGTTTATTCCCATTTACAATGCACTTGTGAGAGTAAATCCCTTTCTAGAGACTTGTCCCTCCTTCATCTCTCCTTTTACTCCACCCAAGCCTCATCTTACTACTTTGATCTCCCTAATAACCCTTTCTAGATTCTTCCCTCCTCTATCCCTCCCTCGACCCATCCCAAACCTCATTTTACTACTATGATCTCCTAAATAACACTTTCTAGGTGCTTCCCTTTTCTATCCCTCCATTATACCATTCAATGAAACTAACAGACTCACATGTCCATCGCTCAAATTAGCATATATTTCCCTATATTAACTCACCACTAATCCTTTTTGGGTTCCGGAGTAGCATGCTACTCACCGAAAAGTGCTTTGACGCCTCGTCAGGAGTGAAAGCGCTATATAAATACAATTACAATATTGGGCATATTACAGGACTGAATGATGTGCATAAATCATTACAGGTTGTGCATATACCAGGGAGGTGCATATTGTGCCTCCAGCAGAGTCAATATATTCTTTATGTGATAGATGCCTTCATAGTGGGCTTGTACCTCTGAGCTCTGTAATGTCATGTATGCTTTGGCAACAAAATGTACATATATCAATGGCGAATTCCCCAAATTCTCAGAGCAAAAGAATTGACAAGTGTGTAAGGAGTAGTACTGTCTTTTAGTAAAAGATTGGTCTGGGGCAGTTTACGGTCAAGCATGGGGAGGCACAAAATACAACAGAAGATGATAGTCATATCAGCATTACTTTAGAGTCAGGCCTTTAATGGTCAGAAAAAATTCATTATCTTTGGTTCCAACAGTCATGACATCCAGTTTCTTTTGCGGTTTTGCCTTGATTTCATTAAGATATCCTTTCCAAGGAGCTCGAGACCAGCATGTTTAATGTCAACCATCATATTACTAAGGTAGGAATTCAAATCGGGTATTACATGTGGCTTTCAGCCGAGCCAGTTGAGGATGTGGGTGGAGCCAGTGAAGGAAGTGGGTGGAGCCAGATGAAGTGGGTGTGGCCTCTCTCAAAAATGTGAGCACCTGCACTTCATATTTTACAAATTAAGCACTGCCCAGCACCTTGAAACCTTAAGGGGTGATATGTTTGCGCTTTACAAAAATGAATTATTATTATTACTATCATTGCAGGCGCACAGCTTTGGGGAACATCATCTCCATGGTTTGCATGGCAATGTGACAAGCTGCTATGTGCGTTGCACCTGCTGCATCGTATTCCTGGCCTGCAACCATGTCTTCAGCTCATTCTACTGACCTGACACTAGATGAAGAATGCATACAGGAACGGATCAATGTGGCATGTAGCCAATTCCTTGTACGAACTACATTCTGGAAGCAGTGGCGGCTGGTGAGACTTGAAAGTGGGGGCATAAAAGTTTGTGATGAGTGGCTTGTGGCGAGTGAGCGAGCCTGACAGCCACAAGGCAGGTTTCAAATTTTGAAAAAATAGCGGGCAAATGGTGCATTTTCAAGCATATTTGAGAAAGCAAGAAGGTTAATAAAGCAATTGTTAAATTCTAGTTTTGACATCAATAATGCTCACTAATATTACTGTAAATAATCTCTGTGACGACCTCACATTTTTCACATGTGAGGTCCTGTCTTGATCTAAAAGAAACTTTTTATATGGATGTTGCATGAAACAAACACAGCATTTCTCTGAAAAATGTCTATAAAAGCCTCTCGCACCACCTACATTCAAATTAAATTAAAGGATAATCGTATTTAAAACAGTTTGTTTAAGAATTATTCAATGTCATCAGGGCAAAAATCTCAGTAGAACAGAGCTGGCTCTATAAGGGGACCCATGAAATTCTGGGGTCCTGGGCCAGAGCTGAGCTGCCCCCACAACCACCAACCGCCTGCTCTCCTGGACCAACATCAATGACGAGGACACCAGCGAGATCATGAACACCATCCACTCCGGTTCACCGCTAGACCCATGCCCTCACCACATCTTCAACAAAGCCAGTACAGCCATCGCGCCCCATCTCCGGAAAATAATCAACATCTCCTTCAAGACAGCAACCTTCCCGGAAAGCTGGAAGCACGCCGAGATCACCGCCTTACTCAAGAAACCCAAGGCAGACCCCAAGGACCTCAAGAACTTCCGACCCATCTCTCTGCTCCCGTTCCCCGCGAAGGTCACAGAGAAAATCGTCAACAAACAACTGACCCGCTACCTCGAGGAGAACAACATCCTGGACCCTTCCCAGTCCGGCTTCCGCAGCAACCACAGCACCGAAACCGCCCTCATCGCCGCCACCGATGACATCAGGACCCTGCTAGACAACGGAGAAACAGCAGCCCTCATCCTCCTGGACCTATCAGCCGCCTTCGACACGGTCTGCCACCACACACTACGAACACGCCTTCACGACGCCGGGATCCAAGAGAAGGCCCTGGACTGGACCACATCCTTCCTTTCCGGCAGAACACAAAGCGTCCGCCTCGCCCCCTTCCGATCCAAGGCCACGAAGATCATCTGCGGCGTACCCCAAGGCTCCTCCCTCAGCCCAACGCTGTTCAACATCTACATGGCACCCTCGCCCACCTCGCCCGACAGCACAACCTCAACATCATCTCCTACGCCGACGACACCCAGCTGATCCTCTCCCTCACCAAAGACCCTCACACCGCCAAAGCCCACCTCCACGAAGGAATGAAGGCCGTCGCCGAATGGATGAGGACCAGCCGCCTGAAGCTGAACTCGGACAAGACGGAGGTCCTCATCCTTGGTTCCAACCCTTCAGCCTGGGACGACTCCTGGTGGCCAACATCACTGGGAACAGCCCCGCCACCCACCGACCACGTACGCAACCTAGGGGTCATCCTCGACCCCACCCTCTCCATGACTAAGCAGGTCAACGCCGTTTCCTCATCCTGCTTCAACATCCTCCAAATGCTCCGCAGGATCTTCAAGTGGATCCCCACCGAAACAAGAAAAACAGTCACCCAGGCCCTCGTCACCAGCAGGATGGACTACGGAAACGCCCTCTACGCAGGAACGACGGCTAAGCTCCTGAGACGGCTGCAACGCATCCAGAACGCCTCTGCACGTCTTATCCTCGACATCCCCCGATGCAGCCACATCACACCCCACCTGAGAGACCTGCACTGGCTCCCTGTCAACAAGAGGATAACCTTCAAGCTCCTCACCCACACACACAAAGCACTCCACAACTCCGGACCAGCCTACCTCAACAGACGACTCAGCTTCTACACCCCCACCCGCCAGCTCCGCTCGACCAGCCTCGCCCTCGCCACAGTCCCCCGCATCCGGAAAACGACCGCCGGCGGCAGATCCTTCACCCACCTCGCCGCCAAGACCTGGAACACCCTCCCCACCAACCTCCGACAGACCCAAGACCTACTGGCCTTCAGAAGACTCCTCAAGACCTGGCTCTTCGATCAGTAGCAGCACCACCCCCCTCTTCCCCCAGCGCCTTGAGACCCTCGCGGGTATGTAGTGCGCTTTATAAGTGACATGATTGATTGATTGATTGATTGATTGATTGAGCTCATTTTGTCAATGCCTTAAACCGTCTCTGACTAGGCCTGGTGTTTTTGTTTATGTCCTGACGCATGGCTTGCATTTTATTTCTTGCATTTGGAAGCCCCTGTTTTCATCAAACCACGTTACGTAGGCTGCAAGCCATTTTCAGGCCATAAACAAACACTTCTGATGGTCACCTCTTCTTTTTCCTTCCAAATGACTCTCACCTTCCTTTCCATCCTCTGCATGCATCTTTACTCTGAGCATACTTTCCCTAACACACGCTTATGTTTGCCTTAATTACCATTGTCTTTCTGCAAATTGCCCACAACCCACTTTAAAGATAAAAACCTCACCTTCATTGGGAAGTGATACCCCTGCAATTTAACACTACCTACTCTAGCTTATATATAAACGCCACCAAACATTTGCATGAACTCACATGCCCCCCCTTAACCCGCTAATGATCACATCTAACTTCAGTTACTTTAATCTACCACAAAGAAACTGAAGTGCCTGCATCAAATGGTTTGTCTGCTCGAGAGCACCAGACTAATCCCAATAACATTGGACTAACTTAGGAATCTTTACTGCTTCAACAGTGATATGCCCTGATACCATTAAATACTGTCAACCTCTCAAGCTACAGCTGGCATTCGGCCCCAGCCCATGTGTGACCACTTTAACATCTTCTGGCTCTTTAGCCATAGGCACTTTGCATCTTGGAACTTGTAATGTCAGATCCGAGTACTGACTGAAAGCTATAGAATTTAAATAATAGGACAGGACAGGTTGAAATTGTCACACTTGACCCTGGGCCACTCAGCAACAAGACTATGTCCAAAGGTAAAAGTTGGACTTGAGTATTTCCAACTTTACACTCTCTCAAGATATGTGCATGGGAGGTAATCTGTATAATGTTCCTTCTTGAAAGGTTTAGGGTTTTAATACACAGAGGGGCTTGGGAAGAGAAACGCTTTCATTCCAGTGCAGATAATGAACATATATACCACAAAATGCTCACAGCGGCCCTGTGATAGGCACGCATTGGACTAACTGGTTGTGACATCCCACAGATTAACTTGCAAGTGCCTGGGAGCCATCCATCATCTAAAGTTATTTGTCATAGGTCAGGCCTGGTCTGATAAAGATTGCTTGCCTTTCCTCCCTGTAGCACGTCCAATGGCCTGTACTGCCTCAAACTCCCTGTCTCTCTGAATGTTAGATATCACTGTTTACAGCACGGTGCCTCGTTTTTTTCCGACTAACACAGGATTCGCTGGAGTAAAAAAAACATGCAGTAATACTACTACAACAGGGCTGCGCTGACTGCAGGGTAATGTCTTAAACAGCACACAGCTCATTGACGCATTTACTGCTCCTTCTACTCTGTACAATGCCAGTGAACATAAATGTGTGGAATAAAAGCGACACCAACAGAGTGAAAACATTATTTCAATGTAGCATAGAGCCAGTTTTGCCTGGCAAACTCTTAATCCACAACCACAGCTAAAAACGCTTAAATGAATTATGAATTGTGACTTTATTTTACCTGTTAAATGTTTTTTTTACACCGTGGCTGCGTGCCTGTGTCTCCAGACTCTGATTCTGCCTTTAGTTTATTTCAGCTGATCCCGGGGCCAAGGTCAAAAACTGAGGTCGATCAGAACTGTACTACTGAAAATAGCTCTGATCTCCATGACGTATGCAATGCCGTTACTGCCTGGTGGCAATGCGCACGAAGAGGGAAGAGAGAGTTTGCGTAGAAATCAAATGGCCATTCACTTCATTACCTAGTACCACACCCTTTCCCAACTCGTCACAGGGTGGCTGGGCCCCCACCCTGTGACGAGTTGGAAAAGGGTGGGGTGACAATGCTCTCCACTCCCTGATTGACGTGGAGGTTTAGTGATACAGGGCTTGCATTAGAAACGCCCGGGGCTCACTTTACCTCCACGTCAAATGGGGGTGGAGACTGTGTCTTGATGCTCAGTCTTTTGCCGAGCTGATGACATCACAGCCCTCAGGGCTGTGCGGTTGTCAGCCCGGCAAAGAACAAGGGCAAAGTGAAAGCCTCGTGAGTCACGTGACGTGATGGCTGCACACTAGTCAGTGTGTGTTATCAATAGGATCAGCAAACAGCATTGCAGTGATGCTGAGTGGTGCAGACACTGCCCCTTACAAGTGAGTGTGAGTATTATTTTATTTTAACAGATTTGACATTGATTCCTGTAAATGTAAAGGGGGCGGAGCCCCGATGCATCTTTCACAGAAACCGCCGCTGTCTGCAAGCTTTCCTGACTGAACCACTTGGGTAAGGGGTATTGGAACTGCATCGGGGGACACAGAGCAACGTCCTGGCGTGAAGTATCACTTTTCTACATTTTCAGTTTGATCAGAAATGTCTGCGAAGTAGGGTTAAGTCACCTGAGTGGTTTCTGCTGAATGATTCTTTTTATTTGCATATTTACAAATGTAGCTTTATGAACATCTTCTGATGAGGAGTCCCGGGACTTTTAGTGTCATCGTTTTAATGTCTTATTAGCATATCTTTGAGTGCTGTTCTTGATTTTCTGCCTATTTATTTATGCTATTCTGATTTTGTGCTTGCATGTGTTTGTATACCATTCTTAATTTTCGATCCCAGTTTGCTTCATTTCTGCCATGCTTATTTTTATGCCATTGGCTATAGCCTATTATGGTTGGCATGTACTGCATGCATTCATTTTTTGAATCAGTATCTGTTTGATAATTTGATTAGTGAATTTTACCCTTAAGTTCCTAAGTAGGAAACCCCTGTGTGCTGTTTGTGTGTTAGGCAGTGTACGGTGTGAGTGTTGCACCTTATGCAACTGTTATTTTTGTTGCTTTTTGTGGGGGTTATGTTTTTAACCCAAATGTTGCTTACTATTACTTGTGTTGGGGCATGTGTATTGCATCCCAAACACTTCTTTCAGTTACTTGTGATGGGACAGGGAAGCTGCAATCCAAACTGCACTTACATTTATTGGTGCTGGGGCATGTTGGTTGCTCCCAAACCTTACTTAATGTTGTTGGTTATGGGCAAGTGTTTTGCCCATAACCATACTTGCTTTTACATGTACTGGGGCATGTGTGTTTACACCCAGACATTACTTACTGTTGCTGGTGATGGGGCACATCATTGCACCCAAACCATACTTGCTTTTACTTGTACTACGGGATGTTTATTTACACCCAGACATTTCTGACTGTTGCTAGTGATGGTACACCTGTTTTGCATCCAAACCGTACTTACATTAATGTTGCTGGTGATAGGCATTTACGTTGGGCCTAAACCGTACTTATGTTTACATGTGTTAGGGCATTTTTACTTGCACCCTAACATTACATTGTGATGGCCTGGTGAGTTGCTACCCAAACAATATCACATTACAACTTTTTACTAGTACTGGTGATGGGGCATTTTTCTTTGCACCCAAATCTTTTGCTTTGGGCATATGTGTTGCACTTGCAGGGGCATATGTTTTGCTCTTTCTTAGATCTTCTTGTGTGGTTGGTTGATTGGGCAGATGTATGGCACCCATTGGTATTGCACCTTTGTGCTATGCTGTAGAGTCGGTGACTTTAGTGTGAGATGTCACTTTTGTTGCTCCTCTATATTTTATTGTCTGCAGAGGGGGAAAGTGTGGGAGTTTCTCCAGAGTGATGTATGTATGTATCATTCTTGACCTTGTATCATTATTTCCTTCCCTGATCTTTTTATTTTATGTATTGTATGATTGCATTTTTACTTACATCATATGTCTTCTTTTTATGATATTGAGTATTACCATCTTCTGTATTAAATTTTTTGCTCCCATGGTTTGTTCTCATCCCATGGATTTTATGTATTACTTCGTACCTGGATTCATATTTTGTATTTTTTCCATAAAGAAGGGAGTTGTGTAGTATCTTCATGTCTTTGCCATGCATTCTCTCCTTATATGTCCCCTGCTGCTCAGCCAGTGTGACTGTGAGGTACTAGAATGCTGATGTGTGCATGATTTGACTGAGTGTCAGCTGGACTGCGTGGGCTGAGCAGCAAGGATGCTGCTCCCAGTGGGGCCTTTCTGATTCCTTACTACCATCTTCTACTTGTAACCTGAGATACTTATCTTAAAGAATAAAGCATCCTGTTATCACCTGTTCTACTGGCAACCCTGCATCTTCATTTACCACAGTAAGTCTACATCTACGTGCAACTTTCCACTTCGAAAAAGTGAATAGCACAAAGTGGAGATTTACACTTAGGTGTAATAGCAGATGTAGATAGACACATGAGTAAATATACACATTTATTTTTAACAACATTTTGCTCTTTTAGCTTAAAAGGGAACTTGGTGGCACTCATTAGGTTTTGCAATAAAAAAGATTTCTTGGGGCATGGCCACAGTCAAACACGTTCTGACCAACTATAGGTCTTTCTCGAGACAAAGGTACTTTGCAGAACATAGGCTTTCTCTTCTTTTTATACATTCCCCAATTGTGTGACAGTAGAAAAATAATAACACAAAAAAGATTTTTACAAATTTAATCATCACATTGTGGCATTTGACACAGTGACACAAGCCACTTACCCGAACTCCAGGCAGTTCCGATGGGTGATTACTGAACCCTACTCCCTGTGAGAACTAACCTCGGTAGCAGCTTCTGAACACTGCACCGGGGGAAGGTCCCGAAGGGAAGGGGGATTGTGATAAAGAAAGTAGACAAACAATACGTTCTGGAAACTTCTTCTCATTGGGATGAGCAGGTATCAGGTATACATGGGGATGTGAGGGTTCTAGTACACAACTCTGGGACCAGGTACGCAGGTCAGCATTTTAGATCTGTGGAGGACAGTTACAATTAGTACAATGTCTTTCGGCACAGTTTAATATATTGGTCAAATAGTTCTTCAGTACAATTGACATACCAAGACTCCCAATAAACCAAGTGAGATTTTTGAATCAGACAATGAGTTCTTCCACCATAGTGATCAGGGTATACACAAGTTAATAATGAGTTAGTCCAGAAAAATTAGATCAAGCACACTATGTTAAAACTGCACACCAGAGTTACTTTCAGTTTGACACATACATGCATCTTCAGCAGAACCAATTATAACAAAGTCTTTTTGTAACAGAAGTCTTTATAACCAAGTGTCTTAGATGTATTCAACAAAGGGCACACAAGCACATGCATCAACCATTTTTGCGAGCGCAAACGGTGCGATTCGCAAAAATCGGCCGTTTGCGCCCGCAAAAATGGCATTTGCGATGCATCAAGGTTCAAGGCACTCGCAATTTGAGAATTCGCAATTAATTGCGAGTTCTCAAATTGCGATAGCATTTAAGGAATCGCATTTTGCGATTCCTTAAATGCAATGCAAGAACCACTTTGAAGTAGCGATTTCGCTACTAGGGGGCGCAAATTACCATTAAGTTGAACATGATGGTAATTTGCAAAAACTTTGAAAAATGCACTAAAGTGCATTTTTCAAAGTTGTAGGTTACACACACATGTCCTTGGGACATGTGTGTGCGCAACATTTGTGCACAGATCAATTTCAGGGGTGCAACAGGGTGTCCTTTTGACACCCTTGCACCCTTGAAATTGCATGCGCAATTTGCGAGTACCAATTGGTACTCGCAAATTGCGCATGCAATTTCCCATTCATTCCTATGGGCCTGTAGGCCAATAGGAATGAATGGGAAGCCATTCCTTATTTGCGAGTCGCAAATAAGGAATGTGTAGGAATTGCTATTTTTATAGCGATTCCTACATGCATAGGCTTTGCGAGTCCTTAATTGCGATTCCTTAAAAATCGCAATTAAGGACTCGCAAAATCCTACCTTGTTGCATGTGCCAGACAGTTTTTAGAATGGCATATCCATGAGCCAACAGAGTAATTGTGACAGCGCTGTGAATCCTTTTTAGGCAAATAAGTACCCTGTGTTAGGCGCTGTGCAGCGCAAGGTTCGGTTTTTGTTTTGCCAAGTTTTTAAGCACCAAGCACTGCTGCACATATATCAAGCGCTAATGGTTGAAACAAGGTACCTTGTAAGTCTTTTAGCGAGGTCCTGGTGCGACTAGTGCGAGCGCAGCACCAAAAATACCTGTGTAATAATCTTCTGTCTATTTTCTTTTCAGGTTGATCTGAGGCGAGCACAAACGAGTAGCTGCAGGAATTTGGAGCACGGTCAATGCTGAAATTGTCAAGTCGGAGCAAGTGCACAGTTGAGTGACGTAGTCCGATGAGGCCAAGCGATCTGCGTTGAGCGGATGTGGTTTAAAGAGCCCCGCCTCTCTGAAAATGGCCGTTGGTGCACGAGGCGGGCGCAGCAGCACGTGGAGGGCACGGTTTGTTCTCTCCTACTGCAGCCCATTTTTTCATGTGCAGCCACACATGGTTTCTAGCAGTTGATGCAAATGCATGTGTTAGACAGCATGAGCTGACTTAGAGGGTTCTCGTAGTTCCTTCCACTGTCACCAGGGAACCGAGCAGTGTTTAGGAAGGTTTATGCTGCAATCAAGCAAGTGTTCATAAAATAAACATATGATGCAAAAACGTATACACAAAGTTTACCCACTACGACAAGGTATTTCAATGCATAAACCGTACATTAACACACAGGGGAGGGGGGCCCTTTTACAATGAACTTGGGCATAAATGCATTGTGGTGTGTGCAGACATGGTGGTCATGACACTCAGTTTACATTGGCTTACTATGTTACACATGTCTCCTTATCCTAATACTCTCATTATGATCTAGTGTTTCACATAGCCTCTTAGCTGTTAAATCAACAGGCATTACCAATGTGTGTCTTTGTGTTGACAATAAACCCCTTGTGAAATGCTCTTATTTATCCCCTAAGTAAACATTAAAAACATTTCATAGTGACTTGAATTATTCGTAATATCACTTAAGTGGGCTAAGTCACATAACCACATACCGTCAAAACATTTGTACATGCTAATATTATAAAGCTCCAATAGGGATAGGACGTCATTATTGACATCATTCAATCCTCAAACCTAATGTTCCTATATATACGTCACCCATAATATTCAAACCAGGTACAACTAAATGATACCTGTATTGTCAGTCCACATTCTTCTTATAATTAAAGTCTATTCTGATGTGCTTTAAAGAGCGAGAGATGCAGAATTCAAAATACAATATTTATAGTTCGGCTTTGGAGAGAAAAGCATTTGTGTAACTCATTTAACTGTTTACACAATTATTGTTGATACACAAATAGCTCTTCACCAATATTCAAACCTCTTGGCTGTTTAGTATCAAATAATAAGATATACTAAGACTTCAGTTTCCCCAACGCCACCCTCTCTGTCTCCTTCACTTTCATGTTTTTCCACTGTAACAACACCAAAGTAGATCAACTTCTCACAATCACATTCATGAAATTCTTTAAAATGTTTTGCTACAGAGTAGCTAAACTCTTCACTCGAAATAATACATCTGTTTCCTAGAATTTACCATCTTTCTATTTGGTGATTTAGTCTTCCTGTAACCTAAGGCACTGTGATGATAGTTTAAAAGTGAGAAAGTAGGAAAAGCTGTGCCAGATAAACACTTTCGCCCTATATTTCATGTGAACTTTTTAGGTGCACTAGTGGAGAGGTGTGGTGCAGCGGCCAGGGCAGCTGACTTCGGAGCACAGGGTTCACGGTTCGAGCTCCGGCGGCAGCTCAGCTCAGCACCATGTGACTCTGGGCAATAGCTCACTTAATTTCCAAGACGGCCCCCAGCGCCTTGAGACCCATAAGGGTGAGTAGTTCGCGCTTTACAAATACGGATTTAGATTTTTTTTTTTTAGATTGTTATTTAATCTGCTGTTTTTGCAATGGCGCGAATTGGAACATTTCCTCCAAAAGGCATGATAAAACTCACGTTACGGGTTGTTTCATGCTGTAACAGCCACTCCTGTACAGGTGTCATAAGCTGTATCAGCTTCCTATTCTTACAAAAAATGTTTTACATACTTTACTCTTAATTGGTTTTGTGAATATTTATATTTTATTATTTTTTCAAACATCAAAAAATAATTAAATTTCAACCAAAATCTGAAAGGGGCTAGAACACATTTAGTGATAGTTAATGTCTTCTTAAAAGAAAATACCCTTTAGTATCTAATTTTTTGACTGTAAGCAACTCCTAATAATTTTCATTATTTTTAATGGACTTTGTCATTGACCAGGATTTGCAACTTACATAAATGATCAACAAGCTACATATCAATGCTGTCACCAGTGCAAGCAGAGCAGCATCTTTGGACAGAGGAGCTGTGAAGTTGCAACCAAATTTTGCTCTTGAGATTCAAGATGCTTTTTCAATAAAGGCAGCAGGATGTGACCACTCACCTCTCTAACCTTGAAGCAGCAGTCATGAGATAATCTCAGTTAGCAGACTTTCACAAAATGTGGGAGAGGTGGTTAGGGTAGAGGATTCTGGGGAATGTTATGTTAAATCCAGTAAAAGGGTTCACAAAGTTACTGTTCTACAGCTGAGTTTCTAAAAGATATTTCATCATGTCTTTTAATTATTTTGAAATTCAGCTGACTCCAGGTTTTTCTACACAAACTCACCTTCTCACATCACTCAATATATAAATTTTTTTGGCACCACACAGGAAAATCGAACTCTCTCTTCTCTTAAACCTTTAATTAAAGTAGCATGTGTCTCAATGTCCAAACATGAGACCACATTCCTGGTCTCCTGAAAATGAGCATGCTTATGTCTTGAAACCAAATTCTCCTAGCAGGCTTCTGTCTAAATGCAGTCATGGAACCACACGTATGGATCTACTACTATCCTCTGGAGGAAGCCACATTGACAAGGGTCTGAATCTGGGTGAGGCATAATCTTTTATAAGGGCTCCAGGTGTCATCTTACATAAGGGCTTCAACCAAGATGGTGATTAGATCTAGTGGGTACTGCAAAATCCTGTGAGACCCAAGATGGCCACAGAAAGTATGGGATGTCCTTTCTTGTGCCTCTTCTTTCCAGCAACACCGGGCATACAGATACAGGACCTTGAATATCCAACCTCAGGTCCAAAATGTTATAGACTGCAAATTTTCATCCCATGCCCCTGCTTTTACATCATGAACTTACAGTCCAATTTCCAGCTGCCACATGCTGTTGGTTCTGATTATGGCAAACCCTTCAAGGGACCAATTCCAGGGTTCTGGGTGTTAAATGTTCTGGAGGCCGGACACTTTCTTATTGCAAGCTAACCAAAATAAAGTAATATCAGTGTATTTTGTATATATTAAAGTTAGATTATACTATGGTGTTCCAAAGGAATCATTTTTGGGGTAATATTTGCAATGATACCTTCTCTGCATTCTCATGTCTCACAGTTGGCCTCTTTGTTTATTTATTTCATGGGCATAGGGTGACAGATCGCTTTACAACATAGTACAGTGATACGTAGAACAAGTATAAATAAGCAATTTACACTATCAGTGGGATTAATAGTATCGCACGTACAGGTGAGGGAAACATTTTGCATCAGAGAGACATTTTGCACTATTCGGATTCCAACAATGGGTGCAGAACAGTACGTGCTCGAAGAAAGTGCTGTTTGAGATCCCTCTTTAAAGCAAAGTTGATAACAGCGTATGCGTAAGTCACTAGCAAACTCAACATACATTTAGAATTTTAAATAGCTAAAAACGGTTTAATATTAAATTCTTCGACACAGCTGAATTACTATTATTTACTTGATCAAAGATAGAGTTCCCATAGAACCAAAAATGTCTGAACTTTCCCTGGTTCACTGGTCATTTACAGACCTTGGGAGGCCAGCTTGCGGCATTATGTAACTGATGTATGTTTTCACTCAAGGTTTTCAAGGCACTCCATGCAAGCAGTGAGCTGATTTCTTAAGTGGGAGCCCAGATGCTTCTACTCTTTGTGAAGCCTTATTAGTATAGTATGTTTTACGGACTTAAGGGATTTCCCAATGACTGACTATTTCACATGTGATCAAAGATATCTTCTTTTGGTGATATATGATGTGAAAATTAAAACATGGCTTTTTAAGCAAGATTAACGGTGCTTCTCTCAGCTACATCCCACTGGAGGTGCAGAGCGCCAGGATACTCCTTGGAGTAACAGTGCGCTTTAGAAATGCAGTTTACATTACATTACTATGAAAGGCTCAAGCTGAATGGCTTTTCGTGAAATAAGTCATTACGAGCCAGATACACTAAGTGATTTAGTGTTTGCAAACCCTGCAAACTGAAAAATTACAGGCCCTGTGACATCTAAATCACTTTTACAAGTGCCCAGAAACTATTTTGCGCCAGGGACATCTTTTTCCTACTTGTAAAATAGATATTGCGAGTCGGCAGTCAAGGCATCAATTGGTTACAACTGTAACTTCAATTGCAAACTATTAATCTTTAACCAAATCCCAATTTAGGGTGGTAGCCGATTTACAATGGGGTCCCCTTTGAGACCCGCCCCCTTTGAAAATAGGGTTAGCAGGTTCAGAGAGCGGGATTAAGCAGCAGTCCAGGTGGCAACTGCCTGCTCTCACTGAAATTTTCCAAAACAGATTTTTTTTTTTTAAAGTAGCCCGCTTCCTTTAAGGAAATCATTCTATTTAAAAATAAAAAGATATCTGTTTTAGGATACAGTAACAGGAATGGTTTCCTGCTGTAGCCAATTGCAGTGGACCACAAAATGCAATCTACCAAATGAATAATAATTAGGCAAGTCATTCTGCTACCTCCTGGGATTCCTTATTTTGGAAGCAGATCTATTAGTAGGTAGGTTGGGTCATACAATAAAATACTGGTCTCAAAGTTGGTACGCAATTTGCTACGGCTTTTTGCCACTCGTTTGTATGTCTAACTGGCTCCATAGTACTTAAAGGCCTTTTCTGCTGCAGTCATGTGGTGCTTTGGCTGGTCGGAATTAGCACAGGGTCATCCTTTTTAATCGTCCAACTGTTTTACCAGTTTTATAATTAATTTAATTTTTTGTGCCTCTGCCAGGCAAGAGCATCCCTCATATTTACATTTCGAGAGGAACTAAATTGCAGAACGGTGAAAATGAATTTACATTTTACCTTTTGTAGTTAGGGTAAAACAGTTCTTGTTTCTGGCCTCTTGAAGTACGTGAAGTTTTCTCGTGTATTTTCCTGTTTTGTGAATGGTTAGAAAGGAGAGGGACATATACCATAGACGCAAGCCAAGGCACAAGTAACCTTTGGACATGTTCCTGGCTTGTATTGAAATCTAACTAAGAAAGCCTTAGCAGTAACTTCTGACACTGTGAAGACTGGAAACACTTCCGCATGGAACCCCAAAAAACATAATCCACCCTCCATGGTAGCACCAAATGGTTCCAGAGAATTATTGCCAATCATGCTTGGCCGATATGTAAACGATGCATAAATCAATAACTTGCAAACTTCAATCCATGATTGGCATATAGAGTTGCCTATTTTGTTGATTTAGAACATCCTTTAGAGGAATGCATCAAAATAGATGCATATTTTAATTCTTCCCGCTGTAACCAGCATGTCATAATTCAAAAGTTGTTTTGCATAGTCGCCAGTCTATTACCCTACATATTTTACAAAATATAAAAGAACGATTGCAACATTCCACTCAGTTTTAAAATTGTTCACTTCGCAATTAAATCGTTTGCAATTTCAATAAATTCAGTGTTCTTCTCCGTACCTCCACAAATAAAAATATAATTTAAAATGTTAAATATTACACTTCTTCTTGCTAAAACGTTTTACTTATGTGCAATTTGTAAGCAATAGAAACTGTACTTTCGTTTTTTGTTTTTAACACCAAACAAATCTTATGTAGCTTTCTCTGATGTTGACAAAATGCTTAGTGGACGTTCAAGGACCGAGCCATTAACAGAACACAGATATTAGGGGCCTTCCCAAAGTGACAATGATACTCTGAAAGTGAATCCACCTCCACAAGGGAAGAGGTTTGGTTATAGAGCTGCCTATGTCTTTTCCTGAACATCAAAAACTCCACGATTTCAAAGAAAATTGGGTCTTGTATTGCTATGGGTTGCATGGGTGCTTGTCCAATAGCTTATGCTGCGTTGTACCGCTTTGCGTCTCGAAACATTATAAATAAGTCCCTAAATGTCTGGGAATGCAAAGTAATTACTTCAATAATAAGATGATTGTCATTTTTTTTAAAAACAAGCTGTATTAAAGTTGTTTGTTGTATGCAGTGGGGGACGCCAACAAATATCCTTGTGTGTTCTATATCTATCTTTCAAAAGTAACAATACTGTGCTTTGTTCTTTCCCCATCAGATACCCATTAAGATTCTGGGCTAGATGTACGAAAGTTAGGAATAACGCTTTCCTAATTGTGATTCCCTGTGAATCGCAATTAGAAATCGCTGTTCCGAATGTATGAAACTCTTTTGAGTTTCATTAGCAATTAGTAGTGGGTTGCAAATAGACCTAATGAGGTATGTCGCAATTTGTGATCCATTAGAAATCGCAGCCATGATAGGGATGGTGGCCTGCTGGGGTCAGCAGACCACCATGTCTGTGATTGCTTTTAAATAAGGCAATTTTGGTAGCCCATTTTCCTTAAAGGAAAACGAGATGCATTTAAAAAGAAAGAAATGAAACTTTGAAGTTTCATTTTTTGACAGTAAGCAGTGGACCACTGCTCTTAAAAAATGTCTCTTCAACCATTCTCAAAGGGGAAGGCGTACCTTGGGGACCCCTTTGCGATTCAGTAACAGGATACCGAATCGCAATTTGGCCTTTGTACATCCCTAAAGGAATTTGTGCTGGGGCAAATGGCTCGATTCTGCGAATCGGGCCATGTGCGACCTAAGAAATGCTTCGTACATAAAGCCCTCTGTGTTCTTAAATATATTATGGTGATCTAGGATCCTCACATGAAAATCATGTTCAGATCCTCAGGTTTGTTTTTAGTCTGGGAGACAAATGTACAAATATGCATTTTTTCTGAATGTAAGAGACTGATGTTCCGGCAGCTTTAATCACCCTAATGGCTGAATCACTCTCAGATAAAAAAGGGAATTTGCTAGCTTCTGAGAGCCAACACATTTCACCACCTTAGCAATTTAATTCCAATTAGTTTAATAGAAGCTATCAAAATGTGCAGTTGAATTATTAGATTACAGTGGCACAGCATTCAACCTTATTAGTGTTGTTTTTATTTTTCTATAATTGCAAAAGATGCTCAGAATTAGCCCTTCTGTTATTTAATTGATGATAACTCTTGTAATGTCAAATAAATAAATTACGTTCCTCTATCATTGATACAATTAAACTACCCACTGAGTCGTTGACGAACCATTCTGAAGTAAACATTTAGACTATCTGTACCAAGGGCTTATAAACAGTGTATGCTATTTTTTGTCTGAGGTATAGCCCTAAAAACGATGAACATTTGAGACAACCTTGAAAGATAAAGCAACATAGACCTGACAAATTAACACAATTGGCAAGCATTGCAAACATGACCAGCCCCCTGGACAAATTGTCCATTCCTTACTGTTTATCTGCTTATGAACGTCAACTGACCAAAGTACCCTATTTTAAGAAAAGATTGCACTTTATTCTTGCAGGCTAATTCGGATGGGGAAGGATCATTTTTTCCATTGCGTCTAATCATTTTCTGTGAAGCCATTAACGCTCCATATACATTCTTCTATAATTTGGTTGATGAATTCAACATAAAATACATGAGATTCTGCAATCCCTGTATAAATGCAAGTCTCTAATTCCTTTGAAATGTCAGACAGGAACTGTAAAAAGTTACTGCAGTTGAGTTCTGACATCACAATTCCTGCTGCCAGAAGCAAGCTGAAAGGCAGGTCAGGCATTGGAGCAGCTGTTTACAGTAAAAAAAGATGTTGCTTTTCTTTCTTCTGCTCTATCTTACTAGCTTACAGTGACAAGCAAAAAGAGCATGTTAATTTTTTGAACTCCTTAAATAATTCTAGAAAAGTTAGAATCGTTCTGCATGTTCTGCACATTCTGAGCCACTGCAGCTTTTTTTTTAAAACTGACTTGTATTGAACTTTTTCTAATATCGTTTTGCAGGAAATATCTAGCAGATTTTTAATGTGTTTAATTTTCTATTTTATTCTTCATGTTAGCAAACATGCTCACTATTTCATATGAAAGAACAACGCACCAAGGTTTTAAGTGGTTTGTTGGAAACCATGTATTATATGGGATAAAGTACCCCACTGTACATGATAAGGAGTTCCATAACTTTATAAACCTGATAAGGAGTCCATAACCTTATAAAGGAACTCCTTTTGGGCATCATTACGCTATATGGTTGTGGAACTCCTCGTGACTTGCAAAATCCTTATAATGTACAGCAGGGAGTACTTGATCCCTTAAATGAATTCAACAAATCTATTTTTAGCGGAATTCCTCCACTCCTCTAAACAAAGCCTGGGTGTAATTTAAATTATACCTTCACAATTTGCGTAATTTGGGGAATTTCATGTTACACTTGTAATGCAGAATTCCTGAAATTACACCATTGCGCTAAATCATCTAATTACGTGGCTTTGACAGACATTTTTTATTGCAAGCACGCATGAATAACACAAATGGTCAGAATGCCTGCTGTTGTTGCTCATATCACTTGTGCTTTTTACGCCATATTGTGACCACAATATCGCAATAGTACTGAATGACAGATGTGAATTTTGATTAATTTTACCTGATTTTGCATATTTTGTTTGAAATTTCGTGTTAAAACAGAAAAGAAAATCACCCCTACTTTAACTACCCAATGCTCTTTTATTTTATTTTCTTAGGTCTTTAACAAAGTTAATCTCCTTAAACATTTCTCAGAGGTCGCAATTTTATAAGGTATGCTTCCTATTAACCCGGCCAATTAGCAGAGTTGAGAATTAGTTCACCCCAGTGTCAAATGTAATGCCAGGGAGATGTTTCAATTAGTTGCCTGTACTTCCCCATAAAGGTGGGTCTGCCTCAAAGTTAGACCACCACTATATCACATGCAATATATCATATTATAAAAATATTGCATCCACTATATTGGCCTAACCACTACATCGCAAGGTAAGTCTAGGTAAGTAGAAGGTAAGTAATACATTTGTTCTTATCTGGGAGTCAGAAAGCAGTGTTGCCACCACTGATAAAAGTCTCTGTTTTTCTGAGTTCTACTTGATCCAGTGAGTGCCCTACAACTCTCTGGCTGCCAAGAGACAGCGTTGTGGGAAAAAATAATCATCAAAGGTATGTCCACTCAGTCTAACCAGAAGTTAAGTATTATCCAAAATTGTGTACAAATGGAGACAGTGTGATCAAATAAAGAGCACCTAGTGATCTTCCTTAGGGTCTAGGTGAATACAGTGATGGGCACATTGCTTGGGCACCTGGCAGGTTCTATTGCTGGCAGGAGAAGCAAACAAACCAAAGGCTATGACTTGAACTCTGTCGGTGAGGTCTGAGACAAAGAAACTTGAGAGTGTAGCTGAGATACCCGCATTTTCAACTCATTGTTTAGAAGCTTACATACAATACATTGAAAAGATATTAGGGAACAAATATAACAGTGCAATTGGCACAGAGTAGCACAAGTAACGTAATGATAAAATGTTTAAAAATGTCCCCTAAGGAACCTACTATTGTTTTTCCCTTTTTTCTCCTGCATACATGACACTCAGGTTTCAGCATCTAGGGAAGTCATGCTGGCTGATACACAATTCGAAAGCCAGTTTCAACAAGCAGTGGGTGAGGGGCTGACCCAATGAATGTAATAGACAGCCAATGCTATTGAAGTGAGAAATAAAGAAAGAATAGTGGGAAATTGTGGAGTGACATATTTTCTCTTATAAATGCTACAAACAGACTATGTATGAATATTAAAGGAGGCATATCGTGCTCTGTTACCACAATGGAAAGAATTCATTATTAAAGTATCTTTGACAGGCGGATCTCAAATACGGAGGCGAGTTTCCAATACTGTTTTAAACTGTGGAAGAATTAAGGCACAGTGAACTAGGGCTGCAGTACAAAGCATGTTTAAATCATCTCATCGGAAAAAGACGAGAATTAAAGTTCAGTAGTTAGTTGCAGCAGCAAAGGACCATTAAAGAGTCATGCACTTTTCATCATGGAATATTTCAAAACTAGAATCATCTTGCTGTGAATCTTGTCCTCCACTATATTAACTTTTGAAATTGAGAGCAAGTTGGCACAAACTGTGTTGGCACTAGGAAAAGAAGGGGTCTGTCACTGGCAAAGCAAAGGGTCTGTCCAAGGCTTTTTCACTTGGTTGCATTTCCTAAGACATATATCAGTCGTGGCAGTGACAGTGAAAGTGGCACATCAAACCAATCAAAAGAGAACCACATTAAACAGATCCTAATACCTTAGACAGCAGATCCACATTATGTGCCTGGAAAATGTGTATGAAAGTGCGATGTTACCCTCGCCCCACTTGTGGCTCGATTCCAAATTATTTGTGATCAAGTATGGAAGTGCTCCACAGAGTAATCAAACAACAGCTGTATGTGCGGGGCTGGTGCGGGTATGACAGCTTCTCTACCAGAGTTGAGCAGCCACCAACTGAGGAGTTGTTGGAGAAGCTGAGGGACTAGTACCTAGAAGCCTGCCTTCCTGCTCAGAGAGGAAAGGAAAGTGTGTGGCAGTAGGCAAAGCTGACCAGGAAGAGAAGCCTAGTGTGCTTCTGGGGAGTGGAGCACCCAGAAGTAGCTGACTGCTGACAGAGAGCACAGTCCATCCTAACCCGAAGACTCCAGGGACCCTCCTTTTAGCATTGCAGCTCCCAACCTGAGCTGCTTAAAGAAGTATTCATCAAGTCACTATCAGCCTACTTGATATTACCACCCTCAACACTGAGGGCCTAGTGCTGCCACTGCCGAGGAAAAAGTTTGAGATAATTTAAAGATTTATCTGGTAAAATCAACAGCCAAAACACATTTAAGATTCATGAAAATTGCTGCTTCAAATTGTGAAAGGAAAAAATGTGCACTTTATTTTTTAGAATTAATTCTGAGAAAGAGAACCCAGTTCCCAAAACAGTGAACGCCAAATGCAACAAAAAATGAAAGAAAATGTGTGGCATGTTTTACTCAATACAATGAAAATATGGAAATGTTTTTCTATTTGTTTGTCCACGGGTTTATGCAACGGGTAATACATATTCAAGTGAGATAAGACAAAAGCCAAGCTTGATCAATTCTCCAAAGAGGTTCGAACCTGAAAGTGTAAAGGGGACACTTTAACCACCAGGTTCTTCTATTCCCATACCCCCTTCCCCATGAGAGGCTCTTGGGTTCTTCACTATTCATTTTTGGTTTTCCACCTTGATAGCCTGACAAGGGAGTGGATGGGTCCATGTTGCCTAAAGATTTAACAGGTTAGGTGCCTTGACAGTGCTTGCACAAACTGAACAATTGTGCCTAACTGCCTAACGTGAGCAGGGGGCAATTGCTCCTTCTGAAAACACACGCTTTGCCAATTTAAATTTATTGGGCAAAACACTATTTAACTGAGCTATGGGACAAACTTAGGGATAATCGATAGTCATCAGCACCTGTGCCTAGCCTACGCTTGTATCCATATGTTTGCCTGTGTGCTGAGCTCTCCACACTAAGGGCCATATGTATGAAGCCAATTTGCGATCGCAAACGCCGAAATTTGCAGAATTTCGGCGTTTGCAATCGCAAATTAGCAGTGTGCAATGTATCACACTGAAACCCCCTCGCAAAATAAGGAATCGCAAATTTTGCGATTCCCTATTTACGATTGCATTTAAGGAATCGCTAATTGCGATTCCTTAAATGCAATGTAAGAAGCACAAAAAGTGCAATTTGGGCTTAAGGAATGCAAATTACCACCAACTTCAAGTTGGTGGTAACTTGCGATTTCACTTAAAAATGCACTTTTTTGCATTTTTTAAAGTGCCATGTGGCGCACATACATGCCCTTAGGGCATGTATGTGTGCCACATGTGCACACATGCACATTTCAGGGTGCAACAGGGTGTCCTTTTGACACCCTGGCACCCTTGAAATTGCATTCTCAATTTGCGATTCTCTAATTGCTAATCGCAAATTGAGAATGTCTTCCCATTTATTCCTATGGGCCTCTAGGCCCATAGGAATGAATGGGGAGGAATTCCTTAATTGCGAATCGCAATTTGCAATTAAGGAATATGAAGGATTCGCAAAATTTATTGCAAATCCTACATACATCTCGTTTTGCGATTCTCAAATAGCGATTCTCTAAAATTCGCTATTTGAGAATCGCAAAACCAAACTTTCAGACATATGGCCCTAACTCTCTGAAAATACTTTGACTGTTCACCCTCTCTACCCTAACACTCAAGTGCAAAAAATGTTATACTTGGCCCAGTTTGCAGAGCCATTGTAGGGTGGATCCCAGGACACCAGTGGAAAACAATCTTAACCACAACAGTTTGGGCCCAGTAGCCTCTGACTGCCCTGTGGGCCCCTGAGGAGCACCTCAAACTGCAAACATTATGTGCTGATGGAAACCAATCTTGCTAGAGCATCTTAAGGTACATTAAGTTGCCACTGACTCTCCCTTTCCCCATATCACATTTTCAAATATTTTCATGCAATTGATATGAACTTTAGCTATACATCAGAGGACAAGAGGGTAAAGCACTGTATCTAAATGTGCAATTTTCACATTTATACCAATAAATTTGCACATATGCAGTTTCCATGTACATGCCTGCAATTGCCTATTAATTCTAAACCAGACTTATTTTAGCAAGAATGACATATTCATTCTAAAATCTCACAACAATGTGCATAAGTGGGGGGATGACGGCAGACGCTTCCCACACACTCTGCCACTAGTGTGCTCCCTTGACCCTGCCCCCGGAACTTGTTAGCCAAGTGCAAGCAATGGACGTACATACTGCGGGGGCTCTAGTCGCTTTTGCTGCGGTTTCACGATTATGACAGCCCGCAGTCAAGTAATTCACTCAGCAACACATTTTTGGGGAAACAGCTAGAACGCTAGGTGAGAAGCAGCAGCAGCAAGGAGAATCAAGGAGAATCAAGATCACACTACCGGAGGCCAGATTCAAACGGCCAGGAAACTGTAAAGGGTCGTAGAGAATGGACAAGGGACAACGTAACCCTCCGGAGTGAAGGTGAGTGCACAGCAGTGAGTATTCGAGGCAGGACGGGCTCAACTCTGGTTGGGTTATTGAGTCCTGAGCAACCAGCAGTACTTGGGTTATTGCTGCAAAAGTTTTTGTTTTGGAGCAAACCGGCAAGAAGCACGCTGCCATAAATTGAATAAATGAATGATTCTCGATACTGCAACACCACATTATGCACACCTTGCAGCACAAAACAGTCAATACTATATCTGTAATACTGAGCCAGTCCACTCCAGCTCCAAAGATGAAGTGCAGGGAGTGGGAGAGAAATGTCAGAACTGCAGGTATCAAACTTATCTATAGATCCAGAATCTCTGGACAGCCTGGCAATAGTAATGGCAATAGTAATGGTCTAACAGAAAGGATCAGCCCGACTTGTCCTAAGCAATATCCCTTGTTTTTGAAACAAACAAAAATACAACAAGAGCCCCGGGCAGCTCTCCAAGCACAGGTTCAGCTGGCGGCAACTACAAGAGACAAACTAGTCCATCTAGAGGCTCTATATCTCTGACCCAGGAAGCTACACAAAGCCCTTCCTCAGACACTGGAAAGAAGGCATTAAATAAAGCCTCATCATAAGAGAAGGAAGAGAGGGGGGTCAGTCAAAAGCATGCTTGCTACCATACTCGAAGAGATAAGAGACTTGAAAGCATCGCAAGCACATGGAAATGCAATGCTTCATGAAAGACTTTCAAAAATGGAGAAAAAAATTACCCTTATTCCGGAAAGATTGAAAGAGGCAGAGAATCGTGTTTCAGATTTGGGGGACAAGGTTGCAAGCATGCAGCAGGAGGTTATTCAATTGGAGAAAAGCAAAAACCAGATTGAGAATACATTGCAGGACTTAGAAAACTATAATAGGCGATCTAACCTCAGACTGATGGGCATCCAAGAGGGGAGTGAGGATACTCAAGTATTGAAATGGTCTGAGACAATTTTGAAGAAAGCAATGCCAGAACTGGATGGAGATTTGACTATTACTACAGCTCACAGGGTACCGGCTCAGAAACATGCGAATGCAAAGTATCCGCGTACAATATTGTTAAATTTCGCAGACAATCGTATCAAGGAACACATTTTAAACACTGCTATTGCAAAGAGAATATTTTCAACCCCAGAAGTGCCCCAATTTAAAATATTTCAGAGATGTTTCAAATTACGGTGTGGAGATGCAGATAATTTGTAAAAATGATTGATTTGTTTAAGGCTAAGGGTGCTCAGACATCCATTGTTCAACAAGCCAAGCTTAAGGTTTTAGCAAAGGGATAATTCTTCTTGTTTAGCGACGTCAGGGATGCTCAGGGACTTCTTATGAAAATGTCTAATTAGATTTCAATTCAATTGATTGTCTTGGCCACAAAGGGCACTGCAATGTACAATGGGTAGGCATATTGAAGGGGTGGGGGACCCTTCTGGAAGCAGATTCCAGGGGGAGGGAGGTATGAGCGCGAAAGGGTGCAGCTCAATGGCACCCAGGCCAAGGTGGGGTAGGGAAAGGAGGTGTGGGCAATCCTTCCACAGGGGGGATCACGGGCTGGGGGTCAGGGCTTTCAGGGATGTGGGGGTGAAGCAAGGGTAAAAAAAAGGAGAGTTCATGGTCATTAATTTTTTAAGGTTGGCTGCGGTCAAGAGAAATCGGAAATGTTGAGACAAGAACATTGTAATTATGACAAGAGGAGAAAGAGAAGTAGAGGAGAGACAGGGCAAGAGTATCAAGATGGAAAGGCAGGTTAAGGCAGGTTAAGGAACACAACACTTTCTTACTGTACAATGCGCAATGCATTTTGGGGAAGAGTATCAAGATGGAAAGGCAGCTTAAGGCACAAAACACATTTTCATTGTACAATGTACAATGCACTTTTCCATTGGAGATTTCTGTCATTTTACGTATCCTCAATGCGGCAATATTAAGTTGTAATATGTCATATAAGAAAGTTATTTTAATGGACGTCACTTTTCAGGCAACGTACGATGCACTTTATCTGGGCTGGGGGAAGAATATTGGCAGCCTTAGCTCACAAGCCACTTTCTTTGTTTTTAGTGATACATATGTCAATAACACAGGAAAGTATTCTGGATAGAGCGTGCAGTATTTTCAGAAGCCAAGATGTATAAAGAGGTGCTGAAGATAATATCACTAAATGCTATTGGTCTTAATAACAAACGAAAGGCACAGGCAATAGATATATGAATGAGAGGACATTGTCCAGACATTGTGATTCTACAAGAAACACACTTCGCGAACAAAAAAGACGGTATGCTTAAAATCCTTTGACAGTGGGCTGTTTTTCAATGTTCATTAACCCCTTCGCTGCTAGGCCTTTTCCCCCCCTGTGCTAAGCCCTTTTTTGGCTATTTGGGGTAGTTCGCGCTTAGGCCCCTGTAACTTTTTGACCACATAAGGTATCCACGCCATATTTGCGTCCTTTTCTTCCAACATCATGAGGATTCTAAAGGTACCCAGGGTTTGTGGATTCCCCTGGAGGGGACTCAGAAATTAGCCAAAATACAGCAACATTTTGTGTTTTTTGGAAAAATGGGAAAAAGGGCTACAGATGAAAGCATCTGGTTTTTCCCTGCAAATGGCATCAAAAAGGGGTTGTGGTGCTGAAATCACCATCTTCCCAGCTTTCAGGGACAAGCAGACTTTTGTCAGAAAAGCAAAATTTTTACACAGTTTTGGCATTTTTCTGGGACATAGCCTATTTTGCTAATTTTTGTGCTTTCAACCTTCTTCCAGTTAATGGTAGAAATGGGAATGAAAGCAATAATGGATCCTGGAAAGCTATACATTTTTGAAAAGTAGACAAAATTCTGAATTCAGCAAGGGGTCATTTGTGTAGATCCTTCAAGGTTTCTTTATAGAAACTAACAGTTGAATATAGGAAAAATTGAAAATTAGTTGAAAAAAGCAGCTATTTGTGCCAACGTTTTCACCTGTAACTTCTTCAAATTATAAGAGCTGTTTAAAAGCAATATACCGTTACATCCGTTGGACCTTTCTGGTTGTGGGGATATATAGGACTTGTAGGTTCACCAAGACCCTGACGAACCCTGAGCCAATAACTGAGCAGCGTCTTGCAATGGTTTTTTATTATGTACCGGGTATAGAGCAATTCATTTGTGAAAATATATACATGGAAAAATCGGTATGAAAGACACCTATGTATTTCTGAAATAGGAACAAAATATAGAGTTTAGAAACAGTAGATATTTGCACATTTCCGAAATTGTGAGTACCCATACTAGCATGTGAATTATAGGTCATTTTTCAAAATGACTTCTTTTTTACACATTGTCTTTCATTTGGAAGGCAGAAACGCATCGAAAGTCAAAAGGTAATAACAGTTGCTCTACAATTCTGTGTTACCCTAAGTCTCCTGATAAAAATGGTACCTCACTTGTGTGGGTAGGCCTAGTGCCCGCGACAGGAAACGGCTCAAAACGCAACGTGGACACACTTTTATTTTTACAGTGAAAACTGACCCTTTTTTTGCAGAGTGCCTAGCTGTAGATTTTGAACGCTAGCTCTGCCGGCACCTAGGGAAACCTAGCAAACCTATACATTTTTGAAAACTAGATACCCTGGGGAATCCAGGATGGGGTGACTTGACTGGCTCTCACCAGGTTCTGTTACCCAGAATCCCTTGCAAACCTAAAAATTTGTCAAAAAAAACAAACTTTCCTCACATTTCTGTGGTGGAAAGTTCTGGAATCTGCGTGGATCCACAAATTTCCAACCCACCCCGCGTTCCCCAAAGTCTTCTGAGAAAAATGGTACCTCACTTGTGTGGGTAGGCCTAGTGCCTGCGACAGGAAACGGCCCAAAACGCAACGTGGACACACCACATTTTCAGAGTGAAAACTGACCCTTTTTTGCAAAGTGCCTAGCTGTAGATTTTGAACCCTAGCTCTGCCGGCACCTAGGGAAACCTAGCAAACCTATATATTTTTTAAAACTAGACACCCAGGGGAATCCAGGATGGGGTGACTTGACTGGCTCTCACCAGGTTCTGTTACCCAGAATCCGTTGCAAACCTAAAACTTTGTCCAAAAAAACACATTTTCCTCACATTTCTGTAGTGGAAAGTTCTGGAATCTGCGTGGATCCACAAATTTCCACCCACCCCGCATTCCCCAAAGTCTTCTGAGAAAAATGGTACCTCACTTGTGTGGGTAGGCCTAGTGCCCGGGACAGGAAACGGCCCAAAACGCAACATGGGCACACCACATTTTCAGAGTGAAAACGGACCCTTTTTTTCCAAAGTGCCTAGCTGTAGATTTTGAACCCTAGCTCTGCCGGCACCTAGGCAAACCTAGCAAACCTATACATTTTTGAAAACTAGACACCCAGGGGAATCCAGGATGGGGTGACTTGACTGGCTCTTACCAGGTTCTGTTACCCAGAATCCCTTGCAAACCTAAATATTTGTCCAAAAAAACACATTTTCCTCACATTTCTGTGGTGGAAAGTTCTGGAATCTGCGCGAATCCACAAATTTCCACCCACCCCGCGTTCCCCAATGTCTTCCGAGAAAAATGGTACCTCACTTGTGTGGGTAGGCCTAGTGCCTGCAACAGGAAACGGCCCAAAACGCAACATGGACACACCACATTTTCAGAGTGAAAATTGACCCTTTTTTTGCAAAGTGCCTAGCTGTAGATTTTGAACCCTAGCTCTACCGGCACCTAGGGAAACCTAGCAAACCTATACATTTTTGAAAACTAGACACCCAGGGGAATCCAGGATGGGGTGACTTGACTGGCTTTCACCAGGTTCTGTTACCCAGAATCCCTTGCAAACCTAAACATTTGTCAAAAAAACACATTTTACTCACATTTCTGTGGTGGAAAGTTCTGGAATCTGTGTGGATCCACAAATTTCCACCCACCCCGCGTTCCCCAAAGTCTTCCGAGAAAAATGGTACCTCACTTGTGTGGGTAGGCCTAGTGCCCGCGACAGGAAACAGCCCAAAACGCAACATGGACACACCACATTTTCAGAGTGAAAACTGACCCTTTTTTTCCAAAGTGCCTAGCTGTAGATTTTGAACCCTAGCTCTGCCGGCACCTAGGGAAACCTGGCAAACCTATACATTTTTAAAAACTAGACACCCAGGGGAATCCACGATGGGGTGACTTGACTGGCTCTCACCAGGTTCTGTTACCCAGAATCCCTTGCAAACCTAAATATTTGTCCAAAAAAACACATTTTCCTCACATTTCTGTGGTGGAAAGTTCTGGAATCTGCGTGGATCCACAAATTTCCACCCACCCCTCGTTCCCCAATGTCTTCCGAGAAAAATGGTACCTCACTTGTGTGGATAGGCCTAGTGCCCGCGACAGGAAACGGCCCAAAACGCAACGTGGACACACCACAGTTACAGAGTGAAAACTGACCCTTTTTTTCCAAAGTACCTAGCTGTAGATTTTGAACCCTAGCTCTGCCGGCACCTAGGGAAACCTGGCAAACCTATACAGTTTTGAAAACTAAACACCCAGGGGAATCCAGGATGGGGTGACTTGACTGGCTCCCACCAGGTTCTGTTACCCAGAATGCCTTGCAAACCTAAAAATGTGTCCAAAAAAACACATTTTCCTCACATTTCTGTGGTGGAAAGTACTGGAATCTGCGTGGATCCACAATTTTCCACCCACCCCACGTTCTCCAAAGTCTAACGAGAAAAATGGTACCTCACTTGTGTGGGTAGGCCTAGTGCCCGCGTCAGGAAACGGCCCGAAACGCAACGTGGACACACCATTTTCAGAGTGAAAACTGACCCTTTTTTTGCAAAGTACCTAGCTGTAGATTTTGAACCCTAGCTGTGCCGGCACCTAGTGAAATCTATCAAGCCTATACATTTCTGAAAACTAGACACCCAGGGGAATCCAGGATGGGGTGACTTGACTGGCTCTCACCAGGTTCTTTTACCCAGAATCCCTTGCAAACCTAAAAATGTGTCCAAAAAAACACATTTTCCTCACATTTCTGTGGTGGAAAGCTCTGGAATCTGCGTGGATCTACAAATTTCTACCCACCCCGCGTTCCCCAAAGTCTTCCGAGAAAAATGGTACCTCACTTGTGTGGGTAGGCCTAGTGCCCGCGACAGGAAACGGCCCAAAACGCAACGTGGACACACCACATTTTCAGAGTGAAAACTGACACTTTTTTTGCAAAGTGCCTAGCTGTAGATTTTGAACCCTAGCTCTGCCGGCACCTAGGGAAACATAGCAAACCTATACATTTTTGAAAACTAGACACCCAGGGGAATCCAGGATGGGGTGACTTGACTGGCTCTCACCAGGTTCTGTTACCCAGAATCCCTTGCAAACCTAAATATTTGTCCAAAAAAACACATTTTCCTCACATTTCTGTGGTGGAAAGTTCTGGAATCTGCGTGGATCCACAAATTTCCACCCACCCCGCGTTCCCCAATGGCTTCCGAGAAAAATGGTACCTCACTTGTGTGGGTAGGCCTAGTGCCCGCGACAGGAAACGGCCCAAAACGCAACGTGGACACACCACATTTACAGAGTGAAAACTGACCCTTTTTTTCCAAAGTACCTAGCTGTAGATTTTGAACCCTAGCTCTGCCGGCACCTAGGGAAACCTGGCAAACCTATACAATTTTGAAAACTAGACACCCAGGGGAATCCAGGATGGGGTGACTTGACTGGCTCTCACCAGGTTCTGTTACCCAGAAGGCCTTGCAAACCTAAAAATGTGTCCAAAAAAACACATTTTCCTCACTTTTCTGTGGTGGAAAGTACTGGAATCTGCGTGGATCCACAATTTTCCACCCACCCCACGTTCCCCAAAGTCTAACGAGAAAAATGGTACCTCACTTGTGTGGGTAGGCCTAGTGCCCGCGTCAGGAAACGGCCCAAAACGCAACGTGGACACACCACATTTTCAGAGTGAAAACTGACCCTTTTTTTGCAAAGTGCGTGGCTGTAGATTTTGAACCCTAGCTCTACCGGCACCTAGTGAAACCTGGCAAACCTATACATTTTTAAAAACTAGACACCCAGGGGAATCCAGGATGGGGTGACTTGACTGGCTCTCACCAGGTTCTGTTACCCAGAATCCCTTGCAAACCTAAACATTTGTCAAAAAAACACATTTTCCTCATATTTCTGTGGTGGAAAGTTCTGGAATCTGCGTGGATCCACAAATTTCCACCCACCCCGCGTTCCCCAACGTCTTCCGAGAAACATGGTACCTCACTTGTGTGGGTAGGCCTAGTGCCCGCGACAGGAAACAGCCCAAAACGCAACGTGGACACACCACATTTTCAGAGTGAAAACTGACCCTTTTTTTCCAAAGTGCCTGGCTGTAGATTTTGAACCCTAGCTCTGCCGGCACCTAGGGAAACCTGGCAAACCTATACAGTTTTGAAAACTAGACACCCAGGGGAATCCAGGATGGGGTGACTTGACTGGCTCTCACCAGGTTCTGTTACCCAGAATGCCTTGCAAACCTAAAACGTTGTCCAAAAAAACACATTTTCCTCACATTTCTGTGGTGGAAAGTACTGGAATCTGCGTGGATCCACAATTTTCCACCCACCCCACGTTCCCCAAAGTCTAACGAGAAAAATGGTACCTCACTTGTGTGGGTAGGCCTAGTGCCCGCGTCAGGAAACGGCCCAAAACGCAACGTGGACACACCATTTTCAGAGTGAAAACTGACCCTTTTTTTGCAAAGTGCCTAGCTGTAGATTTTGAACCCTAGCTGTGCCGGCACCTAGTGAAACCTATCAAGCCTATACATTTCTGAAAACTAGACACCCAGGGGAATCCAGGATGGGGTGACTTGACTGGCTCTCACCAGGTTCTGTTACCCAGAATCCCTTGCAAACCTAAAAATGTGTCCAAAAAAACACATTTTCCTCACATTTCTGTGGTGGAAAGCTCTGGAATCTGCGTGGATCTACAAATTTCTACCCACCCCGCGTTCCCCAAAGTCTTCCGAGAAAAATGGTACCTCACTTGTGTGGGTAGGCCTAGTGCCCGCGACAGGAAACGGCCCAAAACGCAACGTGGACACACCACATTTTCAGAGTGAAAACTGACCTTTTTTTGCAAAGTGCCTAGCTGTAGATTTTGAACCCTAGCTCTGCCGGCACCTAGGGAAACATAGCAAACCTATACATTTTTGAAAACTAGACACCCAGGGAATCCAGGATGGGGTGACTTGACTGGCTCTCACCAGGTTCTGTTACCCAGAATCCCTTGCAAACCTAAATATTTGTCCAAAAAACACATTTTCCTCACATTTCTGTGGTGGAAAGTTCTGGAATCTGCGTGGATCCACAAATTTCCACCCACCCCGCGTTCCCCAATGTCTTGCGAGAAAAATGGTACCTCACTTTTGTGGGTAGGCCTAGTGCCCGCGTCAGGAAACGGCCCAAAACGCAACGTGGACACACCACATTTTCAGAGTGAAAACTGACCCTTTTTTTCCAAAGTGCCTGGCTGTAGATTTTGAACCCTAGCTCTGCCGGCACCTAGGGAAACCTGGCAAACCTATACAGTTTTGAAAACTAGACACCCAGGGGAATCCAGGATGGGGTGACTTGACTGGCTCTCACCAGGTTCTGTTACCCAGAATGCCTTGCAAACCTAAAACGTTGTCCAAAAAAACACATTTTCCTCACATTTCTGTGGTGGAAAGTACTGGAATCTGCGTGGATCCACAATTTTCCACCCACCCCACGTTCCCCAAAGTCTAACGAGAAAAATGGTACCTCACTTGTGTGGGTAGGCCTAGTGCCCGCGTCAGGAAACGGCCCAAAACGCAACGTGGACACACCATTTTCAGAGTGAAAACTGACCCTTTTTTTGCAAAGTGCCTAGCTGTAGATTTTGAACCCTAGCTGTGCCGGCACCTAGTGAAACCTATCAAGCCTATACATTTCTGAAAACTAGACACCCAGGGAATCCAGGATGGGGTGACTTGACTGGCTCTCACCAGGTTCTGTTACCCAGAATCCCTTGCAAACCTAAAAATGTGTCCAAAAAACACATTTTCCTCACATTTCTGTGGTGGAAAGCTCTGGAATCTGCGTGGATCTACAAATTTCTACCCACCCCGCGTTCCCCAAAGTCTTCCGAGAAAAATGGTACCTCACTTGTGTGGGTAGGCCTAGTGCCCGCGACAGGAAACGGCCCAAAACGCAACGTGGACACACCACATTTTCAGAGTGAAAACTGACCTTTTTTGCAAAGTGCCTAGCTGTAGATTTTGAACCCTAGCTCTGCCGGCACCTAGGGAAACATAGCAAACCTATACATTTTTGAAAACTAGACACCCAGGGGAATCCAGGATGGGGTGACTTGACTGGCTCTCACCAGGTTCTGTTACCCAGAATCCCTTGCAAACCTAAATATTTGTCCAAAAAACCACATTTTCCTCACATTTCTGTGGTGGAAAGTTCTGGAATCTGCGTGGATCCACAAATTTCCACCCACCCCGCGTTCCCCAATGTCTTGCGAGAAAAATGGTACCTCACTTTTGTGGGTAGGCCTAGTGCCCGCGTCAGGAAACGGCCCAAAACGCAACGTGGACACACCACATTTTCAGAGTGAAAACTGACCCTTTTTTTGCAAAGTGCGTGGCTGTAGATTTTGAACCCTAGCTCTGCCGGCACCTAGTGAAACCTGGCAAACCTATACATTTTTAAAAACTAGACACCCAGGGGAATCCAGGATGGGGTGACTTGACTGGCTCTCACCAGGTTCTGTTACCCAGAATCCCTTGCAAACCTAAACATTTGTCAAAAAAACACATTTTCCTCACATTTCTGTGGTGGAAAGTTCTGGAATCTGTGTGGATCCACAAATTTCCACCCACCCCGCGTTCCCCAACGTCTTCCGAGAAAAATGGTACCTCACTTGTGTGGGTAGGCCTAGTGCCCGCGACAGGAAACAGCCCAAAACGCAACGTGGACACACCACATTTTCAGAGTGAAAACTGACCCTTTTTTTCCAAAGTGCCTGGCTGTAGATTTTGAACCCTAGCTCTGCCGGCACCTAGGGAATCCTGGCAAACCTATATATTTTTAAAAATTAGACACCCAGGGGAATCCAGGATGGGGTGACTTGACTGGCTCTCACCAGGTTCTGTTACCCAGAATCCCTTGCAAACCTAAATATTTGTCCAAAAAAACACATTTTCCTCACATTTCTGTGGTGGAAAGTTCTGGAATCTGCGTGGATCCACAAATTTCCACCCACCCCGCGTTTCCCAATGTCTTGCGAGAAAAATGGTACCTCACTTTTGTGGGTAGGCCTAGTGCCCGCGACAGGAAACGGCCCAAAACGCAACATGGACACACCACATTTACAGAGTGAAAACTGACCCTTTTTTTCCAAAGTACCTAGCTGTAGATTTTGAACCCTAGCTCTGCAGGCACCTAGGGAAACCTGGCAAACCTATACAGTTTTGAAAACTAGACACCCAGGGGAATCCAGGATGGGGTGACTTGACTGGCTCTCACCAGGTTCTGTTACCCAGAATGCCTTGCAAACCTAAAAATTTGTCCAAAAAAACACATTTTCCTCACATTTCTGTGGTGGAAAGTACTGGAATCTGCGTGGATCCACAATTTTCCACCCACCCCACGTTCCCCAAAGTCTAACGAGAAAAATGGTACCTCACTTGTGTGGGTAGGCCTAGTGCCCACGTCAGGAAACGGCCCAAAACGCAACGTGGACACACCATTTTCAGAGTGAAAACTGACCCTTTTTTTGCAAAGTGCCTAGCTGTAGATTTTGAACCCTAGCTGTGCCGGCACCTAGTGAAACCTATCAAGCCTATACATTTCTGAAAACTAGACACCCAGGGGAATCCAGGATGTGGTGACTTGACTGGCTCTCACCAGGTTCTGTTACCCAGAATCCCTTGCAAACCTAAAAATGTGTCCAAAAAAACAAATTTTCCTCACATTTCTGTGGTGGAAAGCTCTGGAATCTGCGTGGATCTACAAAGTTCTACCCACCCCGCGTTCCCCAAAGTCTTCCGAGAAAAATGGTACCTCACTTGTGTGGGTAGGCCTAGTGCCCGCGACAGGAAACGGCCCAAAACGCAACGTGGACACACCACATTTTCAGAGTGAAAACTGACCTTTTTTTGCAAAGTGCCTAGCTGTAGATTTTGAACCCTAGCTCTGCCGGCACCTAGGGAAACATAGCAAACCTATACATTTTTGAAAACTAGACACCCAGGGGAATCCAGGATGGGGTGACTTGACTGGCTCTCACCAGGTTCTGTTACCCAGAATCCCTTGCAAACCTAAATATTTGTCCAAAAAAACACATTTTCCTCACATTTCTGTGGTGGAAAGTTCTGGAATCTGCGTGGATCCACAAATTTCCACCCACCCCGCGTTCCCCAATGGCTTCCGAGAAAAATGGTACGTCACTTGTGTGGGTAGGCCTAGTGCTCGCGACAGGAAACGGCCCAAAACGCAACGTGGACACACCACATTTACAGAGTGAAAACTGACCCTTTTTTTCCAAAGTACCTAGCTGTAGATTTTGAACCCTAGCTCTACCGGCACCTAGGGAAACCTGGCAAACCTATACAGTTTTGAAAACTAGACACCCAGAGGAATCCAGGATGGGGTGACTTGACTGGCTCTCACCAGGTTCTGTTACCCAGAAGGCCTTGCAAACCTAAAAATGTGTCCAAAAAAACACATTTTCCTCACATTTCTGTGGTGGAAAGTACTGGAATCTGCATGGATCCACAATTTTCCACCCACCCCACGTTCCCCAAAGTCTAACGAGAAAAATGGTACCTCACTTGTGTGGGTAGGCCTAGTGCCCGCGTCAGGAAACGGCCCAAAACGCAACGTGGACACACCATTTTCAGAGTGAAAACTGACCCTTTTTTGCAAAGTGCCAAGCTGTAGATTTTGAACCCTAGCTGTGCCGGCACCTAGCGAAACCTATCAAGCCTATACATTTCTGAAAACTAGACACCCAGGGGAATCCAGGATGGGGTGACTTGACTGGCTCTCACCAGGTTCTGTTACCCAGAATCCCTTGCAAACCTAAAAAGTTGTCCAAAAAAACACATTTTCCTCACATTTAGGTGGTGGGAAGTTCTGGAATCTGCGTGGATCTACAAATTTCTACCCACCCCGCGTTCCCCAAAGTCTTCCGAGAAAAATGGTACCTCACTTGTGTGGGTAGGCCTAGTGCCCGCGACAGGAAACGGCCCAAAACGCAACGTGGACACACCACATTTTCAGAGTGAAAACTGACCTTTTTTTGCAAAGTGCCTAGCTGTAGATTTTGAACCCTAGCTCTGCCGGCACCTAGGGAAACATAGCAAACCTATACATTTTTGAAAACTAGACACCCAGGGGAATCCAGGATGGGGTGACTTGACTGGCTCTCACCAGGTTCTGTTACCCAGAAGGCCTTGCAAACCTAAAAATGTGTCCAAAAAAACACATTTTCCTCACATTTCTGTGGTGGAAAGTACTGGAATCTGCATGGATCCACAATTTTCTACCCACCCCACGTTCCCCAAAGTCTAACGAGAAAAATGGTACCTCACTTGTGTGGGTAGGCCTAGTGCCCGCGTCAGGAAACGGCCCAAAACGCAACGTGGACACACCATTTTCAGAGTGAAAACTGACCCTTTTTTTGCAAAGTGCCAAGCTGTAGATTTTGAACCCTAGCTGTGCCGGCACCTAGCGAAACCTATCAAGCCTATACATTTCTGAAAACTAGACACCCAGGGGAATCCAGGATGGGGTGACTTGACTGGCTCTCACCAGGTTCTGTTACCCAGAATCCCTTGCAAACCTAAAAAGTTGTCCAAAAAAACACATTTTCCTCACATTTAGGTGGTGGAAAGTTCTGGAATCTGCGTGGATCTACAAATTTCTACCCACCCCGCGTTCCCAAAAGTCTTCCGAGAAAAATGGTACCTCACTTGTGTGGGTAGGCCTAGTGCCCGCGACAGGAAACGGCCCAAAACGCAACGTGGACACACCACATTTTCAGAGTGAAAACTGACCTTTTTTTGCAAAGTGCCTAGCTGTAGATTTTGAACCCTAGCTCTGCCGGCACCTAGGGAAACATAGCAAACCTATACATTTTTGAAAACTAGACACCCAGGGGAAGCCAGGATGGGGTGACTTGACTGGCTCTCACCAGGTTCTGTTACCCAGAATCCCTTGCAAACCTAAATATTTGTCCAAAAAAACACATTTTCCTCATATTTCTGTGGTGGAAAGTTCTGGAATCTGCGTGGATCCACAAATTTCCACCCACCCCGCGTTCCCCAATGGCTTCCGAGAAAAATGGTACCTCACTTGTGTGGGTAGGCCTAGTGCCCGCGACAGGAAACGGCCCAAAACGCAACGTGGACACACCACATTTACAGAGTGAAAACTGACCCTTTTTTTCCAAAGTACCTAGCTGTAGATTTTGAACCCTAGCTCTGCCGGCACCTAGGGAAACCTGGCAAACCTATACAGTTTTGAAAACTAGACACCCAGGGGAATCCAGGATGGGGTGACTTGACTTGCTCTCACCAGGTTCTGTTACCCAGAAGGCCTTGCAAACCTAAAAATGTGTCCAAAAAAACACATTTTCCTCACATTTCTGTGGTGGAAAGTACTGGAATCTGCGTGGATCCACAATTTTCCACCCACCCCACGTTCCCCAAAGTCTAACGAGAAAAATGGTACCTCACTTGTGTGGGTAGGCCTAGTGCCCGCGTCTGGAAACGGCCCAAAACGCAACGTGGACACACCATTTTCAGAGTGAAAACTGACCCTTTTTTGCAAAGTGCCAAGCTGTAGATTTTGAACCCTAGCTGTGCCGGCACCTAGTGAAACCTATCAAGCCTATACATTTCTGAAAACTAGACACCCAGGGGAATCCAGGATGGGGTGACTTGACTGGCTCTCACCAGGTTCTGTTACCCAGAATCCCTTGCAAACCTAAAAAGTTGTCCAAAAAAATACATTTTCCTCACATTTAGGTGGTGGAAAGTTCTGGAATCTGCGTGGATCTACAAATTTCTACCCACCCCGCGTTCCCCAAAGTCTTCCGAGAAAAATGGTACCTCACTTGTGTGGGTAGGCCTAGTGCCCGTGACAGGAAACGGCCCAAAACGCAACGTGGACACACCACATTTTCAGAGTGAAAACTGACCCTTTTTTTGCAAAGTGCCTAGCTGTAGATTTTGAACCCTAGCTCTGCCGGCACCTAGGGAAACATAGCAAACCTATACATTTTTGAAAACTAGACACCCAGGGGAATCCAGGATGGGGTGACTTGACTGGCTCTCACCAGGTTCTGTTACCCAGAAGGCCTTGCAAACCTAAACATTTGTCCAAAAAAACACATTTTCCTCACATTTCTGTGGTGGAAAGTACTGGAATCTGCGTGGATCCACAATTTTCCACCCACCCCACATTCCCCAATGTCTAACGAGAAAAATGGTACCTCACTTGTGTCGGTAGGCCTAGTGCCCGCGACAGGAAACGGCCCAAAACGCAATGTGGACACACCACATTTTCAGAGTGAAAACTGACCCTTTTTTTGCAAAGTGCCTAGCTGTAGATTTTGAACCCTAGCTCTGCCGGCACCTAGTGAAACCTGGCAAACCTATACATTTTTAAAAACTAGACACCCAGGGGAATCCAGGATGGGGTGACTTGACTGGCTCTCACCAGGTTCTGTTACCCAGAATCCCTTGCAAACCTAAATATTTGTCCAAAAAACCACATTTTCCTCACATTTCTGTGGTGGAAAGTTCTGGAATCTGCGTGGATCCACAAATTTCCACCCACCCCACGTTCCCCAATGTCTTGCGAGAAAAATGGTACCTCACTTTTGTGGGTAGGCCTAGTGCCCGCGACAGGAAACGGCCCAAAACGCAACGTGGACACACCACATTTACAGAGTGAAAACTGACCCTTTTTTTCCAAAGTACCTAGCTGTAGATTTTGAACCCTAGCTCTGCCGGCACCTAGGGAAACCTGGCAAACCTATACAGTTTTGAAAACTAGACACCCAGAGGAATCCAGGATGGGGTGACTTGACTGGCTCTCACCAGGTTCTGTTACCCAGAATGCCTTGCAAACCTAAAAATGTGTCCAAAAAAACACATTTTCCTCACATTTCTGTGGTGGAAAGTACTGGAATCTGCGTGGATCCACAATTTTCCACCCACCCCACGTTCCCCAAAGTCTAACGAGAAAAATGGTACCTCACTTGTGTGGGTAGGTCTAGTGCCCGCGACAGGAAACGGCCCAAAACGCAACATGGACACACCACATTTTCAGAGTAAAAACTGACCCTTTTTTTGCAAAGTGCCTAGCTGTAGATTTTGACCCCTAGCTCTGCCGGCACCGAGTGAAACCTAGCAAACCTATACATTTCTGAAAACTAGACACCCAGGGGAATCCAGGATGGGGTGACTTGACTGGCTCTCACCAGGTTCTGTTACCCAGAATCCCTTGCAAACCTAAACATTTGTCAAAAAAACACATTTTCCTCACATTTCTGTGGTGGAAAGTTTTGGAATCTGCGTGGATCCACAAATTTCCACCCACCCCGCGTCCCCCAAAGTCTTCCGAGAAAAATGGTACCTCACTTGTGTGGGTAGGCCTAGTGCCTGCAACAGGAAACGGCTCAAAACCTATTGAGGCGACATCAAAATTACCTATCACAAAACAACCTGGTTTTGCAAGGGGGGTCCCATGAGTTTTTGGCCCCGGGCTCGGCGGCCATCTAGTGAAACCTACCAAACCCGCACATTTCTGAAAACTAGACACCCGGAGGAGTCCAGCGAGGTATGGCTTGCATGGGTCCCCCAACGTTTTCCTACCCAGAATCCCCTGCAAACCTCAAATTTTGATAAAGAAATCAGTTTTTTCTCAAATTTCTTTGTGGGAAAGTTCTGGAATCTGCGTGGATCCACAAATTTCCTCCCACCCAGCGTTTCCCCAGGTCTCCCGATAAAAATGATACCTCACTCGCGTGGGTGGGTCAAGTACCAGCGACAGGCAAGGGCCCAAAACCTATTGAGGCGACATCAAAATTAGCTATCACAAAACAACCTGGTTTTGCAAGGGGGGTCCCATGAGTTTTTGGCCCCGGGCTCGGCAGCCATCTAGGGAAACATACCAAACCCACACATTTCTGAAAACTAGACACCCGGGGGAGTCCAGCGAGGTATGGCTTGCGTGAGTTCCCCAACGTTTTCCTACCCAGAATCCCCTGCAAACCTCAAATTTAGCTGAAAAAAATCACTTTTTTCTCAAATTTCTGTGTGGGAAAGTTCTGGAATCTACATGGATCCACAAATTTCCTCCCACCCAGCGTTCCCCCAGGTCTCCCGATAAAAATGATACCTCACTTGCATGGGTGGGTCAAGTACCCGCGACAGGCAAGGGCCCAAAACCTATTGAGGCAACATCAAAATTACCTATCACAAAACAACCTGGTTTTGCAAGGGGGTCACCTAGGCTTTTGTCCCCGGGCTCGGCGGCCATCTTGGGAAACTACCAAACCCAAACATTTCTGAAAACTAGACACCCGGGGGAGTCCACCGAGGTATGTCTTGCGTGGGTCCCCCAACGTTTTCCTACCCAGAATCTCTTGCAAACCTCAAATTTTGCTGAAAAAAATCACTTTTTCCATAACTTTTTGCTTGGGATCACTGTGCCGGCACAAATGTCCTACCACCCAGCGTTCCCCTTGTTCTCCCGAGTAAAATGATACCTCACTTGTGTGGGGTGGCCAAAGGCCTGTGACTAGGAAGAGCCCAAAACATAGGGATTTAGAGTATAGCACCGAGAATTCTAAGCGCTACATTTTTTTAAAAATAAATTTTTAGCCAATTCTGCTTTGGACACCCACACAAGTGAGGTATCATTTTACTCGGGAGAACAAGGGGAACGCTGGGTGGTAGGACATTTGTGCCAGCACGGTGATTCCACGCAAAAATATGTGGAAAATATGTTTTTTTCAGCTAAATTTGAGGTTTGCAGGGGATTCTGGGTAGGGAAACGTTGGGGGATCCACGCAAGCCATACCTCATTGGACTCTCCAGGGTGTCTAGTTTTCAGAAATGTGTGGATTTGGTAGGTTTCCCTAGATGGCGGCGAGCCCGGACCAAAACCAGGTCCCCCAAACCAAGTAGTTTTGTTATAGGTAATTTTGAAGTCTCCACAATACGATTTGGGCCATTTCCTGTTTCAGCCACTTTGCCTACCCACACAAGTGAGGTACCATTTTTATCGGGAGACCTGGGGAACGCTGGGTGGGAGGAAATTTGTGGATCCACGCAGATTCCAGAACTTTCCCACACAGAAATTTGAGAAAAAAGTGAGTTTTTCAGCTAAATCTGAGGTTTGCAGGGGATTCTGGGTAGGAAAATGTTGGGGGACCCACGCAAGCCATATCTCGCTGGACTCCCCCGGGTGTCTACTTTTCAGAAATGTGTGGGTTTGGAAGTTTCCCAAGATGGCTGCCGAGCCAGGGGCCAAAAACCCAGGTGACCCCCATTGCAAATCCAGGTTGTTTTGTGATAGGTAATTTTGATGTCTCCTCAATACGTTTTGGGCCCTTGCCTGTCACGGGTACTTGACCCACCCATGCGAGTGAGGTACCATTTTTATAGGGAGACCTGGGCGAACATTGTGTGGTAGGAAATTTGTGGATCCACGTAGATTCAGAACTTTCCCACACAGAAATTTGAGAAAAAAGTGATTTTTTTCAGCTAAATTTGAGGTTTGCAGGGGATTCTGGGTAGGAAAACGTTGGGGGACCCACGCAAGCCATACCTGGGTGTCTAGTTTTCAGAAATGTGTAAGTTTGGTAGGTTTCCCTAGATGGCCGTCGAGCCCGGGGCCAAAAACTCATGGGACCCCCCTTGCAAAACCAGGTTGTTTTGTGATCGGTAATTTTGATGTTGCCTCAATAGGTTTTGGGCCGTTTCCTGTCACGGGCACTAGGCCTACCCACACAAGTGAGGTACCATTTTTCTTGGAAGGCTTTGGGCAACGCGGGGTGGGTGGAATTTTGTGGATCCACACAGATTACAAAACTTTCCACCACAGAAATGTGAGGAAAATGTGTTTTTTTAAGACAAATTTTTAGGTTTGCAAGGGATTCTGGGTAACAGAACCTGGTGAGAGCCAGTCAAGTCACCCCATCATGGATTCCCCTAGGTGTCTAGTTTTAAAAATGTATAGGTTTGCTAGGTTTCCCTATGTGCCGGCTGCGCTAGGGCCCAAAATCCACAGGTAGGCACATTGCTAAAAACAAGTCCGTGCCTAGTCGGCTTTCTGCCGCCCTGGGGGGGTATCGGGGGGTGGGGTTGCCCGATATGCCCCCAAGGGGGCAGAAACACTGTGGCTATTTTTTTGGGGGTTGGGGGCATTGGTATGCCCATTCTGGGCAGCCCCCACCCATAAAAAAAGCCAGCGTAATCGTTGGCGTCTAGTAGGCTTTTTGCCCCCCCGGGGGGGGCAGATTGGGGGCTACTGCCCCATATGCCCCCAGGGGGGGGCAGGAAGGCTGTAGTTTTTACGGGAGGGTGGGGGCATTGGCATGCCCGTTTTGGGCAGCCCCCACCCTAATTCAAATTTGCCCAAAAAAATCCCTGGAGTCTAGTGGGCTTTTTGCCCCCGGGGGCAGATTGGGGGCTACTGCCCCATCTGCCCCCAGGGGAGCAGAAAGACTGTCATTTTTGCAGGGGATGGGGTAGGGGCATGGGCATGCCCGTTTTAGGCAGCCCCCACCCTAATTCAAATTTGCCCAAAAAAAATACCTGGCGTCTAGTGGGCTTTTTACCCCCCAGGGGGGGCAGAAAGCCCACTAGACACCAGGGATTTTTTTGGGCAAATTTTAATTAGGGTGGGGGCTGCCCAAAACGGGCATGCCAATGCCCCCACCCTAATTAAAATTTGCCCAAAAAAATCCCTGGCGTCTAGTGGGCCTTTTGCCATTCCGGGAGGGCAGATTGGGGGCTACTGCCCCATCTGCCCCCCAGGGGGGCAGGAAGGCTGTAATTTATGCAGGGGAGGGGGTGGGGCATGAGCATGCCCGTTTTGGGCAGCCCCCACCCTAATTCAAATTTGCCCAAAAAAAATACCTGGCGTCTAGTGGGCTTTTTGCCCCCCAGGGGGGGCAGAAAGCCCACTAGATGCCAGGGATTTTTTGGGGCAAATTTGAATTAGGGTGGGGGCTGCCCAAAACGGGCAGGCCAATGCCCCCACCCTAATTAAAATTTGCCAAAAAAAATCCCTGGCGTCTAGTGGGCTTTTTGCCCCCCCGGGGGGCAGATTGGAGGCTACTGCCCCATCTGCCCAGGGGGGCAGGAAGGCTGTAATTTTTGCGGGGGTGGGGGCATTGGCATGCCCGTTTTGGGCAGCCCCACCCTAATTAAAATTTGCCCCAAAAAAATCCCTGGCATCTAGTTGGCTTTTTGACCCCCCCCCCTGGGGGGCAGATTGGGGGCTAATGCCCCCATCTGCCCTTCAGGGGGGGCAGAAAGCCCACTAGACGCCAGGGATTCTTTTGGGCAAATTTTAATTAGGGTGGGGGCTGCCCAAAACGGGCATGCCAATGCCCCCACCCTAATTAAAATTTGCCCAAAAAAATCCCTGGTGTCTAGTGGACTTTTTGCCCCCCCGGGGGGCAGAAAGGCTGTAAGTTTTGCGGGGGAGAGGTGGGGGCATTTGCATGCCCATTTTGGGCAGCCCCCACCCTAATTCAGATTTGCCCCAAAAAATCCCTGGCATCTAGTGGGCTTTTTGCCCTCCCGGGGGGGCAGATTGGGGGCTACTGCCTGAATCTGCCCCCCAGGGGGGGCAGAAAGACTGACATTTCTCTGGGGGGGGTGTGAGGGCATTGCCATGCCCTTTTTGGGCAGCCCCCACCCCAATGTCAATATAAAAATAATCCCTGCTTTCTAGTGGGCTTTCTGCCCCCCTGGGGGGCAGATTGGGGGCTACTGCCCCCGTCTGCCCCCTGGGGGGGCAGAAAGACTGACGTTTCTCTGGGGAGGGGGTGGGGGCATTGCCATGCCCTTTTTTGGGCAGCCCCCACCCCGTCAATAAAAAAAATCCCTGGTTTCTAGTGGGCTTTCTGCCCCCCGGGGGAGCAGAAAGACTCAAATTGTGCAGGGGGTCGGGGGCTATGGTGTGCCCATATTGGAGAGCCCCCACCCCTATTTTGCAGTAAAAAAAAATCCCTGGCTTTTAGTGGGCTTCCTGCCCCCCCGGGGGGGGGCAGATTGGGGGCTACTGCCCCATCTGCCCCCCAGGGGGGCAGAAAGACTGAATTTGGCCCACAAAACATGGGGGGGAGCAAAGGCCCTTGCCCAAGGGGCCGCTCCCCCCTCCCTGGTGCTAGTGGGTGGATCCCTGCTTGGGGATCGCCCTCCTGGGGTGATCCCCAAGCAGGGATCCACTAGGGAGGGGTACCATTGGAAAGGGGAGATTCTCCCCTTTCCAACGATACCTCTCTCAAGTGTTTCGGTGCTCGGGGGGCTGAGATAGCCCCACAAGCACTGAAACTAAGTTTCAGTTTCGTTTTTGTTTCAATGACGATTGCGCGCCATGCGCGCGATCGTCATTGCAACAAAAACTAAAAATAGGCCTGGGGAGGTTGGGGGAGCTCTTCCCCACCTCCCCAGGCAAAAAAAAAAAAAGGGAAATCCCTCTGCTGCCTGCAGCAGAGGGATTCTCTGAGCATGTGCTCATGGCGGAATGGTTCCGTCATGAGCATAGCAGCACTTGTGCTCATGACGAAACCATTCCGTCATGAGCACTGAAAGGGTTAAATGTGAGTGCCGCTCATTGGGGAGTGGTGATAAACGTTAATAAGCACCTACCCTTTCAAGTAACTTTCACACAGGCTGATACAGAAGGAAGGTGGGTGCTTGCTAGCGGCATATTAAATAAAACAAGGCTGACTATAGCTACGAGATATGCGCCAATATTAGATAATCCTTCCCCTCTTATGGCGCTGAACCAAGTCTTTATCAAAATTCCAGGGATGGTGATTATGGGCAGGGATTTCAATTTTCTCCAAAATATGGAATTAGATGCATCTTCCGCCACTCGTAAACAAAATAAGCTACAAGTGGCCAAAGCATTAGTAAATTGTATGAGAGATTTGAATCTAGTAGATATATGGCCAAATAAATATCCCAAAAAGCATGAATTTTCATGTTTTTCAGCTAAATACAATTCCGCTTCCAGATTAGATTATTTTCTCTCCACATGCAGCTTGAATTTAACTAAATATAAGCATACACGGAAGGCTTTTACACATCACGCCATGGTTAAAATAAAAGTGACAGGAATTATGATAGAGAGACAAGTAGGAATATGGGTTTTTAATAAAGTCTACTTAGAAGATGAGGAATGGTGCACGGAGATACATAATGAGATTTCAAATTATTTTAGGGTAAATACTAATACCTCTTGAATAGAGAACGTCTGGGAGCAACAAAAAGTGGCATCTTTGCAAAGGATGGGGCTGGAGACTGAGCTACACCAGGCAAGCATCATACTTATACAAACTAAAACTTTTGCAAATAAAGAATTGTTTAGACAGGCAAAAATATGCATGCCAGAATATTACTATGCACTAGGGTACACTGCCAATACTGCACATCTCCAAAGAATATAAGAAGAAAGTGAATTTGCAGGAAGATTTTTGGCATGGCAATCTAGAGAATGACAAGCAAGTAATAGGATTACATCCCTAATAAATGTAGAAACTAACTTAACAGAACCACTAGATATTCAGTGTGCCTTTCTCAAACATTATGAAACTGTATACAGTTTGCAGCAACAGGTGGATACCACATGGATCAAGTACCTTTTAAATAAGCTCCCCATCCCACGGCTGAAAAATGATCAAGCACAAAATTTGGTAGCTAAATTTTCTTTAGGAGAAGTAGAAAGGGTGGTAAAATCATTAGCTAATGCTAAATCGGCTGGGAAAGATGGTATTTCAGCAGAACTATATAAAAAATTTGCACCAATTTTAAATATTGAAATTTTAAAACTTGCAAATCATATACTGGAAGGAGGAGCGCTCCCGTCATCCTTTTGTATAGCGGTTGTAGTTAGTTTTTTCAAGAAAGATTTAAAAAAAATATATATATTAACTCTTATAGGCCGATTAGTTTACTAAATGTAGGCTATAAGATTTTTTTGGGCAAATTTTAATTAGGGTGGGGGCTGCCCAAAACGGGCATGCCAATGCCCCCACCCTAATTAAAATTTGCCCAAAAAAATCCCTGGCGTCTAGTGGGCTTTTTGCCATTCCGGGAGGGCAGATTGGGGGCTACTGCCCCATCTGCCCCCCAGGGGGGCAGGAAGGCTGTAATTTATGCAGGGGAGGGGTGGGGCATGAGCATGCCCATTTTGGGCAGCCCCCACCCTAATTCAAATTTGCCCAAAAAAATACCTGGCGTCTAGTGGGCTTTTGCCCCCAGGGGCAGAAAGCCCACTAGATGCCAGGGATTTCAGGGCAAATTTGAATTAGGTGAGGCTGCCCAAACGGGCAGGCCAATGCCCCCACCCTAATTAAAATTTGCCAAAAAAATCCCTGGCGTCTAGTGGGCTTTTTGCCCCCCGGGGGGCAGATTGGAGGCTACTGCCCCATCTGCCCAGGGGGGCAGGAAGGCTGTAATTTTTGCGGGGGTGGGGGCATTGGCATGCCCGTTTTGGGCAGCCCCACCCTAATTCAAATTTGCCCCAAAAAAATCCCTGGCATCTAGTTGGCTTTTTGACCCCCCCCCCTGGGGGGCAGATTGGGGGCTAATGCCCCCATCTGCCCTTCAGGGGGGGCAGAAAGCCCACTAGACGCCAGGGATTCTTTTGGGCAAATTTTAATTAGGGTGGGGGCTGCCCAAAACGGGCATGCCAATGCCCCACCCTAATTAAAATTTGCCCAAAAAATCCCTGGTGTCTAGTGGACTTTTTGCCCCCGGGGGCAGAAAGGCTGTAAGTTTTGCGGGGGAGAGGTGGGGGCATTTGCATGCCCATTTTGGGCAGCCCCCACCCTAATTCAGATTTGCCCCAAAAAATCCCTGGCATCTAGTGGGCTTTTTGCCCTCCCGGGGGGGCAGATTGGGGGCTACTGCCTGAATCTGCCCCCCAGGGGGGGCAGAAAGACTGACATTTCTCTGGGGGGGGTGTGAGGGCATTGCCATGCCCTTTTTGGGCAGCCCCCACCCCAATGTCAATATAAAAATAATCCCTGCTTTCTAGTGGGCTTTCTGCCCCCTGGGGGCAGATTGGGGGCTACTGCCCCGTCTGCCCCCTGGGGGGCAGAAAGACTGACGTTTCTCTGGGGAGGGGTGGGGGCATTGCCATGCCCTTTTTTGGGCAGCCCCCACCCCGTCAATAAAAAAAATCCCTGGTTTCTAGTGGGCTTTCTGCCCCCCGGGGGAGCAGAAAGACTCAAATTGTGCAGGGGGTCGGGGGCTATGGTGTGCCCATATTGGAGAGCCCCCACCCCTATTTTGCAGTAAAAAAAATCCCTGGCTTTTAGTGGGCTTCCTGCCCCCCGGGGGGGGGCAGATTGGGGGCTACTGCCCCATCTGCCCCCAGGGGGCAGAAAGACTGAATTTGGCCCACAAAACATGGGGGGGAGCAAAGGCCCTTGCCCAAGGGGCCGCTCCCCCCTCCCTGGTGCTAGTGGGTGGATCCCTGCTTGGGGATCGCCCTCCTGGGGTGATCCCCAAGCAGGGATCCACTAGGGAGGGGTACCATTGGAAAGGGGAGATTCTCCCCTTTCCAACGATACCTCTCTCAAGTGTTTCGGTGCTCGGGGGGCTGAGATAGCCCCACAAGCACTGAAACTAAGTTTCAGTTTCGTTTTTGTTTCAATGACGATTGCGCGCCATGCGCGCGATCGTCATTGCAACAAAAACTAAAAATAGGCCTGGGGAGGTTGGGGGAGCTCTTCCCCACCTCCCCAGGCAAAAAAAAAAAAGGGAAATCCCTCTGCTGCCTGCAGCAGAGGGATTCTCTGAGCATGTGCTCATGACGGAATGGTTCCGTCATGAGCATAGCAGCACTTGTGCTCATGACGAAACCATTCCGTCATGAGCACTGAAAGGGTTAAATGTGAGTGCCGCTCATTGGGGAGTGGTGATAAACGTTAATAAGCACCTACCCTTTCAAGTAACTTTCACACAGGCTGATACAGAAGGAAGGTGGGTGCTTGCTAGCGGCATATTAAATAAAACAAGGCTGACTATAGCTACGAGATATGCGCCAATATTAGATAATCCTTCCCCTCTTATGGCGCTGAACCAAGTCTTTATCAAAATTCCAGGGATGGTGATTATGGGCAGGGATTTCAATTTTCTCCAAAATATGGAATTAGATGCATCTTCCGCCACTCGTAAACAAAATAAGCTACAAGTGGCCAAAGCATTAGTAAATTGTATGAGAGATTTGAATCTAGTAGATATATGGCCAAATAAATATCCCAAAAGCATGAATTTTCATGTTTTTCAGCTAAATACAATTCCGCTTCCAGATTAGATTATTTTCTCTCCACATGCAGCTTGAATTTAACTAAATATAAGCATACACGGAAGGCTTTTACACATCACGCCATGGTTAAAATAAAAGTGACAGGAATTATGATAGAGAGACAAGTAGGAATATGGGTTTTTAATAAAGTCTACTTAGAAGATGAGGAATGGTGCACGGAGATACATAATGAGATTTCAAATTATTTTAGGGTAAATACTAATACCTCTTGAATAGAGAACGTCTGGGAGCAACAAAAAGTGGCATCTTTGCAAAGGATGGGGCTGGAGACTGAGCTACACCAGGCAAGCATCATACTTATACAAACTAAAACTTTTGCAAATAAAGAATTGTTTAGACAGGCAAAAATATGCATGCAAGAATATTACTATGCACTAGGGTACACTGCCAATACTGCACATCTCCAAAGAATATAAGAAGAAAGTGAATTTGCAGGAAGATTTTTGGCATGGCAATCTAGAGAATGACAAGCAAGTAATAGGATTACATCCCTAATAAATGTAGAAACTAACTTAACAGAACCACTAGATATTCAGTGTGCCTTTCTCAAACATTATGAAACTGTATACAGTTTGCAGCAACAGGTGGATACCACATGGATCAAGTACCTTTTAAATAAGCTCCCCATCCCACGGCTGAAAAATGATCAAGCACAAAATTTGGTAGCTAAATTTTCTTTAGGAGAAGTAGAAAGGGTGGTAAAATCATTAGCTAATGCTAAATCGGCTGGGAAAGATGGTATTTCAGCAGAACTATATAAAAAATTTGCACCAATTTTAAATATTGAAATTTTAAAACTTGCAAATCATATACTGGAAGGAGGAGCGCTCCCGTCATCCTTTTGTATAGCGGTTGTAGTTAGTTTTTTCAAGAAAGATTTAAAAAAAATATATATATTAACTCTTATAGGCCGATTAGTTTACTAAATGTAGGCTATAAGATTTTTTCCAAACATTTAGCTAATCAAATGAGTAGTATTATAGAATTTATTATTCATCCCGATCAATGCAGCTTTATGGCAGGAAGGCAGCTATTCTCTAACACAAATATTTTAATAAAAGTCTTAGATTTTATGACACAAAATAAAGTGCCCATCCAGTTGATGTTTTTAGATGCAGAAAAGGCTTTAGATTTAGTATGCTGGGAAAGCCTTTTCATGAACCTTGGGGAATTTGGGTTTCCAAAAAACTTGATTCATATAATAACGTGTCTATATAAGGAAGAGGAGAAGGCCTAACGGCTACAGCGGTTGACCTCGAATGTGGGGAACTGGGTTCGAGTCTCGGCAATGACGCTGAACATCCTGTGATTCTGGGCAAATCACTTAATCTCCCCGTGCCTAACAAAAATGAATGTGTCCTCATGTAACGCAACTGGTGCTATGTAAATCGCTCTGATACCCGATACCTTTAGGTCAAGTTTGCGCTATATAAAACTCCGTAAAAAAAATGAAGCCACTGTGCAAGTAATTATTAATTCCAGGAATATGGTACTTGCAAAGTAAACAGGGGCACATTACAGGGTTGCCCCCTGTCGCCAATACTCTTTGCTCTGTTTATTGAACCGCTGGCAATAGCCATCAAAACCAATGTAAACGCAGTGGCACCAGTAAACGGGATGTCTAATATTAAATTTTATGCTGATAATATTGCTCTATTCCTTAAACCTGAGATAGACATCCAGGAGAAAGTTTTTGGGATTTTCAAAGAGTTTCAAGAACTAGGAGGATACAAGATAAATAAGTTAAAAACTGAAATGTTATTATGTAACTGTGCAAAGGACACTTTATTACTTGAATTTCATCATTCAATCAATGCAAGTCCCAAACGCTACCTACGTATATATGTTTCTGAGAATGCTAATAATCTGTATGCATTGAATTGTGTTCCATTAATCGACAAGATTAAGTTACTATTGGCAAAATGGACACATCTGCCAATTTCGTTAATGGGACGTGTTGCCTTAATTCGTATGTCTATTTTTCCTTTATGCAATTTCTTGTTCTCTGCTATCCCATGCGCTTTACAGATTACATTGTTTAAAGAGTTAGAAGGTTTGTTTTTGACTTTTATTTGGGCAAATAAAACACATAGACTGGCACTAGACACTTTGTACAGACCAATTATGGAAGGAGGTCTGGCTCTCCCCAATTTGAGGGAATATTACTATGCGAACTTTGCACATAATGCCCATAGATTTATTAGATCCCTTGGATTGCCCTGTATAGATACATTTTTTACAGTAATGTTTTTCCAAGAATACAAAATTTTAGATTTCTTAAGACTTACAAGAAACCCCAAGAAAATCAGATATAAGGTACTGCAATGGTTATTGAAACAGAAAGCACAAATGTATGAGTATTATAATATACCGCTTGTCAATGGCTCTATGCGCCTGGTAAATATTTATGTAAGGGACCGGATCTTGAGAGAGAAAAGTACTATACAAAAGAGGGAAAGAAATGGCTATTCCACGGTTTTTGATTTTATTAATAGATATGCTTGGAAAAGTTGGAGCGAGATTGAGCCCAGTATCAGAAATTTTAAGGCTGCACTGCGGTGAGTCTTATATACAAATCGGGCATTTCCTAAAGGACATAGATCAACAATGTTCGTTTCAAGGCTGGACCTTACAGAGGAATTGATAGAATCAAGTACATGTAGATCAATTAGCTGCTGGATATCTATCCTTAGAAGCAAAATTATTATGAAAACATACGAGAAGGCTTGGGATAAGTGGCAGGTTAAAGAGAATATCCAGTTCTTGTGGCAGCTTGGAATAAGATCAATAAGTTTAATGTCACTCTACTAAAAGGGGCTTATTTTAGAAGAATGCCATTTTATGCACAAAATATGCCCTCAGATACCTGATATATGCTTTTGATGCTTAGTAGGAGGTGGGCAACTGGACTCATATTGTTTGGGATTGTCCGAAAATAAAACAATTTTGGGGTGATATTGAGAGGTATTGTTCTCATAATTTAGAGCCGCGGGTGGTCATAGATTCGCAGACCGTGCTTTGGGATATTCCCCTGAAATGAACAATAGCCTTTTACAGGAGAAACTGCTATTTATTTTTGTATTAGTTGCTAGATCTTTCATATTGCAGAATTGGCGAACAGAAGTTACCCCAACATTTCAGCAGTGGTTAAGCAAAATGTGCAGAGTTGGGGAACGGGAAAAAATATGTTTTAAGATCAGGCTCTTATTCTCAGTATAAACTGTTGTGGGAATTTTTTTGTAAGAAGGGGGAAGGAGCTAGAATTAAATATAAAATGTATTAATCTTGGAAATCTGAAGGGCAACGTGGCAATGTACAATCTGCAATGTGCAATATTTGTTAGCATTACTTATCACTCGGAATTGTTAAGAACATGGCTATTCTCTCTTTTTTTAAATGAATTTCTCTTTCTCCTTCTAGATATATTTATTCAATATTTATTATGTCAATTATGTTAACAATGTGACTGTTGAACTCTCTGAAATAGAAATATAATTTTTTTTAATAATCAACGTGCATAAGTAAAAGTCAAGCAACATTCATCTTTCGACTCATTCCTTCTTTACATCCTGTTATAAGACGTCGATGGGAAGGACATTCCACTTATCTTTATTTAATGGAGCAAATGTCTGTATATATATTTTTTTTTTTAAACCAGCTTTCAAGTAAAAGCACATTTCATTGTTTTGTTTTTGGTTTGATAGGACCTGATAAAAGGCCAGATCCTGAACACACAGTCCCTATAGCTTTAAAAGGTCTGCTCTTTTTCAGGAAGAAACTCAGACAGTATACATTAAAAATCAATAATACCTGCAGCTCAAGTCATTCTTACAGCTTTGGGTAGCCTGAAATAGTCTGAGTTCTCACACTAGTAGGAGTGCGATGATTAGTAGTTAGGTTGGCACTGTCATTGGGAGCACTGGCAGGGCAATGGGTGGTGCAAGCTGCATGGGCCTCCCGAGAAGGGTCTGGGCGCTTACTTTTTTACAAATTAAGCCCTAAAGGCAACAGAGTGTGGGCATAGGACCAGGGTAAAACGCAGCACACACTTGGGATGCCCTGAACTGACAGGCTCCACCTATAATGTGGCTGCTGTGCATATCTAGCAGCATTTTTCAGGGTCCTTAGGCACGACCGTACAGAGCCCAAGGGGGCCTGGGCACCAGCGTATTTTGGGGCTCAAGACTCAACATTTTTAGCAGTTTGTAGTGCAGGCCAGAATTAATTGGTAATCAATCAATCAATTAATCAGTAGATTTGTAGAGCGCTTCTTGTCACCCATGAGAGTATCTAGGCACTGGCAGGGTCCAGTTGATTAGCCAAATAGCTAGGTCTTCAGGGACTTTCAGAACTCTGAAAGACATGGGAAAATCCATAGATGAAAGGGTAGCTCATTTCATGTCTTTGCTGCTAGGTAGGAGGAGAGACTTCCGCATCTGCCACATCGGATGCAGGGGATGAGGGTTAGAGAAAGGAATGTGGAGTGAAGGTGTCTGGTCAGCTGATGGAAGTGGTTCAAGAAGGCGGGTCTGCAGTTGTGTAGGGCCTTGTATGCATGGGTCAGGAGCTTAAACTGTCATCTTTTCTATCGAGAAAGCCAGTGGAGTTCCCCAAGGTTGGGGGTGATCTGGGTTCATTTAGGGAGATCCAGGATGAGTCTGACCGCAGCATTCTGTATGGTCTGTAGTCATCGGAGGAGGTGAGCTGCGATCCCTGCATAGACAGCGCTGCCATAGACCAGTCAGCTGGAGATGAGGGCGTGGGTGATGATGCGTCATGAGCTTTGGGGTATGCATTTGAATATCTTAAGAAGCATGCAGAGGATGAAGAATCAGGAGGAGGATATGGAATTAACCGGAGTCATCAAGGTTAGCTTGTTGACCAGAATGATGCCTAGATTCCTTGCGTGGTCAATAGGGGTAGGAGTAGGTCCGAGTTCTGAGGGAAATCAGGATGCGTCCTATGGGGAGCTTTTGTTTCAGAAAATCAGTACCTCTGTTTTGTCTGAGTTGAGAGTCAGGCAGTTGCCCTTCATCCAGTTGGCAACGTCTGCCAAGCAATTGTGGAAGTTGGTCTTGGTATTGGTGGTGTCTTCTGAAAGGGAGACGATGAGTTGTGTGTCTTTGGCTTAGAATATAATGTTGAGTCCTTGGGTTTTGGGGATGCTGGACAGAGGTGTCATATAAGTGTTGAAGAGGGTGGGGCTGAGCAAGGATCCTTGGGGTGCTCCACAGATGATTTCCTTGGGCTCAGAGGTGAATGGGGGGAGGTGGATATTTTGTATTCTCACGGTGAGTAAAGAGGCGATCCATCTGAGGGTGGCTTCTTGGATACCTATGTTATGCAGTCTTGGGATGAGTGTGGGGTGGGGGACCGTATATACAAGGCTGCTGAGAAGTCTAGGAGGATCAGAGGCGCAGTCTCTCCTCAGTCGAGTAGGCCTTGGATGTCATCATTAGCCACGAAGAGGGCTGTCTCAGTGCTGTGGTTGTTGCAGAATCTGGATTGGGAGGAGTTGAGTAGGAGGTTCCATCCCAGATTTGAGGAGAGTTGTTGGTTAGTGGCTTTTTCTAATACTTTGGCTGAAAATTGAAGCAGGGAGATTGGTCGATAGTTGTTGACTTTGCTGGGGTCTACTCATGGTTTCTTTAGTAGGGCGTTGACTTCTGCATGTTTCCAGTCCTTGGGGAAGGTGGCCATGGTAATTAAGGAGTTGAACATGATTGTGAGCGTGGCTGATTCTGGCTTTGTCTAGATTGAAGATGTGGTGAGTGTATAGGTCAGTTGGGGCACCTGAGTGGACCGAGTTCACAATGAAAGCAGTGTCCTGTGGGGAGAGGTGGCTCCATTTGGCTAGTCGCATGTGTTTGATGGTATCAGGGTCATTGTGTCACTTGAAGAAGCTGGTGGCCTTGGGCTGGGGTTTGAAGTTTCTGTAGATGTTGGCGATCTTGCATTGGTAGAAGTTTGCAAGGTTTTTGCAGAGTTCCTGAGAGGGGGTAATGGTTTTTGTTGCAGCTGAGGGGTTGGAGAATATCTTGACGATGTTGAAGAGTTCTTTGCTGTTATTGGAGCTTGATAGGATGTGTGAAGCTAGAGCCTTTTTCTTCTATTCTCTCAACTGGGTAGAGGTTGAGGACTGTCTTGAAGGCAGTCTTTTCGGTTGTGCACTTGCTGGTGCACCATCTACTTTCCAGTTGTTTACAGTGTCTGTTTGGTGGACCTTCTGTGGGTGCTGTTGTCGATGGAAGCGATGCTTTCAGCCTAGTTGGTGATCCAATTGTTGTAGTTTCTGACGTTCTGGTCTAAGTTTTTGGAGGAGATGGGTTGAGTGGTGTTGATAGCGTTGATCCCTGTGTCCTTTGAGTCTTTGCTCCAGCTGCGGTAAAGGGTGTTGTGCAGACTGGGGACAAAGGTCCGTTAGCTGGTGATGTTGAAGTGAATGATGGAGCGGTCCATCCAGGTGAGTTCTGTGGTGTGGCTGTACCTAATGTGGTTGATGGAGGTGAAGATGGGGTTTAATGTGTGACCTGGGGTGTACATGGGGTCCTGGATGAGTTGGGGGAGTCCAATGTTGTTCATGCTGTCATGGAGGTTGGTAGTGTTGAAGTCATTGTGGTAGTCACAATGCAAGTTGAGGTCACTGTGAAAAATTTAGTTGTTGGAGTCTATGGCGAGGAGGTGAAGAGGTCGTCGATGAAGTTGCAGAAGGCTGGACGTGGTCTTGGAGGATGGTAAACAAGGATGCCACTGACTATGGTTTTGCTGTCTGTTTGAAGTCAGACATTGCAGTGTTCCATGGCTGGGGTGATGTCGTCATTTGTGGTGGTGCTTTGCATGGATTCCTTGTGTATGATGGCTATCCCTCCACCAGGCTTGTTGATGCAGTCGCAGTGGGGGATCTTGTATCCTTCGGTTATTGCAGTAGCGATGTCAGGCAAGGAAGTGGGGTTGAGCCAGTTCTCAGTGATGAAGAGGACGTCATGTGTGAGGGTGGAGCTGAGGTCCCAAATCTTGGAGGTATGTTTGCATAGTGAGCGTGTGTTGAGAATGGCACATGCGAATTGGTGTTTTTGTTCAGGTGGTGTCTGTGGTGTGTTCAGGGTGGGGGTGGTCGGTGGGCTGTTGTGTGTGCAGTGGTAGGTGAAGTGGAGGTGGGTACATGTGAAAGGTCCTACCGTGGAGCATGGGTCAGCACAGTAGCAGTGTTTGTTGCGGCTTCGAGGGTGTAGAGCTCGGCGATGGTGTATCTGCAGAGTGGGAGTGCCAGGGGTCATGGCGCTGGGTGTGGTCCAAGAGCGAACAGGCGCAGACGGGCTGGTCTTTTGTGCATCAGCAACCTGTTCGCTGCGTGGTTGTATAGCAGCCTGCATTAAGTAGGTCCGGGGGGGGCGGGGCTTTTGTGGGCAGGAAGAATGGTGAGCAGCAAAATCTGGTCAGTAAAACCCAGGCAGCGGCGGTGTCACTGGATCAGGCTGGAACAAGCAGGAACTGGAGGCCACAGGCAAATGACAAGCTGGGTGCCCAGGTAGTTGCTTTCACTTCACTCATCCTGGTCTAATCTGTATGAAAAATTAAGTATTGTGTATATTGTTCATATTTACTCAATTTCCTCACATATATGGTCCTTATTATGAGAGGGACTGGTGATATGGGGCATTAATACTGTGACCAGTGTTATCAATACCGGGAGTAACCCTGACAGAAGGTCACAGTACCCCTGTACCTGCTATGAAATGCTTTAGCACATGCAGGAAACAGACTTTCCACACCAATTTCGCCTTGTAAACCCGTAATTGCAATTAATTTACTGAGGGCAAAGTCCTCCAGGTATGATCAAATGGATCCCCCACTTTAAAATATGTAGAATTACAGCAGCATTACATAAAGGGCAGGGTCATTGCATTACTTGTGATCCCGTCTTGAGAGTTTTCAGACAAAACAGGATTCCAGAGACGCTAAAGTGACAATTTGGTGCGTTTTTAGATCATAATTATAAATCACTGTTGTTTCTTTTTAGTAAAAAAGTAGCTGGCACAGCAATAATTGTAAATATTTCTATAAACTCACTGTGTTATTTGTTGTGTTCTTTCTAGGATTTCGCTTCTATGACTAATGCAGATTCACTAGATTAAGAAGTTTCTTGAGGACAATATTTGAGAAGCAAGTTGTAGATAGAAGGCAATATTCATTAAAGAAGCACTTTGCCAAAATATTACCCTGTAAAGTGCCACAAAGCCCAAATGTAAAAATCCATTGCACAAAATATTTACTTAACAAGGGAAGCAGAACATAATGAGTACTCTTGCTAGGGGAACGCTTGCTGCTGAAATATAGTACACCTCTGTCAAAACAGCAACATTGCAGCATGAAGTGCTACATAAAAATAACTATGATTGTGCAGCTCTTTGGAGGAAATATTGATAATCCGCCACTTTTGAATTCAGTGTCTTTTACAGAATTTGGAATATCAGAAGCAATTACTTGCCACCAGGGCTGGCATTAGGGCAGTGCAACCCGTGCCATCACACCAGGAGCCGAACGTAGAGGGGCGATGTATTTTGAAATGTCTGATGGAGTTAAAAAAAACCTTCATTAGAGTTCCTTGTGCACCCAACAATTTTCAGGCAATAATAAAAATGTCAAGATAATGATTAATGTACCTGCTGGAGAGAGATCGATTTTTTCTAACTCACCATAAAGTAGTGCAGAGGATTAATGTGCCTGCTGCAAAGCATTTGTACCATGAAGATCACAGAATTGTTTTTTTATGTAGATAGCCCAGTGGTTTATTGCTTATGTCACAGAGATCATTGTGTTACTTGCAGTTCAAAAGTCAGAATCCTAAAGTAGCACAGTGAGCTATGAACTACCGTCAAATGGCTGCATGCAAACTGCAAAACGTGGGCCAGAAGCATCTTTTTCCCCCAGTCTTTCATTATCATAAGGTTGCTAAAGAGGGTTTGTGTAGAAATATTTTGTTTTAGTAGAGCCAACCCCAACAAGTGTGTTATGTTTTAAATCTTAAGTTTGTGCTTCTCCAAACCAAACACTTTAAAAATATAATACCTACCAGTATGCATGGCATGTAGCTACAACACTTTTTAGTCCCCATTGTATTATGTTACATTTCCTACACACTGATTTACACATGCATGATTCATTGTCTCTGTATAATATGTGTGTGATGTAAAGCGCTCTGACTCCCTACATTGGTATGAGTAGCGCTATGAAAGAAATGAAATACACGTGAGAGAAAGGGTTTGGAGAGATGAGGGGCACCATTGAAGGGTGGTACTGATGGAATCCGTAGAGAAGGAGGGCACAAAGATTGTCACACCAGGCGCCACCTTACAAAAAAGAGAAAATTAAGACTTTGTGGCTATTGTTCTGTGAGTGGTTCCTTAAAGCTTCACTGTATGTTGAAGGCTGGGAGCTGGTAATAATGACTCTTTGAGGAACGATGTGACCTTTAGGTTAAATTGCAGAGTTGGAACTAAAATGCCTGGATTTAAATGTCGAGAATTACAAAGGAGGGAAACCTGGCCGTCAGATTGTGTGTCGCTATTTATTAGAGCGAAAGAAAGCAAAGGCCATCAATTCATATGCTTTCTGTGTATGAATCACATATCTTCATGTTTTTTTTATATACACTTTGTGAAACCATTAAGTACATGTCAGAGTTAAATACATTCCATATACATAACAATGAAAAAACATAAATCAACTTAAGTGCAGGTAATGTGAACAAAAAACCAGATTGAATCAAGTGCAATATACAAATTTACAAAGATTAAAAAATTACACCAGCAAATATACTGATAGACATTATTTGTTATCTAGCAGTTCCTCAAGACAATATCTTTGGGCCGATTAAACGGAACTACAGCCACACGGGAAAAAGAGAAAGTACTGCTCTGTGGGGCCTATTAAACATCAAACGCCCTCTCCAGATGTACAAATTTTTCAAAATGCCCTCTGTGGCAAAATGTGGAGATTGCTGACGCGTTTCCAATCCCTAGGGTTAATCACGGGATTTTCATCAGGGCTAAGAGCACGGTGTAACCTATAAATGAAATTAGAAAAAAAGGATTACCTAAAAATGTGTCCTACCTTAACTCTATATTGTGTTATTATACCACTACCGATCACTTCTAAAGTACCTGAAGTTTATTCCGTTTGTTTTAATGGGGATCAAATCGCTCCTATATCAGGTGTTCTTTTAGGTTGCAGGACCTGAAACAACCAGGACATTTTGTATCAGAATTGTGAATCATGTTATTTTGTATCCCCCATTGATCAAAGAGAAGCTCAGAAACTCACGGTTAATTCTACTTGGGAAGACCGGGTTGGTTTTTCACTATCACTCAGAATTGAGGAGTGAATTGGTAAAGTTTTAGACACCGGGTGATTTTTCACGCTAACTGTGAAAAAGAAGAAAAACAAGTGGGCAGTTGTTTGTTGTTAGGTCTCGCCAGATTAATTTCAATGGAAATCAAATAAAGGTGCAACCTAAATGCACTTACTTGTCAGTCTGTGCACTCATTTTCAATAAGCTTTTGAAGCGGCGTGTTTAAACATCGCGCGCTGTGTTTCTGAAAAGAAAACACAATAAGGTTACCGCACGCGAGTAAACCGTTATGAAACATGGCTCAAACGCGAATTATTTCATAAAACGGGAAGCTGCTAACTTACTTAAAAGTTGTTCTAGACGGTGTTCAAAAGGGTCCTCCCGCTCGTGATTTCCACCAAAGATGATTGTTGGTTTAAAATTTCGGCCCATATCCTGTTTAACAGGAAGTATAAGGCATTCATCTTTAAGGGGATTCTGGGAATTGTAGTTATTCTACTACAAATTAGGAAAATGAATATCTACCCTCGAACCTTCGAGGTTATTGTTTTTTTACAAAAAGTTTATGAGGAAATTTATAGTGTTTTACAGAGTACTCAGCGTAAAACTTGGTGCAATTCTGCCATTTCGTTTAAACCGTCTGCCACACAGTTAAATTTCATGATAAGGTATGTCTCTTTTTTCCGCAATAAAATTTCGACATCACCACCTCTCGGTGGTGGTTTAATGGATGACAGCACCGTCCAGACGAATTCTTTTTCAGAATGTTGTTTGTCAATAAAGTGTGCAACCATGGGTGCAGTTAAAACTTTTTGTTTAATTCTTGATCGATGTTGGACCATCCTTTAATTGATTTGCTGTGTGGTTTTGCCAATGTACAACTTTGGACAGGGACATTGAATGCCGTACACAACATTCTTGGTTTTACAATTCGTAAATTCTTTATGTACCCATTTGATGGAATTGTGTAAGAATTCAGTGCCTTCAATGGTGTTGTTACATGCGGAACATGTTCCGCATTTATGATGGCCTTCCACCGGAGCCAGATTCCACAGTGTTCTTAAGTCAGTTTTAGGCTTTATGCTTTTTAAGTCTGCTGGTATGATATTCTCTCCAATACTTTTATTCTTCTTCATTGCAAAGAGAGGTCTTTCCATTGGACATTCTAAGCCCGTGAGCAAGTGCCAATTATTTAAAATGATCTTCCGAAACTTATGGGTGTGAGGGCCAAATGTAGATACACATATTAGTTGTTCCAGTGGTTCCTTGATCTTTTTACGTAAAAGTTCCTCTCTGGGTGTGTACCATGCCCTTTTTGTGGAGTGTTTTAAAAATTTTCTCGGATACCCTCTTTCTCTTAACTGATGGCATAGAATTTCTGCTTGTATCATGAAGTCTTCTTTACGGGTACAGTTGCGCCGAATTCTCAGTAGTTGGCTGTACGGGAGATTGTCTTTAAGACTTCGGGGGTGGAAGCTGGAATAGTGTAGAATGGTGTTTTTGTCTGTGGGTTTACGATGGAGTGTTGTATTTAGCTTGTCATCTTGTACAAATACCTCAACATCTAGAAAGGTTAGGCGAGTCTGGTTTTTGGACATGCTGAATTTGATGTCAGGGTGTCTACTATTTAGCCATTCAAAAAAGGAATGAAGTAGATCATCTGTGCCCTCCCATCTGGGCCAGAAGCATCTTTTTCCCCCAGTCTTTCATTATCATAAGGTTGCTAAAGAGGGTTTGTGTAGAAATATTTTGTTTTAGTAGAGCCAACCCCAACAAGTGTGTTATGTTTTAAATCTTAAGTTTGTGCTTCTCCAAACCAAACACTTTAAAAATATAATACCTACCAGTATGCATGGCATGTAGCTACAACACTTTTTAGTCCCCATTGTATTATGTTACATTTCCTACACACTGATTTACACATGCATGATTCATTGTCTCTGTATAATATGTGTGTGATGTAAAGCGCTCTGACTCCCTACATTGGTATGAGTAGCGCTATGAAAGAAATGAAATACACGTGAGAGAAAGGGTTTGGAGAGATGAGGGGCACCATTGAAGGGTGGTACTGATGGAATCCGTAGAGAAGGAGGGCACAAAGATTGTCACACCAGGCGCCACCTTACAAAAAGAGAAAATTAAGACTTTGTGGCTATTGTTCTGTGAGTGGTTCCTTAAAGCTTCACTGTATGTTGAAGGCTGGGAGCTGGTAATAATGACTCTATGAGGAACGATGTGACCTTTAGGTTAAATTGCAGAGTTGGAACTAAAATGCCTGGATTTAAATGTCAGCATCAAATTGACCAAATTGGGTAACCATGGACCAATCAGCTTTTATCCATGTATCTCAGTTTGCTTCATGCTGTGTAGCAGGCAAGAAAATGTTTTGAATTTTGTTAAAACAAACCCTCATTCGAATTTACTGGGCATTTTGCTCTTTCTAGCTGAACCTTTGCCCCGCCACTCTTCACATTTCTCCCCCAGACTCCAGTATCACACTTCATATAGTTGTGTTGCACCTGAACTGTTCTCCATTGCCCAAGTGGCAACACACAGATTTAAATAAAAGCAAGAACTATGTTGAGCAATTGTCTTTCAAGGGATATAAAAAATCAGAAGGGAATAGATATGGTTTGAATGATTAAGCATTTAATTAGAAGAACGTTTGCTTTTGCAAGTGTAGGCCTCCAGTGGGCCCATGGTTCTCTCTCTTTGTGCTCCTCTGGTATCCTGCAAGTTTCATGTGTCTGTGGTTGTTCAAGCGGATCCTAGCTTGAATGCTTCCGCGCCTACAGTGTGGGGAGCAATAACTCAGATAATTTTCACTAGTTTCGTCATGCACAAAAGCCTCATAATGCAATACGGATTGTGTTGAAAGTCTTTTCCACCAGGCAAACGAAATAAGGTAAACTTATGGACCACCTGGTGCTGCAGAATGAAAACTGATTGTCAGGGAGGATACAGTGATTTTTAACACACGAAGCAGCCATGACAGTTTCGCATTGTCCATGCACTGATTCTCCTTTATTGATCACTAAGGCAAACGCTTTTGAGGACACCCAATTGTAAAAGTTTATTGTCGATAACTCTGGGTGTGTACCATGCCCTTTTTGTGGAGTGTTTTAACATTTTTCTCGGATACCCTCTTTCTCTTAACTGATGGCATAGAATTTCTGCTTGTATCATGAAGTCTTCTTTACGGGTACAGTTGCGCCGAATTCTCAGTAGTTGGCTGTACGGGAGATTGTCTTTAAGACTTCGGGGGTGGAAGCTGGAATAGTGTAGAATGGTGTTTTTGTCTGTGGGTTTACGATGGAGTGTTGTATTTAGCTTGTCATCTTGTACAAATACCTCAACATCTAGAAAGGTTAGGCGAGTCTGGTTTTTGGACATGCTGAATTTGATGTCAGGGTGTCTACTATTTAGCCATTCAAAAAGGAATGAAGTAGATCATCTGTGCCCTCCCATCTGGGCCAGAAGCATCTTTTTCCCCCAGTCTTTCATTATCATAAGGTTGCTAAAGAGGGTTTGTGTAGAAATATTTTGTTTTAGTAGAGCCAACCCCAACAAGTGTGTTATGTTTTAAATCTTAAGTTTGTGCTTCTCCAAACCAAACACTTTAAAAATATAATACCTACCAGTATGCATGGCATGTAGCTACAACACTTTTTAGTCCCCATTGTATTATGTTACATTTCCTACACACTGATTTACACATGCATGATTCATTGTCTCTGTATAATATGTGTGTGATGTAAAGCGCTCTGACTCCCTACATTGGTATGAGTAGCGCTATGAAAGAAATGAAATACACGTGAGAGAAAGGGTTTGGAGAGATGAGGGGCACCATTGAAGGGTGGTACTGATGGAATCCGTAGAGAAGGAGGGCACAAAGATTGTCACACCAGGCGCCACCTTACAAAAAGAGAAAATTAAGACTTTGTGGCTATTGTTCTGTGAGTGGTTCCTTAAAGCTTCACTGTATGTTGAAGGCTGGGAGCTGGTAATAATGACTCTATGAGGAACGATGTGACCTTTAGGTTAAATTGCAGAGTTGGAACTAAAATGCCTGGATTTAAATGTCAGCATCAAATTGACCAAATTGGGTAACCATGGACCAATCAGCTTTTATCCATGTATCTCAGTTTGCTTCATGCTGTGTAGCAGGCAAGAAAATGTTTTGAATTTTGTTAAAACAAACCCTCATTCGAATTTACTGGGCATTTTGCTCTTTCTAGCTGAACCTTTGCCCCGCCACTCTTCACATTTCTCCCCCAGACTCCAGTATCACACTTCATATAGTTGTGTTGCACCTGAACTGTTCTCCATTGCCCAAGTGGCAACACACAGATTTAAATAAAAGCAAGAACTATGTTGAGCAATTGTCTTTCAAGGGATATAAAAAATCAGAAGGGAATAGATATGGTTTGAATGATTAAGCATTTAATTAGAAGAACGTTTGCTTTTGCAAGTGTAGGCCTCCAGTGGGCCCATGGTTCTCTCTCTTTGTGCTCCTCTGGTATCCTGCAAGTTTCATGTGTCTGTGGTTGTTCAAGCGGATCCTAGCTTGAATGCTTCCGCGCCTACAGTGTGGGGAGCAATAACTCAGATAATTTTCACTAGTTTCGTCATGCACAAAAGCCTCATAATGCAATACGGATTGTGTTGAAAGTCTTTTCCACCAGGCAAACGAAATAAGGTAAACTTATGGACCACCTGGTGCTGCAGAATGAAAACTGATTGTCAGGGAGGATACAGTGATTTTTAACACACGAAGCAGCCATGACAGTTTCGCATTATCCATGCACTGATTCTCCTTTATTGATCACTAAGGCAAACGCTTTTGAGGACACCCAATTGTAAAAGTTTATTGTCTATAACTGCAAACATCGTAATTTAAGTGAATTAGGCTAGCTTAGTGTCTGTTGTCCATCTTTGACGTGATGTTATGCTACACCACATGATTAACGTTGCTCTGCTATAGTAAACAAATTACCAAGCTCCACCGAGGCAAGTGGAACACTTTGATTAATATTCTGAATGAATTGAGGTTTTCTCAAGCCTGAATTAAGCAGTCTCAGACTGAATAACATACTATGTAACCATTATGTGTAATAGTGAGAAAATCCTCAAATGTATTCTGTTGCAAATGTTTCTCTTTGCTTGATTTCTATTGGCTAGGAGCATGAGACCCATGCACCAATGTAGTGAATGTAAGAACCTTTTCACAGAAATCCTTTCCCCATTCTTAGAAGGCAAATCTCTGTCAGTTTTGTCTCTGAACTCTCCTGAGTTCATGATATGCTGTGATTTTGGACTTGGCACTTTGATTGAATTCTATCTGACTAACTGCAATTTGTGCCTTTGCACTTTGAATATTTTCGAAGCAAACCTTTTACTTGACGCTTTCTTCTCTGTCCTTTTTGAGGCTACATTTTTATAGAATAACACGTTACTTTTGAATTTCTATTTACAAGAGAGATGGGTCCATCGGGAAGCACTACCGTTTCGTGAGAATCAGAGCACCTATGGGCTAAAGAAAGGTGTGGGTTTGCGGGCTTTTTAGGAATGCAATATTATGCTTTTCAGGACTGCTTTTAAAACGCTTAATACACAGTAAATGTTGCCTTCTGGAACAATAAAGTCTTGCAACAAAATATATCTTGGCCAGGCGTGGAAGTGCCGTTTGTGAAAAGAGTTTATAATATAATGTGGCTTTAGTTTCTTCCTGTTCATTACAAAGACTTGCGGGTCAGTTTTTAGCAACCAAATTCCCATGAACTATGTAGACAGAAAGCAATGATGACAAATATTTTATTAATATATTGATTGATATAGCATTTTTTTCTTCAGCACTTTTCTCAGTGCCGGACGCTGCTTTTGGTGGCATCAGAGTGCTTTGATTCGCGGAGAGTTGAGAAGCTGGCAATGCAAGTGCACTGCTCTCATGGTAAATGAGGTGAATTGAATGAAGGTTCATATAGTCAGGGTCGAACCGAACCATTCAACCATGCGATAACCATAGACAAATTAGAAGGATTGAAAAGCCTTGCAAAGGGTAGATTTACCTGTGACTAACTTGTGGTAGCTGATTAGCAGGCAGTAATGCCAGCTCTGGGGATGTGGTCGGCAGAGACTGGGAAAGAGAAATGAATATTATGTTGAGAAAACTTACAAGTACAAGAACAACAGAGCAGTCTCCCATGTGTGACAGAACTTCAGACGTCTTCCTTTAAATCTGAGATGTGAATGTTATTGCATTCCAAGGGGTCGAACCTTGAACAAGCAGGAATACTCCATCAATATTTTTGGACTGGACTGGACGGAAAGTGAATATATATTGGGTGGTTTCAGAAATATTGTCATGATTCCTTTGTCTGTTCATTGTTTCTCATTGTTGGCCTTTCAATTCACATACTTATGCATCCCTCATCAATGTATCATAATTCAGTGTTGATGTAAGAAGAGGCAAAAACGAGGAGATGATGGACAGAGCACTGAAACTTTTCAGACGCTCACCCCCAGTCACTATTCGATCTTGGTTGAATTCATCATCGTTCTTTAGCTCACTTCGCCACCCCAGCTCAGACCCAGCCGTATGCAAATCAGTCTTGACCCTCCAGCCAGAACTGCCAAAACAGGTCTTCCCTGGAACAGAAAAAAGCATCCAGGACCAGTTTCGGGGTAACACCCCTCATCAGCCAGGCTAGCTTCACTCCAGTGGCAAAGTGAGCAAGGAATCCACATCTGGGCATATCCTGCCAACTTAGGGCGAACAAAGCAAACACAAGAAGATGATGGACAGAGCACTGAAACATTTTAGACACTCATCCCCAGTCACTATTAGATCTGATTTGAATTTATCATCGTTCTTTAGCTCACTTCATCACCCCAGCTCAGACCCAGCCGGATCTTCCCTGGACTGGAAACCAGCATCCTGGGAAGATGTAGGAAGAGGAACTGTGTGAACTGCTGCATGTGTCGTAGTTAAAATAATAAATGAAGTTCTGGCAAAGCCAACAGTTCACATCTCTGAAAGGGCATCAAGAGCATGTGCATGCATGGCCGGCAATCTTGCAATTGGTTTTATATCAAAGAAAACCCATTCCGAGATGGCCGCCAATGCACACATATTTGAGATGCTTGCTTGTGCATACATTGTGAGTCATGGCAGTAATTTTTTATTTACTGTTCTAACATGGTGGATGACCATGTTAGAACGGTAAAGTATCATGTAAAAAAAAACAGAAAAGAAGATACGTGAAGTGCAAAAAAGGAAATGATCATTGTGGTAACACTTTGCAGACTCATTAAATAAAAATAGGAATTACAATGCTATTAATTTAACACAGACCATTAGGATTTGGTGTAGGATGAGGAGCAGGGCTGGGAGAAGCGAAAAGAGAGCTCTTGAGTGTGAGATAAAGATGAAAAAAGGAGACAGTAAGGAAACACTTTCACTTCCATGGAGTGCTCAATACTGTGCAGTGGAAGAATACAAGTAATCCAATCAGAACACTCCTGGTTGAGACAAATACAAGAATATGAAAGCAATCCATTGCATCAAGAGAAAGCAACTTAGATAAACTGCAAAACCATCCAATAATAAGCAAGCGATTGACTCAAAGCCCACTTAATGCAGGCCCTCAATGTTTGATTTTATCCAAGTCCCAAAGCATCTGAAGATGTTGGGATGTAAACATTCATATGAATCATAAACAAATGTATCTCCAAATTGAAAAAAAGTAACTCTTTCCTACATGCAGTTATCACAATCAGGGTTTTAGTCAATTGCTGCCACCAAAGTTATAATCAAACAATTAGGGCTCTTAAAAATGTGCGTCTAAGACTATCCAGCAAATGGGAAGATAATCTTTGCCAAACAGAAGCCAAATCCCAAAATCCAGTCACCATGTCACCATGACATATTCAAACGCACTTCACTCAGTATACATTATGAAACCTATACCCATTTACAAAACACCACATTTAGGTATAGGCTAAAATTAGTTAAATGTTCCAACTAACTACAAAGGACAGAAAGGGACTGTGTGGAGATACAAACACAAATGAACTATATGCACTGTTTATAATGGCACCAAAACAATGATCCTGTAGCATCATTACAGTGACATGAACTGTACTCTCACCCAGGTCAGCCCCTATCTTCCTCCCCATACAAACATGCAAAATGCTCAAAAAGAAAACATGTTGTCACTTGTAAGTCACGACACACACATAATGGAACATTAAAGGACAAGGTGATAACCAACATCCAGTAAGAATGGGGGTTAGAGAATATTTTGTATCCACCATGTTCTCTTTAATAGTTTCTTTTTTCTTAGCAGAGCTCTCAGACTTTTTGGGCATTGAATCTAATCTAATCTAATTAGATCTATTTTTTAATTAGGAGCCTATTAGGGCCACCTGCTTTAACTACTTTCATGATCTCTTAGTATTGTGAGAAAGTCCTTTTCTGTGGTCACTCCCATTTTTTGTTGACTGGTATTGCTGTGTTTCAAACTCTGCACATTGGGGAAGTGCTGGGCAGACCCCATTGTATGTGCTTTGACTCTTAAAACATAGTAACATTGGCTAACTCCTAACTGGCCTTCTTAACCTTTCAGTAAGGGCATAGTATATGGTGTGCGAAAATATGCTAATGGCATGGCAAAGTTAAATGTCATCTGTGAACTGCAGCACATATCCACCCTTGTAACCTGACTCCTGCAGCTTTTACCCCTGCAGGTGCACCTGACAAAATAACCCTTTTTGACAGGAATGAAATCTACTTTTAAATATTAAGTCACGACTAAGTTGGCCCTGTAGTCCACAAGGTAGGTTGTCTAATATTTAAAAGCAGTACATGCAAGAATTTGGTGCTGGTATGTGCATATAGTGAATAGCTAGCCAAAGCTATTATCATTGTGAAGGGCTGTAGCTGGCCTATGAGAAAAAAATAAAGTTCAGAATAAAATCATAAGTATGGTTTTGAACAAAGTACCACACACTATTTTTAATGTTTTTTAAAAATCCAATTCAGTGGTGAAGTTGAATTTTTAATAACTAATTAGGAAAAGTGACTTTTGAAAAGTTAGAGTTTGTATGTCTGAACCTCCATTAGACTAATAAGCATTAGCCTGCCAACAGCTGGCCTGTTAGTGCTTCCCTTTCATGAGGTGTGAAAACTGCTCACATAGAAGGAAACAACTGCTTAGGCCTTTTGGCAGGAAGGTCCGGTTGTGAGGTGTTTGACACATCAGCTCAAGAATGGTACCTAGGGAGGGTTCAGGAACTTCATTAACTTGAAAGGGACCAGGGTGCGGCCTGTCCATTCATTAAGTGTGAAGGGGCACATGGGGACACATGGGGAAGAGAATCCTTTTGTGTCCTGGTCTTTCTGAAGCCTGCTTGACACCAGCTGCATGGGAGGAAGAGATTGTCCCAAAACCAGTTTATTGTAGTTGAGGAGTGGACTGCTCATTTCCCTAAATACACCCCTGGTCTGAACACAAGCCACCTCTAAGGGTAGAAAGTCTGTGCCATCTGGGATTTTACTTAGAATGGTGCATTGTGGGATAGTTTCCAGTAAGGCAAACAGGGTGTGCTGTAAATGCAGGGAGATTTGCACTTAGGAACTTTTTCCTCATTGGTTAGGGAACATTTGTGAGTCACCCCCAACTCACTGGCTAGTGAACACTACAAAGATTGCACCTCACCCACAGCTTCTCAGAACACATTTGGACTTGATGAAGAACTGAAAAGGACTGGATCTGCTGTCTGTGAACTGTTTGGGTACCTGAAGGGCTGGAGCTTCTCCCACGTGTACTCCAAGGGGTTTATTTACAAAGAAATGGTGCAGCGCAGCACTGCAAGCAATTTAGCTGCGCAGTGTCATTTCAAAAACTCAGGTATGCCCCGTATTTACGAGAATACGGTGCATTCCTGTGTTTTCCCTTATGCTGGCACAAAAAAAAAGCTATCTAGCGCAACACAGACACGCTTGCGCATGGTGCAAGGGTGCCTACATTGCACGGATAATAGTTTATGTGCAGGAAAGCAATTTGCTTCTTCTATGCAGATTGCAGCGCACATAGAAAGAGCAAAAATGAGGAGAAATAAAAGAATTTATCCTTGTTGCACCATATGTAAAGCCTGCTGTTCAGTGGCATTAGTTTTTGCCGCTGCCTCAGATTTACACATCCTTGTAAATCTGGGGCAGTGTCAAAAGCAATGGGTGTTACAGTGGGACGCCCACAGCAACACCCATTGCACGCCCCTTTCACGCAGATACCTGTGTGAAAGGGTACAATATTTACAAAGAAGCGTGACTTAACAGTGCTTTGTAAATATGGAGCAGGGCATTGTGCCACCGGAGTGTCCTTTAAAGTGATGGCCTGTTGGCTCAATGCCCTTGTAAATATGCCTCCAAGAGTCAGTTGTCTGACCTCCTTTGTGACTACAGGGACATAACAAGTTTCAAGAGGCCTTTTTCTTGAAGTGCCCATCTTACCAGTAGCAACTGCACCTTGATTGAACCCTGCTGGTGGCCTATGCTGGAGGGAGTACTGACCCCTAAGGGCTGTTCCTTAGGTCTTGAAGCCTTATATGTATACCAATATGAAATGTTTCTTTCCTGTTTCCTGGAACATTTCGCCTTGCAGCTTTAAAAATTCATATCTCTAGCTCCCCTTATTAGATTTTTCTCATTATGGTGCCATTCCATTCATTACATTTCTATTTTTGCTTACAAATTGTTTGTGGGAAATTTATTGCTTAGTGTTGACTTTTAAACTGCCATGTTACTGCTGAATACTTTACACATTTTCCTAAGTTAAGCTTATCTGCTCTATGCCACAGCTACCAGGATGATTAGCCTAGGTTTAATTTAATGAAATGTGCTTTATCCCTAACACATTTGTGGTCCTGTTTCTTGTGGCGGACTCACATCTACTTCAATTAATATTCCATTTTCTTACAGTGTCTGCTCAATAGGCCAATTTGTCAATTTTCACAACTACTCTCACATGTTCATTAATTAAACTCTGCCTGGATTTCTGCCTCAATTTCGAATGGACCTTTATATTCAATCCCTGCTCAAACCCCTGTATGTGCAGAGATTAGAATAATAAGTTGTGTGGTGAAAATGGCACCCTCGCAATTCTCTTCTGATGAATTTTGGCAGATCACCTGTTGAAGTCTTCTAAGTGAAGAGACACTCACAACGCAGACCACTGTCCTGGAAAGTCATATCCATCGAGGGTCTTTCCAGTGCAGACTACCCATTAGCCTAGAACCAGGCCCAGGCTGTGCTGGGGTTATTGAGTGTCAGAGTCTGTCTTTCAGAACTATGGGGAGTACTTTTCCCTGCTACCACGATGTTGACTTTCCCCCACAAGCCCTCACCTCCTGTGAGTAGAAGGGAAGGTAAAACCGTTAGTACTGCACCCTGACCACTGTTCTTTCTCCAAAGCTGATATAGGCACATCAATCTACCTATGAAGGACAGAGGCCATGATGAGACTGGCATTGGAGCTTTTTCAGGCAGAGGGCTGGGAACATACTAACATTAGACAATAAGCTACACCAGAATAGGCGATATAGTGCAGTGTGACATCAGGGCAGGAAATTTAAAAAAAGGGACAAGAGAATAATGGAGGCCATGAGAAGCAGGGGACGAAGAAGACAGATCTGTTTCAATTATAAGGCGAGAGCGAACAAATAGTCTGGACAATGCCTTCTATTGGAGACAGTACTACAGAGAATTCCAAAATCTCAGACAGCCCAAATACCTATAGTACTAAGAGGCCAGGGAATTACTGAATGCTGTGCCATTCAAAAAATGTTACATAACATAACAAAACATAGCATGGTTTAAATTAGCCATTTTGTGCTTCTCAAAATGTAAATACATTTATATATATATTCATTTATTTTTATTATTTTATTTTATAAGATGCCCACCTCAACTTGAGGTCTTTGGTAGTGCATGATTCAGCCATGCATAGAACAGTGGAAGAGACCAGCATTGACCTCTCTCTGGTGAGTTGGGTCAGTGCCTAATGAAGTTGGCACATACGTATGGACGGTGGGCTTTGGCCTTGAGTGGGCCTGTAGTGGCAGGTTGCTTAACTAATATGTGTTTCAACAGAGCCCCCTAGAGGACTTTCGTTAAAGAGTACTGTTAGTAATTGGGTCATTGGTTCACTAGGGTATGAGCACAAGTCAGGCAGCAACCACAATCCTAGTCAAGGTAAGAAGAACGCAAACCCTCAATTAACTTGAGCTCACCCTCTGGCAATGTGTGAAGTATTTGTGCAACACTTCAAACAGTAAAACAGTAAAAACACCACACAAAAAGATGCCACACCAGGTCAGAAAAATAGAACTTAATGTAATAAATAAAACAAGACCAAAAGGACAAAAATCCCAAAAGTAGAACTTGAGATATGAATTTTTAAAGAATAAACTGTAAAATAGCACTTAGAAGAAATAAGTGCTTACATGGGATACATGGTTGCGCCGGACTGGGACAAAGTCAAAAGTTCAGGATGAACATGATGGAGTGTGGGCCGGATACAGGGACCCAGTGGGGCCCACTGAACAAAAGTACCTTGATCCTTGCTGCGTTGACTTAGAAGATGCAGGCCGCAGCTGAAGCGATTTGTCGTTGACAATCCACGCAGTGAGGGTGATGCACCGGTCCTGATCTGTGCAGCAGCGACAATGCGTCAGCCCCGATGCTGTAATGCAGAGATTCGGAATCATAGTTGAGGATGCCATCAACGGAGATGCCAAGGCTTTGTGCAGTACTGGTTCCGAAGACGATGTGTCGGGCAGATCCACGCAGCAGAGTCGAAGCGCTGGTTCTGGTCATGCAATATAAGCCTTGCGCTAGTTCTGATCCACCCAACAGGAGCAATGCATCGGTTCTGATCCACACAACAGGGTGGTGCACCAGTTCTGATCCAGGCAATGACGCTGATGCACCGGTTCGACAGAGGATGCATAAGTTTTGCTGAAGCAAGCACCTTAGGCCTCACTTCCAAGGGTCCAGGACTGGGATGACACCATTTGGGAGTGCAGACTCACAGATGGCAGAGTTAAGGTGCAGAAGCAGGTAAGCTGGACATCTTTTATGTCCTTGAAACTTCAGATCGCGGTCGGCCTCAACCTTTGACTTTGCGCGGTCCAGTACGACCAGAAAACCCATTTAAAGCACTTATTTCTTCTAAGCGCTATTTTACATTTACTCTGTGAAAATTCATACCTCAGCTACAACTTATTGGATTTTTGTTGTTTTAGTCTTGTTTTATTTATAAAGTTATGCTCTATTGTTCTAACCTGGTGTGGAGTCTTTTTGTGGTGTTTTCACTGTGTTACTGTTTGAAGTGTTGCACAAATACTTTACAAATTGCCTCTTAAATTAAGTCTGACTGCTCTAGGCCAAGCTACCAGAGAGTGGGCATAGGATAATTTAGGGTTTGTTGTGACTTACCCTGACTAGGATTGTGGTTCCTCCTTAGACAGGGTACATACCTCTGCCAACCAGAAACCCAATTTCTGACACTTCACAATTTGGAATTACACTTATAAAATGTAATCAGTTAATCCCAATGTTATCCTACGGGAGAGATAGGCCTTGAAGTAGTGAAAACGAATTTGAGAGTTTTTCACTACCAGGACATGTAAACCTTAAAGGTGCATATCCTGCCTTTAAAATACATTGCACCTTACCCTCTGGGTTGTTCAGGGCCTAACTTAGGGGTGACTTCCAGAGGTTTATCTTGCAAGGTCGAAGTGGCAGTGTAAACTGCACACACAGGCTCTGCAATGGCAGGCCTGAGCCATGGTTAAATGACTACTTAAGTGGGAGGCTAATAAGTGCTGCCAGCCCACTAGTAGCATTTAATGTACAGGCCCTGGGCACATGTATTGCCCTTTACTAGGAACTTATATGTAAATTGAATATGCCAATTGGGGATAAGCCAATATTACTATGTTTTAGGAAGAGAGTACATGCACTTTAGCACTGCTTAGCAGTGGTAAAGTGGTCAGAGTCCTAAGGCCAGCAAAAACAAGGTCAGAAACACATGGAGGAGGAAGGCAAAAAGTTGGGGGGAAGACCACCTTAAGGCTGTCAGGTCTAGCAAGTGCTTAGAGACCGAAGCCCTTTCTCCCATTAGAGTTTGTCTTCTTCATATTACAATATCTTTTGTCTGCCACCTTTCCTGTGAGTAACTTTATTCATTTGAATGAAATGTTGTCATATGCGGGCGCAGCTGTCACCAGACAATTATGTGAGAATACCCAGGAGAGGGGCTTTGGCTCCGCTCACATGAAGGGACAACTGCAGACAGACAATTATGTGAGAATCTCCATGTCGGAGGGATGGGCGGAAACCGAAGCGAGGAGGCCGTATATGTGTTATATTGGGGTAGTTTATTGTAGTTAATGAACTCAATTGTAGTCAATGAACTCAAAAGTATCACTGATGGTATCTCAGTCACTTCATTCTTTTGCTTCTTCTGTCTTCAAGGTGTTCCGGCTCTCTGGTGGGGTCCCGGGAAGCTTGTGAAGAGGAGCAGAAGAACAAGAGGAGGGGTAAGTCACTGGGGAATTTTCGTGGAGGTTAGCATAAATCCCGTCACCACACCCAGGTGGAAAGCAGTGTAAAGAAACGGAAAACAAGACGAATTGTCAGTTCTTCTTGTGCCCGGATCCCGGTTCTCTGTTAGTGCCGGGGTTTTCACTAGGGTTCTTTTCCCCCTCCCTTGTGGGCGATACACTTCCTTAGGTATTGTGGGGTGGAGGGACTCGGGAACGAGATAAGAAACAAAAAAATGATAACTGTTCCTTTCTCTCATTATCTGGGCTATGGAAGAGAGGGGGATGGAGGAGAACGGGGGGGGGTGAAACCAAATACACTAAGAGTGCAATCAGAGGGAGTCAAGGAAACCCTTAGATACAGCAACCACAAAAAGAGGATAAACCACCCTCTAGTCCCCAACCTTACTCCCAACCTCCCCAAGTGTGCTCCCCCTTACGCCACGTACCGCCTCTGCCGCAACTCTCCTGAGTTGCGGCGGCTCCTGCGCATCCACTCCGGGGTACCACCACTCCTCGCACCACTCATCTGGGGATCCCTTGGTCCCGTCGTCTGTTTCTCGTGGTCCTCCGCTTTCTCCGGTCGTCTCTCCTTTCTCTGGGGATGTCTCCTTCATGCGCCTCATGTCCGACGAGTCTTCTTCCTGCTTCCTCCTCGGCTCCTTTTCACCTCCCCCGGACTCTTCTGATTGGTCTCTCGTTCGTCCTTCCTTGTTCCTTTCCTGTGGGGATGAACAATAGTCCGTCTTCACTGTCTGTTCCCTACTCCAGCCCCTGTGGACGTCATCCGGACCAGGAAGTAGCGCAGACCATAGCGGTGCACTAACAGGTAAGTCGGAGTCTTGGGGGGGAAGCGGGGGCGTCCTCTCACACTCCAGGAGAGGGGCTTTGGCTCCGCCCACATGTTGGGAGCCAGGAGTACATGTTTTGATTGGGCAGAAGATGTGTGCTTCCACCAAAACAGTATTTGCCCTCCACACAACTGTAATCATTTTGTTTATTTATCCTGCTGCCTGAGCTTAAACTTTCAGAGGTACACACATGCCTGTGTAATATTTCAAATGGCCTAGATTATTGGATAAATTATGGTGTTTTATATGGCAACAGCACAGATGGGAGGAGAGCAGTAATACATTTACAAGGATTTTTAGGTCTAGCTTGACAGTGCAATCATAAGCCAAACATTTTGGCATTGCTAATGCTTGTTTTTATTTTTACTGTCCCTCACCGCCAGAATACTTCTGGTGGTGACGAACAGTAAAAAAAATGCCATCCAACTGCCCATTCTAAATAAAGTGGACAGTTGGATGACTTTACTTCTGACGGCCCATATTCCCTTGCGCAGTCGGAGGAAGGTGTATAGAGATAGAGTAAATTCTACTCCATTGACAAAAACCTAGTGGACCACCAAACACAAAAGAGGGCAGGCAGCTCAAAACGTTTGGTGTACAGGATACTCCATCGCCATTACAACAGAGTAATCTATCTGCCCAACTTTAATTAGGGCACCATGATATCTACATTGAATTGTGGGGCATATTAGCAAGACCGGCGATAAAATTATCGCCGTTTTAGCGGAAGGAAACTGCCGCTAAAGCGGCGATAATGGGCTTGCTAATATGCGTTATAGAATTCAATAGAAGCCCAGGTTAGATGTGCAGGACATCTAACCTGGGCTTCTATGGAATTCCATAACGCATATTAGCAAGCCCATTATCGCCGTTTAGCGGCAGTTTCCTGCCGCTAAAACGGCGATAATTTTATCGCCGGTCTTGCTAATATGCCCCTGTATTCTTGTGAACCTACCAATGGAATATTGCGGTAGAGCGTTGCTACCAAACCACATTGAAGGGACGAATGATCCCAGCTGTTCCACACTCAGGGGCATATTAACAACGGCCAGCGATAATTATCGCTGGCCGTGCTTAGCGTGAGGAATCCTATCGCTGGAAATTATCGCCATGCTAGCGCTGTATTAACAACGCTTAGCGCAAAGGCGATAATTTTCCAGTGATAGCGATGTTTTCCATGGAACATCGCTGGTTTTCCAGCGATGTCCCATGGAAAACGGCGACTATACTTGGCGATAGGGCCTGTGGTCTTAGCCACACAATCCACCCCCATGTTAGGTATGCCTTAGTCAGGAATTTAGCAGACGTTAAATTCCTGCGTTAAAGCATACTTAACGCAATTTAAAATATCGCTAACCCACGTTGCTAATATGGCGATACCTGGGTTAGCGATATTTCCCCTGTTGTTTACACAGGCACGCCCCCTTTGCATCTCATTAGCGATGCGATGGGAGGCGTGCAGAAAACGGACGCTAAGTCAGGAATCACGCGCTAGCGTGTCCTTGTTAATTCGGCGATAAAATTATCGCCGCTTTTCGTCCGAAAACGGACGCTAAAGCGGCGATAATTCATTAACGCCGCCTTGTTAATATGCCCCTCACTTCTTTAGAACTCTTGCGGAGACAGAGAACTCCTTCGCTTACACAGCGCCGGTCTCCTCTGCTTGCCTACATGTTTTAATGAAAAGGAGCACACAAATCACTTCACGTTAATGTGATCTGTTGCACTGTAATTAATATAAACAGCTGATAATGGGCTTGTCAAGGCCTGGCATTTCAATTTGCCCGTATCTTCTTGGATTCTATCCAATCTCCTGCTGCTGCCCGATGCTACAAAAGGTCAGTGTCGGAAGGAATCCTTATTAGGTGTTTGAATAATACAAATTCAGCACACTCACCGTGGACAGTTCTATAATTGATGCAATTACCGCATGCCATCACATTGAAGTAAAGGAAAGGCCTCTTGGTAATTTGCCTAGTATCAGTTTGGCGTTCATCAATTTCAGCATTAATCTGATGGGAGACACATTAATCTGGTTATCTCTAATCTGCCAGCTGCAATTCAAATGCTGTTCTGTTGCGAGTTTCATATCAAGTGTTTATACTCGAGGCAACTGTCCACTGAGAAGTCAATGCAGATATACAACACGTGTTCTTATTTTTCAACACAATTTTATAGGTTAGGCATACAATGCAATGCAGTAACTCAAAAGAAAAAGCGAAATTCCATTTTTGATCCACCCCTTGGGCAGGGGCCTAGTTATGAGGGGTACAGCAAGTGCACTGGCACCTTGGCCTAGGGGTTTGAGGAGCCCTCTGCGGCTCAATTATAGCAAGAGTTCAGTACACAACTAGCGGCCCCGACGAATCTTTTCCTTGCTTGCATTAGGACATGGTAGCACGTTCTCTTTTTTAATGCCACTGCTCGCGTGGGCTGAATGTATGGCTGGCCAGGTCACAACTTACGAACTAATACAAGCATATTAGGGGTGTATATGATATGAGTATGACATTATTTTGAACAGACTTCAACATTAGGGAGACGGTTTCTCCTTAAACCTCTAGAATGGAGGAGCGGGTTAGACACCGACATGTGGGTGTGGCACAGGAAAATCCTTTTGCAATAAAATTTGGGGTAGCTCCATGCAGACTAATTGCATTGCGGGGACTACACAAATGTCTATATTTGTTTAAATCGGGGATAAGAACAATTAAATATTTATTTTTTTATGTTCAGGGGATTTATAACACGTTGCTCACCATCTACTGGAGGCCTCAGATTGCTTGTCCGTGGCTAGTTTCAAAGTCTGATAACTCTGTGAATGGAACACTTATGACAACATAAACCAGTCAACAAGGTCTACGGTTCACCAGCACAGCCTGCACATGGTGGCCACCAAAGCAGAAGAGCACAAGAGAGACCACTGTTGAGGCGGTATTGAAGCAATAAAGGGACCACTGGTGAAAGTTGATGGCTAGACCAGTTTTAGTGACATAGAAGTTCGAACCCATAAAGAAATTGAGCCTCCTCCGTGCCTTTTCATGATCCCCCTTGAGCCTGCAAACACTTGGTATCCCCCACAGAATAGTGATGTTATAATAAAACGTTGTTAGGTCTCTATTATGATATGTTCCTTCTATAAAAGGCAAATAACCAGGCTGCTGGAGTAAACAACACAAGGACACTGGCTAGGGAGGGCCACTGTAGATGACTGGAGACTGCTCGTTGTTTTTACTGGCCACCGGAGGGGGAGACCACAATCCCCAGAGTGCTATGTGGCCGGCGTGCCGCCTTCAACGCTGCCCAAACGCGCCAGGAGGCGCTCGTAAGGCTCGGGGGCATCCGCAGCGCGGGAGACTGCTCGTTGTTTTTACTGGCCACCAGAGGGGGAGACCACAATCTCCAGAGTGCTACGCGGCCGGCCTGCCGCCTACGACGCTGCCCAAATGTGCCAGGCGGCGCTCATAAGGCTCGGGGGTATCCCGCAGCGTGGGAGGCGTGCGGGCGTGCCCGGGCCGTGCCCGGGCCAAGGGCGGGCCCATCTGCGCCCGTCCGTGGCAGGACAAGGCAGGGCTGCCCCCCCCCCTGGTTCCACAGGAGCGGAAAAGAACCGGTAAGAAAATAATCTTCCCTTACCCTTTTTTAACCAGGTCTAACGTGGGATAATGGGTAAAAGGAAATTACCATCTATTACTGGGAAGCAGATCGCGAAAAATGCACCCATTACTAACTATTTGAAAAGTGCTATGGGGCTGATTAACAATGAAATTATCCAAGTAGAGGAGCGACTGGCGGCCACTAAGACGGCACTGGACGCTGCCTTAAAAGAGTCTGGGTCAGAGCCTGGGTCAGATTTACCAGTACCGGTGGAAACAGGGCTCGAAACAGAAACTGCTTCAGAGGTATATGGAACTCGTACAAACAAGGAGGACAACATCTTGAAAATGGCTAACCCTTCTATATTAACTTCCCCACTGGAGATATCTGTTTTATCCAATAACTCTGACTTGGTCTCTCCACCAGCTAAAAAGATGAAACAACAACTACTGAAATCTATTGCACCACCTTCAAAACAGTTAGCAAATGTGAAAGCCAAGCCAAAGAAAGGGAAAAAACCCTAGGAGTGGCAAAAGGAACAGGGGCTTGCGAAACAGTGAATCATGTGCAAAATGTGCAACATTTTGAAACGCTTTTTAAAAAATTGCACGGTAAAATTGATAATATAGAGCGCCGTCTAATGTCGGAAATCAAATTAGTGCAAAAAGATGTCACCTATTTAACTGACCTGGGTATTAAATTATTACCTCTAAAACCCGCGTATAGGGTAACATCTGTAAGAGAACCAGATGGGAGGCCAAAAGCAGGGGTAAGTTCCCCAGTCACAACTGGTAACACCTATCCGAAGCTGACACTACCAACAAAGGAATGCCTTAATATACAATCCGTGGCAGAATCCAGGGATTATAATGCTAGTAATACTAATCATTTAAGGCCTGAGACTTTATTCCATCTACCACCTCAGGCAACTCCCTATGTCATTGTCTTTTAAAAATTTCCCGAAAATTGCTGAGAATAACATAGAGACATGGGGGACTCTAAAAAATCAGGTTGTCCACTGGTTTGCTTCAAATACTACCTTTGGCATTAATATGCTTTATCAGAACATTATAATGTTAAAAAGAGTTAGCTGGGTGGGTAGTACTAGGAAATCATGCCAGGGAGACTGTGTGGTCATGAATTTCCGAAGTAGGGGGATGGTGGGGTCCTTGATTGAAGAACTGTCAAATAAATATGTGGAGCCTCCCAATTATCTGGACGAGACCATAACCGCTGTCCCACTCGGATATTTTTACAGACCTAGAAATGAACCTATATACAGCAAAGCCAATTTACCTCACTATTTTGACCCATTTCTGATATACCCCACGCATAATAGGTTTGCCCCCTTAAGAGGTTGTAGTGAAACCGATTGACAGAGGGAGAATGTAGTGCGACCATTAGACGGTAATGATGATTATACCCTCACTAGCACCACTAGCACTACAAAAAATATTGTTAGTAGTCTCCTATCACATGGGCTTGTAACCATTATGTCATGGAATGTCGCAGGGGTAAAAAATAAGCTAAATGACGGGGAATGGCTAAAAACGATACAGGACTGTGCCTTAATTTTGTTACAAGAAACTTGGCATACAGAACCCTTTTTTATTAATGGGTTCAAAACGATTTCTACACAAGCAATCCCTTCAAAGGCGGGGAGAGCTAAAGGAGGCTTAGCGGCCTTAATTTCAGTAACCTCACACTAACTTTAGGGAAAGTCCATACCAAATCACAGTTTTATCAGTTTTTATGTTTTCATTCTATGGGGAAACAGTGTATAATAGTAATACATTTCTACAAAAATTTCTTTGATAGCACAAGACATAGGGTAATTGTGACAATAGAAGAAGAGTTAGATGATTTCTTAAAGGGGTGGGGGAGATTACTTCCTTAATTGGGCCGGTGATTTTAATTGTGAAAAGTGCAAAATTTTAACCGGAGAACAGTGTGGTCATAGTGATCAATACGGCAACCCAATCCTCCATTTTCCACATAACACATATGGTGATGCAATTAATTCTGCAATATATAAATATAATTTAGAAATTATGGAGCTGGGTGAACACGATGGAGAGTCTATCACTCATACATATGAAGGAGCGAGATCCTCTTCGAATATTGATCATGCCATAGTATCGCGGAACTGTAAGGGTTTAGTGGAAAGTTTTTTTATTCAGGCTAGTCTGCTCATCGACCACTACCCGTTATTCCTGATCTTGAAGCTAAGTCTGCCCCATCAAGAAAGGGGGCGGGCAGCTGACGTAGACATTAAAACACAAGGAGGAAATGTAGTTTCTATTAAATGGTCGGGTGTAAATCCTACAACATTTATAGAAAATCTAATAGGGAAAAATCAAAAAGATATTAACACTTGCCTGGATAGATCATCCCAAAACACAGATATTGTAAATGCCTTTCATAACATCACGGCTGAAATCTCCAGCGATTTAAAAATGAAAAATAAGAAAAATAGTGACCATAATCCCAGATGGTTCGATCAGCAGTGCTCAAAAATAAATAAGGAACTAAAAGTAGCCCTAAAAGTAAGACCTAGGGATAGTGAAAGGATCTGCATATTACGGAAAAATTACAAATATACCCTAAATATAAGAAAAATAGTAATCCGGGAGAGGGCATGGGAAAAATTGATCCAAGCTGCTGAGACACGCGACTCTATTTTATTTTGGAAATCTATAGACCACCGCTTTTTTAAGGATACATCAGCAACGAAAATAGAAACCTTGGTAACACCTGATGAATGGATGACGCACTTTGAGCGTATTTTTAATCCGGATGATGAAACCGCTACGAGAGATGGTAATAGTAATTTTATTTTAGTGGACACTGTTAAGATAACATCTATTACCCTAGATGAAATTAAAATTGCTTTAAACAAAAGTGCAAATGGTAAAGCCGCAGGACCAGATGGGGTACCTACTGACGTTTTTAAATCTAATATAGACTTCTGGTCACCGATTTTACTAAGTGTTTTTAATGCCACTATAGGAGGAGTGTTACCTGCAACGTGGGTAGAAAGCATAATAGTACCTATCTTTAAAAAAGGCGACAGAGGGAATGCAAAGTGCTACCGCCCCATATCCCTTCTCGATCCCACATCTAAACTGATGAGCAGAATTATGCTGGGAAGACTGGAAAGTTGGGCAAACGAGAATAATATCCTAACCGAGGCCCAGTATGGATTTAGAAGGGGTATTGGGACGGTGGAACAATGCGTAAACCTCGAGCTATTAATAGGGAAATATTCCCTAGCTAAGGAAGGCCAGTTGCACCTTTGTTTTGTCGATCTGACCAGTGCTTTCGACTTGGTCAACCACGCTAAATTATGGCAAACATTGAAAGGGTTGGGCGCTCCAAACTATATTATTATCTATTTATCACAAATATACACTTTTTTAACTTCAAGAGTGCGGTTTGGCATAAAAGGTGAATGTACCCCCAATTTTAGAGTCACTCGGGGGATAAGACAAGGATGTGTTTTAGCGCCCCTTTTATTCTCCCTATACATTAGTAATGTTGACCTATTTTTACAAAATCTAAGTGCCGAGGCCCCTAGAGTTGGTGTACACGTAACCCCAGTACTCCTATATGCAGATGATGCAGTCCTATTGTCAAGCACTGCAAATGGTTTACAATGTTTAATACAAAAATTCACGCAATTCATGACTGAAAAAGACCTACAGTTGAACTTTAGTAAAACGTTTGTCATGACTTGCGGGAAAAGTAGATTGAAGAACAGGCAACATCATGTGGGGGATGTCCAAATTGAAAGAATATCCTCTTTTACTTATCTGGGTATTCTTTTCAATAGGAGTGGTACTTGGGCGCACATATTGATCTATGCAAGCTGAAATTTCTGCGATCAAGTGAGGGTATTTTTAGATTTTCTACAAAAATAGGTAATAAACCGGTACAAGAAATTCTTAAACTGTATAGGAGTAAGTGTATTACAGGCTCATGCTATGGAGCAGCCGTATGGGTGAGGGCTAATACATCCTTGTTACAAACCCAGGAAAATAAATCTTTAAAAAGGGTCTTAGCTGTTCCAAATTCTACTGCCTCATACATGGTCCTTAAAGAGCTGTGCGTACCTTATATTAGTGATTTTATTAGTATAGCAGCCCTTAAACTTTGGCATGGAATTTGGACGAAAGATGAGACCAAGTTTACCAAGGATATAATAACGGATTGCCTTGCCCTCGACCATAGAAAAAGAATCCCCTGGTTAGAGTATATTTTTAACCTCCTAAAAGAATGTAAGGTGGACTTTGATCTTTATGACCCAATGTCCATCCAGGACTATAGCAAAAGGGATTTAAAGATGAGGCTAGCTACTTCAAGGGAATCTGCAAGAGATGCGGAAGCCGGATTAAAACAGAGTGTTAGATCTTACTGTGAAGGCCCTCTTTTGATGGGCATCCAACCGGACCTCATCTCGGTAAGAAATATACAGCATAGATTCTATTTGACAAGGTTAAGGATGGGCTCCCTACACTATCAAATAGCTTTCCCCAGAATGGGAAAGTGGAGTCATAACCTCCCAAATTGCCCCTGTGACGGAAAGTCCCCACAGACTATGTTGCACTTTATCCATTTTTGTAGTTTTTACCGAGACATTAGGAAATCTGTTTTAAAACCTTTATTTTTAGCCAACAAATAGTATTCTTATAAATATGCTTTTAACTATATTTGTACGTAGCTCGAAAGCGCTCTCGGGCCCTCTGGCCGAAAGATCGGATCCTTGGCGCCCTGTGGAGAATTGCGGAATCGTTGCTGAGGACTCCACTGCGGTGAGTGTGGCGCTTGGTGGGCCTCCCCCCTCCCTCCCAGACCCGATACTTCCGTCACCGTGCGCTCCCCACCCCAGGCCCCTTGGGACGCGCGCGAGCTTTCACCGACTCTCCCAGAGTCCCCGAGGAGACAGGGTCCTCGGGAGAGCCTAGGAGGCAGCCGTCCGGCTGTGCTCTGGGTCTGCTGGGAGCGGGTGGTTGTCTGCATCGTAGGCCCACTCCCGCTCACTCCACACATCGCCGGAATTAAAACAGGACACGCCACAGCTCCTCACCTCGTTACACGAAGCAGCGCGGCGATGGTGCAGGCCAAATTGCGTGGCCCTCGGGGGTAATGAGTTGAACAGCAACAGGCACCCGCCTTGGGACAGGCACCTTCTGTTTGAAATATAAGAACGTAAAGGGGATTGCTTATCTCCCGGAACTATCCAGCTTTTCTCAACTGGGGAACCATCCTAACCACCTTTGACCGAGCAGCCAGGGCAATCACGCCATCTCCTCGGCCCCGCTAGGCCCACTTACAATAACTGCCATGTAGACTGCCCCCCAACGTTGGCTGCAAACAAATAGGGCAAGAGGGTGAAACACTCAGGGCGACAACAGGCAGGGCTGATGGCCGGATCGACACCTGGGCACTTACACGATTGCACCTAGTCTTTAAAGTCTTCATCCTACCCACCAATCCGAATCTTCCAAACTCCATACACCATTTTTGAAACATCCCAATTTTCCTAATCCACTACCACTCATTTTTATGCCCTTTCTCGCAAGTTGTTCTGTTGCCACTCCCAGCCCTTTCCTTTTCTACTTCTGTTTTCCACTCACTTTTGCTTTTGTACCCTGCATCCGGTCCCCTCACCTACCACCTATCAGGTCACACTAGCCTATATCTTTTCTCCTTCCTTTTTTACCTTTTCCTAATCTACAATTTTCTACGATAACCTTTGCTCCATTATAGTCATTTTCTTTCCACTCTTCTTAAATTAAACCTGTTTGAATCTCATTCTCTTCCCTTACCACACTCCCATTTCATTATTTTTCATTTAACAACACCTATTCTTTCGCCCATTTCTACTATGCTTCCTCTCTCTAACCTTTACTTCCCTACAACACTTCACTTCACCTCTCCTCTTTCACTCACTACTCTTCCTACAATTCCTTGACCTACCATGCAAACCATTTATTTCCCTTCCTTCTCCTGCCCCTCTTCCCTTCCCTTCTGATGTGTGTATGCGAGCACGTTTCCTTGTGCTCGCGTGATTATTATTGTTTGTGTTCATTATGTTTTGATGTGAAATAGTCACGAACGGGACACTGTTGTGGCGCGCTCATGCCTACTTCATACATTGCACTTTTGAGGGATAACGAGCCTGTCTCGTGGAGTGGGGGTGTATATGTTTAAGTTGTTGTAGGATGTATATATATATAGAGGAATGCAATGTTTGGCGGTGTTCATTACTGGTCACTTTGTAAGAAGGAGCTGGACGCTGGCAGGGATTAAACATGGATCTGCAAGGAGACTATTGAGTCCGTATTTTTCTTCTTAATAAGATAACCCCTTTATCTTATTACACCTTCCCTTCCCTTCCTTTCCTTTCCTTTCCCTCCCCTCCCCTTCCCTTCCCTTGAATCTTTCACTTTCCCTTTCCCTTTTCACTTTCCTACTCCTTCCCCTTCCCCTTCCCCTTTCCCTTTTCCTTCCCATCTCTTCTCTGGTCCATACACCTAACCTTTCCCTTCCTTTTCTGGCCTATCCTACCTTCCTATCCTTTATATTTTGTTCTTCTCTACCTTTCTCCATCTCCTTTGTTCTTTTTCCCCTCAATTTTCTCCCATTCCCTTCCCACTTCCTTATATTCAACTATTCCCTTTCCTAGCCTGTTCATGATCTTTTCCCTTCCCTTGACTCATCTTCCATCCACCACTATGCTGTCCCCTATCCTTCCTATTATTCTTACATCTTTCTCTCTATGATCTTCCTCTTTTATACATCTATTCCTTTAATCATCTGCCACACAAACCTTCCCTTCACTTCCCTTTGCTTCCCTTTGCTTCCTTTCTCTTCCCTTCACTTCGCATCCCTTCCCTTTTCCCTTCCCTTCCCTTTTACCTTTACCTTTCCTTTCCTTATTTGCCTTTGTCTCTTCTGTTTCCTGGACCTTTAAAGATCCCTTCTCTTCCCTTGCTCATCTTCCGTTCTCTTTCTCAAATCTTCCTCGTTACTCCAACCTCCACCCCTCTATTCTTCTTCTATCCCCCTTCCATTTACCTTACCTTCCACATGCAATACTCTAGCTCCAAACCCTTTCTTCTCTCCTTTCCCTTCCATTGCCATCTTCTTTACCTTTCCTTAGCCTTCTCTTATCTATCTTCCTTACCCTTCCAATCCTTTCCCTTTTTTCCTACGCTTCTCCACCACCCCATTTGTTGTACTTCTGCCAACTTTCTCTCATTCAATTTCACTTCTGTTTTCCTTTCTTCCCTATTCTAGCCCTTTCTTGATCCCTTCTCTTGCCACGCCTTCTTTACTCTGTGATTCTGTCCCTATCCTTCCCACTATTCCACTATTCCTGTTGCCTATTGTCGAGACATTACAGTCATTATAGCCCTTGCAGTACCTAATTGGAAGAATCCCCTAAACATTTGAACTCTGCTAGAGGTCTGGGGATTATTACAGGCCAGCTTGACCAGGGCATTGTTCCTGCATCCCTCATTAACCAATGAAGGTGTTGTCACCTGTGCATTTGAGGTGATGATGATTACCAGGGCCTGAACCTGCTGACTGTTGGCCTCCAACCAGAGTGGAGACAGGGTTTGGGTGTTGATTTCTGCTGCAAGTGCTGCTCACTTTATGGAGAAAAGTACCCTGCCAGCCTGTTGTGAGCTTCCTTTCTCTCTAACCCCATCAGCATGCAGGCAAACCTGCTTCTGCCCCTATGTATCTCTAACAAGCGTCAAGGACCCCCTGGGTTCCATCCATTGACCTGGAGATTGCCGGAGATATTGCAAAGTGAGGCTCAGCCCTGCAAACTGCACATGCATCTGTTGTGTGACTGCAGAGATATCAGTTTTTTAATCAAACATGCTTTCATCAATTTATTAATACACTTACACTTCGCTATCACACTCATCAATCAAATGTAAACATTGTCAAACAAAAAAATCATGACTCTTGGTGGGGTGGGGAGGGGGTGTGGTGAGTGGCCATGTCCTTTTGACCTTGTGGCGCACCCGGGGGGGTGGCTGCCGAATTGTTGCTTCAAACTACGACAACCAATCGGCATTTACCCATGTTTAGCCACCTCCTGCTATCGTTACCGCCCCATGGTAGTGGGTTGTCGTGGGCCCCTCTCCTCCCCTTATGCCTATTTAGTCCAATTAGCTTTAAAACATTAATTTGAGTGTAATAACTTTTTAAATATATATATTATACAGACAAAACTCATCTTTCATTTCCATGGTTTGCAACACACTAGCAGGACTGCTACCTGAGTAGGATTGTCCACCATAATCCAATAAACAGGTCACATTTCCAAGTAAGATGCCCTATAAAGGAGGCCTGATTTAAAGACTATTTCAAAAATCAAAGGCCGTAACTCAGTCACCGTGACAAATGTAAGCTCTACCTTATTCATTAGCATGGAAAGTGTCATTAGTGATGTAATTTGAGATGTCATAGAACATGTCATCAGTAATGTAATATGTGAGGCCATAAGCAGTGCATGGTGGCGGCACAAGTTATACCTAGCACTGCTATCTGTAATTGGTGAATATCTGGTTTTTGTTTTAGTTCAAAACATTAATGCTACCACTGACATATTAACCTAACTATACATTTCTTTTTTTTCAGTGTATTTCTAAGGTTTTTTTTAAAACAAAAACAGATCTATTTATCAGACCTAACTATAATGTTACTTCAACCTTCATTTTTTCAGTGAAATTCTAGGTTCTAGTTTTTTTTAACGTAAAGTAATATTTTATTACCATATGTGAATCTAACCTGTTCTATTGTATTACATTGGTTATTCAATTACAATTGCAGCTGCATTTATATTGTTATAGCTGTCACTTTATGTTATCTGGTATTGCGTATGTGGCAAAGAATGGCATGAGACGAGATATAGAGTGCTGTAATGTTGTAATGTTGTTAGATGTTCAAAAGCCGGCTGTTGTGAAACCGTGCAGAGGACTGGACACATGTTGGATGCATACAGATGAGCTCCACTGTTTTTTGCACTTGGAAACTTCAATAAATAAACACTTTGAAAACCAGAGATGAGTGGAGGGATTTTCTCATAACATACGGTGATGAGCGGGAGAAGTAAGCCTTTACAACAGGAGAAGTAAGCATTTACAACAGTGAAAAATTAACTTCCACATTGTATGGAAATTTCCAAGTAAGAGAGACTTTAATAACTTTTGACAGATTGAAAGCTGTGGCTGATTCTTTTCAACATCACGTACATCGCACTTTGAAAGTGATGAGAGGAAGGTGGCGCTGATAACTGTCAATGTAAGTCAAGGCTGGCTGACGCATTTGTGTGGCAGACACCTTCATGGACATATGTTGTGTTTGATGACACCGACTCGGAATCGGGACCGACCGACTTGCGGTCGGTGGTTCCGACCACCGGATTATGATGCGACCGAACACTGTTCAGTCGGAGTCCAATTGTCCCCTATGGGAGCTAGTGTTCCGCCCGACAACCGGCCGTAACACAGGCTTCTATGGAGAAATGGGGTGTTTGCGGAAAACCCTGCACCCTGTGGCAGGCACCCCATGGTGCCTGCCACACAGTGCAGGATTTTACAAGAGGGTCCCTTAGGTACCCCCTTGGCCATCAACCCTAGGCCGATGGGGGCTAGGGGGCCCTGCCACTGGCCCCCAAAGTCACATTTTTCGACAGCCTGTCTATTTCAGACAGGCTGATGCGGAAAGGCCGTTGGAAATTGGCATCATAATCCCGAGGGCGGAAACGCTGTACTTAGGGGTGTATGATGCCGGTCTGACCGACATGAACACTCCGTGAGTCGCTCGGAACCGATTCGGAATGTCCGCGCGGTTTAGATTCTGACCGCAAACATCGTAATCGGGTGGTCGGAATGTACACCGACCGAGTTGGTCGGAAGGGCTCTGGCACGGTCGAGGAGATTCCGACTGTTGGGAGGAGGCTTTCCGCCCGACATTGTAATCGCCCCCTAAGTATTATCCATCAGTAAGCGTATTTTAACCCTACCTGGCAGAATTTAAGACAAAAAGAGCATTTTTGTGAATATTTTGTTCTGTTCAGGTGACTCATTTTATTCAGACAGCAATCTATAGAGGTAATATATTCGGCTACACTTAGTAACATGGTTACTATTAGTAGTATACAACAACCAGTATATTTTTTGCAGAATCCAGGGAAACTGTTCAAAAATGGAAACATTGGTACAGAGTTTTTCAAAATGATATAGTGGCTGTTGATGTAGCGAATTTTACACCAGCCAGGAAACTTGCACTGTTATTCAATTATTTGGGATTAGAGGCACAGAAACCTTTGATCAATTTACCTGAGTTGAGAACCACAGAAGTGGAATTTGGAGACGCTGGAAATTGGAATGTTTACATTGACTGTCCAACGTCTTGAGAAGCGTATTGCAGATTAACCCAGTATTGTGTTAGAACGGTTAAATTTTTATTCAAGAAAGCAATGTGCAGGGGAAAGTGTTGACCAATATGTGGCAGCACTAAGGATTCTAACAAGTACATGTAATTTTGAGAATTCTGCACAGCAGCACATAAGAGATCAAATTGTTTTAAATTGTATGTTGAAGAAAGTGCAGTAACATTTGCTTTGTTGTACCAATCGAATGTTAGAAGAAACAATTAAGATAGCGAAAGGGCTTGAAAGATCGGTAGAATCTGTTAAATTGATTGCTGTTGAGAGCAATTATAACATGAGTGTGAATGTTGTGAATAAAGCGAATGAGCGGGATGTTCGAAATAAAACCAGCAAAACATTCACTAAAGTTTGTTTTAGGTGTGGGTCAAATACACAATACACATATAGGGAACAATGTGAATTGTCCGACCCAGGGTAAAAAATGCAATAAATGCAACCAAATTGGGCATTTCATGCGAGTATTTAAAGGTGGAAATTCTGTGAAAATTAATTATGTACACCACTCTGATGTGCAAGAAGTGAGTGAGAAATTCACAAAAGTTGTTTTGACATTTGGTGTGGAAGGACACAAAGAAACTGATGTAGAAGGATACAAAGGGGGTATTTCTAGCAATAAAGGTCCTTTTTGTCCAGTCATCATTGGTATTAAGGAGATAAAAAATAATGGCTGATTCTGGGTCTCCAGTTACAATATTATCGGAAAACACATTTAAAATTCACTGGTACATCAAAAATCTCAAACAAGCAGACATAAATACCGTGGCTTATGGAGATTCACAAACAGAAACTTGGGGTTTCTCTAAAGACACTTTGAATTTTGCAGGGAGAGTGATATTTACAAAAATAGGCATAGCCGTAAAAGCAGAGGATATTATGGGTTGCTTGGACCAGGAAAGACTGGGAATTGCCTTACGGCCTGGTACTGATACCCCTGTAATGTTGATTGAAAATATGTCAGAAGATCTTGAAAGCATTTTCGTGAAGTAACCTGAAGTATTTTCTAACAGGATTGCGGAAGTGAAAGGATATGAACATCAAATTGTATTGAAAGAGAATGCTGTGCTTGTGGCCCATAAAGTACGAAGTGTACCTTTGTGTGTAAGAAATTATTTAAGAAAACACTTGGAAGAGTTATGTGAAAGTAAAGTTTTTGACCCAGTAAATGCACTGTTGTGGGTCAGTGCAATTGTGATAGGTAAGAAGAAAGGTTGTCATTTAAGACTGTGCGGGATGCCATCTTTTGGGCCGCAGTTGTTGAGGACTTCCAGCCCCAGAAGCATCCATGCCAGGAGGCGTCAGCACATCCCAGGGGAGGAGCGATTGCCACTGAGGCGTGCGCAATGCCCCACTCTCTGGCACCACATGGGACGCTATGTTTTGCGCCGCAGTTGTTGGGGCCTTCCAGCCCTAGAAGCATCCATGCCAAGAACTATCAGCACATCCCAGGGGAGCAGCGTTTCCCACCGATGCGCTACAAAGTATTGCGCTCTCTCCCACCACGCAGAATGCCATCTTTTGGGTCAAAGTTGTTAGGGACATCCAGCCCAGAAGCACCCATGCCAGGAGGCATTAGCACAAGCCAGGGGAGGAGCACTTGCCACCGAGGCACTACAAAGTGCCGCGCTCTCTCCTACCACATGGGCCAAGGGCGGGCCCGTCCTTTCCCATCATTGCCTGGAAGTGGCTGGACTTATGTGAGTATATTAGAAAACATACCAGCGCTATGCCCTGGGGTGATTGAAGGTGATGAGGTGCTAAAATGAAAGACTGCACATTGGTTATGGTCTAAAACAGGACTCTATGATGATCTAAATAAGAAGATCCTCTATACCCTCTTGGCTCAAGCCTCTAGGACAAGCATTTACGGACTTTGTCATCTGGAACCAAGGTAGGCCTGATAGTGCTGTAAAAATATGGGAAAAAGAAAGGTTGCCTCATCCAATAGACAAGGAAATGGCCATCCCCCGCCAAAGTCATCCATTGTTATATGGTTCTTAGGCACATTATCGACATTGCTAAGTTAGCATGAGCTTCGCTGCCATGATGCTGCTTTATGCGCACGGTACTACATGACTTTGTTTTTGCAAGACTTTGTTTGTGCCTCTCACATGAGAATGGGTTGCTTTTCGCGTTCTCTGCCTTTCTTGGAGTTTAGTCTGAACACGATGTGCAAGGTCGATAAACAATGCCCCTTGTTATTCTGTTCTGGTCAGTCCCTAGCACCTAGACATAACATGCTACACACAGCTGCAGTACTGAAGACTCGTGCTTTGATAGTACGTTGTTGCATGTTGTTTTAACACACTTGGAGAAAGCCGTTCCATGGAGAAGAGCTCTGCTGTTCCTATGATGTAAACCTTACATCCAGGCTTTAAGGTATGGGGTCTGCTGTCAAATTCCAGAGATCGTCCTTTTTATGAAATATACTTCTTCTAGTCAAGGGGAGGGTGGTCAGGCCTAAAGGCCCTTATTTCCACAGTCTTTATATAAAATGACTTCTCCCTTTGTATTCTATGGAATTGTAACAATGCTAACTGTGCTGAGTTAATGCGTTTTGCTGCTAGTAGTGGCACGTATACTGTATTGTAGAGTACAATAGTTAAAATAAACATTTTGAACTATTTTCAGTGACTCTGCTAATTCTTATTGTGGACAGGTATGAGTGAGTGAGAGAAAGAGTACGTCTTGCTCCCGCGATTCCTGAGAGAGTCGGGAGTGTTGTGTTCTGGGTTGTCTAATCATTTGTAGCTCCGTGATCTTTGGAGGAGAACGAATGAGACACTATAGCTAGTCGGTTTGGGATTTTGGGTACTGATGTGGTAGGTTGGTACACCCCTATTCACTGAAGTCCTGTTTTCCTGCGCATAGTTCTGTGTATGTGCAGAATCCCTGCAACATGGCGCCCAACGTGGGGCAAGGTGTTTGCAGCGGTATATTCTAAGTGTTTTGGCACTCCCTCCATGGCCGTGCTCCCCTCAGTGATTAAGCATGTTCAAGATGAACACGGAGCCGAGGCGGCTGTAGAGCTGGGGATGAGGCTGGTGGGGGTGTTCGACGTGGTTGCTGATATGATCCTTGCTAACGTCAAGGGCGATGCAGTAAGCTTTCAAGTAGCAAATAACTTGGAGGCTGTCCCTGATGCAGACAAGCCACGCGAATTACCAAAAATTATTGCAAAGGCTTATAAAACCATAGGCCGCAATAGTTTGGGAGTTAAGCCTTTTACTCAAACGCAAACTCAATCTCAAACTCAACAAAAAGTCCAGACTGATAAATATGGCCGTCCGTTCTTTCCTAAAAAGAACTGGAAAAATAAAAAACAGGGGCAGCAACAGCAGAAGCAAGGTTCGCGTGCAGGTTCACCGACACCTGAGTCTTTTGAGCGTACTTATGACTTGCGCGATCGCGTGAAAATTAAGTCTCCTGATAGATTTCAAGTCCCTGATCAGGGTTCTCCTCGTTCTTCACAGGACACATCTGGCTCTCAAGTCGGAGGAGGGGAACGCCAAGATCGTGGCAAAAGTCAACCTGCGCCACAGGGACGAGATCAGCCTCTACAGTTTGAAGTCAAAGGAAAACAAGAGGATCTACCTCGTTTTCGACCCCGTTTCAGAAGAAAAAAGTTGCCGCTCTAACAGCGAGGTATGCCTCAGACGGTGAGATCGCGACTCCTGGATTGGACATGGGCAGTGACTCTGCTCGACAGCGCAGCGGAGTTTACCATAGGGCGGGAGGCTCTGCGTCCCTGTCTGGAGGCGACAGCAACTGATACCTTCATTACAGTAGAGACTGCAGACACCCGGGTTGCCCCCCCCCGGATAGGTTCTATGAAATAATTTTCCAAATTGAAGGTGATATACCTCGTCCAACAAGGCGGTTTTCTGGGAGAATCTAACCTCCTCGTATGACATTTTGTTAGCGGAGGCAGATTGGCCTCTACACTTTGTGTTGGCCGCTTCTAGAGGGGAAGACGTGATACTTCCGAGTTTTTCACGTCATGTCCCTGAGGAGCATGCACAGGCTTTCGCAGCTGAGTGGGCTCTGGCCCTAGCCCCAGCAGTGTATTGTAATCAGGTGGGTTGGGATGTTGATTCACCGGCTCATGAAATACCTTTAAGCTCTATGCCTCAGTCACAACTGCACTATCCAATCAGACGTGAAGCAAAAGCTTCCGTTTGTGATATTCTAACACAGTTGGAGTATCAAGGTGTGATTAAATCATGTACATCACCGATGAATAATCCTCTCTTTACGGTATCAAAACCTGATGGTTCATATCGGATTGTATTGGATAACCGAAATTTGAACAGTCATTGTCGCACTTTTGCGGTGCAGAAAACTCACAGCTCTGCACTGGTGAACAATCTTGTTCATAAGAAATACAAAACTACATTTGATATTTCTAATGGTTTCTTTAGTCACAATCTCGCTCCTGAGAGCCGTGATTTGGCAGCATTCACTGCCGTCGGGAATCAGAAAAAATTTACACGATTGCCTATGGGGTATAAGAATAGCCCCGAGGCATTTGCGGCACGGATTGTGTCTTTGTTGAACAACATAGACCCTGATGCGTTCTCGTACATAGATGACATCTATCTGATGGACGATGAGCTTATGCCGCATCTTGTACGAGACGACAGGATTATTTTGTCATTTGCCGACTATGGATATAAATTCAATTTTGCAAAATCGCACATCGCCCATTTGGCGGTGCTCTTTTTGGGCTATGAGCTCAATAATGAAGGAAAGGGCTTGGCCCCTCACTTCTTGGAGAAATGTGCACAATTGCAACCCCCTTCTACACTGAAGAAACTTCAGTCTTTGCTGGGATTTTTAAATTTCGGGAGGACATACATTCCCGATTATGCCCAGCGTATCAAACCGCTCTATGCATTGATACAACCAACTTTTTCTTCTGCCAGCTGGCTTCCGGAACACTTTTAATCTAAATTCTTTGCAAACTGACTTACTTGCAACTAACTACTTGTTGACGCGTGACAACACCACAAACCTAGTAATACGTATAGTTTCTGGGACAGTGGGTTTCACTTACTTGACGTTCAATGAGGGAGACACTATACCTATTGCATACAAATCACATTTATACACTGCTGCTGAAATGCGCTTTTCAACTGTTGAAAAAATCTTAATGGCAGTACAGATGGCGATTATAAAAGAATGCTCACTGGCGCAAGGCAAACGCATTCTTATGGTCACGCCCTTCCCTGCTTTGGAAGCCGTGACTAAGGCGAGTGTACCTAACTCAAAAGATCTACATCCCCGTTGGATACAATGTGCTACTTCATTGACATCGTCTGATGTCATGTTTATCTTTGATCCTTCCTTACAGACACAGGAGTTTTTACAGTATGAACACGTTCATCCTCCACCCTTGTCTCTGCTTCCTTTACATGAGTACAAATGCATCATTTACACCGATGGCTCAACTCAACCGGCCACGGGTTCTAAACATGCTTATTCAGCTGCTTGCGCAATTGTTGCTGGCTCAATTGTTAATGGAGAGTTTAAGTCTTCCATTGTGCACACTCAGGCACTTGGAGACTGTACGGCACAATTGGCGGAGCTGCGTGCTCTTGTACTTGCTCTCGAGTTTGCTGATCCAAATGTGAATACTCTTATTGTGTGCGATTCTTATTACTGTGTCCAGTCTTTCAATGACAACTTGTTCTTTTGCTCTCAGAATGACTATGAAGATTCCAAAGGCAGCGCAATTAAGCATACAACGCTTTGGGTTTGAGTGGCAGATCTTAAACAACGTCTGCCCCTCATACATGTTATACATACTCTTGGCCATCAGCGTGTGGGAGCACATGCTCTTGGTAATTCTTTGGCTGATGAAGCGGCCAAGTCTGCAGTAGCCACATGTTCCATAGCAGCAGTTACAAGATCCATGACTAAAATAGATAATGAGATTTTGGCAGCGGTAGCTGCAACAAGGGAGGGAACTGCTTATCCTCAGGGTTTCCCTTCGAAATAATCTCATCATATAACTCCCGAACAATTCCTTATGCCTTGATTCCTTCCGTTGGGGATCGGATGATCCCCAACTTGGACCGCAAACAAGCTCTGATCAAAGCGGCACACGAAGGCATAGCATCTGCACATGCCGGTGTGTTGGCGACAGTCTCTATTTTACAGCAACGTTACCGGTGGCGTGGTTTATATAAACAGACCCGTAATTATGTACTTTCTTGTGACATTTGTCAGCAAATAAAACCATCCACGGTCACACACCCACCGCAAACACAGCTGTGCATTTCTAATCAACCTTTTGGCTGTATCTATCTTGATCATTGCGGTCCTCTTTCTTCTGATACTGCGTATAAATATATATTTGTTGCAGTTGATTCGTGCACTAGATTACTTTGGGTTTGGCCACAACGCAGTGCTGATGCTCGAAATGTCATCAGGGATTTGCGTGTCTTTGTAGGGATGTTTGCCTGTGGCACCTTCCATTCTGACCAAGGTCCAGCGTTCGCCTCTAAGGCGTACAAGGATGCGATGAAGTCAATGGGGGTGCTGGTGCAGTTTTCGTCTCCATACAGGCCTGAGGGCAATTCAATTGTTGAGCGAATGAACCGTGACTTAAAGCAATCCTTGACAGCTAGAGTCTTAGGTACTGGCAGGAACTGGCTGGCCCACTTGTATGTGGTTCAACGTGCACTTAATAACCTCCCTAGATGATCTCTGGGTAGGCGGACCCCATACGAAATGCTCTTTGGCATTAAAATGTTTGTGCCAAACCTTGATGGTCTAGACGTTGTGGCGGCTGCCGCAACCTTTGACGTAGATAATCATTCTACTGTGTTACAGGATCTACAAAAGACACGTGACAGCTATGCAACTGAACATTTACCCTCTTCCACTGATGCAGCACTGCTGATTCCAGTTGCCGGTTGGCTTCCTAAAATCGGAGATCTGGTACGAGAAAAACTGGAGAACAAAAAAGAATTTGGTCCCTCTTATCGTGCACCAGTTCCAGTGCTTGGACTGAAGGGTACTCGTACAGTTATTTTACCTCCATTACCTGGTCACAAAGACAACAGATATATTTCAGTGGACAATGTCAAGCTACACCATGTGGCCGATTCTGAATAGTGTCACACCTGCAGTTTCGTGCAACGCAATTTCATTGGATCCACTGACTTCATCATCTTCCACTGGTCCTCGTAGAGCTAAGAAAGTGATGGACACTATCATTGATCTTTCACCCGTCCGACCTCTATCTTCTACCATGGATGTCGAGTATATATATCATCCTGATGAGTCCGTGAGTGAGGTGCCGAACAGTCCTGTAGAACGTCAAGCAGACCCGACACTTCCACCTCTGATAAATCAACCTACGAGTGGCTACTATGGAGATCATGCCAGCCTCTCTTCCGGCTCGTCTTCCTCGACATCCAGTTTGGCAGACACACCGACTAAATTAAGTATTTTTTTCTCTTGGTTCAAATAGACTTACCTGGTCCCTCCTTGGACCTACATTTGGTTGCTGCTTATCCTGATTTTCCTCTTCATGTCAATTGGTTTTGTGACAGTGTTCTTTTTGCTCATCATTGGTCATTACTTGCCAGAACGCTCTGCTGTAAACTTGGTCGATGGAGTTCTGGCCCCTCACACATCGTCCCATATCATGAAACGTGATCAGTCTCATGTTAACATTTCAGCATTCCCGATTGCAGATGGCATCGTTTGGGACAAAGTAGCCTACGAAGTCCACGGCCCGACCGAGGTACTTCGCGTACCATACATGTTTCGTGTCTCTATAGGAGATTTGGTAACACGGGACATACATTCGGATGATTGGGATGTGCAAGCAGTACATGCACTGTTTTCAGATTTAAAATATTATGCTGCTTTTGATGCTGAAGATTTGTATTTAAATTCTGCCAATTATGGGGATTTATTTTGTTATCAGCATTATGGGCATCATTTTTTAGACAAAACAAACACGATGAGACCTGTTTTTAATTATACACAATGGGAACATTGTCCTACTCCCGTAGAGGGGAGTCCTAAAACTTTTAGGGATAAATTCACTTACTTTACAGATTATGACATATCTAATCCGGAATCCTATTACTTTAAACTTCGATCGTCTACACAATCCAAATTTATGTTGACCCACACGAAATTGATTTACGCCAACTTATTTAGAAATAAATTGGCTACGCAGGGTTATGATCATTGGAAAGATACTGTTGATTTAAAATCAATCTGGGGCACGAAGCCTTGGCAGGTTCAGGGAACTGAAGCTTTACATCGTGCCTGCCTGATCCCAGCTCAAATTTTGTTTTTAAATAATACAGTGTACCAAACAACTTGTCTTTGCCTGGCAACTGTCAAAAATTTAAATACGCCATCCATTCCGTCTTTAGCAGAATATGATGATTGGCGCACACACACAAATTATACCATTGAGGCATTGCAAGCTTTGTTTCGGAATGACACTTTCAATGTCTCTGAGGTTGATTCTTCCGGGTGGTTGGTGTGGCAAACTAATACAAATGCTTGTCAAATGCGTTTTTATAATGTTTCGCCCGGTTTCATTCAGACTAGACCTGATCCTCGGTATACCATTACACATTCGGTCACCACATATTCGGTGGGTAAGTTATGCCAGCAATGGTTGGAACATTCCACGCTGACATCAGTGAAGCAACATCTTTCTCTGCTGTCGCATGACATCAATCTGGCTGATTTTATCTTAGGGCCTAGGAATCCTAGAGCTAAGCGATTTCTTTATGACACATACAATGAAATCTGGAAGCTTTCGCAGATTGAAGCTACTTTTCGTCTGCGCCAAATTGATCAAGCCAATTTAGAAAAAGTCCTTGCTGTAGTAGACAACAGCATTAACACACTTTCCTCACGCATTTATACGTTGGATAATATTGTTTCATCTGTTATTGATATTGCTCAAAATGATGTTTCTGTGTTATATCATGGTCAAAATCAGTTACGATCTGTTATGCAATTTGCTTGGACATTGCAGACTCTTAAAATGGGAAAAGTACCTTGGGATTATTTGAATGCCACTGCTTTGTTTTTGCCATTTAATCTGACTGATAAACAAAGATTTATGTCCATGAAAGATGCTGCTTATACACTATTGCATATTGAACAATTAGAGCCCTTGCCGTTCTCTGTAGAGGAAACAGACTCTGCTGTTTGGTTAATTCATGGGGTTATCTCTCTCCCTTTTTCGCTATTTCAATTTAAGTCATGCATGCAGCATTTTCCGATTGGCCGTTTTGAACCACTGGGTAGTGCATTTCTACATGAATTGTGGTGCCTGCCTTTCACTTACAGATGTCAGAGGGAGGGTAAGGAAGTTTTTCTAACAGGGGAGGACTGCGATTCCACAGTAGGACATTCCCTTGTTTGCAAATACGTTAAGTTGCACAGCGCTTGTAACGTTTCGGTGCCTAATCTGGCCTGTTTTGTAAAAGGGACTCCAGTGCCGTCAATAATTCCCGCTTTTTCATTGCTTACAAATGGCAGTTATCTTATTTTGAACAACCAAGACTGCTGTGGTTTACGGGCAGGAGTCCCGTATTTAGTAACGGTTTCCCAGCGCGTAACTTGTTGCAGCAATGTGCTTTTTCTACCCCCGCATGGGAGTCTAGATAGCTCAATTTGTCCTTCCATTCCGACTTTGAAAACGGATTTCAACAAGTTGAGCAGGCTCAAAGCATAATTATTCCAACAAGAGGTGGCTCTCACTTCGGCCCGCGAGACCTTCGAGTTACAGGTGGCTAGGACTTCTAGTGAGATACAGTCCCTTCTGAACACCAACCTCCCACAGCATTTTGGAGAGCTAATACACCAAATATTTAATGCGTCTGACACCACAGGCCTTGCGCATTTTTTAAATGTGTGGGATCTGGCCTTGTGACTTCTTTTCAGACTGTATTTGGAGTAATACCGGGTTTTATTCATTCTATTTTTTCCAGCGTCTTCGGAGGGTTCCCCTTAATTTTGGCGTTAGGCGCTGGAATCCAACTTCTCCTGTTCCTGCTGCGCAATGGCTGCTCATCTTGTGGTAATGCACAGACCAGGCCAGTTGCAGCTGTACCGTAATCGCACGCAACAGTTTTTTGGATGCTTGCCATTAGCCACGCTTGGCGTCAGTTATGGATTGACTTTTCGCTTTGCCTATTTCACTTGCGTGCAACCAGTGTTTTACTGTTGGCGATGCCCCTTCTATTGGGCAATGGATATATGCCTCTCCAATACGTCCCGTCCAGTCCCGGATTTTAACCAATTGATGGGTCCCTTAGAGGCCCATGACCAGGCTTGTTCTGGGGATGGCCGTATGGTGCGTGCGGCTGCACTTGGAGTTTTGGCTGAATGGGATGTCTGTGCGGCTGCGCAGGACGTCCTGCAACGAAGTTTCATCGAATATCACGCAAGTTGCCCACTCATTCTTTTAGAGGCGTCTGATTACGAGGAGCACGTTTGTTCCTTCGACTTACTTAATTGGATGGCATCCCTCTTTTTTACCAATGATAGGGATGATCTTTTGGAGGGAATTGCATTCCTCAGTTCACACACCTTGATGGACTTACCACCTCCTTCATAATAACTTTGTTATCCCGGAGGCAGCTCCCCTTCAATAAGCCCTATTGACAACTTTGGTAAAAAAAAGTTTTGGGGAAAAAGTTCGATTTTTTTCCAATTTGGTTTTTTTCAAACGCTTTGAATTCTGCTTGACTTTTGAACTCTGTTTTTGTCCTTCGTCTATGTCCTATGACCTTACCAAGGGGAGGGTGTTATATGGTTCTTAGGCACATTATCGACATTGCTAAGTTAGCATGAGCTTCGCTGCCATGATGCTGCTTTTTGCGCACGCTACTACATGACTTTGTTTTTGCAAGACTTTGTTTGTGCCTTTCACATGAGAACGGGTTGCTTTTCGCGTTCTCTGCCTTTCCTGGAGTTTAGTCTGAACACGATGTGCAAGGTCGATAAACAATGCCCCTTGTTATTCTGTTCTGGTCAGTCCCTAGCACCTAGACATAACATGCTATACACAGCTGCAGTACTGAAGACTCGTGCTTTGATATTACATTGTTGCATGTTGTTTTAACATACTTGGAAAAAGCCATTCCATGGAGAAGAGCTCTGCTGTTCCTATGATGTAAACCTTACATCCAGGCTTTAAGGTAAGGGGTCTGCTGTCAAAGCCCAGAGATCGTCCTTTTTATAAAATAAACTTCTTCTAGTCAAGGGGAGGGTGGTCAGACCTAAAGGCCCTTATTTCCACAGTCTTTATATAAAATGACTTCTCCCTTTGTATTCTATGGAATTGTAACAATGCTAACTGTGCTGAGTTTATGCGTTTTGATGCTAGTAGTGGCACGTATACTGTATTGTAGAGCACGATAGTTAAAATAAACATTTTGAACTATTTTCAGTGACTCTGCTAATTCTTATTGTGGACAGGTATGAGTGAGGGAGCGAAAGAGTACGTCTTGCTCCCGCGATTCCTGAGAGAGTCGGGAGTGTTGTGTTCTGGGTTGTCTAATCATTTGTGTCTCCGTGATCTTTGGAGGAGAACGAATGAGACACTATAGCTAGTCGGTTTGGGATTTTGGGTACTGATGTGGTAGGTTGGCACACCCCTATTCACTGAGGTCCTTTTTTCCTACGCATAGTTCTGTGTATGTGCAGAATCCCTGCAACACCATCACTAATTATCTGCCTATGGTATTGGGGGTAATTACATCAGAGCTTGAGCAGGTGGAGGAGAGAATTGACACAGCACAGAAATAGGCCCAAAACCTACCCCAGGAAATAAGGGTGGTTATCATTAATAATGATGGGCCTATATTACCACCTCCAACACCGGGACATGGCGACATTCAGGAAGTGAATCTAGGGGCTGATTTATCTAAAAAAGTGCCCCATGTCTCCCCATATGTGATAACTAATGATGAGAAACCTATAGATGCAGAGGTCTCTGTGTTAGAGAGTCTCCCCTTTTCAAAAAGAGAAGGAACGCACAAAATAGACTAGCAGCAATGAAGGATCAAACTGGGCATAGAGTGTCCCAAACTGAGGGCTTGGAACAATCTCCCCAGAATGTGAATGCTATAAAAAATACCAACAAATGCGAGAGAGCCTTACTTGAACAGTTTAGGATGAAAACTGAGTCCATACCGTGCAATTTTTGTAAAAAGCTTGAATCTAAGATAAAAACACTAATCAAACTCAAGTTGTAGCAGACATTGTCGCAATCTTTCCCTCTTAATTATGCCACAAGATCTGCTAGTATTAGAGCGGGCAGCTGAAGTAATAGGTAACTCTGCCCCAAGGCCCACCTTTTCGTCTGGTGAAAGGGTAACTTGTGCAGATATACAGGAACCTGGTAAGTGAGAGCTGGGGCTAACCAAAAAGATATTACTAATGGAACTGACCCGGAACCGACCAGTGAGACAGAATGCATTACTATAAGGCCCCTGCAATTGCCGCACAAATGCATCCCTTATGTGATTATATTAGAAAACATACTAGTGCTATGCCCGTGGGTGATTGAAGGTGAGGAGGTGCTAAAACAAAAGACTGCACATTGGTTATGGTCCAAAACAGGACTCTGTGATGACCTAAATAGGAAGATCCTTTATACCCAAAGGGTGAGCTGGATTGGACAAACCATTAAGACTTCAAAGGGGAATTGTATATCAATTAATTTAAGAGATCCAGGGCTTGTTCATAATTTGTTGCAACAGTTAAATCACCTGGCCAGAAATCATGCGGGAATTTGAGCCCTTCCACTTGGCTTTTTCTATAAAGCTATGCCTCTTTGTGTACCTAAACACGTAAATGCCCAAAAAGTGCAATATCCCTTTTTGCATACACAGCATCAGTTTAATGTCCCTGTGAGTAACCTCTTTGAGCTAATGAGTGATCTATTCATGACTGATTGACTGCAACTACTGGGTAACAAGATTATCCAAGATGGGGAAAGGGAATACTTGCCTGTCTCTGACTTACAATACAGGAAGTCCAGTCTGATATGGTTGCTGGGGAGTCAAGTATAGGGCCAGAACTCCCACAGTTGCAAATGGGCCATACCTTAAATCCTTGGAAAATAGCAGGTGCACGCTCAAAGATAAATAATCCAGATTGGTTAGGTTTTGTGACTACTTTTGATGTTTGTTGCTAAGAAACTTGGATGATAGAGGCATCCCACATTGATGGTTACCACGCCCTGGCTCAAACAGCCTCTCCATCACTGGCTGGAAGAGCCAAGAGAGGCCTGTCAACTTTTGTATCTGTTCAATCCCCAGTTTGTCAAAACTCACTAATATGGTCCTCTCCCTTTTTTCTGGTATCTTTGTTATCTTTTTCTATGGAGCCTGAAATGTTATTGATAAATTTGTATTATAATATTTTTAATCAACGGTTGTGCAATGTAATAGATGAGCTAGACAGTTTCTTGGAGGGCTTTTACTAGCACTTGAACCATAAGGTTATCTTAGTTTGGGTTTCTGATTTTAATATCCCTTTTTGCCATCTTAGTGGAAGACATCTCTGTTGTTTGTTTGATGGTAAAGATGAAAATAGGTCACACTGTAGGCACATGGTGAATGATGAAGCATTAAACACACTTATATTGAAGTATGACCTAATTTGTAGCAGTGATATATTTCTAGGGAGAAAAATAGTGTCCCTGCTTTTATTGGATAAGTAGCCCTTATCAGCCGAATTCACATCTTTTTTGTCTAATTTTTAAGTTGTCCTAAAGTGTTCTGGCAATCATAATCCCCTTACCATTACTTTAAAATGTCATACAAAAAAGATATCTATGAATAAAGGCCCTGCTATAGCCTATACAAAAAGCAGGGGCCTGAGAACTAAATGGGTCAAAGTTAACCCAGAGGCTTTTAACCAAAAGATATGTTTTTTCAGAAACCATGCCACATAGATAGCCATGCCCATAAAAACTTGAAGGCTGCCCTCAAATATAAACTGTGGTCAGTACACGATGTGAGAAACGTTAGGCATTTGTACACAATCGCGCTTGAGGAGAGGAAAAACAAGATCAGGACCAAAGCATGGGAAAGTTATTTTAGTGGCAGGAAAGGTAAGGGACAATTCTAAGTTTTGGGAAGTAGTAAACCACCTGTTTTTTTCAGATCTAGATGTTCTGAAAGTTTAATCTCTGATTTGTCGGACCAGTGGATGTCCCATTACACACAAAGTTTTGATCTGGGTAATGAGTTGTTGCAAACTCCTGATGTTTCTGATCGTGGGAATACTTTGAACCAGAACCCGAAGGGCCTCGCTATCCCAACACATATGGGTGAAGTTGTATTGGCTATAAATCAATGCACCGCGGGTAAAGTTCCAGACCAGATGGGATCCCTGTGGGCCTTTATAAATCTAATGTGCATTTATGGGTGCCTATGCTAACAAACGTATTAAGGAGCGCTGTGGTGGGCTCTATATCAGGAACTTAAGGGTCCACCATTATTAACCCCATCTTTAAAAAAAAAGGAGATAGAGCTCATCCACTTGTTTTTGGCCAAATTCCCTGTTAGATTCAAGTGTCAAGACCCCGGGGTTAATGCTTTTGTCCCACCTGGAAACCTGGGCAGAAGAAAACAAGATCTTGTATGATGCTCAATTTGGTTTTAGGCAAGGAATTGGCACAGTGGAACAATCTTTATCTAATAGCTGGGAAATATGTCACAGCCAAGAAGGGAGATTTGCATATGGCATTTATTGACTGAACAAGTCCATTCGACCTAGTTAATAGATCAAAGCTGTGTCCATAATGGAGGTGATGGGGTCGATTCTGAACTCCTTGGTCCTATAAAACGCTTCCACTATGATCCAACAGTAACAGTTAGATTCGGCCCACATGGCGAAAACACGTCTCAAATTAGTTCCAATAGGGGTGTGAGAGAGGGGTGTATTTTAGCCCCCTTTCTTTTCCTGTTATACATAAATGAGATTAGCAAATATCTGATAGGGACATGAAATGACATGCCCAGGATGAGAAATCAATTTATTTCCACCCTGCTTTACGCACATGACGTGGTATTGATTGCCCACACTGCAAATGGCCTGCAAGTGTTATTAGATTCTTTTTCGTCTTATATGAATGACCTAGACTTAAAAGTAAATCACTCTAAACCGTACATTATGGCCTGTGGGCATCCTAATACCAAAACAAAGCAGTTTGCCATGGGAGATATATCCCTGGAGAAGGCAACTAATTTTAATTTATTTAGAGATTATTTTTAGTTCTTCCCTTCTTTGGGAATCTCTTCTTACCATGGAGTCACAGGAACTGGGTAGGAATATCAAGGCAATTTTTAGAATTGTTCAAAAACAAAAGCACAAGCCCATTAATGAGATGAAAAATGTATATAAAAATAAATGCATCTCAACTGGAATCTTAGGGTGCAGGTTTGTAGGGCTTCTGTGATGTGGGGGCCCTTCAACAAATAAAAAATAGTTTAACCCGCAGATTGCTTGCAGTCCCTCTGAGTACCTCCCCATTTATATGCCATGAAGAATTGGGATTACCCTATGTGGAGGACCTGATTGGTTTAGCCCCGCTCTTATTGTGTATTAGGTGCTGTTGGAACCTGAAGGATGCTCTAGTGAGAATTTGTCTTTTTGATTGTCTACTTCTTGATAAGGTTAATCAGATACTCTGGTTTGCATATTTAAAGAGAACATTTGAGAAATTAGGCCTCATAGAAGTGTATACCAACCCACAAAAGATCACTGCAAGTTGCAAAGAGAGTGTGAGGCAGAGTTATCTTGAGTATTGTGCGGAAGTCAGGCTGGTGAAAGTCAAGACATTGCAGGCGGGTATGAGATATTCATTGGTGCCAATCACCAGGACTCTCAAACCGTATTAATTGTGGATCATCAAACCAACACACCGCTTTTATCTTACTTATTTTAGATTGAATGCTGTGCACTTTAATGTTGCCTTCCCGTTACAAAATGCTTGGCAGCATGACCTATACCTATGTCATTGTAACACCTCGAAATAGAGTACAAGTCACTTTATATTGCTTTGCTTGTCATACATCAAACGTGAGACAGCACCGTTGGGAGTGGAATTTTTGCAGCAACTTTTTACATTAGAGATCTGTTATGCAGTGTTAAATTTGATTAAGACAGTCTTATGATTCAGGACACGATATGAAGAGGTATATATATGATGTAATCATGATTTCCGCTAGCCTATGAATTTTGACTGTTGTATTCCTGATGACCTGAGAGACCACTTGCAATTTTATCATATATGTATTTGTACATATTGTTGTTTTTATGACTTTTATTGTAATTGCCGAATAAAGATTTGAGAATTGAAATGACTGTGTGCAGACTTACATTCATTAAATAACAACATTGTAGTAGAATTACATCCTAAATCCAGGAACTACTGACAATGTCAGGAGGAGCTACATTTTTTAGTAATATAGACATGAAGGCAGCATACCACCAAGTTACATTAGAGAAGAAGGCTCAAATCTTGACCGCATTTATTACTCTGTTTGGTACATATACGTTTATTAGGCTACTGTTCGGGCTAGCCTCAGCAGCTAGCATTCTTCAGAAGCTCATGTTTTGCTTATTTAAGGATGTAAGTGGGGTGCAGGCATTCCAGGACAATATCTTAATTCATGCCAAAAAAAGCAGAAGAACATAATGTAATCATTGACAAAGTATTAAGCATTTTAAAACAAAGGGCTATGACTGCCAAAAAATAAGTCTACATGTCTCACAAATTCAGTTGAATATCTTGTACACAAGATAACCTCAGAGGGCATCATACCCAAAATTAATCTTCTGAGAGCATTAAGGGAAGTACCTTCCCCTAAGAACAGCAATGAAATGAAATCCTTTGTGGGACTGTCTGATTATTATTCAAGGTGGAGGGGTATGCTAATTTATGGCGCCTCTCAAGAAAATGTTGAAGAAAAAGATACATTTGTGTGGGGTGAAGCTGAGGAAAAGGCTGTGAGGATTAAAAACCATATTGATGAATGTTGCAGCCTTAAAAGCATACATGCCGGGTGAAGAATGCACTATTACAGTAGATGCGAGTGCAATTGGCATTGGTGCTGTTTTATGTCAAACTGTAGATGTGGTGGAACGTTCCATTGTATTTACATCAAGAGCGCTTAAAGAAGTTGAAAGAAAATACAGCACTATTGAGAGGGAGACATTAGCATGTGCATGTGGCATTAAAAAATGTAAGACCTACGAGTGGGGAACAAATTTCACTTTATGTACAGATCACAAACCCCTGACATTTTTATTAGGTGATAAAGAAATGTCGGGAGCATCTTCTAGGCTTATTTATATTTTGTCCAAATTACAAGAATACAATTTTGAAGTACACCATATTGCTGGGTCGGCAAATTGTCAAGCAGATTGTTTGTCTCTGCTGCCAGTTTTTGAGGACATGGATGAGTTGGGCATGTTCAACGATGAATGTGTTGTAGCGGATATAGCTGTTTTAAAAGAGTGTCAGGGTAGGATGATAAAACTGATTGATGCAAGGCATGCAAAGAGTATAACTTGTTGAAGAAAGTGTGTGAGTATGTGGAGAAGGGTTGTCCTCATGTTAAAAATTTACAAGGAGAACTGATATGCTTTTTTTAATTGCTGATGAATTGACAATTGAAAACAATATTCTGCTCAGAGGGGATAGATGTGTCCCACCAAATAAATTAAGAAATACAATAGAATCATTAGCCCACATAGGACATTGGAATCCACTTCTACCAAGAAGATGCTGTGGTGTTCATTTGGTGGCCAGGGATGGATAGTAATGTGTTGGAATTTGTTAAGAGATGTGACAAATGTTTATTGTCCAATAAACATTGGAAATTCTGTGATACACCAATGGTACAGGTACCCTTGTCAAATGCAACATGGAAGAATGGTGTTAGACTTTGCAGGACCCATGGCTTTTTTACCAATTTGATTGTATTAGTAGATTACTTTTCGAAATTGGTATATTATGATTTTGTTGATAGTATGATTACTCAAGTGGCAGTAAAGTCTTTGGCTAATGTGTTTGCTGTATAAGGGGGCCCATTGGCATTGGTTACAGATAATGAAGAGCAGTAAGTTTCAGACGAAATGGAGTTGCTTCTGGAAACGAATTACGTTAAACATTACAATGTATCATTATATAGTCCCCGGTCAAATGGAGCCGTTGAGACAGCGAACAGGTTGCTAAAGGAGGAATACAAACTACTTTAACTTGTGGTATGGATGTAATTGAATTTGTCAGAGAGAAAATGTGGGCATATCACAACAAGTGACATTCTGTTACAGGAGTATCTCCTTTTATGTTGCTGAGAGGAAGATGTCCTCATTCCAAACGTATTCCTAGTTGGTTGGAGAACAAGACAAGCATGTTGACAGAAGATTGTTTAAATTATGCAGTAGTGAAATCCAGAGTGAAAGAGTATCAATAGAAAAAGAAGGCTTGACATGTTGCTAATAGGAGACTGCTTACTGCTAAGTTGAAAAGTGCTATGTGGGCTATGTGAAAAACATGGGTAGAAAAGGCAGATAGAATGAGTTCCATTTTTGTGGACCATACAAAGTTGTTCAGGTAAAAAAAATGTTAAGTAAAGCTTGCTGATGGGAGATGGTAGGCTATTTGAGGTTCTATTGGAAGATTTTCAGAAAGACACTGTAAAAAGAAAGTTGCAGGTTCCTGGAGATTTACAAGTTTATTCAACAATTGCTGACAAACAAGAACATAATGAACGAAATTGCACAGAAGGCAATTGTAGTAGTTTGCAAAGTAATCATGTGGATGTTTCTACATCTTCAAATGATTATGGGAAAGTTCATGATGTTGATTTAATGTCAGGTGAATTCAATCATGTTGTATCAATGCCATATGAATCCAGTGGTGATCAGGATGAGAGCTTCATGGAAAGTAGAATTCCAAGTGAAGTAGTAGGAGTCACAACTTGGATGGGATGCATTTCTAGAAAACCTGGTTATTTACAAGATTTTTACACTTAAATGTTGTTTTTTTGTGTGTTTTTGTTTTTGTTATAAAGGGAGGAGATGTTATATTGTAAATTCAATTACATTTGCAAATCTAGATTGTTATATTTGTCACTTTATGTTAGCAGAAATTGTGCATGCGGCACAAGAATGGCACAAGAGAGAGAGTGTTGGAATGTTGGAATGTTGTTAGAGGTTTTATTGCCAGCCGTTGTGAAACTGTGCAGTGTACTGTAAAGATGTTGAATGCATACCGATGGGATCCATTATGTTTTGTACTTCAAAACTTCAAGAAACTTCAAGAAATATATACTTTGAAAACCAGAGACGAGTGAAAGGAGTTACTGATAACATAACCTACAGCAGAGCATGGCCTTCAGCAGTGCCCATCTGGGGGCTGGCTACAGCACTTAGCCCTGCAGACAGCCAACCCCATGCTGTGCATGGTATTTTGTTGCATGTAGTTTCGGGTTGTCCGCAGGGCCTGCTTTGCAGCCAGGCCTTGTATTAAAGTCCCCATAGGCAGCCAATCCCATGCTGCACAAAGCCTTTGGCTGTGTGCAGTGGGGCTTGGCCTGCCACCAGGCCCTGTGGCCAAACGCCTATCAGGGTGCTGACCCCACACCACGCACAGCCTTTGGCATGCGCAGCATATGGTTGACTTTCGGACACCTGGGACAAAACATATATATTAAGGGGAGGGGAGTATGGAGCCCCCTCCCTGACCCCTTAATGACCCCGGTGACCCCATCCCTAGAGCCAGTTCCAGTAAAAAGGGGAGCAGGGCAGTATGGCCTCCTTCCCCAAGCCATAAAATGCCTTGGGGACCATATTCATCAGGGCAAAATACAACTAAACAGAGGAGGTGAGCGTTCAGCCCCCCTCCACATGCCCAAGCCTATTTTAGCCCAGGGAAACTCATCCCTGGGGCCGTCTGTTTTTTAAAAGGGGAGGAGGGCTGCGTGGCCCCCCTCGCAAAGCTTTAGTAGGCCCCGGAAACGCTATCCCACTGGGCCTCTTTACATTATAAAGGGGATGGGGTCATGTGGCCTCCCTCCCTGAGTCTTATTAGGTTACGGGGACCCTATCCCCTAGGGTGGCGTTACATTATAAAGGGAAGGGGGTCCGTGTGGCCCCTCTCTGAATATTTATTAGGGTCCAGGGACCCCTTCCCCCGGGGCAAAGTAATTAATAAACGGAGGGGAGCACGTGTCCCCTACTCCCTGAGCCTAATTGGGGTCTAGATACCCCATCCCCTGGGGCCAAAATTTAAATAAAAAGGAAGGCGGCTGCATGGCTTCCTCCCCCAATGCCAATTTTTGTGCCGGGACCAAATCTCCCAGGGTCCAATTCACTTATTTAAGGGAGATGGGTGCGTGCCCCCCTCCCAGAGCCCAATTTACTTATTTAGGGGAGGGGTGCCCGGTCCCCCTCCCCGAGCCGTTATTGGCCCCTTGGATGACATCCCAACCCAATTTAAATATTATGGGGGAAGCCATATTTCGCCCCAGGGACCCCATCCCCCGGGGCCCAGAGTATTTCTTAAGGGAAGGGGGGCCCCCCTCCCCGAGCCTTGAAAAGGCACTAGGGACCAACAAACTTAAATTAACAAGCATTTGCAATGCAATCGGTCTCGCCTTTGGGACCTTATATGTATTTAGCTATGCAGCACATTAGCCTGGGTGCTGAAACATCTACTGTTCTTTAACATGGAGGGAAAGTAAGCACCAGCCTGCCTGTCACACCAGGTATGGGAACACATATAGAGAAATATTGCCTTTCAGCAGGAAATGGTATAGTCCAAAGCTCTGTTTTTAATATAAAATCAGGGCCTTCGGTGGTCTGAAAATACAAGATTTGAAAAATATATTATGTCTACGGGTGCTCATGGAAGACAATTTCTATGGACTGGAATCTAGAGAATGCTAAAGTGATTCTTGTATTTTACTGACCTCTGCTGGTCCTTTTCTATCAAGAAAGTTAAATAAAGGATGTTGCCAGAAAAATAAAAAAAGAAAGTCCCTCAGCAGAAAGCAATTCTGGTATTTTACTGACCTCTACTGGTCGTTTTCCATCAAGAAAGTTAAATAGAGGCAGTTGAACAGAAAAAAAAGTGCCTAAGTGGAAGCAGACAAGTCCTAGGGCTGATCTCCAGAGCCCAAAAAGTACATACACATATAAGTATATACTAAAGTATATACAAGAGGTCTCGAACGCTCGACCTAAAAGTTTTAATAGAGAAAAGCAAATGCATAAGATAAATAGAAAGCAGACAGATTTCGAAGGCAAAAATGCATTACATTTCGTCATGAGAAACGAATGTGAAGTGCAATTTCTGTTTAGTATTTAACCATTGTGCTAAAACTTTACAGTTACACAGGCTATGTGGCACATGCAAACTTAGTTACATATAAGAGTATATTTTCAAAAAAGGTAATTTCTGAAAGGTCAAGACAACGCTTTCAATACAGCACACTTTAAAAAATAAAAAATAAAAAAACACGTACCAACCATTTCAGCACCTTGGCTTGAATAGACCCAGAGATAAGGTGTTTATTTTTTTCAATATTAACATAGAGTAGATTCTGCAAGTCTTCTAAATCTGTTATTGTAACATGTGCCCTGTAATGCAGTAGAAATGTTATTACACTAAATAAATGCAAGTGTGAAAATATAACTGTTATTATGCTATATTATGCCTAGCATATGTGTGAAGAGAAATTATTACATGTAGGTAATTCATACAAAGAAGCTTGTGAAAACATATTACACTAATATACATGTATTGCACGCGTGCAGCAGGAAATCAAATGTTTTGTTTTAATTTAAAGCTTGATATTGTATTGTGTTTACTGACAGCTTTGTTAGGCCATGGTAGGACCAGGAGCCATTATCTCTGGTGAAGTAAGTTGCACAATTTAGCAAGTGTAACCTCGTTTTCAAACCTGGCAAGAGAAGCAGTGTTTTGTGAGAACAGAGTCAGTATTTGTGGATAGGAATGCTATCTTCCTTACAAGGCTGTTCAAGAGCTTCCTCAGAGGAAAAGTTCCAGACACCTGCATGTTAGATAGGTTTCTGCTGAAACTAATTGATTGTTATCACAGGACTTTCTTATGTTAACTTGCAGTAGGCAAAAATGTATATATTAGACCAAAATTTGCATGTTTTGGCGCATTGCTCCAAGTGACCATATTTCTAGTATGAGGTCTAGTTAGCTGAAATGACAATAGTCTTTGATATTTTGCTTTGCTGTCTACTAGTTTGCATTAAACACTGTTGGGACTTCTCTCCATATTGTGTTTATTTTTTGTTGCTTTTACACAAGTTTAAAGAAATATAAAAATCTACAAGGCAAGAAACTTGCTGAAAGACCCAAGTTCAGTCAGATTAACAACATGCTGACAGATGTTAAGTCTGGATCCCTGGCGGGGCCATGTTAGACACCACTTCTCATTTCAGCAGACACCAGCACCTGTAACCCGCCCATGCAGCTTATTGCGGAAAACCCATGCCATTTGTCTTGTTTCGTTTTGTTTTTTAAAGGGTTCACAGGTGTCCAGAAGAGCCTCCCTTCCTAGCAGTTAACACGTAATTTTAGAGCAGTAGACATTAAGTAAGTATTAAGATAGGTCAGTGCGTTAAATGGGAAAGTGCTGTTCAGTTCTGAGTGCCTAAACTTATTTAATTTGAAAGGGAGAATACCTGCACTGCTGCAGTACATTTAATGTGAGAGTACCGGTACTTTACTAGAAGCAAACAGGTACGCTAAATAGTGTGTACTGTACTGCACTTCTAAATTTCCGTTTAAATCACTAAGGATAGTCCCAGAGCGGTCAAAACTCGGTATAAAGCAGAACTTTAGCGATGGGAGGTAAAGTCCTCTGTATTTACTACAGTGTGGCCGCCACGAGTCCCACGGCTCCAGTGCCTGCGCCCAGTTCCAGCACTGAGCAGCCCCGCAGTACATGCCGGGAGCATGGGTCGTAGAAATCCTCAGTCTGCAAGAACTTGGCCAGAACTAGCGATGCACCCCACGCCACACAGCCAATGTCACCCAGGCTGCACTGCTCCAGGGGCACCACCGAGCCGTTCTTCAACTCAAGCTCTCGCACCAAGCCCTCCTGACGCACGCCCGCTGCCATGGAACCAGGTGGACGGAGTTCGATTTAAAGTAATCCTTTAGTCCATCACTTTAACAGTCAGACGATACTTGAGTGCGCATGCTTACAGCCTCCGGCCTTGCCGCTGCCATGTTGGGTGTGGGTAAACACAGCACCGTATTAAACAAGCATTTGCAATGCAATAGGGCTCGCATTTACGCAAGACATATTGCATTGCAAACAGTAGTCATCACGGACAACTGGAGGGAGTGCGGGGGGGGCAGGCATGGACAACGGGAGGGGGGGAGAAGGCACAGACAACGGGAGTGCGGACGGGGGTAGGGGGGAGAAGGCACGGACAACGGTAGTGCGGGCGGGGAAAGGGGTGAGAGGGCACGGACAACGGGAGGGAGGGGGGAGTAGAGAAGGCAGTAGGAGAACCTCATTAAAGAAAATAGTGCTCACAGTCTAAATAACACGTACGTGTAACACTTGAAGTAAAGGGTCCAGTAGCCATGGAAGGATACAAATAACGACATGGCCGTAATAAGGAGGGACTAACAAGCCTATAAACGAATCCGAAGGCAGCATTTAAGAAGGACAAAGACACAAGCCAATGAAAAATATGGGCGGGGGAGTGGGCGGGGCTTCCCTCACATACTGAACTACAGCAGATCTTCACCAGAGCAGCGACCTAAAAAGGAGGGGGACATGCAGCCCCCCTTCTCGGAGCCATTGTAGGTCCCAAAGAGCCCACCTCTGGGGCCGAAACCCATCAAAGAAGTGGCGGAGGGATGCACAGCCCCCCTCCCGGAGTCATTATAGGCCCTGGGGAGCCCACCACCAGTGCTGAAATTCACCAAAAAGGGGGAGGGGCCACATGCTCCTCCTCCCTAAATCTTGAAAAGAACCTGAGGACCCCACGCCCCAGGGCTGCTAACTTTAGAAAAAAGAAAAAATATGAATATAGTTCCCTATATATACCAAGCTTAAACTACACAAATGTTAAGAATTCTAAACTTATAGTTATAACTTAAATTTGCAATTTATCCACCACCTTCAAATTATTTTAAGTAGCACACCTCGTTGCACACACTTTTCAGCTCGCTAACTAGACAACACTAACAATAACTCGCTCCTCTACCATGCACTGTTTTGTTACAAATTATATCATTTGATGTGTTAGTGGAAAATTACACTTAGCTTTAGATGTAGATCTACACGTGAGTAGATCTACACATGCAAACTTACTTTAGTGAATAAGACCCGTAAATAGCAAGCTATGGTTATCAGCACAGTTAGAGCCATAACTCATCCACAGTCAATCTTAAATGACAAGAGCTTTTGTTATGAAGTGTGTTATGGTGAAGGTGGCACTGATAACTATATCTTTCACAGTTTAGAGGATTTAGAGGAAAATGTATCTCAGTCATAACATCTGTTAGAAATGGCGTCTCTAGTTGGCAGAGGTATGCACCCTGTCCAAGTAGGGACCACCACTCTAGTCAGGGTAAGCCAGATACACACTATAGATAACCTATGCTCATCCTCTGGTAGCATGGCACAGAGCAGTCAGGCTTATCTCAAGAGGCAATGTTAAAGTATTTGTGCAGCACACACACACACACACAGTAACACAGTGAAAACACCACAAAAAGGCTCCACAATGGGTTACAAAAATAGACAATCATTTTATAAGTAAATAAAGACCAAGCTGACAAAAATCCAATTAGTAGAAGTTGAGTTAGGAATTTATAAAGAATAAAAAGCGTTTCAGCGCTTACAAGCATTAAGTGCCTTTGGGGGTTATCTGGTTACGCTGGACCAGGGCACAGTCAACAGTTAAGGCTGACTGCAATACAGCGCAAGCCGGGGACAAGAACTTTGCAGGCCCGGTGAACAGAATAACTTGATCCTGGTCGCAACAGTGAGATGTGGGGTGCAGACGAGCAATGCCTCGATGTCGAGCTCGTAGTCGAGGTGATGTGTCAATCTTCTCCTTGCAGTAATGGTTATGTGTTGGTTCCGAGGATGAAGCACTGAGCTGAGATGCAGTGGTTCCGAAGTGCGATGTGCCATGTTTCTCCACACAGTCGAGGGAATTCGTCGCTCTCGCAACACTGCTGCAGCGGCAATGCATGGTTCCAATATGTTGGGCCCTTAAGGCGATACGTTGGTTCCGAGAGCAATGTGCCGTTTCTACTCACGCAACAGGGTCAATGTGAAGGCTCTGCTACAAGCAGGCTAGAGATGAGGCAATTTCTCTGGTGCAAGTATCTGTGTCCATTTCTAGTGAACCAGGCACAGGAAGGAGCAGGGGTAGAGACTTTGATCTCCCTGAGTCTCAACAATAGCAGGCAAGCCAACAAGACCTTGGAGAACACTTTGGGGTGGAAGGCAGAGTCCAGCTCTCCCTTAGCAGGGTCAGAGAGCAGCAGGCAGCAGGGCAGCACTGCAGAAAAACAAGCCTTCCAGGTCAGCAGCCTTGATGCAACATAGCAGATCTTCTGACAGAGTCCAGTTGTAGGTCTGGAAGTGCCTGATTTGGTGGGGTCAGAGCCCCAGTACTTATACCCAGTTGTGCCTTTGAAGTAGGGATGACTTCAAAAAAGGGTTGGCCTTTGAAGTGCACAGAAGCCCTTTCTTGCCAGTCCTGGATGGGAATCAGGTACAGCCATACCACAGTACTCACCTGCACTGACCACTCCTTCGTAACCTTCAGCATTTCCGTGCCTCCCCGCACTACCCTCAACCATCACAGCACCCCCTTCCACAGCTGGACCAAGGTCACTCCAGCCAAAGGACTGACACCCTCAGCACCACCCAATCCAACATCACCACAGACCTGCACCAGGCAATAGAGAACTTCAAAGCCTGGATCACCGGCACTGCCAACTGAGTCACACTCTCCAAACCAGTCAGAACGCACGGACCCAACAAATGAGCCAGCTAGTACACCCCGGAACTCAGCACGGTGAAACGTAGATGCAAATAACTGGAAAGAAAGTGGCAAACCAGCAGGAACAACACGGACCGACCCACCTTCAAATCAGCCTTCAACAACTACCACTGGCAGCTAAAAGCCATGAAAAAGAAGGCCCTGACACACCGGAATGAGACCAGTGCCAATCAAACCAAGGGACCCTTTTCCATTATCAAAGAGTTTTCCCGCCCATCAGTCACCAAAAACACAATTACCTCCTCACAGGAACTCTGCAAACCCCTCATAACCACTTCCACAACAAGATAGCAACCATCCACAGAAACTTTGGTCCCCAACCCACCGACCTCCTCACCATCCCATTGACTGCTGCACTGACCACCCACTCACCATATGGGAACAGCTCAGTACACCAAACACAAATACTCTAATGATCTCCATCCACTCTGGAGCACCCACTGGCCCATGCCCCCACCAACTGTTCATCCTCGGAAGATACTAAACCAGCCTCCAGCTCACCACCATCCTGAACACCTCCATCGCCACAGCCACTTTTCCCGATGCCTGGAAACACGCAGAGGTCAGACCCTTTCTCAAGAAACCATCGGCAGACCCCCAGCGAACTCCAGAACTACCATCCCATCTCTCTGCTCCCATTTCCTGCCAAAGTAATGGAGAAGGCCATCAACCTCCAACTCACAGAATACCTGTAGAGAAGCAATCTGCTGGACCTTTCACAATCAGGATTCAGAGCCAACCAAAGCACTGAGTCAGCCCTGATCGCCGCAACAAACAACATCTGCACCCTACTTGACAGAGGAGAATCAACCACCCTGATCTTGCTCAACCTCTCCGCAGCCTTCTACTCTGTCTCCCACCACACACTCATCGATCGACTGTGACGGATCGGAATCACAGACGACGCGCTCAAATAGATGGCATCCTTTCTCATGGGGTGCACCCAAACAATTTGTCTCCCTCCCTTCACCTCTCAACCCAAGCACACCATCAGCTGCAACCCTCATGGCTCTTCCCTCAGTCCATCCCTCTCCGACATCTACATTACAGCCCTCACAGACAACATCGTCATAACCCACGACATCAACATGGTCTCCTACGCCGACGACACCCAGCTCATCCTCTTGCTCTCAGCCGGCCCCACCACTACGAAGACCAACTTCCACAACTTTATGAAGAACATCTCAGCCTGTATGAAGAACAACCACCTGAAGCTCAACATGGACAAAACTGAAGTACTGATCTTCGGAAGACACACCCCCCTCTGGAATTACTCCTGGTGGCCATCGGAACATGGACCAACCCACACTCCGAAAGACCACGCCAGGAATCTCGGCATCATCCTGGACAGTGAACTCCCCATGAAACGCCAGGTTAATGGTGTCTCCTCAGCCTGCTTCCACACTCTCTGCATACTTTACAAAGTCTTCAAGTGGCTCCCCATCAACACCAGGAAATCTGTGACACAGGCACTCATTACCAGCAGACTGGACTATGCCAACGCACTCTATGCAGGCACTACCACTGAACTCATGAGAAGACTCCAGATGATCCAGAATGCAGCATCCAGAGTTATCCTCAATCTGCCAAAGAGGACCCACTTCACCCAGCATCTGAAAGACCTCCAATGGCTCCCCATACAGAAGAAATGCCAATTCAAGCTCCTGACCCAGGCCTGGAATCCAGCCATGGCAATGGACCCGCCTAAGTGAACCACTGACTGAACTTCCACCTACCTCCCAGGAACATCCACTCCACTCATCTTGCCCTCGCACAGTTATCATGTGTCTGCAAGTTAGAATACTGGCATGCCAAAGGCAAGCCCATCTGCGCCTGTCAGCACCCAGAATGAGCCATGCGCCAGGACCCCTGCCCGTTTATCTAATCTAACCTACACCAGGGAACACCTACTGTCCTTAAACACTGGTAGGTGTGGCAATGTCGTGTTTCTACTTAGTGAAAGGAACAACAACACCCTGCTATGCCCCTATTGCAGGTACGCACTCTTTGCTAGCAAGCTCCCGGCTACCTTCGTGACCTTTGGCTTCCCTGAAGCGATGGGTCAGCAAATGCATGCAATTCAGGGAACCAAGAACCGGAACTCCCAGTGTACCTATCCAGTCTCTGACTCATTAGAGGGTACTAATGTTACACAATATAAGGGTGGCTCACTTAGCGCTATATTACTTAACCCATTTGCTGCTTCTGTCGGCCAACGGCCGTCGCGAGCACTACCTCCGTAGTGCTGCGCACGTCCGTTGGCCGACGCAGCCCCGCCCACTCTTCAAAGCCGCCGCACCGCGGCGGAATTTCGGCCGCAGTAAAGGGGTTAATGCCAGATCTGCCATCAAACACAAGTACGAGTTAGAATGTTTGTTGCAAACCTCGAATCCTGATGTAGTGTTTCTTACTGAAACTTGGGCTACTGCTTCGTCTGAACCGGATTGGGTGATAGCTCTACCAATGGGCTACTCGCTGGCCAGCCTGCCCAGATCAGGGCAAATGGGTGGTGGGATTGCTATTATAAATAGGTCCGAGTTTAAAATTGATTTTGAGCCTGTTCTGCTACCAGGAGCAGACGCCATGATGTTCAACATCAAAATCAGGAATGTGTTAGCCTTTCCTGGTTTGCTCCTCTACAGACAGCCCGGACCTAAACCCCCATTTTCTCGAGCTGTACAATCCTGCCTAGATTACCCCACGTTTACCATACTAGGGGATTGCAATTTCCACCTAGAACGTGGGGTTGATGCTTGCACCTCTGTGTTGATAGACACTCTAGAAGCCTTTGGCCTTACTAAAATAGTCTTAGCACCTACTCACAAGGCACTTCATACGCTGGTTGGGATTTTTATGAACAACTCCTTTATTAGTATTAATAGAATTCTGCCACTGACCTGGACCGACCATATGGCTATTTCTTCAACCTACCCGATGGGCAGAAGAAAGACCTGCCGTTACCACCCCTGCCTCCGACCAAAGTACGGTCCTGGCGGAACATCAGGCCTGAGGTGCTAATAGACCTGCTGGATAACAGTACGCCCACCTTAGCCGCAGATTCCAACATGGCGGCCGAAACCTATGAGTATTGGATTAGGTCAGCCATTAACCAATTGGTTCCAGAGAGAATCGTCAAACATAGAAAAAAAAACACCGCCCCATGGTACAACCTCGAGCTGAAAACATTTAAATCCACTTGCAGACGCCTAGAATGCGTATGGAGGGTGGATTACAGTACGACGGCCAAAAAGAATTACAACCAAGCACTAACCGATTATAAATCAGCTATTATCAGCTCTAAAAAGAACTTCTACACTAGCAAAATAGAGGGGGCCAAAAATTCCGTCAGAGAACTCTTTAAGACCGTCAATGCACTATCTAAGCTCCAACAGGGCAATGTATTTGCCCCGGATCGAGTGCTTTGTGACAAAATGGCCTCTTTCTTTCAGTCAAAGGTTCAAGTAATATATCAGGAATTAGAGAGCCAGGGCTCTGACCCCCCTCCCCTCTGGCCACACTTACAGAAGAAGTGACAGCTATCATCTGTCACCTGACCATCTTCTCCCCCCTGACAACCGACAGCGTAAATGACCTACTACTGGCTATCAAGTCGGGATCTCCAACTGACCCATGCCCGCCGGACATCATTCATGGTGTCTCGAACAAAGTCAGTATCCTACTTGCCCCCCTCTTGAACAATGTTATTAACAATGGTGTCTTCCCGACCTCCTGGAAAAAAGCTTGTATTCGACCCATTTTAAAGAAACCATCTCTGGATCCCCTTGAGGTAACAAACTACCGCCCGATCTCTTGTCTGCCTTTAGCAGCCAAAGTCTTGGAAAAAGCCATTAACTTAGAGCTCACGGACTATTTAAATTCCAACAACCTTCTCGACTCTACACAACACGGCTTTCAATCGGGCAATTCGACGGAGTCGGCATTAATCATGGCCACTGAGGAAATACGATGGCAAATTGACCAGAATGGCAGGGCCATCCTGATCCTACTTGACCTATCAGCTGCATTCGATATAGTTAATCACACTGTACTTACGCAACGGCTGGAGGCAGTAGGAGTTGGAGACACCGCCCTCTTCTTTCTCACTTCCTTCCTCTCTGCCAGAGAACAGAGGGTGTGCTGGGACACCCTAGAATCTGGCAAATTTTATCTCCCTTGGGGAGTGCCACAAGGATCGGCACTCTCTCCAACGCTGTTCAACATTTATGTGACCCCATTGGCCAAATTAATCAGGGACCACGGCTTCTCACTAGTATCGTATGCTGAGGATACTCAAATTATTATCTCATTTCATCAATGGCAGACTCGGTGGCAGACACATTCCATAGCTGTCTTGGCCACATCATGAAATGGATGCATAAGAACTACTTGAAATTAAACACAGACAAGAGCGAGGTTATGGAATTTGGAAATGGTCCTCCTATCTGGACCCAATTATGGTGGTCAGCAGTGGCAGGAGTCTGTCCGGTCCCTGCTTCCAAAGTAAGAAACCTTGGTTTTATATGTGATGTTCAGCTCAATTTTTCAGGGCAGATCAATCAGCTGACATCAGCCTGTTATTTTCTTTTAAAAATCCTTCGTAAAATCCTACTTTTTCTACCCATGGAGCTGAGGAAAACGGTTGTGATGGCTCTGATTCTCTCTCATTTAGACTATTGTAATGCCTTGTACCTTGGCGTTGACAAGCACCAGCTGTTGAAACTTCAATCCCTACAGAATGCGGCTGTACTTACCCTGCTAAACATTCCAAAATTTAGTCACATTTCCGGCGCCATCAGAAATATGCACTGGCTTCCAGTTAAGCAGCGAACTGAGTTTAAGGCGCTGTGCCTCGTTCATAAAATCTTTATGGAGGGGCCAGCGATTACCATAAATTATTCCAATGGCATGCCCCACGCAGGATGCTAAGATCTGCAAATAGAGCCCTGGTCCACGTCCCTAGCGTTAAGAAGACCAGATGGGAAGGCAGATGTCTCTCTTTCTTGGCATCCAAGCTCTGGAATGAACTTCCACTTAATATTAGACTTTTATCTTCCAGATCCCAGTTTAGGAGCCAGGTTAAAACCTGGCTTTTTCCTACCCAATAGCGATCAACCCCGTCCTGACTTCTGCACCATTCTTGCTTTCTCCAGCGCCAAGACGCCTCGGCATTCGTGCACTTTATAAGCCTTTACTAACTTACTTACTTACTCACACTGCCGCACTGGAGGACACTCCTTCTCCCACCTCGCCACCAAGTCCTGGAACGCCCTCCCCTCTACCTCCGTACTTCACCCTTGCTGACCCACTTCAGGAACGGACTCAAGCCTGGCTCTTTAACTGACTTTGCAGCATAGCGCCTGGCTACCCTCTTGGGTGAGAAGCAGTGCTATACAAGGCTTGATTGACTTCTGACCATCAGTAAGGTGTAATCAGCCCTTTGTGTGGGGACACAGCACTGCCTACTCAGGTGTGTCAGCCCCTCCCTCCCTTCCTGTCCAGGAAGTACCATCAGAATGCATATGAGTACTCAAACACACCTAAAATTCCTTTGTTTGTGGCTCTCTAGAAGGAATACACAAAGTGTAGCTGTCATCCACCCCAGACGTATATTGGAGACATGCTGCAGACACACAGAGCTGGAAGAGCAGAGAAATGTCCACTTCCTAAAAGTGGCATTTCTTAAATAGTAATGTTAAATCCAACGTTACCATTTAAAGCGGATTTTTCATTACCATTTCAAAGATATAAAAGAAGACACAGGTACTCCTTTCTAATCAGTAATTACAGTTTTAAGGAATTCCCAATGTTAACCCATAAGAGGAATAGGCCTCACAGTAGTGAAAAACAAATGTAGGGGTTTTTCACTACCAGGACATGCAAAACTTACATGTCCTTCCTTTTACTTACACAGCACCCTGCCCTATGGGCTGCCTAGGATCTATCTGATGGGTGACCTATGTGTGACAAAAGAGGAGTTTAAGGCTTGACAAAGGGTTTCAATTGCCAAGCCAAAGTGCCAATTAAACTGCAAACACAGGCCCTACAGCGGCAGGCCTGAGACATGTTTACAGGGTTACTGGTGTGGGTGGTACCATCAGTGCTGCAGCCCCAATGTAACAGGGAAAAATGGTTCCTGTGGACTGTGTGTATTATATATGGTAATTAAAGCGCTCAATGTCATGTATTCATGGGAGTGGAATGTCAGAGAGAGAGTCAAAATCATACACACCATAGATTTCCAGAGGTATTTTACTAAGCCTTTACTTTTTGATTCATAAAATCAGACAGACAGTGTGCTCAGTGTCCCAAGTGAACAGAACCTAAAAAGGGAGGAGGGAGTGACAGTGGGTGACACATAAAAAGGGTTTCAGTTGTACAAAACAACCACAGGTAAGTATATTTGATGGGTCAACAGTCCTCTAACACATTGATAAAGGCTGAAAGAGTGGTTTGTTTGTCATACGTGTCGACAGCGTTTCGACACCAAGCAATACGGAACATCTGAAATAGTATAATAGGGATAATAACTGGAACCGCCAAAACAGAAAAGAGGAAAAAATCTTTGTTGGAATAGTACCAGATAGGGAGTTACCTGGACTAAGAGCAATGGACTGTCAGTGTGAATGGTGCACACCAAAAAATGTGTGGCTCAAGAAAAGTATTAAAAAAACAGGGGTTACTCACAGAGGGGCCCAGCCGGGCGCTGTCAGTGAAGGAGAAAGAAGATGGAACAGTTAAGTATATTGCCACATTGCTAATGATTGCAACGTTTTATTTTGCCAATTTACTCACTCACCCCAAGGTGAGGGAGGGAAAAAAAGGGCGGACAGTCCTATCACGTGTGGGCACAGATTCCCATGCAGGAGCTGGTACACGATATAGGTGTCAATTGTCCATCTAAAAGATGGAGATGAATTAGGCTGTTAGTTGAGGCTCCAGCAATATTCTGTTGCTGTTAAAAAAGGAGGGAGAAAGGAAGCCTTTGCACTCACCCAGTGGGGAGATGTTAATCCATATGCAACATGGTTCATCTGGCTGATAGAGCTTGATACCAGGATATTGGTCTATAGAGCCATAATTCCTCCAATAATTATCTGTGGAAGGGATTAAGGGCGACATGTGATCACCTTGTATAAATAATTCCCAATTCTAGAAAAAAATATAGTAACTGATTTATAAATACGACAACCACTGTACAATTGTTAAGGAATCGGTGGTTATAAACTGCGATTATCAATGATACTTATATTGTTCAAACGGCAACTACTGTTCAATTATTATGGACGCGGTGCTTGTCAGCCATAATAGTAATTATTAATAATTCACTCGAGGGAGCAACCACTGTTTAATTAAATAGGTCGCAGTAAACGGCAACCGCGAAAGAAAAAGTAACCATCTTCTCGATACAGTAGCCATAAATGAAATGCGATAATTGACAGCCCGGTGAAAGCCGTTAGTGAAAACTCCTGCCCGGAGGTTGTTTTAGCATTAAATGCTTACCGATAATTGAAGGACATCCAGAAACCACAGGACGCGGCAGCAGAAGTCAGCCGCTCGGAACAGGGAGAGGGCGAGACAATGCGCCCTTCTCCTTTGAAGCCGTCAATTCTGAATGTGAGTTAGACGGCAGCACGCACTTCTCAGGTGATTAAAAAGCTGCGCCTGGTGGGCCCCCGCAGTGTGACGTGGCAAGCGTCGCCATTCGCGGGAAACACGGTTTTTTGTTTAATTAAATGGAAAGAAAGAGGCACAGATTTAATAATAAAGAAAAGGAAAAGATATATAAAGAGGTCTTGAGCCACTTGCAAGAAAAGAGATGAACAAAAAGGGAATATGATAAAAATGGGAAAAAATACTATATACACGCAGGGTCAAGTGAGGAATGTATATCCACATATTCATTGCATCATCATAAGGTTTACCACAATGTAACCATATAGCACAATTTTACTTATTGTTGGGTCAGTACAGATGATAAACTGATTGACCAATTTGTTGCAACAATATGCCATTTTTCAGCATTAGTGTCTGTTTATCTAAGGTCACTTATTCCATACACAGTGCACTACAGTATTGGGCCCATCCATGTGCTCAAAGAAACCAAGCATGGTTTACATATAGTATGGCCCTTACAGTACACTTCTATAATTAGAAGGTTGTGGACAGTATGTGACTGTGAATGTGCATGGTGGATGGTACAATTAATTTGTCAGGGTTGCCACAAAACTGCGCCATTCCTCTGCAGTATTGAGTCCATGGGTGATGGAATCCACCCGTTCTATCCAGCGACATTCCAATCTTTGCAGGATCTGTGCGATGTTTCCACCTCTTTCCGGTAGTGGTAGCCATGTTAATTACTTGCCATTTTCCGTGATCAGCGGTGTGGCTCATTTCTTGAAAATGTGTAACCAAAGGTATATTTAATACAGCACATCTTATTCTGTCGCGATGTTGGCTGATTCGTGTTTTGATTGGTTGGGATGTTTGACCAATGTATAACAAATTGCATAGGCACCATATACAGTATATTACATTGCGTGAGTTACAGTTAGAAAAAAAGTCCAAATCTTGTTTAATGTTTGCATATTCAAAAACTTTTGTGTAAAAGGAAAAGTTGCATGCAATACAGTTTCCACATCTGAAATGACCTTTTATTTGTGGAAGGCCCAAGGTGGTCTCTAGGGTCCTAACTTTGTGACCAGTGTTGCTTTGCGTGGAGGAATGAACTAGGTGATCCATTATGTTTTTGCCACGTTTGAATGCAAACAGGGGTGTTTCTAGAGAGGGGTCAATATTTGCAATCAGATGCCAGTTCTTTTTAATCAGATTGCGAACTTTATTTGTATGGATACCAAAAGTTGTAACACAGATTAGTTTGTCTGGGGAGGTCTTTTCTTTAGTGATCAATAGTTCTTCTCTTGGACAAAACCACGCTCGTTTCATAGAGTTCCTCACTATCCCCTAGTGATCAATTTTGTTTTCAAAATCTGGGCTTCTCGCATGTAGTCCTCCTTTTTGAAACAGTTTCTGCGTAGTTGCAGAAATTGTCAGAAGGGTAGCCCGTCGCGTAATGCTCTTGGAAGGCTGCTGGCGTGTGAGAGGAGAGTGTTCCTTTCTGTGGGTTTTCTGTGAAGACTCATGTATAACTTGCCTTCCTCATGTAGGATAGTTAAATCAAGGAAGGCAAATTGCCGAAAGGAAGGCAATTTCAGATTTATGTATAGTTGCTGTGAAAGTTAGGTGTTTTTTGACATTGTTTAGGAATGTTACGAAATCATGAAAATCACCTACAGTCCCTGACCAGATTAGGAAAATTTATATACAAATGATGGCAGTGGTTTCAAGAAAATAGCCAGCACCTCTGTTAAGTTTTCTTTTTACTATTTCTTTTAGAATTATAGAGCCTCTAAGGGCCGACTGCTTCCTCTCTTTTTTTATATTTTTTCTCGGTATTCGGTTTTCTTTTTCCACACGAAAAACGGGTTATAAGGCTTTGTGGCACTTTCACTGTTTTTTACAAATTGATTCTGGTGTTCAACCATTTGAGTATGCGTTTTATGGCTTTAAATGGAGCCAGGTCTCTATCGTGCACTTTTCTTCTTTTCCTATTGGGTTTACTGGACATGGATCAGTAGACACTCTTTTAAGATACTAGGAGTGATATGGAGTGGTTGACACTGGGAAATCTGAATAGTATTTCCCCTTTTATGTTAAATTTCAGCTGTACACTATATGTTTTACCAACAGCCTTGAGAAAGTCGTCAAACGACGAAACACGTGTCAGCTGTGTGTATGCTTCATCTACGTGTCAACATATCAAGAACTGATCTACTTATGGTCAAAACTGGGTTATACTGTTTGTTCTTTGATTGCAAATTTTGAAATTAAATTGTCTACTGACGAAATAGTCAGTTGGAACTGTTTATTGTGCTGTGCTCTGTTGTTTAACTTCTCAGATTAGGAAAATGTCATCAATATATCGCTTCCAACAGGAAATGTTTGGGCGATATCTATTTTGAGAAGACAGTGCCAATAGTGGCATTTCATTTACAGGCCCTGGGTATATGGTATAAGACTTTGCAAGGGGCTTACAAGTAAATTAAACATGCCAATTGTGTATACCCCAATGTTATCATGTTTAGAGGAGAAGCAGATGCACTTTAGCACTGGTCAGCAGTGGGAAAGTGCTCAGAGTCCTACGACCAACAAAACGAATCAACAAAAAGAGGAGGTAAGCAGGCAAAAAGCTTGGGGGAAGACCACCCTAAGGCTGACAGGTCTAACAACATCTCATTACATAAAGTTTTATATTGAACAGATACTTATAGCCTGAAGCAGTCTGTAGTTGAAGGGACATCATTGGCTTTGCTTAAAAATCTTAAATCCTAAAATTTGAAAAGCTACATCAGTTATGATTGGCTAAGCAAACATAGGAAACACAAATTCACTACTCATAATCATCAGACATGGTTTGTATGCCTTACTCCTGCCTTCCGTACTCCCTGAGCACAGCCTGCACTCGGCCATGGTGGGCATTGTGTACAGTACTGGCTAGACATGATTGTGCCCAGGAAACACTGGGGATTGTCCAAGACCTTGAATATGTCATTACAACTCTCTGGCATTGTTGCAACGTAAAAAATGTGTATAGGTGCACTTGGTTACAGTTATTTTAAAGTCAAAAAAGAAAATCTGCAGAGAAAAAGGGCAACCCTTTTGAACAAATATTAAACGTCTTTAAACAAATTAATTTCCCTAAACCCAGATTTAATTGGTTCTCCCACATTGTCTTCACTTCCATTTTCATGCCCCCTTCTCCTTGGTTATTTTTCAGTCCCTCAGATATAGAATCGTGGGCAGGCCTGCATGGAAGTTTACCCTTTTCTTCTTTAACGGGCAAGTGAATAGCTCTGAATTGCTGCACATATTTTCAGGGAACTTCAAATGTGAAAAGAAACAGTCTCTGGTCTGATTCATTAGAACTCACAGGCACATTTGTGATCCTAGTGTGGAGAAACTTATAAGGTGAAGGTCAACAGGGCTTCTACATGTCCATAGAGGCTGGGCAGGGATTCTCCTCTCCATCCAACCCGAGTTCTCCCAACAAGACGACAAAGGCAGAGAGGGTTGAATGAAGTGGAGTAGTTGTCGAGGAAGGGGAAGTGCACACCTTTATTTGAATTCATTTAGCGACGTTGGCCTCTGGAGAGGCGTTGACCTCGTTGGTAAGAGGAACCCTTGCCCAACTACTAGAAGGTATGTGCATGTTTTCAATACCCTCTGTTATTGTATTTCTGCACATTGCCCACACCTTATCTCAAAGATCATAATCTGTCCTCCTTTAAAATTCATAACCTGCAATTTACCAACATAGAATCTTCCTGTAGCTCACCTAATAATCCTACCAATCATCTGCTTGAACACACTAATGATCACATCTAAAGCCTACTAATTTCATCCACCATGAAGTCACTGAAACAAATGCATGGAATCGTCTCCTTCAGAGCACAAAACGAATCCCAATAATCAACAACAACCAATAACTACAGGATTAGTCACAAACCCAGCCAATTGTAAAGCACTTCAATGCCTCATCAGTGATAGTAAGAGCTACATAAATGGAATTACAGTACAATAGATTTGGCTTCCATTCGGCCTTGTGTGCTGGCTGGCAGTTGCTTAGGTGATTGTCCCATTCTGGAATCTTTAAGCAAATAAAGCTGTCCTTTCGAGGTCAAGCAAGTGAAGTTTTCATTTTTTTTAGCGTGTGAGAGTTTGGCATGTTGAAAGGTTTGCTGGAAATTAAGTTGATATCTTCACTTAAAATGCAAATAGATGCTGAACTCTGATATGACAATGACAGTGCATAACTTTGTTAGTCATGGTTGAGCTATTTCCTCTTCAGCAAAACAAAGGAAGTTTGCTAATGAGAACATACAGCAAGTAGACTCTACAGTTTACATTAGGTGGCATTACGTTAATTACAGCAAAAGATATAATCATAACGGATGACGTCACTTTACAAACTGATTTTTTTTTCTTCATGGAATGTTGGCTAAATAGTTTGTCTCATTTTGACTGCCAATGTGTGACAATAACAAGTTACCAAAATGACTTAGAGTTTTACTATAACTGTTTAAACTAGAATACACTGTGCAGAATCCATTAGAGGAACAATTTAGTATTGTTACTCACAAGATAACTGCTACTGAATAACACATTTCCGAGAAAGAGAAAAGGAACTAATATTTGAGGACAGACTGCAGAACCCAAACACGTTGAGTTTGTCAAAGAAATAAACATCTATACTCTTACACAGAAAATAATAGAAACATGAAAACTTCAAAGAAGTTTAACGCCTATTGAGGAAAAATATTTCACATAAATACCTACTGAGTCCCCCTGGGCACATTGTGGGCGAAGCATGATACAATAAAGTTTGATGGATGCTGTGTTTTGGAGAAAAATACGTCGTCAGAGGAAAGGGACGCAAATTGCTATTGTATGAAATATGTAACATTTTCTAACTAGTACTTGTATGAAAATCAGATTCTTTCACTTAAGGTAGTGGTAAAATAAAAGTAGTACTAGAGCTTTCACTGTTGAATAGCTAAACTAAGTGCTGAAGAGCATTTACTCCTTCATTTCAATTGGGCTAGTAGTCCTGTCTCAGGAGCAAATGGGTGTTTGTACTGAAAATTGCATTAGAACGTCTTTGCAAATTTCACGCAGAAATTTGCTTCTCATCCATTTGATCAAGTAAAACTGATTAAAGTTTGTGGACAAAAAAAATGAATCATATGAGTTTTGAAACTTAGAATGAGTAAACATGCAGCATTACCACTATATTGTCAATTTCAATCTAAGAAACTCGGAATGGGGAGGTAATATCACACTGGGAAAATTACAAACGTTGTGGTATTGGGTAGTTATGGTTAAGTTTAATTTCCATTCAAAAGGTGTTTTGGTTTCTTTAATGTTGGTGCCATTTGACTAATCTGCACAAAACCTTAAACAGCACAAGTGCTGCTTTGGCATGTCACGTTTCATGCGTATCACTCTGGGGAAAAATAAAGGAGGTGTCAGAAAATATGTGTCTTCCATAACTCCCATAGGAGGATACGCTCCAGGTTACAGTAAAAAGCGCTGCATGGAATTAAACCAAACTTGGCATGAAGCTAGAACTTTTCTCCGGGGTGTGCCTATACTTAAGCCCAGATTCTCGTAGCTTTCAGGCAACGCAACGCAGCACCCAAAGAGGCTGCGCAGCGTTGCGTGACAGGAAGAGAGCAGGAGAGCGCCTTATTCACAGATATATTGCACTCTCCTCCCCTCTCCCTAGCGCCGATGCTGATTTCAGCTGCCATGTGCCCGAATATACCATAGGTTTTGTACTGGAAGGGTACCCTTCCGGTACAAAATACTATGCATAGACACACTTCAAAGCTTTTCCTGCCTTGTATGTGTGCTGCACAGTGCAGCACACATGCAAAGTTTGAAAAGCAAGGAGAAATGACAACATTTCTCTTTTAATTCCTGCTTTCTAGTGGTGTTGATTTTTGGCGCTAAACCCTGTCTGCCAATGTTACTAGATAGGGTTTAGCGTCCAAAGGCAAGGGTGGCTGCATGGAAACGCTCATGTACAACCCATGTAACGCCCCGTGATGCACAGTAATGCAAAGCAGCATTTCGAGCAGCTTTGCGTTACTTTTCCATGCAAACCAACGCAAATACTAATTTGAGTTGGTTTGTTAATCCCAAAACAGGTTTAGCGTAGGGTTTGCGTCAAAAAAGTAACGCTAACACAACGCTAAACCTTTGACAATCTGGGCCTTAGTTTGATGTAAATCCATTTAGTAGTTTTTGAGATAATTTTGTTACAAAAGCGTGTCAGGTGAGCTTTATAGGGTTAATTCATAACTATATCTAAATTGTTATATTGCAGATATTCCACTTGTTTAAGTTTCTTTGAAGGATCCATGAATCTGTTTGGAAAAATAAATAAACACCATTGGATGAGGGAGCTTTTTCCGCACTGGCCATTTAGTATTTGAGGATTGAAAACTGGATCTGCAAATCCTGATTGGCTGGCCACAGCTGAAACATTTCTCTTATGGACAGCATTCCTAAATGTAGTGCACCAAGTACCACATCAGTAAAAGAAAATATGGCATAAGTGGAGAGAGTGAGCACACCCTTGATCCCAGGTCCAGGTGGAAGGACCTCAGAAGTAGGCCTGAGTGAAATTTCCAATACATCTGTGTAATCTTGCAGAATTTTGCGAATTTTGCGATTACACCCCATGGCATAACTACACCACAAGTGTGGCAACATTTTAGCGTGGGAGCATGGGAACAACACTAACAACCATAACACGTGAAGCTTGTATCTCTAAATGCTGGTTTGCATTTTGTTTAATTTCTCTATTTTGTTTGCAAAATTGTGCTTAATTATGCGAAAGCAAATTTTGCACAGCCCTGGCCGATTCGCTCCCACTTCATCAAACAATTGAAGTTTTTATTGCAGGATTTGAGGATCCTGCAAAGGATTCAGGGATATAAATGAAGGTCTATGATCCTCAAATCTGTTATTGGAACCTTGAATCTAGTATGAGATCCTCAAATCCTGAAAAATATAAAAAAAAAAGGAGCATGTCTTTGTGGCACACACCAAATGGCAATGCACAACATGTGGCAAACATGTGCTGGGTCAGGTGCAGAGCCTGCATGATGGCAGGGCTCTGCTGCCAACCCGTGCTGTGCACAGCCTCTGTCTTTGTGCAGCTGTAGTTGAGAGTTCGTAGGGTTGGGTGAAGGCACTGCTGTCAGCCCCTGCTGCTTAAAGCTAAAGGATGTGTGTTGCTCTGTTGCCCATACATGGGGCTAGGGCATTTGCTTGGGCACAGGGTCAGGTTGAAGGCGAAACACTTCTACCAACAGCCCATAATGAACACTGCCAGTGGTTGTGAACAACTGGGTTTTTTGCAGCAGATTTATGAAGTATATCATCAAATATAAGAAAACACTGAAAAATGTTAAGGGACAGTCATGATGTCGTCTATTCTAAACACATCAAAATATGCTGAAAAACACCGTTTACATTATATGGTTAAAAACTAAACCCAAACAAAATGACATTTCCCAGTGATGATTAGCTCTGCAAACCATCACTCACACACCAAATGCAATGTTTATTACTGCACAATATGTATAGGAACACATACAAAAATTTCACAGGACATCATTAAATCACAACACACTGAAACAAATAAATCATCCTGTTAGACTTAATATCCTTAGCGTGGTTTTTACCCAAACATTTTGCCTTCCCTCCTCCTGCTTTTTTGAATTCGTTTTTGTTGGGTCAAGGACTCTGTACCCTTTACCACTGCTAATCAGTTCTGATGTGGTTCTACTCACTCCTGTAAACATGGTAAAACTGACCTACACCCAATTGGCATATTTAATTTACCTGCAAATCCTCAGTAAAGTAGTATCCCATATACCCAGGGCTGGTAAATTTAATGCTACCAGTGGGCCTGCTTATTTTGCTAACCACGTAAGTAGCCCTTTGAAACCTGTCTCGGGCCTGCCATTGCAGCCTAAGTTTTAAATTGCCATTTCGACCTGAAAAACCTCCTTATGTTCAGAAAAGGAAGGAAGAAGATCTAGCTTCAAGCACAACCTCCTATGCAAAACATGAATTCACAATGCGTGCTTAAATATGTGGAGTCAATTCTACATCACCCTATTTAATATTTACTATCAAATGGAGGTATCTAAAAGATATTGGAGAAAACTCTCACCCACAGCTTACAGTGGCATGCTTCATCATAGGCATCCTCACCACACGGGAGTAGCTAAATACCATCCCAGTGAACTCAACTAAATTGGGAGTTTTTATATATTTATTGTTCTGGACATAAGCAGCGATCAAGTCGTAAAAATATCTAAGGTTAAACTCAAGGATTGCTTTTATTAGCTAGTACCCTTGATATGGTTAAAAGAAAGAAAAGTCATAAGTGGGATTTAGATGAAGTATAATTCATGAATCTATTCACCAACATGTTTTGACCGAATTTACAAGCCCAAAGGTCCACAGTCTTCTTCAGGGCATATCTATTCCCTGCCTGTCTATTGCACATACTCCATGCAAAAACATGAGGCATAAGGCTCTCAACCCTGTCTTGTGTTGTCCTCTTTAAGACACCAAACAGAAATAAAGACAGTAGCAAGAAAAAGAAAAAAAGAAAAAAATCCATTAATTGAGTCAGAAATTATACCTTGCATAATACAGCAGTGCATAATGATGTGTTTTCCCTCACCAAATTCTTCATATACTCACCCTCTCACGTGGCCACTGCAAACAGATGTGTGTATCGTGTTTGTTTTGTACCACTGTAAGACATAAACTTCATGCCAAGCCAATAAACAGATGCTCACTCACACCTTTGATTCCAATCACTTACCCTATTCTCGGATATTATATAGCACCATGGCCATAACTTGGATGCACCAATCCTGTAGTCACATACTGTGGTTTATTGGGTACAAAAAATTCATATAAAGAAGAGATTGCTAGTCTTTTTTATATATTTTCGACAAGAAATGAAGGGAGGGAGACTAATGTGACTGAATTAATATCTTTCATTCTTTTAGAGGGGGTCCATGGTTCTGAGTTTAAAAAGAACGCTACTTAATTACCATAAAATAGGACAGCATAACTAATTATAGGATTTTTTTGTAAAACACTCAGTTGAATAAGATCATTTTGACCTAAATGTAGCTATACTGTCATATTACAACAGAATTCCCCTGTTTTTTGGGGTGGTTTCAAGTCACTTGTGCAACGACAAGTAAAACAGGCTGAAGTTCATCCTATTTTTCTTGCCTGATATTGTTGTTTATCTTTAAAAAAACGTATGTTTTAAAATTCATACTCCCCTTAAAGGAGTGCAAATTCTTCAGCATATGTTGCACCCATATTGCTGACTTCTTCTGGTCTCAAGGTGCAACCATATTTTTAATAATCATATCTTCTGTGTCATGACATAACCATAATGGTGAGAGTCTGTCATATTAATAGAAAAGAAAATAATTAAGAATCAGAATGGTACATGCAACTATATACAGACCACAATTAGCTCCAAAGTTGCCTTGTTTCCTTTGAACATGTGACTCAGGTATTATATATTCGCAATGTGCACTACCGATAGGTCAAGCATGAGGTCTTTCATACATGTAAGACAAATTATGGTTGTAGTTATAGTGCTTTTTTTTAAATCACAAGAGGGAATGAAGAGCTTACACCTCACGAAATCCTAACCTTCGAGAAAGCCGTCCTCAAAGGCGTACGTTCTTTGGATACCAGAAGTAAATACCAGAATATCTCTTCCCAGGAAAGAAAAGCCATTAAGCTTTTGACTGATGATGACTCCATCATTATAAAACCAGCTGACAAGAGGGGAGCGGTGGTGATTCTCCAGACCACCGACTACAATAACGAATGCCTACGCCAATTGTCTGAAGCTAGATACTACAGACGCCTCGCAGTTGATCCAACAGATGCTATCTTAACTAAGATCAAGTCTCTAGTGAATTCGGCTGAATCTCAGGGCTGGATATCCCCAAACGAAGCAAGGTTCCTCATCAACACGGACTAGAGGGTCCCCTATTTCCACATCCTACCTAAAATCCATAAAGGGACCCTCCCACCGCCTGGCCACCCCATTGTCTCAGGCATAGGATCGCTCCTGGAACCCCTCAGTAAATTCTGTGATTACTTTCTCCAGGCTATCGTGAAGAAAATTCCTTCCTACCTCCAAGACACGAGGGACATTCTTAATTTGACCACTGAGAGTCACATGAGCGCAGTGATCACCCATCTGATGACCTTAGACGTGGAAGCGCTTTAAACCAACATCCCCAAGGAGGCCACTCCGTCTGTTGTAGAGACGTGTCTGCTACCTGAAAACTGGACCTCACAAACATCTCTCAGCTTCATCATGGAGTGTGCCACCATAGCCATGTGAGAGAATTTCTTCCTATTCCAGAACACCATGTACCATCAGAATCAGGAGACTTCCATGGGTAGCACCTTTGCCCCGAGCCTGGCTTGCCTCTATAAGGCAAAGTTTGAATGCGTCCACATCTACAACAACAACCCGTATTTGACCAACATAATGACATGGTGCCGCTACATAGGTGATATCATCTTCTTCTTGAGGGGAGAAGAGGAGACCTGCAACAACTTTTATGAATGGATCAACACACTCAACCCTTTACTGAGGTTCACACGCACAGTGTCGGATCAAGAGATTAACTTCTTAGACCTTACCATCCGATTGAGGAATGGCCACCTCTCGACAGTAGCTGACGGAAGGATCCCTAGAAGCAAGGCACCAGGTTACGTGAGAAGCCACGTATACGGGCTACACACCAGGACCCGGTCGGGCCTTCGTGACAGTGAGTAGTTGAGCCTGAGGCCACTACCTAATAAGCTTCACCTTGCAAAATTAAGGATAACAGGATCCATTCTGCCGGATGTACTAAACACCGGTACAGAGGGTACTCTTTCCACGACTGATGTAGCAGAAATGTATTACCCATTGGATATTATCTTGAAAATTGACTTTAAGTAATTAGGACTTCAACCCCTTGATATAATACAAGGAAGAAAAATATGGGTGGTTTTGACCTAACTTCGTTCTTTTAACGCCAGCAAGCGGCACTTCACTTATACTTGATTTGATCTGTACGTAATTTTATCTGAAAGGGAGGTTGTTAATCCCTCATACACTTTGTTGTCCTGAAGAAGTTGGGGATTATAAGTCCATTACCACCGAAACGCGTCGCCGCTGTTCTTTACACTGAACCCAACCACGAGAGAGAGTATCGCTAAAAAATCTAGGAAAAAGTGATAAATGATACAGGAATTCTACGTATAGAGTTGGATTGGGTTGTGTAACAGTATTTTATACTGTGCAGTAGGGCCTCCCTGTTAGCAATTACTGCTTTTTAGCAATGTATGCTTTTTGTGCATTGTATGACGTTATCACTAGTTGACTTCTGTTTTTATGATTCACACATTTATTTTACGGTATTAGTCAATTTATTGTATCGTGTCTTTGAATTATTGCATTGTGCATGAATTGTTTTTTTAAATATATTAGTTTTTTGTGTACAGGAATCATTGAATTGTGGTTTTTAATTGTATTTGGAAATGTTTTAAACATGATTTTTTATGTCTATGAATAAAGCCTTGTGATATTACACTCTTGGGTCTGGTGGAATTAGAGTAAAAAAACGAGTGTGTGTATATTCTTAGTGTGGATGAACTGGAGATTGAGAGTGAATTTGAGATTGAATTTGGTTCTGTGTGGATTTAAATCACTTTTTCTTGACCCTGGGACGATATTTCGTTTCACCACCTCTCGACAAACACATTAAAAAAACATGGATTGCAAAAACTTACTGTGCTACAACAGTCATCACCCTAAGGCACTACGGGATAATCTTCCATATGGCCAATTTCTATGTTTGCTCAGGAACTGCAGCTCGATCTCAACCTTTGATAAGGGAGCCGAACTTCTGAGCAAGAACCTAGCAGCCCGCAACTATCCAACACCTGTGATCAACAAATCTCGCAAAAGGGCTAGAAACATTAATAGAGAGGCTCTACTGGAACCTAGGACCAAAGAAGCAGAAGACCTGATCACCTGCATGACAACATTCACCCCTAACTCAAACAGAATACAGAACGTGATACGGAAACACTGGCGGATTGTGCAATCGGGCGATCTTAACATCCATTTGCCACGTTTTGCCTTCAAACGCACAAGTAACTTCCGTGATATGTTGGTCCACACACGCCCTCCTAACAAGCACACACCACCACAAAGAACACTATGGAATATGGCACCCGTAACAGGACACCATCCCTGTGGCCTGTGTGGAGTGTGTCATTTGACAAAACCCTCTAGAGAAGTGTCACTGAAAGAGAACCAGACCTGGACCCAATGCACACACACAAATTGTAATACCAAAAATTGCATATACCTCATTGAATGCCCATGCTCTCTTAGATACATCGGTATGACCACACAAGCAGTCAAAACCCGGATAATTAAACACCGGAGTAACATTGGTGCAAAAGAAACACAACCAAAATGAGTGCGCACTTAATTGATCATCACCACACACCCGATGACATACTCTGGCCACACACCCGATGACATACTCTGGACGGTGTTAGAAACCAATCCTTCATGGCATAAGAGAAAACTCTTTGAGATGAAACAACGATGGATTTTCCGCCTGTCCACGCAAAGAGATGGTCTAAATGAGGAGATCCCGCGGCACGAACTGAACATATAACTGTCCTACTAGGCAACTCCATACCACCCGATCTCCTCTCCCACTTGAACCCATGAGGTTTGAACCATTAGAACTCGTGACCAGTTCATGTATACTACTATTACTCCAACTTGAACCTATTTACCTTGTACAACCTTGAGACTATTCTTAGGTGGAACTCCCACAAACCCTTTGGCGTTCCGTAACCAGGACATCATTATGCTCAACAACCAATGTCATAGTGCTCCAACACTTGCTTTCCGTAGTATCCTACATCATTTGCACCTACATTCTCTCACACAAGACATATCCCACCTGTGATCTATAGTGTCCACCCCTCTTTCTCCCCCGTTCCATCATTCAGCACCCATTTATTGACATTGCATAAGTGTCTTTGGAACTACTACCTCCAAGTTGGCCGCCAAGCTGACCAGTAATTTACTGAACCTTACCTACCTCTCAATGAGCTCCATTCCCTATACCCATTTGTCTAATACATCACTAGAGTCTCTGCCTTAAAGATCAACCTCTGTACAATTTTTCTCTCCAGTTGCCTTGAGCCCCTATATCCCTCGTTTTCATTGTTTCGATTGGCCGATGTATATGGCTGCCGCACTAGACACACGAACTCATGTAGACGCGGACTCTGCGTCTGTCTGAGTCGCGATCACGTGATCGGCTCTATTTCATGGGCGTCACCACGCCGGTTCGGCGTTCCAGGTCTGCGGAGGCGAGTAGGTTGCATGCAGTGTTCCATAAACTGTTCAAGTAAATGTCTCCCACGGGATGTCCTTTCTTCCTCTTCCCTACCTTTAATGACAGAGTTCAGGTACTCTGGTCTATAGGCTCGATTCCAGTTTCATTTTAACCTGGAATGTGCTCCGTCACTCTGTCTAAATATGTTACACTCACTACCCACACATCGCAGCGTGAGATCCCGCTTATGGGTTCAACCCATCTTCAAACTCACGAAGTCCAGGGCAGGGTGTACCTTTCTTCCCGGGCACGAGCTACACTAGCATTGGTACAGAGCACTGGGCTGAGGGCTTTACTCCTCCTGAGCGACCGGGACACTTATGGCCCTTGCTTAATTTTTCACAAAGATGTTTATGTCTTCCTTCACTACCATTTCAGCGTGAGGCATCTTCTATTGGAGCTGGCCCACTTCCAATTTCACGTTGCCAGAGGAAGTAGGTGCCTGATGTTGGGCACCCAGACAGTTGCACACCTCAAAATAGCTTACTTTTGTTTTCCACGCTGACTTCTATCAACCCAGAGCACACAAGGCTGAGGTAGTTGGGAGCTGTGTTTGAACTTCTCTTGCTCTACCATTCATTACCTTCAAACCCTGTATATGATCTTTGAACTATGGCCTTGGCCTATGTGTTTCTCCTCCCTAATTAAGGTGTCCCTTTAACTGCACGGGACCCTCCATTGTGCCTAAGGAGCACGTTTCCACCCACCTCGGGGTAAGTTAGGATTGCAAAAGAACGTGCTCTACGATATACCACGTGAGTATGCCTGCTGGCGAGCATATCATGTTTACTATGTAATTCTAGTCTGCTAATTGAGTCCCTGACAATGTTGGTTGGTACCTCCCTGCGCTTATTGAGTGGTTATGTACTTGAGCGCTTAACCGACCTTATTTGCATGTTTTTCTAACAATTGTCAATTAACATTGAATTATTCAGGCACACCATGCCATTCCAGAGCATATGTTCCTTATGACCTGTGTGTGTCCACAGTGGATACTGGTGCACACTTTTAACATTCTGTTGCTTTTGCTTGTCCATCTTTTGTCTCCTATTCCGTTAGGTGGTTTTACTGTGCTGCAACCATCCTGGTGCAGGTTCAATAACATTAAGCAACTATCCTTTCTTAGAAGGGAGGTCCCTTGCCCCTAAGGGGGCGTTTAGTCACTATTTTTGGTCCTGATGAAGTGCAGCCCGATTTCTGGGCTCTTTAGGCACAAAACATGTTGACCTCATCCTGTTAACCGCTATCTTGGTACATTGTGACCTCACAATAGCACCACTGTTTTTACTTAGCCCTGTTTCCCTTCCACTAGTAAACTTGTTTTAGGAATAACAGAGGCTATTTTAGATACCCTTCACCTCACACTCATCATTTTTTCATATAGCCCTCCTTCATGCATTCACCTTAACGGCGTTACCAGATCAAAAGATCTCCACGAAAGAGCCCCCAGGCCCGTCGGGCATTGCAGCGCCGTCCAGGCAAGGAGCGCCCAATGATGAAGCATGACACCCTAAAATGTGTGTGAGGGCACCTAGATCTGAGTTTCAGGTCTCCCCGTGACTAAAAAAATGTGCCACTCGGTCCCCCCCCTGGGGACCATCTGGCCAACGAGGAACTACTCCTACCAATGATCACTATGTAGTTATAGTGCACCAATGTCGCCACGGGGAGGAAATTCATCCTATCATTAGAAACTGTTGTTGTGAACCAAATAATGCATGTAAAATGACACCTCCTATGTGGAGAAGTATCCACCATATCGCTAAAAACTGTTGCTTTAATTCAGATGAGGCATGCAAACAGACATAGACACTGAGTAGGTTGCTGTGAACCAGCTCATACAAACAAACAAGAACAAATAATTGAAATATTTGTAAATACATAAAGCGGTATCATCTTGGTTCCTATTAGTGAGCCCAGCATTTACTGTAGCATATTTTAGAAAAAGGCTCGTAGGTCCGCCATCTTGATGAATCATGTAAAGCGTCCAGACCAGCTAGGTCACTATACAGACTTACTGTGTCCCTTTAATTTAGAAAAGTTTTTTTGCCCAGGTATTTTCTGGCGGTGAATAGGGAACACCCGATTGAAAATGAAAGAGAGGACCCAGGACCGCTTACTTCGCCAAGGAGAAGGTGAGCCTCTTACACTTAGTCAAATCTTCAGTATTTTGCTTCTTACCGGTAGCCTGTGGAGCTGATTTTTTTGGGATGACGCAGAGTTCAGGAAGAACTGGTTGCTGGTGGCTTGAAACTGCACCAGAGATTGGTTAGTTCTGATGATTCAGACAGCCAAAAGACTCTCTGATTCACTTCTAGTCAAGATTAAGGTTAGTGAGTCAGCTCTAAAAATGCAAGTTGCAGCCACTATATTCAAAAAGAAAGTGGACGAGACCAATACAACTATTGCAGATTTTAAGGATTTTCTCACTATCTCTAAGTGTCAAAAAATTCCAGAAAGATCTGAAAAAAGTTGCATTTGATGGTACTTTCCCATATTCAAGACATGACTACCAACCCAAACATTTTGACAGATCAGACAGCTCTACAAACAACTCTTTTTCTTCAGAATCAGACTCTAGTGATTTAGAGTGTGCCGGACCAGGATCTAGGGGTAGGCAATATAGCAGAGGATAACGCTCCCATCATTCTATGAGCCGCCACTATTTCAACAGCTGTATTATGTTTGGAATCCTTTCCCTTCTGATCCCCAACTACCACCGTTTGGTAATTTACCTTGGTTTCAGGCCTGGCTCCAATTTTAGGGAGAGGCTACAGAAAAGGGAAAGGAAGAAGGCAAGACCAACGAGTACAGTAGAAAGACGCATGTCAGTTAAAAGACAGAGAGAGCCCACCACAGCCAGGATCCAGCAAATCTGTGGAACGGTTGTAAGCCTAAGTGACCATACCTTCACTGAAACATATTTGAAACCGTTGGATAAAGGATTGGTGTTGGTCCCAACACCAAGGCCAGACATTTTTTAACTACAGAGAGAATTGGCTGATTTCTTCTGAAAAATTTGACTAAAAGTCATTTTCAATGATACACCTTCTGAAGATAGAGAAACCAATGCAGGCTTAAAAAAGAAATCCACTTTCATACCCCCCTACCAAATCTTTGACCCTTGAAGTGAAAGCCTTAGAGCAGGCAGTAGCCTCTGATGTGGACCTACTGAAGAACACTAATACAAAAATATCAGCAGAGCAGAACAACAGGCATTATCAGAATTATCCAATTTGGAAACGGTGCTTATAAAACCAGCTGATCTAGGGGGGTGCAATTGTAGTGACATCATTCAACACGTATAGAGGTGAATGTTTGTGATTATTGGGAGACACTATAAACTGCAAAAAAGTTGAAAGAGACTCAACTCAGGATATTATGCAGGATGTCCAATATCTAGGCAAGAGAGCTGAGCCCAACCAATAGATTACCACACAGGAAGCAGAATATCTTTATGAAACCCACCACAAGCTCCATACCTTTACATTTTGCCTAAAGTACACAAAGGAAGATGCCCTCTCCTTGGGCACCCTATGTGTCAGGGATAGGCTCAGCTTTGGAACCCCTGTCAAAGTTCACTGACTTATTTATGAGGTCACCTGTGACCACCATGCCCTCTTATGTAAAAGACACAAAAGATGGTCTTAATATCCTGGAAGGGATACTGTACAATTCTAGCACTCAACTCCTTATTACTATGGATGTGGAATCACTTTGTACAAGCATTCCACAAGAGGAATACCTTCATGTTTTGGAAGGATTGTTATTCGGAATACCATGGGATTCCATTACTCCAGTTGATTTTATATTTGACTGTGCATGTATGGCACTTACTAGAAACGACTTCAAATTTCAAAGCCACTATTATTTGCAAGTATATGGCACCTTGATGGGTAGTACCTTTGCCCCGAGTGTGGCCTGTCTATATGTCCATAAATTCGAAAGGGTACACATTATGAAACACATAAACCCTTTTGCCAATAATAACATCACTATGTTGAAATGTGACATTAACGATGTACTAGTGATTTGGACAGGAAACGAGGAACAAGCAAGGAACTTTGCTGACTGGATTAATAGTAGGATGAAATATCTAAAGTTTATTCTTGTGCATGAGTAGAGAGAAGATCTTAGATTTGAAAATAATAGCGACATCAAACACCTTGATTTGCGAAGTGTTTTACAGTCCCATGGACCGTAACAACCTTCTTAGATATGCTTCTACCCTAAATCCTAAAGAGATAATCTCCCAGTAGGACACTTTTTCAGACTTAGAAGAAACTGCACTATGAAAAAAGTTTTCAAAGGCCATGCCAGACTGTTGACAGTCAGAGAGATCAACCACTACAAACCTTTACAAAGACAGATAATGATTGTCTGATTTGCCTGACTACCTATGGAGTTTATTGTAATCAAGTCAAAAAAATTGTAAACTAACACTGGAAAATTCTTACCTGAAATGCTCTCAAATTTGGAAAACTAATGTCCTCATTTAGGCGCAATAATTCTTTGAAAGATGAATTGACACTCACCAGATTCAAAATTATAAATCCAGGACCCAAAACACACTCACACAAAGATGAAATCCCCCCACTGCAGTGGGCTACTGCCCTTGTTGTCACTGTTATGTTTCTCCCTTCACAAGAATAACCAAACAATTAGATTTGGGTTTGTGCACACCATGGATACCTAAAAAGTTTACGAATTGTGAATCCACCAATGTGATTTACATGATCACCTGCCCATGCAAAATGAAATACATAGGAATGACGACTCACAAAGGTAAAAATAAGGATTCAGGAACAGAGAAGCATAATATGATGCAGAAAGACAACAACAAAATTGAAGAGACATTTTGTTGAGAAGGGACATTCAGGTAAAGACCTGAAATGGGTGGTTATTGAATGTCTAAGAAACACCAATGAGAACACTGAAAATAAACTTTTGCAGTGTGAATAATGGTGGATTTGCCGCTTACAGACATCTACCATTGGGTTAAATGATGACGTTCAGTGGACTCAGATATAAAGGTCCTGTAGGTTTGTGCTTTAGAGACAGAATAATTAGAACTCTATGAATCACATACCCATGTTATACAGGGTCACCTCACATTAATTAAGCTTATAAAGACCCAGTTTGGGAATATAAAGATCCTGTAGAATTAAGCTTTAGAGCTGGAATCACTAGAACTCTAGGAATTACATGCCATGTAATCTGTGGTTATCTCCAACTACATAATCTTATAAATACCCGGTTGGAGCAACACTGGTTTACACAGTGATCTCATATGACTACAATGAAGTTATGTCACACCCATGTTAAAAGAAAGAGGAAAAAAAGGGAAAAAAAGAAGAAAAGATTCTTGCCAAGGCAAGCCGCAACTTCCTTTAGGAGTATGCAGAAAGTAGTGACATTAAAAAAACTGAAAAACCATCAAAAAGCCAATTTTGCCCCTAACCTCTCTTTTTCATTATTTAAGTTTATTTTGTTTTACAAATCTGTGTCTGTTTGGGAGTTGACCAGCACCATACTACATTTTGCCTCTTGTATTTTTAAATCTGTGTCTGTTCAGGAGTTTACAAGCAACAGACTACATTTCCCATGGGCACCCGTGGAGCGTTGCCTTTCATCATGCTCCCCAGGGAGGGACGCCAGTCCTGATGAGGCCCCACACCACAGGCTACCAGTAAGAACTAGGTGTAAGAGGCACACCTTCTCCTTGATGAAGTAAGCGGGCAGAGGGTGGCCTCTCTCATTTTCTACCAGGCGTTCCTTTTTCATCACCAAACAATACATGGGCAAAAAAACTTTTATAACTTACGGGGACACAGTAAGTCAGTATAGTGACCCCGCTGGACTGGACGCTTTACATGATTTGTCATGATGACGGACCTACGAGCCTTTTTCTAAAATAAATGCTACAGTAAATGTTGGGCTCACTAACAACAGGAACCAAGACGATACTGCTTTATGTATTTACAAATATAACAATGATTTGTTCTTGTTTGTTTGTATGAGCTGGTTCACAGTAACCTACTCGTTGTCTATGTCCCTTTGCATGCCGCATCTGAATTAAGTTATATGCACCGGGGGCAGCATAAACAATACCTGGAACTGGGAGCAGTACTATACAAATATGCAACAGGGATTCCAAGTGAAGAAATGTAATAGCAATGTTAGTTAAAGTATCACTAGGTAAATGAAAGTTTGATGGTTCAGACAAGAATAATCCAAAAATGGACGAGACAAGAGGCCCACTTATTAATTTTCAGCAAAATATATTATATTGGTATTATTCAAAAAAGATAAACAAAATATCACATTTGCAGTGAAAAGGTGCTCAGAGCTCAAGTGGTCACACAGTGTGTACAAATGATAAAATACAATACACAGTGTGTAAGCGAAAAACAACAATGGAGGATAACATTGAACTTTTTCAACAAATGTAATAATTCAATTTCCTGGGGTGTAATTCCATTCCAATTGTCGAAAGCATTGACGGCGTTTCAACACAGCAAAGTAAACGAGTTATCATCAGGACAGAGTAAATTAATTGAGCAAGGGCATAATCTCTGAAAAAGGAAAAAAGTGGGTGCTATAATTAATAGATTATGAGCAGAGGTTTCGATCAAAAACCGGGAGGAATATTTACTTACATAACTTCGATGGATCAGTCAAATATCACTTCAAAGAATCAATAAATTCTGTAAGAAAGAGACATATACAGAAAGTATGAAGTCCCATCAACTGGTGACAATAGTGTTAGTGATCCATCAGCGGTGGGAAAAAGCAAATATGTACTTACTGAAAGCTTTTGAAAGGGTCCCGTAAAACTTGGTCATATAGTAGATAATTTTAAAAAAATGTCCTGTAAGGTTATGAATTGGAATGTTTGTTAGTGATAGAAACAAAAGCAAAATAGGTACCTGATCACCGGATAAGTCAGCTGTTCAGGGGCATCCGCTTCAGTCGGAGGAGCGCTGGAGCCTAAAAAAAGATTTTGACGTGCGTAGGAAACTTCATTTAGAACGGCTGTCGGCTGCAGAGTCAATACATGACAGAAAAATACTAGCCAGGAATGAGGTAATCTTAAAGGAAATTGTTAGCCTTGAAAAAAAGCAACAAAATACTTCCTTCAAAATTATAGAGATGAAAAATTACAGTCAATGGAAAATTAAAACTATAAATGGAGGAACTTGGAAAAGAAAAAAATACAAAAAAAGGTGTTTTGGAAAAAGGCTTTGCAAAAACCTTGATAGTCACCCAGGCCGTGTTATTGTTCCTATTGAGTTCATTATTCATTTGCTTGATCTTGCACTTACACAGAAGTATTTCAAGTTTGATGGCCAGTATTTCTTGCAGAAGAAAGGGACATCTAAGGAGGCTTCTTTTGCCCCCAATTTTGCCATTCTGTATGTTGATGATATTGAGAAAAACACCTTTATGACATCAACACGAATCAATTAATCAATTTGTCTATGGAGACATTATATAGACAATATTTTTTTCATATGGACTATGATCAAATCATAATAAATATATAAGAACTCCCAATTTAGTTTAGACCGCCGGGGTGGTATTTACCTACTCAGGGGTGGTGAGGACGCCTATAATGAAGCATACCATGATAACTTGGAGGTGAGGCATCTTCTCCAACATCTTTTGGATACCTCCGCTTGATAGTAAATGTAACATTTGACTCCAGAGATTGAAGCACCCATTGTGAATCACAAATAAATCTTCTGCCAGACCTAAACATTCTTTTATACTACATATAATTCACCCCTAGGGTAGGACCTAATAAGCCAGTAGGGCAGGGTACGTTGTATTTAAAATGTTGGACATGTACTTTTAAATTTTACGTGTCCTGGTGGTGAAAAACTCTCATATTAATTTTTCGCTATTGCAAGGCCTACCTCTGCCATAAGATAACACTGGGTTACCTTACTGCATTTAATAAGTGATAGATTCTGTTTGGGAGCAGGTAGGAATGTCATGTCTGGTGTCTGATTATTTGTAACTTAAAACCCTCCTTAATGGTAAAGTCGGATTTTAAGTCACAATTCTGAAAAGGCCACTTTTAGAAACTTGTCATTTTCTTTTCCTAACCATTTGGTGTCTGCATACTGTTTCCTGGGTCACATGACTAGGTGTAGTTGGCAGTTGGCCTTTGTGTATTTCTCCCAGACATTATATTAACATAAAGAGGGAGACAAGAGGTGCTACAGAGGAGGTCTCTTCCTCCTCACTTGAAAATCCAGCGCAAAATTAAGAGCCCTACCCCAACGTATGGGCTAATCCTCCCTTTGGGGAAAGCAAAAGCTTTTTGTAGTATAATCCTCACCTACCAGTGTTACACCTTGGTGTCATGCTTCATCTTTGGGTTCTTCCCTTTCCGCTGCTGAACTGGGCATGCTACTACCTGTGAGTTACACAGGAGCACTGCATAATATCAGACCACAAAATAATGTAGGATAGGAGATGGATGGGTTCTTTCTAGGTTAAATATACCTGACTGGTAGGAAACTGTGCTTTATTAAACTCTCTGGTCGGTATGATTAAAATATGGGAAAGAATAGGTGGAAAATGTACTGGGGTTTAATGACCCTGCCTGCCTTCCTTCCTGGGCTCGGTCTACATGTTTCTGCGACCCTACCCAGTGGCTTTCTTCAGGACCTTGAATCTCACTCCCTGAGACCACTCCTCACTTTATTTTATAATAAGCGCAAAGTGCTATACAATCACACACTCTGCATGCTAAATATAAACCAGGCACCTACTTGATGTTTGTTCCAAATCATCTGTAACATTAAAGGGAAAATTAGCTTGCAAAAGTAGAGGGCACTTAGGAGAATCCTGTGTGCCCAAAAGCGGTGTAGCAATCATAAGCGCTGTTTGTATTAAAAATGTAGTCACCAAATTGTGCTATTGACCATGCACCTGAAAATGAACATCCAAACGCTGTGAAAATAATGGAATATGTGAACACATCTGGCTCACTCGCTGGACATAACACCTGTGACCAATCATTCACACTAAACATAATGCATGCATACTGGACAGTACATACATAAAGAAACACTAATTGGTGACACACTCTGCATATAAAGAGGGAGGCAAATTAGTCATTAAGTATATCAAGCACGACCCTGCAATGAGGATTCACCCGTCTGGGCCGTACTTACTCCGTCAAGGTCTCGTCTGGTTCAATAACCTAAATTAGCATCACTGGTGCCTGCATGTTAAATGTGCAAGCACGCTTGCAGAGCTTTTAAATGCTGTGTCTTGCCCACAGCGGTGGGCGTCAGTGGAACCACTTCCTGGTTCCATTCCCAATAGCGAGGCTTACTTCTCGGCAGTGTTGAGGAGGGGATTCTTTGGTTCTGTTTAATATTGCGGGAATATTCTTTTGAAAAACCAGCTGTGGCCAACTGTTAAGAGGATTGGTGATTGTATACCCTGAAAAAAAGAGGTTGTCGTCTGAATAGGATGAAAACGTATGGCCTTGTATTAATAGGAGAGCAGGCAAAAAATAATAATATGCCTGCTTACTCCTCTTTTACATAATGTTAATGCATATATATGAAAATATGTGTTTAATCGCACCTCATGATCAAATATATATATATATGTTTGTGTGTGTGTGTGTATATATATATATATATATATATATATATCATAAAAAACTCCTTCCTCGTAAGTAAGGATACCAGACTCTCCAAAGTACTGCAAAATGTAGGCTTTAATGGCACAAACGACGCGTTTCGGCTTACGCCTTCTTCACGGTCTCACATCCATTAATTTCATTCACAATTTAAATACAAATTCATTAAAACAGAAAAGGGACAGTATTCTATGCAAGTATCATAGTGAGTAAGAAAATAAATCGGCCATTTTGTAATGGTATTCAAGATTCAATAAACAATTGCTTTCTGTGTCACATATTTACAATAAATAAACAATGTTAACATAATCGACACATCATGAATGTATAATGCAATAATAATCATGCCCCTGCTCGTACATAAAATGATATTCTCTAAATACAAACAATAGAAAATTCTATAACGGACTCTTCAAACGCTGAAAATAAGCGCAAAGGAACAAATAACAAACTGGCAGTCATCATATTGCCTATAGAGAAAACCCATTGCAATACAGGCAACATGAGTAATTCATTTTGCTATATCCACAATATATGCCAATGACTTTGTGTATAATTGCAACTCAATAAATTCCATAAAGTTGCATACATTTGAAATTCATAAAATACTCCAATGGGCAATATTTGAAAGTGCATACTAGTACAAGGCAATTAAAATCACAGACTGCCACGAATCCAGAGTCCAACGTCCCGCCCAAGTGGGCGAAATGAGGCATGACAAATTACAATAGATGCATCAATACTCACTAACCAACAAATAATGTGTCCCTGCATCTGCAAAAAAATGATTTAAAAACATATTATTTACATGGAGACGCGTCGTTTGTGCCATTAAAGCCTACATTTTGCAGTACTTTGGAGAGTCTGGTATCCTTACTTACGAGGAAGGAGTTTTTTATGCAATTTATTTTGGGTTATCCGGTAACCCGTACCAGACCGCCCTTCCGACAGCTTCGACATACCGGAAGTGGATTTGTGATATATATATATATATATATATTCACTGAAAAAACCGTAGGTTTCAGACATGTTATAGTTACAAATTAGCATTTAAAAACCTTTGAAATTCACTGAAAAAACCATAGGTTTCAGGGACGTTATAGTTACAAATTAGCATTTAAAAACCTTTGAAATTCACTGAAAAAACCATAGGTTTTAGGGACAGTTATAGTTAGTTGGACATTGCACTCGTACAAAACCCGTGAAATTCCCCCGTTATAGTTAGTCCAGCTAACTATAACTCGCGCCCCGCAATGCACTGCTGATGACGTCACATATTACATCACTCATGACATGGTCAGTGACATCACTGATGACATCACTGATGACATCTCAAATGACATCACTGATGACATCACTGATGACATCATCCAGTGACTGTGTGTTTCTGTAAAGTTTAAATATTTTTAATATATATAGGAAAAGACGTATTGAAGAATGAGTGGGTGTGTAAGTGTCTGTATGGATGATTTAGTTGGTGCGTGACTGACTGTATAAGTGAGTGATTTAACGTATCTTACTGAATGCATGGGTTAGTGACTAAACTGGGTGAATGTCTGTATCCGTCTGTCTGTTGCTGTGTAAGTGGCTGCATGTGTTTGAGAATAGCTACATGAGTGTCTATATGAGTTATTGAATGCTTGTGTGAGTATCTGTATGGGTGCCTGAGTGTTTGTGTGGGAGGGGTGTGTGCGACTCTGTGCATAGATGTGTGAGTGGGTGATTCACTGGGTGGATAGTTTCAAGAGTGCATCTGTGATAGACTGTATGGGTGGGTAAGTGTGTGTAAGAGTGTGTTAGTGAGTGAATGTATGTCCCAGTGGTACATGTGTGAGTAACTACATATGTGAAAGGCAGTATATATGTGTGTTGGAGTATATAAATAGCTATAAGCAAGAGTGACTGATTGTGATAGTGGCTGTATGGATGAGTGTGTGCTTGTATCAGTGATTGTATAAGAGCGTAAGAATGTGCTAGTATTTGTATGAGTAAGTGAGCTGGTGTGTGTATAACTGTATAGGTGAGTAAATGGTAGTGTGTTTAATTATTTGCATGACTGACTAGGTGTGTGAGTACCTCTATGGATGAGTGGCGGTGTTTGAGTGTCTATATAGGAGTATGAGTGCATATGATAGTCCTGTACTGAGTGACCGTAAATATGAGTGACTGTTCGGGTGAGTGAGTGGATGTGTGCGTAGACCTAAGAATCAGTGAGTGGGTATGTAGTTATTGGTGTTGGAGTGTCTATGGTTTTGCGAATGGCAGTCTGTACTTTAGAGTGGGTGTATCAAAGGTTATATTAGGGTGTGAGAAGATGCATGAAATTATCACATGGATGATGTCATCAGTGATGTCATCAGTGATGTCATTTGAGATGTCATCAGTGATGTCATCAGTGATGTCACTGACCATGTCATGAGTGATGTAATATGTGACGTCATCAGCAGTGCATTGCGGGGCGCGAGTTATAGTTAGCTGGACTAACTATAACGGGGAATTTCACGGGTTTTGTACGAGTGCAATGTCCAACTAACTATAACTGTCCCTAAAACCTATGGTTTTTTCAGTGAATTTCAAAGGTTTTTAAATGCTAATTTGTAACTATAACGTCCCTGAAACCTATGGTTTTTTCAGTGAATTTCAAAGGTTTTTTAAATGCTAATTTGTAACTATAACATGTCTGAAACCTACGGTTTTTTCAGTGAATTTCAAAGGTTTTGTAAATGACAATTTTTAAATGTATTAATTGTTATATAAATTTTTAAAATACTGATTTACTACATTTTTAGAAACAATTTTTTTTTACATATTTTATTATTTAAATTACATTGTAATTACATTATACATTACATTACAAAAATACTTTCTCTTAATGAATTACTTTAGTTTAAATACTTTGCAGATAGGCAATAGACTTTTAAGTACAGTAGTTACAGTTGTTGCAATGGGCAACACATTTTCAAACACAATGCAACATTCAGCTCAATGTGAATTTCTAGTTAAATGCAATTAGTTACTTTATGGATTACTTTTCTAACCACAGGACTGGATCCTAGATTCAGTCCTGGGACATCTCCTGTAAACAGTTGATTAAAAGCGTTTTGGTTACAGTCGTGATTTTTAAGGAATATTATTGTATTTTAAAAGTTGACACTTTGAAACTTTTTCTCATAGAATCACCAATGTTATCCTATGGAAGGAAATTCACTTAGCAGGTAAAAACTGTTATCGTTACTTTTTCTTACTCAGTGTTGGATCCTGGATCCAGCACTGGTGCATCTCCTGTAAACAGTTGAAAGAATGCGTTTAAGTCATACTGTCGATTTTTAAGGAATATTTGTAGTTTGTGAAAATCAACACTTTGAAACTTTTTGCTGAAAACCAGTCAATGTTAGCCTATGAAGGAAATTCAAGTTACCGGTAAGTACGGTTAAAATTACTTTTGAGGATCAGTACTGGGCTGAAACATGCAGCACTGAGGTCTCTCCTGATAACAGGTGAGTAAATCAGAATTCGGATTTCGGCTGATTTTAGAGGAATATTTTAAAGTTCCAAAACTCCACACTTAGAAGAATTTCCAAGTGAAACCAGTCAATGTTAGCCTATGGAAGGAAATTCAAGTTACTGGTAAGTACGGTTAAAATTACTTTTCAGGACCAGTACTGGGCTGAAAGATGCAGCACTGAGGTCTCTCCTGATAACAGGTGAGTAAATCAGAATTCGGATTTCGGCTGATTTTAGAGGAATATTTGTATGTTTCAAAAATCAACACTTAGAAGAATTTCCAAGTGAAACCAGTCAATGTTAGCCTATGAAGGAAATTCAAGTTACCGGTAAGTACGGTTAAAATTACTTTTCAGGATCAGTACTGGGCTGAAAGATGCAGCACTGAGGTCTCTCCTGATAACAGGTGAGTAAATCGGAATTCGTATTTCGGCTGATTTTAGAGGAATATTTTAAAGTTCCAAAACTCCACACTTAGAAGAATTTCCAAGTGAAACCAGTCAATGTTAGCCTATGAAGGAAATTCAAGTTACCGGTAAGTATGGTTAAAATTACTTTTCAGGATCAGTACTGGGCTTAAAGATGCAGCACTGAGGTCTCTCCTGATAACAGGTGAGTAAATCGGAATTCGTATTTCGGCTGATTTTAGAGGAATATTTTAAAGTTCCAAAACTCCACACTTAGAAGAATTTCCAAGTGAAACCAGTCAATGTTAGCCTATGAAGGAAATTCAAGTTACCGGTAAGTACTGTTAAAATTACTTTTCAGGACCAGTACTGGGCTGAAAGATGCAGCACTGAGGTCTCTCCTGATAACAGGTGAGTAAATCGGAATTCGTATTTCGGCTGATTTTAGAGGAATATTTTAAAGTTCCAAAACTCCACACTTAGAAGAATTTCCAAGTGAAACCAGTCAATGTTAGCCTATGGAAGGAAATTCAAGTTACTGGTAAGTACGGTTAAAATTACTTTTCAGGACCAGTACTGGGCTGAAAGATACAGCACTGAGGTCTCTCCTTATAACAGGTGAGTAAATCGGAATTCCTATTTCGGCTGATTTTAGAGGAATATTTGCACAATGGTGAAGGGAGGGGGCGGGGCCTGAGGTGACATCTTTGCAAACGCGCCCCGTGGCGCGTTTTAGGTTGGGGGATTAAGTCCCCTTGAATCCTGAGGGTCCCTAGGGGCCAACTAGACCACCAGGAACCTCCAATATGCGCCAGGGGCTGCGTTGCAGAGACGTGTAGAGAGGCCACACCCTTTTTACACCTCTCTGCAACGCAGCTCTGTGGCGCATTCTGGATGTACCTGTTGGGCTAGTTGGCCCCAGGGACCCTCAGGATTGAAGGAATTTAATTCCCCATCTTAAAACGCGCCACGGGGCCTGCTTGCACACATGTCACCTGAAGCCCCGCCCCTCCCTTCACCACTGTGCAACGCGCCCGTGGCGCGTTTTAAGTTGGGGGATTAAGTCCCCTTGAATCCTGAGGGTCCCCGGAGTCCAACTAGCCCACCATATACCTCCAAAAGCGCCACAGAGCTGCGTTGCAGAGAGGTGTAAAAGGGGCGTGGCCTCTGTACACCTCTCTGCAAGGCAGCCCCTGGCGCATACTGGAGGTACCTGGTGGGCTAGTTGGCCCCAGGGACCCCCAGTATTCAAGGGGAATTCGTTCCCCTCTGCAAACGCGCCAGGGGGACCCCATCCCCCGGGGCATGGCCTCTATATTTATTTTTTTGAGGGGGCCGCGTGGCCCCCTCCTCTGGCCATTTTAAGGCCCCGGGGACCCCATCTCCAGGGGCCGGCCTTTCCATTTTTTTTTTTTTTTAAATTTTTCTCTTTTTTGGGGAGGGGGCCGCGTGGCCCCCCTCCCGGGCCACTACTTGCCCCGGGGACCCCATCCCCCGGGCTGGCTCTCTCCGTTGGGGACTGTGGGGGGTCCCCAATCCCCCACAGTCCCGCCGGCTCCCCACGTCCCTTGGGAGCCGGCATAGCTGTTCCACATGGGGAGCAGCTGACATGCTGCTCCCCATGTGGAAAGCAATCGCTTTGGATATTGGAAGAGAGAGCAGGTTTCCCTGCTCTCTCTTCCAATATCCAAAGCAGTTTGCTATGGCAGGACGGGAGCCGCGAGGCTCCCGTCCTGCCATAGCAAACTACAGTGTAGGCACCCCGGGACACTGCAGGAGCCGGCCCTGGGGGGTGGTGGTCCCCAGGGCCATCAAGGGCTCCAGGAGTGGGGCCGCGCGGCCCCCCTCCCATTCAGTACACAGCCCCGGGAGGTGGTGGTCCCCGGGCTCTGGGGTCCGTAACGGACCCCCATATTAAAATGTTTAGTGCCCCGGGAGGTGGTGGTCCTCGGGCGTGTGGGGGCTGGAGCCCCCCACACAGGTTTAATAATTATTAAAAAAAGCCCCGGGGAGGTGGTAGTCCCGGGGCTGCGGAGGGCTCAGAGCCCTCCCGCACCATTTTTAAAAAGCCCCGGGGGGGTGGCGGTCCCCGGGCTTGGGGGGCCCTTTGAGGCCCCCACACATTAAATTATCCCCCACCATGCCCCCGGGACTTGGGCCACCCGAGGGCCAATTAAAATTATTTTTTTTTTCTGGCAGGATTCGCGCACCCTGAGCGCATCCTGCCGATTTTTAAAAAATTTTTTACTTTTTTGCCCAGGGGTCCTTGTGGGACCCCCTGAGCAAACCTAGGGGTCAGGGTGTTTCTACCCTGCTCCCTTTGTGCGCTTTGCGCACTTGTTTCTGTCCCTCGGTTCTACCGAGGGACAAAATGGCTGCCAACATTTCCTGAATCGGAATGTTGACAGCCAGCTGACAGCCAATTAACATGCAGCTCGTGATCGGGAGGGTACGCGGACCCTACTCGGCCATAGATATCACTAACTTTTTACTTTTCATTTTCTCAGCAACTACTGAACGGATTTACACCATTTAACAAAAAGGGTTCTTTCTGAACCAAGAACTACCTCTTTGCCAAATTTGGTGTAATTCCGTTCAGCAGTTCGAGCTGTAGCCGTGTCTAAAGTTTCCTATGGGAAAATGCATGGGGAAAACACGTTTTGGGACCCCCTTTTTCTCGGCCCCCGCTTGACGAATCCCCCGAGACTTTCAGGGTAGGAGCGGACCGGAGCGGGCCACAAAGTTTGAAAATTTCGCGAAGATACGTCAACCGGCAAGAGAGTTATTTCAAATAGAATGTCGCGGATTTCCTATGGATAATAGGTTGTAACTATAACTATCTACTGGCGACCGCCAGTAGATAATATATATATATATATATATATATATATATATATATATATATATATATATATGCTGACAAATTATAAAAAATGGTTGAAACACAGAAAACTGTGGACTTAATGAAAAAACTAACAGAAAGCAAAAGGGACAACAATTGATAAATGAGTGAACGGATTCTGTTGATAGCCAAACATCCCAAATAATATTTATGTAGAAAAGAGGAAATAGGGTCACATATTTCGCCCGCCTCTAGTTTTCTTATTCGCAATAAAAATCATTATTTCAGTGGGTATATGAACAGTTGCTTTGTGTGACCCATGGATGGAATCATTTACTGATTATGTTGTGAACGGGCTCCAAGGGATATCATCATTCAGGCCCTCAATGTGTGTATTCAACTTGAAGACTCAACGTTGTTCTTTCTCTAGTAGTCTTCTTTCACAGTTCGTAATGTCAGACATGGATTGAAGGACCCCCTATTGGTAATCCAATACCCTGTGTCCTTTTCTAATAAAGTGTGCAGACATCTTGTTCGTATTCCGGCCACATCTCAGGTTGCTGCGATGTTCACCAGTCCTGGTTTTATCCTTTAATGTGGTCATTCCTATGTAACGTAGATGGCAAGGGCATTTGATCATGTATACCACTATGGGGGTATTGCAATTTGTAAATTGTCTCAGTTCCCACTGAGTGTTGTTGCCGAAATTGATTGTTTTGGTGGTTTTAGTCAAATGACATATGCTGCATCTTCCACACGGATAGTGGCCCACTACATTAGGGAGTATCCCTGGTCTCTGTCTACTTCCCGTGGTTTGTTTAACTGAACATGTGTGTACTAGTGAGTCCCTTAAACGTCTGCCTCTTCTATGTGAGAACATTGGCTTTGGTAAGTTCAGTGGCCACTGTTCAAAATCTTCCAGTTCTTATTGATAATCTTACTGATCTTATCTGATGCAATGTTGAATGTTGTGATACAGATTAAATGGTCTTCTCTTCTTTTACAGTGGTGGCGTGATCTAAGAGAACATCTCCGTTATTTGTTTGTGCTTTTCTTCACAGCTTTCTTGACTACTTTTACGTTGAATTTTCTGACCTTAGGTTTAGCAGCCCGGTTTGTAGCTTGTGTCTTGTAATCATGTGTGTCAGAACAGTTCCGCCTTATTCTCAAAAATTGTCCAAAAGGGACATTTCCCCAAAGGGGACAGGGAAGGAAACGGTCATCTAGTAATAGGGAATTGCGTGCTGTGGGTTTCTCATGTGTGGTAGTTTTCAGTTTGCCCCGTTCTGTTATGATGTTGAGGTCCAAGAACACTAGCTCTGTATGACTCATAGAATGGGTGAACTTTAGAAATTCGTTCTGGGTGTTTAGCCTACTCACAAAACTGATCTCTCTGGTCTTCTCTCTTTTCTACAGGATGTCATCAATGTACCTCTTCCATATTTTGTGAAGAGAAGGGTTGTTTGAACACAAAATCTTGTGTGTCTCTAGGTGATAGACGTACAGTCCACCTATACTTGGAGCAAAGGTGCTCTCCATGCTAGGCCCGTGTTTTTGTAAAAACAATGACCCTTCGAATTCAAAGAAATTCTGAGTCAGTGCCCACCGTATTTCTCTTAGACAGCCAGAAAAAAGTGCATTTGGGTGTTGGCTGGATAGGCCAGCCTGAATTGATAAGGGGGGCGGAGCTGTCACCTGTCACACTTGAACATCAAAGATACTGCCTCAGCTCACACACTATGGGCTTCACATTAGCCTATTGTGCCTGCAGACAGAATGAGACCAGGGCAGGGAGGCTGGAAATTCCAGACACTTCTGTAGGGGGAATACCCCAGAATCTTCTTCCGCTTCTATGTAGGCACCAGGTATAAAAAGGAGACCCTCATACCCACTCTTCAGTACACTGCTGGACCTGGGAATACTACAGAAGAAGGACTCCAGAATTTTCTCCCACATCTATGTAGGCACCAGGTATAAAAAGGAGACTCTCATACCCACTCTTCAGTACGCTGCTGGACCTGGGGATACTACAGAAGAAGGACTTGATGCCTGCCCTGCTGTCAGAGAAGGAAGACTGGACCTGCACCCTTCATCCCACACTGATGTGATTCTAAGGGTCTGCTGACTGACCTCCTTTTCTGAGCTACAGGGACACAACAAGCTCCAAATGTCTGCCTTAACCATACCTTAACTTCCACAAGCACTTATGGAAGGCAGAAATTAGATATCAACGGCAGACAGAGTGAGTGTGATCATGAGTGTTTAAGTGTTTGCATGACTGTATAAAAACGTCAGGCCTGTTCACAGCCCTGTGTAACACAGTTCAGATAGACAGTCCTTGTAATAATTATTGCTGCTGGCCCTGGAAACACAGGGACCAGTTAGTACACAGAGGCACCAGAATGCCCAGGGCTTCCTTCTAAGTCTTTGACTTTCAGAGAATTGCAGAGCAAAATAGTAAAGTATTACGCTTGGCTGTCATGTTCGGGGTAAAACATCTAGTTCAAGCTGCATATATATAACTCACAATAAAAATATATGCCCAAGCACTGTAATTCTTTGTGAAAAATATATAAAATGTTCATTCTTATTGAGCAAATACATTGGTATTTTGATTTAGATGTAGGGGATGAACCGTAATATCTCTCTTATTGTCTGAAATTACTTTTAAATTGAACTGGGTTCTACATGTGTAACAAAGTTTTCATGCAAGGCAATAATCCACTGTAGGTAGTAAGTGCAGATCAGACTTCCTAAAGTCCACGTTTATCACAGTTCAACAGCTGGCAGTCCTAGTTATCTATTGTGGTACTCATCTGCACATGGGTTACCATGCTTGGACCAACACTCTTGCAGGAGCTTGAGGCTACAGTTGTCAAAAGGCAGAGTTCAAGATACAGAGGGTGAGGCAGTGGTGAAGGTGGATACATGAGCACCCATGGATCTGGATGGTGAAGGATGGCACTTGCAAAATTTCCATTACACTTAAGAAATGTGCATAATTCATACAATTGCCCAATACATTAATTAGGCCAAGTTTTGATAATTATGTGAGAGAGTAATTTTGCACACTCGCCCCAGAAACTGATTTGGAGAGAAAATATCCAATGGAAGACGTCCTCAAGCAGAAAATATAATGCAGGAGGTATTTTCTCTTCAAACCAGTTCCCTTGCTGTTATCTCAAGTTTATTTTGAACACAGTTTATGCCCTTGTTTTCAATTTTTGCTTTAGAGGCCACAAAGTGAATTTTACATGATGTATGCATAATATGTGCATAATTTCACTTATTTTTCCTAATATTTGGCATAAATTTTCTTTAGAAAAATTATGTGATGTACAATACCTTAAGTTGTCATGTGGACACTGCAACAAGGGTTTTTTTTTAACTGTAAAGCCATTGGACAGAAATGACCATTATACAATTGTTTCTTTGTACGGAAAAGTTTTTCTGTTTTTGGACCTTGGGGCAAGCATGGGCTATTGGGCGCAACCGTGGGGGCTGAGGCCTTTATTCCTGATGTCCTTGGGCCCAACTTACTATGGACTCTTGGTAACTTGGGCAAGTACCCCTTCTGCACTTGACTCTCAGGGTTGCGTGGTCCGAGCAGTCCAAGGTTCCCTTGGGGGGAGGCACGGACACAGATTTGTAAACACAGGATCACTACTCAAAATGCATGCAAGAGCAATAAATCATTGTCAAGTATTTTATTTATACCGCATACCACACAGAGACATCCACAAACAGTTAAACAGCCCTCCCTAGAGATTGGGGCTCTAGTGTTTTTTTGGCAATTCACTGTCCCACTCACTTCTCGTGTTAGTGATCGTGGTTATTCCTCATTCACTATTGGTTATATACTGGTAATGTCCCAGTAGTAGTCTGAGTCTCAATAGTCCACCATGACTCTGTTTTAAGGTTAATAACCCGCACCAGCATGCATGACGCATTCGGACTTCCAGAGTAACCGCCGTCCACGGGCACTCCCAGTAGCTGTGGTCCAGCTCAGGTGAGCTGGCCACACATGGCCCAGGTGGCAGCACTCAGCGGGTGCAGGGTCTCTCAGTCATTGTCCCACTACTGAAGTGACTGGAGGCTAACAGCAACTCCTCCTGCGGAGTAATTGTTTGTTCGACTCTCAATGGGGGATGGCTATGACGATCCTGTCTTCGGTCTCTCATCTGGATGAAGGTGCACAGCTCCCAGTGTCCTCACTTCCCTAATGAGAGGGAACAACAAATCGCAGTCCTTGGTGTTTCCAGTGACCCCGTGCAACAAATGAGGTCACTGCAACTCATTGTTCACAGTCTCCGGCCCTGTCAGCACAATGAAGTTCTCCACAGCAGCCCACCTGGCATAAGGGGTGGTCGCCACACTACCACACAAGGCTTCAGCCCTTACTGCATGGCAGTCATTCATAATAATTTTCACAGCAGCTCTCTCCTGGCATGCGGGGGTCGCTGACTCACTCCTGCACACCAGCAATGACTGGATCAGTGTAGCGGTTGTTTCCACATGCTTTGCTCAGGTAGTCCACTCAACAGGGCTCCCTACAGGATATCGCTCCCTCCAACGCTCTCCTCTTCCTCACAGGGCACACTAACCTTGGCATGCAGGCAGGAACTGGTGCTCCAGGCTCCAGAACAGATGGTCTTGGATTCCCTGGGTGATGTCCCCTCACCCAACAGGGATACTCGCAGGCCTTTACCCCTACTCCTGGTCACAAGAAGAAGTCTTGCAGAGCTTCCCCTCCTCACACAGCCAGTCTGACTGCTTGGCAGGTATCAATTTGTGGGGTTTCAAACTCTCCTTCTTATAGTCCATTTCCAGACACCAAATTTGATTTAGGATCTGAGCTTTGAAGTTTTATGCTAGAGTTCTGCTTCTTTTGAAGTGTCTACTCCTCTGCTTCTTCTTCCTCTTGAAAAGCAGTTTGTCACAGCAGCCTGATCAACCCCTCCAGAGTGTGTGTCCCACCCAGTTTACATGAATGCAGCAATACACAAATCTGTCTGGTGGGACCCACCTACCTCATCTTCATGTTTCACCATGCAGGCCTCAACCAAAATGGAACCCAGGGCCCTCCATGCAATGTACCATACAAAGGTGCATGTAGGCTCAGTGCATTTATACAGCATACAGACACTGCACAATACTTTATCCTCTATGTACTGTACCACTCATTGGCCACGCATACATCCAGCACTTGCTGTTAACATGCACGCACTTTCCAGCACTGTGTCCTTCATGTATTGTGACATTCATTGGCAGACATACACCCAACATATGCATTCAACCTGCACACACTGCCTAACACTGTATCCCTTGTGTATTGTACCACTCCCAGGTACACATACACCCAGCATATGCATTCAACATGCACACACTGCAGGGCACTACATCTTTCATGAATTGTACCATTCACAGGCACACATACACCCAGCATATACATTCAACATGCACACACTGCACAGTATTGCATGAACCTTGTTCTATACCCTTCCGAGGCACACATACAACCAGCCCATATACACTACCTCTGCACTGCGCTGTGCAGCACTTCACACCAAATTGATGGTGGTCAAGGGTGAGTTAAGTACACAGCAGCAAAACATTAAAAGTGAGTGACCGGGTAGGCCTCACTCCAGTGACACAGGTTGAAAAAGACCTGTTCATTCCTACTGATCACTACAAGGTATGCTTCCACCAACGTGCTTATGCTGCTTAACTCCTAGTTTGTTAGACAGGCCTATGTCATGGCAAACACGCATAATCCATGTTTGCCCCTGACATTAAAAATCAGCATTAGGGATCCAGACATCAGTACCATTGGGCAATCAGGGCTGGGGTGCACATCTATCAGCATGTAGAGTCATAATGTGTTGTTGTACCTTATAATATTTCTTATATGCCAATGCATGACAGTACTTTGGGCATTGCATAGGTGTCATTATATTCGTCACAAACATCAATGATTCCATTCTTGTGTAATCAACATAGATTTAACTCTTGACGGTGCAGATTGTGTAACCTAGTATTGTAAGTGTGAAAACATATTTGTCAAACATATATGTGGACAGTGGAGGGGAAATTAAGGTTCAATTAGTATGGGGTAGATGATAAGGTAAATGTAATATCTTTGCTTATGATTTTGCTGCCTTTCAAGGATTTTTACTGGTTTCTGACTCTTACAATGGTTGAAGAGAGCAGCATTGGTAATTTTGAAAGACTCATACCGACGTACGTGAATGCCTTATAGCAATATGTGGTTTTTGTAAACATTACATTGAGGAGTGTTGAAAATGGCCCTTTTTGAAGGTTTATCCCAAAACATTTTGCCTTCTCCCTCCTCTGTTTTTGACTTCGTTTTTGTCGGTTTTAGAACTCTGGACACTTTACCACTGCTTACCAGTGCTAAAGTACATGTGCTCTGTCTGTAAAATGTAATGCCATTTGGTTTCTCCATGACTGGCATATTTTATTTACTAATAAGTCCCTAGTACAGTGCACTGTGTGTGCGTAGGGCCCGTAAATCAAATGCTACTAGTGGACCTGCAGCACTAATTGTGCCACCCACATGAGTAGCTCTGAAAACATGTCTCAGGCCTGCCACTGCAGAGCCTGTGTGCACAATTATAAACTGCCATGTCGACCTGGCAAGGACACCTACTTATCCGGCCCAAACCTTCCTTTTTATAATATGTAAGGCACCTCTAAGGTATGCGCATGTGCAAGGTGCAGTGTATTTAAAAGGTAGGACATGTGCTTTAAAGTTTTACATGTCCTGGTAGTGAAAAACTGCTAAATCTGTTTTTCACTACAGCAAGGCCGATCTCTCCCATAGGTTAGCTTGGAGCTGCCTTGTAACATTTTACAAGTGTATCTTCCAATTGGGAGCAGATAGAAAATTGGAGTTAATAGAATTGGGCTGTGCCTGTCCCCACACAAAGAGCTGGGTCTTATGCACTACAAAGACGGCTAAAATGGGTATAAGTACTGGACCTCTGACACCGTATACTCTAAACGCTTCTCGACTGAGGACATTCTGCCAGGAAGAAGAGCTGTTGTACTGCCAGGAGGGACTGCCACTTTGCTGCTTGCTTTAATGTGTTGTCCTTCTGTCTGATGCTTCTTTCCTGGGAGTGAGAGGACTGGACTTTGCTCTGTGCATCCTGCTTTCCAAAGTTTCTCCAAGGGCTTGAGTTGATCTTGCCTCCTGTTGGAAGTCTCAGGGCCATGCAGCACCTGGGCTCTTCTGCTGAGAGCCTTCCTCTTCCAAGTGGTTCCAAATCCAGTTCCTGGGCCCTTAGAAGTGAGGTTGCTGTGCTGAAGAAGAAGAAATCAAAAAGAACAAATGATGGACGGAATGCTGAATTTATCAAACATTCCCCCCAGTCACAGATCTGGGTTAAATCCACTGTTTTTTTTGCACGCGCGCCATTCCAGTTTAGATCCAGCCATATGCAAATCAGTCTTGACCCTGTTCCGCATTGGAGCAGTCCAGCCTGAACTGCCAGGCCAGGTCTTCCCTGGACCAGAAACAAGCATCCTGGGACCGGTTTCGGGGTAACACCCCTCATCAAGCCACGCTAGCTTGAATCTTGTGGCGTAGCGAGCACTGGACCCATGTCTGGGCATACCCATCCCACTTAGGGCGACAAATGCAAAAAGAAAAGATGATGGACGGAATGCTGAAGTAATCAAACATACACCTCCAGTCACAGATCGGGGTTACATCCACTGTTTTTTTGCATGCCACACCATACCAGTTTAGACCCAGCCATATGGAGATCAGTCTGGACCTTGTTCCACATGGGAACAGTCCAGCCTGAACTGCCAGGCCAGATCTTCCCTGGACCAGAAACAAGCATCCTGGGACCGGTCTCGGGGTACACCCCTCATGAGCCAGGCTAGCTCGAATCTGATGGCATAGCGAGTACGGGACCCACGTCTGGGCATACCCTTCCCACTTAGGGCGACAAATGCAAATAGAACAGATGATGGACAGAATGCTGAAGAAGAAGAAATCAGCACATCGACTTTGAGCGTCACTTCGGAACCATCGCGGCTCTTCGACACAGCACCGTTGCCTGCACTGAAGCCGTGGTTCCCGCTTGACGCAATGACCGCGACTTACAACGCAGGCCCCAAAGATGCTGCTGTGCCACCGAAGCTCCTCCACAGCGTGAGTCTCGAGCACCACATCACCAAAGTCCGTGGCGCTTGACTCCGCCGCAACAACTGAGGCCCCGTGGTATGACCTCGACCCCACACTGCCAGCGGAACCGATGCTTCACCGCCAACACCGCATCTCCTCCCCTGCACCCTGCAACATCGTCCAGCGTCAGCAGTTCAATGACTCTGCACCACCTCCAGGAACCAGCGCCCCCCTTGCTTCAGTGATGCCTCACCTCCTTTGGGCAATGCACCGTCCCGAGAGTGAACGTGCCAATGACCTGCATAGCAGTAAGGAACTGATGCCACACAGGCCTCAGCATTGCCTCACCTACCCAGCGCCTCGCAACGTCTTTGTTTTGTCATCGTTTCCAAGGTACTGTAACTGGGGTCTGTACGACTCTGTAGCCAGCCAGCACTCCATTGCAGTTGGCCCAAACTTGTAGATTCAACTCTGTCAAGCACGTCCTGATAGGCCCGACCAGAGCTATTGTGTTTCTAAACGCTATAACTTCATTTAATATTGAAAAATTAATATCTTGACTTGTGCATGTTGGAGTTTTGTTGTTTTGGTCTTGTTTTACTCAGAAAAATATTGGTTATTTTTCTAAACTGGTGTGGAGTACTTTTGTGGTGTTTACACTGTGTTACTGTGTGCACGTGTGTGTGCGTGTGTGTGTGCATGTGTGTGTGCACAAATACTCTACACATCACCTGTTTAGTTTAGCCTGAATGCCCTATGCCACGCTACCCGAGGGTGAGCACAGGTAAACTTAGTGTGTACTAAATTACCCTGACTAAGACTGTGGGTCCCTACATAGACAAAGTGCAAAACACTGCCAACTAGAGACCCCATTTCTAACACTGGTGATCAGTGGTGAGGATAGCATTTGTATTTGTGCATTGCATACAGTGATTGGTGTACACTACTTCCATATCTCAGACCATAACATTCCAGCATACTATTTTTCTTTTTTTCTTTAGCAACCTTTTGAGTTTTTGCAATTATGTCTCAGTGTGGAGAGCCATCAGCTATACCTGCAAATTTGGAGTTTGAGAAGGAGAGGTTGGAAACATATACAGTACGGGAGACGTTCTGCAGGGATTTCAAGTGTTCTTTCAAAGGCCTCTCTAAAAAGGAGGAGCTGCAAAAGGCGCTGAGGGCCTGGGAGCCAGGGAGGCAACAAGGCACCCAGAAGATGGGAAAAAGGTTACGGATATGGAGGAGCAGGATCTGCCTTTTGATTTACTTGAGAATCAGGATCTGCCAGGGGGAAAGGCGCACTCCAGGGTAGGGAGCAGTGTTTCCTCTAAAAGCCTGTCCTCAGCAGAGTTGAGGGACAGGCGGGAAGAAAGGAAGCTCAAGTTGGAGCTTTCCAAACTCAAAACAGATTTGAAGATGTATAAATTGGATGATGGAGAAAAGGATGTTTTTAGCTCAAGAGCTGAGCTTGAAGGAGCTGGATTTGAAAGCCAAGTCCAGCACAGATGGAGGCAGCATATCTTCAGTACATTCTGAGAGTACCCAAGAGTGTGGTGGCTGACTATCAAGTAGGAGATGCCATTGATTTGTGTTTTCAAGGCTATGAGGCAGCTTTACACAGGCACAGGGTCCCTGATAGAGACTGGGGGAGGGGGGGAAGCTTGTGGAAGCATTTTTCAGTGGAGGGGAGGGACCCCTTGTTGGCACTAGGGTCAGCAACCCAGTTAAGGTACCCCGACATGAAGGAAGCCCTGATCAGGAGATATGGTCTGACCCCAGAAGAATACAGGAAAAAGATTAGGGAGAGTCTTAAACTTGGTTCCCAGACATGGCTTGAGTGTGTTGATTATTTCTGCAGAGCACTAGATGGTTGGGTGAAGGGCAGTGAGGTAACAGACTATCAGGGGCTGTACCATTTGATTGCACATGAGCAATGAGTCTCCGTACCTCAAAGGCTAAAATGGGTATAAGTACTAGACCTCTGACACCATATACTCGGAACACTTCTGGACTGAGGACATTCTGCCAGGAAGAAGAGCTGTTGTACTGCCAGGAGGGTCTGCCACTTTGCCATTTGCTTTGCTGTGTTGGCCTGCTGTCTGCTGCTTCTTATCTGGGAGTGAGAGGACTGGACTTTGCTCTCTGCATCCTGCAGTCGGCCCAAACTTGTGGATTCGACTCTGTCAAGCACGCCGTGATAGCCCCAACTGGAGCTATTGTGTTTCTAAGCGCTATAGCTGCATTTATTATTGAAAAATTCATATCTTGAATTGTATATGTTGGAGTTTTGTTGTTTTGGTCTTGTTTTACTCAGATAAATATAAGCTATTTTTCTAAACTGGTGTGGAGTACTTTTGTGGTGTTTTCACTGCGTTACTGTTTGTGTGTGTGCACAAATACTTTACACATTGCTTCTTTAGTTTAGCCTGACTGCTCTGTGCCAAGCTACCCGAGGGTGAGCACAGGTAAACTTAGTGTGTACTACAGTTACTCTGACTAGGATTGTGGGTCCCTACTTGGACAGGGTGCAAACCACTGCCGGTTAGAGACCCCATTTCTAAAAGGAGTATCTCCCTAAAGAGTAATATATTTGATATGTTGTCATTGAAGTTTGTAAAACTTTGGTCATGGCTACGGTGATGAGAGAAGATGGAGCGCAGATAGCGAGATCCGGCCTGTTAAAATTGTAACCGGCTGCTACTCATGATCCCACTGGGTGCCAAGACTAGGAAGTGATGCCCATGAATTTGGGATGTGCTCCTGAGACTTGAAGCCACGGGAGGCTGTGAAATATCCTGTAAACTGAGCTGCCCGAGACCTGGACGGAAGCTGCCGCACAGAAGATGGTGCCAGGCAGACATTAACTGGCCGTTTTTGTCATTGAGATAGAAGTAAGGACCAGGAATAGTATCAGAGATACCCACACTGCAGATGACTTGGCAGCAAAAGAGCGAGTGAACTGTTAAGGTCAAGGCTCCAGTATATGTGATGGTAATTGAAAGAAAGAGCACAGGCATGCGGAAAGAATGGACACTGTTCAGACCCATGAGCGGGTGAGTAAGCTGGAGGCCCCGGGAGACACGGCGAGTGCAGCCTCGGTGGGAATCCAAACTAATGGGGTGGATTGCAAGAGTGAACATGGCCTTCTGTTAATTTATCTAAAGTGCAGATAAGGGGTTCGATGTGTAAAATCCTGGGGAAAACTACTGGCGAAGATGGCCTAGAAGGAGTGGCAGCAGCAAGGACATTCTCCTGGGGCCAAGAAAGCACCCAATACCTAAATAGATTAAATATTGGACACCGGATCTCTGGCCATCAGAGAAAGAGTTAAATCTGAGGGAGTAACCAGAGAAAAGAGGGTCTAAACTTGGAAGTCACAAGGGAGGAATCTGAAGCAGCTTGCCTGGAGGACATCGCTCCCCCTAGAATTATACTAGTGGTGAGTGGCATAACCCCCAATCATGGTCTGTGAAAAGGGTCCCAGGGCCCAGCATAGCAACAATGCAATCAAGTATGCATTTAGGAATGGGGCGACAGGAGATGACACTTGTTCATCTGTTAAGCTTGCCACTCTACTGTAAACCACAGGTCTTCTGCAGGAGCAATGATAGTCCACCCACTCCCCTCTGAACAACTCTCAATGTGTGATTGCCTACGTGGACATTAGCAGGTGTTCATGAAGGGAAAGGGGGTTGGGTATGAAACAGAGAATTAAGCTCCACTTGACCTGAATTGGGTATTCATCCTATGTTTCTGGGAGCCTTGGATATTCACAGAACACCTCTATTGTCTTGTTTTTTAGAGTTATACTGTACACAAAAACATAGCACAAGTACTTCAGGAATGATTAAAGTAGTTGATCATGCTTAACACAATTTAAAACAATCATAGTTATGCCCTTTTAGCAATAAGGTCTTACCGATATGGCAAGCAACGCTTTTGCTAAAGGATCCTTGAATCAGTTTTGGAAGGTTTCTTGACTTACGCGAGCTGTTTCGATCACAGCTCAAAAACTCACAGTTGAGTCTAAATTGCTTTGTCCTTGATAGGTTACGGAAAGGTACAAGTCTGTGTCTTGTTTAATATCCACTACACTAACTCAGAAATCATGCAGGAATTGAGCTTCTCAAAAATACACTAGTCTTTTTCTTGAGGAAGTTCTTCCAAAAAGCAATGCTAGTCCTTGTTGTTGTACACGTCATTTAGAATATTATGTTTGGTCTTTTGTCAGTCTCTATGTTAGTGCACTAATCTGCCTCCAAAGATTAATGTTCTCTTTCTCTTTCAAGAGGAATTGCTGTGGGGCTGTCCTTGAAGCGAGTCCGATGGAAGAAGCGGTCAAGGATTGTGGCAGCGAAACAGGAATCCAGGAGCTTGGCAGGTAAGTAGCAGAGAAGAGAAAGGATCGTCCTTTCCCCTGCTGTTCCAGGAAGCCAAGCATGGTCTAGTGGAGGGGCATGGCATTTCTACACCCTGCCTCTTCAATGGCTGCTGGTCACATGATCTGCTCAAAATCACACTCGATTTCGAGGGAGATCTCAAACTTTGATTGGAAGGGCTGGGAACAAGCTAAGGGCTTGGCACACAACAGAAAGAAGGTGCTTAAGGCCCAAATGGCCAAATGGGGTAAGTTAAGGGCATGGCACCTGCACTGTAAATAGGGCTCTGGACTCTCATGGAGGCCTTAACTTGGCGCAAGGGGCAGTAAAGAAATCAGGCAAGTAGGCTGAATAACTCGGGGAGCATAAAGGTGGTTGAACAGGGCAGATTGTCGAAGGGCACATATGGCACACAGGGGTAACAATCTCAAACCCCAAAGCAGGGAGCCAAATGTGAAACCAAACCATCATGGATTACGGATACAAGGTCTGTTTTAGAACACAAAATAGGCATGATGGCAATAGACATTGAATCAATCTACAGGATATGAAGAAAATCACGGCTAGAGAACCCACAGTGGATGGTATGTTTGAAACACGTACTGAAATTATTAAAACATTGCAGACCGAGGTCAAACATTGAAGAAACCACCCAACGTCTACACACCAGGGCAGAAGTTGCAGAGGGTAGGTCCCAGTGCAACAAAATAAGGCTGGTAGGATTTCCGGAGAAAGTGAAAGGTACAAATGTGGAATGCTTCATAGAAAACTTTGTGGTAACCAACATAAAACCTGAGGATCTGTCCTCCCATTTCGTGGTGGAACGCACGCACCGCACGACTGGCCTCCTACCAAAACCGGGTCCAGACCACAACTCATCATAGAACGCATATTAAACTAAAGGGATCAGGATGCCATCCTGTGAGTAGCTCAGCTTCAAGCTCCAGTGACTATTGATTACCGGTACAATTATCATCTTCCCAGACTGTACGCAAGAAGTACAAGCCTACTTTTGGAAAAGTCAAGACCAAGCAGAATCGAAGAGAGCAAGACTATGCCATAATCATCCTGACCAATTTGAGAGTGCAAGCTGAAGGCAGACCATGTTATTTTTACCTCACCAGACGAATCTTGGGAGTGGCTGGAGAGCTGAGACTAGTATAAAACAAGAGATATGAGGGAACAGTGTCATCAGAAACAAGCAGAGACTGTGGCACTGCAGAGGCAAAAGAACTACAAGCAATTAATAGCCCTGGGAGATATGCCAGCCTGGAGTATCCTTCCCTGCCATGATCAATATGGACAGGAAAGACCAAAGAGTACACTTGGAAAATGGACAGTGAAGTGTAAAAACTTATACGATTGGAAGCAAGACTGAGATTCTTTAAATCAGTTTAAGTATTTTCTCTTTATCAGTAAAGTGTTATTACATTTAATGTGTTTTGTAGGGGGGAAACAGATGCCTCAAAGCATTGGGGAAGCAGGTAATTTGGAGCCTGAGGCATGAGGTTGAGAGGAGGGGGGCAGGTGAGGGGCAAGAGATTATTTATCAAACTTGAAAAATTCACATAGAAACACAGACAGTAATGAGGACACATAAGAAGGAGAGAGGGGCGGAATAATTCACCACTATGACATGAAGCCATAGGCCTAAAAGGTTAGGCTGCCACATATTGGCATGTAATGTTAATGGACTGGAAATTAAAGGGGGATTGATTAAAAGGGGAAGGTTAAAAGGGGGATTGTGCAGAAATTCCTTTATAGACAAGACCCAGACTTGATATTGTTACAAGAAACTCATTTAGTGGGTGATAAATGTGATTTTGTAAGAAGGGGTAGATAGAGTATTGGCACACTCAGAATTTATGTCAGACTCCTGGGGGGGAATCATGTCCCGTAGATCATGCCCACTGACTGTGAAGCATACATGGACTGATTCAGAGGGCTGCTACACGACATATTGGGACAACAGAATAGAGGTAATATTCTGATGGTGTCCTGGTATGTCCCCCGGGGGAACCATCCATAAGCCTTGAGAGGATGGGAAAGCGGATCATGCAAGCACCGAACATGATGTTGGTTATCAGGGAGATCTCAACCTGACAAAGCATCTCGAAATAGACAGGGTTACGAAAACTGGTCAATTGGAGAGGACAGACAATTGTTTGGGAGATTCCGCTCACACGCTGGGGTTAAGTGATTTCTAGAGGTGGGAGAACCTCAATGGTAAATTGTTCTCTTACATGTCAAACAATATGCAAACAATGTTGAGACCCAACTGTTTTAGGGTACCAATGACTCAGACGAATAGATAATATGATGACCACTTCCTCCTGAAAGGAATCTCAGACCATTCTCCTCTGTGCATGAGATTGCACATTGACACATCAATGGGGAGTGGAGGTTGGATCCATGGGATATTAAAGAATGGAACACTAAGACATATCTATGGAAAGCAACTGAAACATATATGGGAGAAAAAGATCAGTGAGGTCTGAGGTCACAGTCTGGAAACCACAGAAAGCGGTAATTCGTGGCCAACTTATTTCTAGAATCACCGACAAATTAGGGAAAACAATAGAACCATTAGAGAACTATGAACCTAATTGACCCAATGGGGGGGTGAGTACATTACCAATCCTGATGCTGATTTGGCCCACTGAATAAAAATGGCTAAAGACAAAAACACCAAATGCTCAAAGACAAAGCTAAGAAACTAAGTTGTGCAAAACAGCACAAGCTATATAAAGTGGGAAAAAAGATGAGTAACTTATTGTCCTGGGTGGCTCATAGGGAGGAAGGTCACAGATGGATACGTATGGTCAAAGTCTCAACTGGGAAAATAGTTGTAACCGCACCTGAAATTGCACAAACCTTTGCAGCTGATTTAGACAGACTATTGTCCTGGGAACAAATGGTCGGAAGTGAGGACCAGATGTTTGTGAGAGACGTATCCTCTCTGAGTCTCACTTTGGAAGATAGTGAAGGACTAGAGCGGGAACTAAAAGTTAGAGAAGGAAAAGAGGCCATAAAACAATTGTGAAAAATGAGGATGACAATGGGCAGGACAGGCCTAGCCTACCATTTCAGTAGGCTGGCAGGGTGGGGGCCCGTTTCACTGCCAGTGGGGGCCGGTTTATTGCTAGGGCCTGCAGCCACATTTTTACTTGCAGTACTTCTAAATAAACAATGCAAAACCAAACGGTTTTCAAGCACACGTTAAGCATGCTTTAAAACCATTTGTTGTTTGCATTGTTTATTCAGAAGTGCTGCAAGTAGGAATGTGGCTGGCAGGTCCCCAGCAACAAAACTGGCCCCCACAGCAATGAAGTTGACTCCCATCCTGCCAGCCCACCGAAATGCCTGAGAGCCAGTCCGTCCCTGAAACCAGGGCCCAATGGCTCCTCCAATGAATTCTCTAAGAACTTGAGTGGGAAGCTCAATTCAGTAAACCCCTTACCCAAATGTTCCTGGAAGCGCGGCAGGAGGGAGGCCTACTGCGCGATATCATAACAGTCAGTATTGTTCTTATTACACAAACCCAGTAACCAGTGGAGTACTGTGCCGTATGTAGGCACATTTATCTACTCAATATTAAAGCCAAAATACCAGCTAAAGTATTGGCAAATCCATTACTACAAGTCATCGAAAAGTAAGTTGAAGGAGATCAATCAGGTTTTATGTTCCACACATCAACCCAGCATAGCCTTTGACGCCAATATGGGTTGTTACGTAGGGGATACCTGATACAGGAACCAACAATTATTCTATCCCTTGATGCTGAGCAGACTTTTCATTCCTTTTGATTCCCTGGAGTGCCCTGCCTGAGAGCTGTTTTAAAGAAAATGTGTTTTGGCCCTGAGTTTATGGGGTGGATCCCGGTCCTGTACGCCAACTCAGTAGCCTGAGTGAGGATTTAATTTCATGCTGACAAGGGAGTTTTTGCTGGGTCATGCTACGAGTCAGGAGTGGACTTTCCCCCCCCCTGTTGTTTGCACTCGCAATGAAGCCATTGGCATAGTGCATTAGTAGGGACGCCCTCCTACGAGGTACAAGAAGGGACCCAGAGTGGGGAGACATAATCTCTATTTATGCAGATGATATCCTGCTCTACCTGGTTGATCATATACATTCCATACCCGAGTCTTGGATATTCTAAGGATATTCCCCATATATGCGGGTATAACCATTAACTGGCATAAATTAGCGGCATACCCAATCACTGAATGGGAATCCTCAGTACAATGGCCCCTACTCAATACAGTTTATGAGGGAGAGATTTAAATATCTGGGGATTTCTATAACTAAAGACCCCTAAGTTGTTATGTGCCAGCATGTATGATGGATGCTTGCAGAATATAAAGTAGATGTAGAACACTGAAGAAAGTTACTGCTATCATTGCTGAGAAGGGCAGCACTGTATAAGATGATTATACTACCAACTTTTTTTTATATGTACTGTAAAATACCCTTTATGCAGTATCAGACAGCTTCTTTCACTCTGTCAAAGCAGTGACTAGGTCGCTGCTGTTGGATCAGGGACCCTCATAGATTGCATTATGTACCCTGATGAGAGGTTCATACAATAGGTGAATAGCCCTACCAGGCCTGAAACTATACCACTGGGCAGCGCAACTGTTGGTAGTAAATAAATGGGAATTTGCAGGGAAGCAAGAGCCTTCTCTGTTGTCTGAGAGAATGGCAATAACCAATTGAGGTTGTAAGAAAGAACTGTATGGCCAGGGGATTACATGGGTCACCCACACCTCAGTGGTGATGGGTATAGGGATTTGGAAAAATTAGAAGGCGGGGGGATACTTGGGAGACACCACTGTGGAACTCCAAGATCCTGGCTGACAAAATGAAACTTGAGGATTTTCATGGATGGGATCTCCCGAGTATATCCAAGGTTGGTGATATCTCGGTAACCCAGGACATAATGACATCTGATAAACATAGGCAACACTGTGAACTAAGAACTTCCCAGTACTTCAAATACGTACAGGTCCTGCATACCCTAGCCAGGTGCAAGGCTTTACTGCAGGTCATTGCAGATGAATCACCATTAGAATATATACTGCTCACTGCCCCCTCCATAAACATGCAGTATCACAAATTTACAAGACATTGAGCAATAACTGCCAGCCTCAGCTGGAACAACTTAAAAGTATGTGGGAGTAAGACTTGGGCATCCTCAAACACCCTGATTGGTGGGAAGCATGTAAATACCCAAGGGAGATTGCAGTGAGGTAGGGTTTCTGTTAATGCAGCTCAGAATATTACGCCAAGCCTTCTATATCGGACCACATGACTCTTCAAGATGGGTAAGATGGATTTGGACCAATGCCTGAGTGGGGGCAAACAAACATACATGCTAGTGTATATGATACGGGCTGCTCTTGGTTGCAGAACTTCTAGACTAAGGTCCTCTGAAAGGTAACTAGAGCCATTGGCACAGTATGGGAACTTGATAAGCAGGAAGTCTGTTTGGGGATATTGGGCACCAAACAATACCGAGATTTACCCTGCTACTTTATAATGTTGCCCTGATAGTGGCTAAGAGAGATGTGATTCGACTCTGAGGGAGAACAATACACCAAAAGTGTCAAAGTGGGGCCAGAATATGGATTGGTGTAGGCTGCCCAAAGAAAAGATTTGCAGCCCTGGCGCGAAATTCACAGTTATGATTCAATAAAGGCTAGATAAATATTGTGGAAGGGAAGGGATAGAAAAATAAACGACTACACAGACTACTAAGCTTGGGTTTGAAGGACACACTGTGCTTGTCTAGTCAAGTGAGTGGTAAAGAGTCAAACCAATCTGAGTAGTGGAAACGTATCATAGACACCTTGTACCTACTTGAGTGATGAATCCATCGGCTGTAGTGTTGCTGTCATGATGTATAAGACATATACGCTTATATTTCTACATGCAAGTTTGTATTGAAAATAATAAAAATTGCTTTGAAAAGAAAAGTTTGCCAAACATTATTTACATTTGTTTTGTTAATGGTTATGTTATTTTGATGGTCGTGAATAGTGGAATAGAAGCACATTACTTGTGACCAGCATATGTATGTAATGGGTGTACCATTTTTAATGTTCAAGCCAGGGCTTCACCCATGCCACCTTTATTGATTTCATGAACATTAGAGTATATGCTTGATTTTGACCACAACATAACTTGAAACCTGTGTGAGTTTGTTGCAGGTGGGGCCATTGGAGGCACTCGGATTTTCAGTGTAGTATATCTCACATGAGAAGTCAACATAACTTCAGGTTATTTATGTGTTTGTGATAGATGTGACAGCTGGCTTATATAAAGCCCTGCTCTTTGCTAGTCCAAGTTTGTCAACTTGTGTGTTTTTCATTGTTCTTGAACGTTTGAGTACGTCTGACGTTACAATTCCTATAACTTCTGGCATGCATGTGTGGTTATGTGTGGTAGGACAGCTGAGCCAGTCAGGGTAAGAACTTCACTCAGGCTTTGGAGGTTCATGTGTTTTACACGATGTTTACACACTGTGGAGTGTGTCTGATGTTAAACCTCAACAGATCTTCTGCTAGGAACAACAGTCTCTCGCATCCTTGTTGTTCATGTTATCCCCATGGTCCCATGCTATGATTTTGCCATGAAAAAGGGTGGTGGCGCCCAGAGTGACAATGTTCTTGGTGCCCTCCCAATGACCTCCTTCTACAAGGATTACCTCACTACCAACCTCCAACAGCGCCCCTTTCTTCTCCATAGCCCCTCTGTCACAAGCATTTCATTTGTTTTATAGTGCTACTCATGCCATTGTAAGGTGTCAGAGTACTTTACATCACTCACACATTATATATACAGAGCCAATGAATAATACGTGTGTAAACCAGTCTATGGGAAATATTACATGAGACAATGAGGCATGCCACCCATACTAAGTAGGCAGTATATTTCAAGGGTGTTTGGTCTGGAGAAGCACATACTCTGGATATAAAACGTACCACAGTGATTGGGGTTGGCTGTACTAATAAGAATGCATTTCTACCCAAACTAACCCTTTTTAGCAACATTAGGATAATGAAAGACTGGGGAAAAATACAATTTTCCAACCCTATGCCTTGCAGTTTGCATGCAGCTGTTGGATTAAAGTGTATAGCTCATTGTGCTATAGTAGGATTAAAACTCATGAACTGCAAGTAGCAAAGGGATCTCTGTGACAAAAGCAGTAACCCACTGAGCTATCCACTTAAATGACATTTCTGTGATCTGCATAGTGCACATCTTTGCAGTTGGCATATTAACCCTCTGTGCTACTTTAGTAGGGACTGCCAGTAGACAAAACTCCATCTCCATCCAGCAGGAACATTAATCACCAGCGTTATCATGACATTTTTATTGTTGCCTGAAAACAGTTGCCTTTGAACCCATATGTTAATTCCAAACAAAGCACCCCCGAGATCAGCGCTGGGTGTGGCTGCACTGGTCGCACCATCTTAGAGGTGGTCCTGATAATGCATAATGGCCCATTTCAGGATTTTCAAGTAACATGGAATTGTGCAAAATCACCATAATTACACAAAAGAAGCCAGCTTAATTAAAATTTTGCCCAAACCTACTCAGAATCCTGTTTATCCCCATGCACCAACATTACCTGTCAAATTTAATTTGAGCATATTTTGTAATCTCGGTTCAGGAGCAAACTCCTGTATCTCTAGTCATTCAGATTGAGCTCCTAAACAAAAGAGTGCAAGGGAACAACCCAGACTTATCATCAGAAAGCATTAGATGAGAAAAAAGAAGAACCTGGGAAACAAAGGAACACCAACCTTAAACAGTTGAGATGACTATCCTCATTCAAGCTTAAATCTAGAACACTACAACAGATAGTTTTCTTTTTAGTAGAACTCATAGGGGGTAAAACTCCATGCAAAAAGCTACATGGGTTATAAGTACCAGCAACCTTGCTCGACCGAATAGGGCAAGAACTGACAATAGCGTGCCTTGCACTGCACCTCACGTGGAAGGTGGCCTTTCTTTGGGTTCTTTGGCTACGCAAAGAAAGGCCACATTCCACGTGAGGTGCAGTGCAAGGCACGCTATTTGTCGTCATTTATTGTCACCATTTTACGACAACAGGCTTCATTAAGAGTTGCCCATAATTTTGGAAGATAGTACTGCACCAGGTAACTACCAATACTACAGGGTGCACAGTTTAATAGGGGCAGTATTAACTTTCCATTCCACACCTCAGAATCAGGTATAACACGATATCACAATGTTAGATCTGGCATCTTTCGGTGTGGTTTCCCCTGCCTTTTTGCTTCTGACCTCCTGTTTTTGCCTGTGTGCTGAACTTTGCTTTTGCTGGATTTAGGACTCTGGGCTCTTTACAACTGCTAATCAATGCTAAAGGGTGTGTGCACTGTGTCTAAAATGTAATGGCATTTGGTTTCTCCATGATTGGCACATTCGATCTACTTTCGAGTCCCTAGTATAGTGCACTAAATGTTCCAGGGCATGTAAATCAAATGCTGCTAGTGGTCCTGCAGCACTGAATTTGCCACCCATATGAGTAGCCCTTCGAACATATCTCAGGCCTGTCACTTCAGAGCCTGTGTGTGCAGTTTTAAACTGCCATGTCGACCTGACAAGGTCATCTACTTGCCAGGCCCATACTTTCCCTTTTATTACATATAAGTCACACCTAACGTAAGCCCTAGGTAGCCCCATGGTAAGGGTGCAGTGTATTTTAAAGGTACAACATGTGCTTTTGAGTTTTACATGTCCTGGCAGTGAAAAACGGCTAAATTACTTTTTCACTACAGCAAGGCCTATCTCTCCTACAAGTTAGCATTGGAGCTGCCTTGTAACACTTTACAAGTGTATCTTCCAATTGGGAGCAGGTGGAAAATTGGAGTTTGGTGACTCTGGGCTCACAATTTAAAAATACATATTTTAGTGATGTTGGTTTTTAAATTGCAGGTCTGAAAATGCCACTTTTAGTAAGTTGCCATTTTCTTTCTTTAACCATTCTGTGCCTCTGCCTGTCCCAAGAATAAATGTCTGGGTCAGGGTGACAGCTGAGCTTGGTGAATTCACTCTAGACAGCCACACACAAAGAGAGCCGAGGTGTGCCCTGCATATCCTGATAGCCCATCACCAAGCTGATAGGTCTTCCTGAGCTAGAGTGGTGGGAGTTGACACTTGCACCTGAATAGGGCTGTGCCTGTCTCCACGCAAAGAGCTGCATAGTGTGTCTGGAGTCAAAGCCAGGAAGGGCAGGGTCTTGTGCAAGACAAAGGCCTTTCTTTGAAGTCTCCCTACTTCAAAGGCTAAAATGAGTATAAGTACTGGACCTCTGACACCATATACAGAGAACACTTCTGGACTGAGGACATTTTGCCAGGAAGAAGAGCTGTTGTGCTTCCAGGAGGACTGCCACTTTGCTGCTTGCTTTGCTGTGTTGGCCTGCTGCCTGCTGCTTCTTGCCTTGGAGTGAGAGGACTGGACTTTACTCTGTACATCCTGCTATCTAAGGTTCTCCAAGGGTTTGACTGAGCTTACCTCCTTTTGCTGAAGACTCAAGGACATCAAAGACTTCACTGGTATCTCACTACCAGCATGTGGTCTCCTCTGCTGTGAGTCCTGACCTGACAAGTGGTGCCAAATCTAGTCCTGGGCCCTTGGAGGTGATTCTGGTGCTGCAACCAAGAAACTGACATATCGACTCCAAAGCACAGTTCGGAACTGGCGCATCCCTGCGAAATTGATGCATCGCCACTGCCTGCACCGAAGCCGTGGCCACCACTCTGAGTGTGCGATGCAACAACCTCAACTTTCAATGTAACCCTGACTTTGCAGCAGCACCTCCGAAGATCCGCCACTGTGTGAGTCTCTACACCGCACCACTGATGTACGTGGTGCAATATTCCGATGCACCCCCGGCCCTGCCTGGCTTTCGACTGACTCATCGTCTTCAGCACAGCGGTTTGACTTGGATGTTGAAGAATCGACGCACCGCGCTCTCGACATCGACACATTATCAACACTGTGTTGCCTTCAGGAACCGAGGTTTCGCACTAGAAACAAACGCATCACCTCCTCTGATCAACTCATCGCCCCGGAGGGGCAAAGCTTCAATGACCCTGCACCACCTTAAGGAACCTATGCCTCACCTGCATACGTGACGCCTCACCTCCTCTGTGCGATGCACCCTCTTTGGTTTCCAATGCATCAAAGGTACTGTAAGGGGGTCTGCATGATTACTGTATCCAGCCCGCGCTCCATCACAGTCTGACTGAACTTTAGGATTTGTCCCGGTAATGCGCGACCAAATAACCCCAGGTGGGGCTATAGATGTCCAAGCACTGCATTTTGGTTTAATCTTTAAAAATTCATATCTTGACTTGTGTATGTTGGATTTTTGTCGTTTTTGTCTTGTTTTACTCAGATAAATATTGGCTTTTTTTCTAAACTGGTGTGGATTACCTCTGTGGTGTTTTCACTGTGTTATGATGTTGTGTGTGTGTGCACAAATACTTTACGCATTGCCTCTTTGTTTAGCCTGACTTCTCTGTGCCAAGCTACCAGAGGGTGAGCACAGGTAAAATTACACTTACTCTGACAAGAGTGTGGGTCCGTAGTAGGACAGGGTGCATACCTCTGCCAACTAGAGATCCCATTTCTAACATACAACATTTTCTCCAGTTGTGAGAACCGTGTTTTACTTGTGCGAAATCCTCCAGGATTTTCCTTGTGACATTTGGGTGGGAAAAAAGTGCAGACTCACTGCACAAGTTGTAAACCTGATTCAGGCACAAACTTCTGTTTGCACCAAAAACCAGTTTACCAGCCCTTTTGGAATGAGGTCCAATGTCTTAGTCCCCTTCTTTTCTAAACAGTGATCAGGATTTCAGAAAAATACTTTTACGCTGACCCGCTTTGGAAATTTGCAATTCGCCCACACCAGTTAGAGTTTTTATGACGAACAAAGATATATGATAAGGGAATAAGTGGTATGTAGAATGCTCTTGCTCTGAATGACAGATGAACAAATGCACCACACAAAGAAGAGTTACTGTAAAAGTGTCTAGAGGATTCTGACCCAAACCTCTTCCTCTGCTCGTCCTATGGCCTGGAAATAATCATACACGGCCATACTGTACATCTGTAAGTTATATATTTCAAGTGACGCATTTCATAAACTCTTCTGTGTAAGTCTGTTCCTAATCAGTTCACATGGGAGAGGATGTGAGACATTATGTAAACAAAATAAAACAGGGCTGCCGTTTGAAGCATTTGAACAGCAATAAGGAAATAGTTAACATAAGTCTTACAGTGTGTCTTTTGCGTACAAACGTATCACTATGTGTACACAGATTTTTTCTTCTTTTGGCGCAGGAACGATTTGCACTGTGTTAATCTGTAAGGACTTTTCTTCTAGGAGCCTAGACCAGAACACAATAGTGCTGGTTGCAGAGGAAATGTAAAATAAATAGATGAATGAATAATTAAATACCTACATACCTAAATGCCAGGGATTCATACTTTAATTAGGAAGGTGTAGCTCATTGCCACCGTTGGGGCTTTCCACTTCCACTGCTGGTCCCTCCCCAGATCCAACCGCAAACAGTGATGGCTGTTGAAGTTTCAAAGTTGTGGCGTGCAAACACCACTGCAGCTAATGGACTACAAGTACAGCACTGATAGAGCTGTGAAAGATCAGCTAAGTGTTTATGGTTGATTTAAGTTTATGACAGTATCTAAAGTTTGTGTTCTTCTAAATTCTATATTACTGCAAAGATAAATGTCAACTCTTGCTCAATGGGAATATGGAGTGGAGACAAAGTAATGCTCCGCCCTCCTACTTTGGACTGCATGTCTGTGAGAGTGCTTTCCTGGGCTTCCATCTTTGACAGGAAGCTGCTCCAGAAATGTCCGGAAAGACCACGGAAGTGAATCTCTGTTAAATTATTCAATGTGGACGCAAAGCCCACCCTCATTTGATTCTCACTGTTATCAAAGAACAGCATCAACTCTGCAAAGCTAATCTTTCGCACTCGCGTACTTGGTGCCTGCAACCCTCTGTCACTGGGGCAACTGCGCACAACATATGTCCCTGAGGCGTCAACATAACTGACCTATCAGCCTGCCTTTAAGCCCAGTAGTCCTAAAAATGCCATAGCAGATGTCCTGCAAGTATGAAAGTTGGGTCTTCCACACCTGTATCTGTCCAGAAAATACAACCAAAATTGAGGTGGAGCAGCACCTCGCACAATAGGGCCCGGATGCTACTGCATCTGCTGCACTACTGATAGTCATTACTCTGACAAAAAATCAAACCAGTTAGAGGGGAGGAAACACCCTGTAAATGCAGTGCCCAAAACTACCCCTTTCAAAGCACTTCAGTAGTTCATGTGTCCAGCCCCAATAGTAAATGTCCAACCTGTCATGCCAACAACGTAAAGTGTTTTGCTTTGCCTTCTGGGTTGCTCCTCTGCAAGTGTCATATGTCAGGTCCGACTCTGAAAGGCTGTGATGATCAAGAAAATGTCCCTCATGCACTTGTTGCAGCAGGGATGTGAGTTCCACTGTGCAGATTGTTGGTGCAAACTCAAGTATAATCAACAATCATCATATAAGTATACTGGTCAGTACAATTCAAAGCAATCAAAAATACCAAACACAAAGATAGACTGTTTAAGTTGTCATTTGCAATTGGGCAAATCCAGTTTCCCATAAAGGGAAGTGTAATAATGAAGATGCAGGCGATAGTAGAGAGAACAAGAAGTCTTTATTTCAGTTTCCATAAATGTTGACCTCATCCACAGGAGCACTCCGTGAAGCAGCTGCTGAGATCACCGTCTTCAATTCAGTCTGCCTCAACAGCCCCAATCTCCTAGGTTACAGAACCACTGGTAGAGATGGTTCTATAACCTAGGATACCACATCACCTCCTTACTTATAATAAACAAACAACTGAAAACAGAAAACTATAAGAAAAAAAAAGAAACAACAGTATTAAACATAATCACGAAAGCGAATAGGTTTACATTTTTCACGTTTAGGTCTGATCACAACACTATCAGACACACTTTTCTTAGTCATCAATGGAGCTGGACCAGAAGCCGGTCTTACGTTGGAAGAGAAAGGAACCGATTCCGGCTCATAAGAACATTTAGAAATTCTGTTCAAATTCCAAATCTTATTGTCATCAGTTTTTACAGCATTTTTAAATAATTTCTTAACCTGACAAGGCATGCTAAATTTTGAACACTTTACACCCTTTCTTGGAGATTTGATTCTCACTCAATCCCCTATTTCAACCTTAGTCTCTTTAACCGCCTTCCTCTTGTCATACACTGTCTTGGACTTCAACTTTTTCTCTTCCTCTTTGGCTTCCCAACCTGTAGGAAAACCAATTACCTTATCAATTTTTAATCTTTTCTCAATGAGCCAACCAGGACTGACCTCGCAAAAAGGTAACCTCCCCTTAAACAAACAAAAAGGCGAGACCCCTGTACTGGAATGAGGAGTCAACCTGTACTCTCTCACTTTCTTCCTCAACCCTTCCACCCAGTTAGACTCACAAACTAAAGACAACTGCAGACTTTCTTTTAAAACCTTAATAAAACGTTCAACGACACCATTAGACTCTGGATGATAGAGTGAAGCCTTCTTATGCTTTACACCTCTCTCCCTAAGAAACTCTTCAACTTGTCTAGAGGTAAATTGTACCCCATTGTCTGTAAGAAGACTGGACGGAAAACCTTCTCTCTCAAACAATTCCTCTAAGAATTTTATCACATCACCAGACTCAATCGAATTCACAACTTTTATTTCCGGCCACCGAGAAAACATGTCTAAACAAACAAACACATATCTGTCCTGTGAACTGACCCTCACAGGACCAAGAATATCCATTGAAATGTCAACCCACGGACCAGCCGCTCTCTCCCTAATAACCATGGGCTGCGTTCTACACTTTAACACCTTGTCACTCTTTGCACAATCCAAACACTCTCTAACCTCTCTTTCAATCATTAAATCCATCGATGGCCACCAGAAACTTTCTCTGACCTTTCTTTGGTTTTAGAAATGCCCATATGACTGGAATGAGCCTTCTTTACCAAAACAAATCTCAAATCTTCAGGAGGAACAAGTTTACTCCCTCTCATAGGCAAACCATCAACAATAGAGAGTTCATTCCGAACTTCCCAAAAACTCATTAACTCTGCCTCACACTTATTTTTGACCAACCAACCCTCCAAAATCATTTTCATAACCTTCTGCAAACAAATATCCTTCTCCAAAGAAATCTTCCACTCTGTCTCCTGTATTATCCCTTCAGTAACAAAACACACCTTAAAATCCTCAGCAAAGTCCTCACCAGCAAAGCTTTCCTCTAAAGAGTCTATGTCACATACAGATTCATTAACTAACCTTGAAAGACAATCTGCCTGTAAGTTGCTAGCACCAGGGATGTAGTTTATCTGAAAATCAAACTCTTGCAAAGCAATAACCTACCTACGTATGCGACCTGAGATCTGATCCACACCCTTCTTTGAAAAGACCTCCTTGAGAGGTTTGTGATCTGTCTTTATTTCAGATCTGCGCCCCCAAAGAAATTTTCTCCGTTTTCTTACAGCCCAGAAAACAACTAGGGCCTCTTTTTCAATAATTGAATAATTAATTTCAGCACCACGCAAACCTCTTGAAATAAAAGCAATTGTTCTATACACACCTCCTGATCTTTGCAACAATACACCACCTAAACCTCTAGAACTGGCGTCAGTCATCACAATCACCTCATCATTAACATCAAAACTCCCAAGGTCAGACGCATTCTTCAAGCTAGATTTGATATTCAAGAATTCACTTTCACATAAACTGGACCAGACAAATTCTGTGTTTTTCTTTAACAATGATCTTAAAGATAACAACCTCTCAGCAAATTTGGGAATAAATTTGTTGTAAAATTCGGCCATTCCTAAGAACTTAACCAATTCATCTCTATTCTTCGGAGAAGGCAAATTCTCTATTGTATCAACCAACAATTTTTTAGGTTGAATTCCATTGCTTGTGACAAGATGCCCCAAATACTCAATCTCCTGTACTCCAAACTTGCACTTAGCTCTTTTTAGAGTCAAACCAGACTTCAATAAGGTATCTAAGACCTCACAAAGCCTTGTGTTGTGTTCCAATTCGGTTGAACCAGACACCAAGATGTCATCCTGATAGATTTTCACACCCACCACACCCTTTAATATTCTTTCCATGGCTCGCTGAAAAACTGAAGCTGCCGAAATAAGACCAAATGGCATCCTTAGGAATTTAAAGGTACCAAAGGGTGTGGTGAAAGTCGTCAATTCTTGGGACTTCTCAGTGAGTTTGATTTGGTGGTAAGCTGAACTGAGATCAAGAGAGGAAAAGTATTTAGCACCATTCAGCATACTCAACATTTCACTAATATTTGGTAAGGGATAGTGGTCAACAACCACTGCTTTATTTAATTCTCTCAAATCTACACAAAGACGAGCTTCCCCATTCGCCTTACGAGCCATCACGACTGGGGAGACCCATAGAGAGGCTTCAACTTCTTCAATTATCCCATTGGCAACAAGCTTGTCTAATTTGACTCTCATGTTATCCCTAACAGCCATGGGAACATTTCTGACTTTGGCAGCTTTGGGAACCGCATGCTCTTTCAACCTGATCTCATGAACATAATTCTTTAAGCATCCAAGTTCAGTCTTAAAGACATCAGAAAACTTGCCAGTAAGTTGTTACAATCAATTTCAACTGAATTGATAGAGGGTCTATCTCTTAAACAAACCATAGGAAAAACAAAAAAGATCACGTTGATGTACCCAGCTTATCAACGAGTCCCCTTTGATGGAAACATAAATTTTTCCAGAAATGATCCTGTCCTTAAATTCTATAGAACCCCAAAAATAACCAGCTAATTTTATTGGTTCACCACCATACCCCCTAGGCTTTATATCTGGTTTTAACAATTTTACACTATTCTTGAGTTTGGTTTGATAAAATGTAAATGGTATCAAAGTGATCTTCGCACCAGAGTCGAAAAGCATAAGAACTTCTTTATCATTCACCAATACTTTTTCAAGTGGGCCATCAAGTTTCTCAACACAGTTTTCTAAAATAACTATTTCTTCCACATAATCTTCATCATCACAGTCAACTTCTCTAACTTTGCTCTTGCTTGATGCGGTCGATCTACAGCACTTAGAAGCATGTCCTTTCCTGCCACAAACCTTACACGTAGCTTTCCATCCGGGTCACAATTTGTTATTGGCCAAGTGTCCCGCATCCCCACACCGAAAACACTTTCCTACAAAAATTTGATTTGAAAATTTGCTTTGTGTACTATACTTTGTGTTGGATGAATTAGATTTCTGAAACTTGTCCTTGTCCTTTTCTACAACAACCTTTACACTAGCATCACCAATTTTATTCATGGCTTAGGCATCTTTCTTTATCACCTCCACACAAGCCTTTGAATGTTCTGACGTTTTTGCCATAGTTAAAACCTCATGTAAAGATGGATTATTCTTCTCCCACATAGACTCTTTAGCTTTTTCTAAGTTACATCCTAACATGAACTGATCCCTAAGACGTTCATCAGAGGATGCTCCAAAACTGCATGTAGAAGCCAATTTACGAAGAATAGTAATATATTGTTCAACAGTCTCTCCTTCGTGTTGCATCCTTCTTCCAAAGTGATACCTCTCCAAGACCATACTTAACTTGGGCAGATAATGAATATCAAGTTTCTTTATAGCAATTTCATACTCATTTAAATCCACAACAATATCTTTTGTAAGTTCTGGGAGATGTTCATAAACCTCTTGACCCTCAGAACCAATGTAATAAAAGAGATGTTTTCCTCTCTGCACTTAAATTGGCACCACACACTTTCGCATAATGAGTAAACACTTTCTTCCATTTAGACCACTTTAAAGGTGGATCACCTGGTGAATTTAAGAAAAATGAAGGTGTAGGAACATTTTGCATAGCCATAGCGATAGGCACAATATGAGAGAAAAATAATACAAAATAAAAAAAAAAAAAGAGAAATCTAAATTAATAATAACACACAAAGATAAAAGTGTGTGTATTATTGTGTGCACATCACATCACCATTAGTGAAGTTAATAAAGCAAACTTGCAAGTGGCTAATGAATAGATATGCGCAACATAGAGAATAATGAAAGAAGTATTCCCAAACTTAAAAGTCTTTAAATGGTGTGCGCGTCACCGTGCCGTAAACTAGACACTGGGTGTCTTTTAAATGGTGTGCGCGTCACAGAAAGACATGAAAGTTGCACACAAATGTAGCAAAAGGTTTGCGCGTCACCGAAGACATAAAATTGGTGCACGCTGAATGTAAACAGGTGTGCGCATCACCGAAGTCTTAAAACTGGGAGTCCTTTACTTGGTGTGCACGTCACCTCGCTGCAACTTTGTCATGACAGATGGAAGAAATCGGCGTGCGAGCATAAATTGTTTAAATAGTGTGCGCGTCACCGCGCTGTCCTTTAATTGGTCTGCGCGTCACTGCACTCTCCTTTAATTGGTGTGCGCGTCACCGTGCTGTAATCTTATTGTTGTAGATGGAAATGGAAAGATGAGCTTGTGCGAGCACAAGAGGTAAACCTTCCCTTCCAATATTGCCAAACAGTGTGAATTTCCTCAACAAAGATGGCCGCAAGCGTGGTCACGCAACGTGAAACGTTGCGTTTCAATTACCATAAACAAGGAACCAATCACAGTGAGACAAGCGTGACCACAACGTCACAGAGAGGTCTCTGGAGTCGGAGTGAAGATATGCGCGAGCAACCTGCTCGCGAGCTTAAAGAAACGTGAGTAGCCGTTTGACTTACAGATATATTAAACATTTTCAAAAAGTAAAGTACTTGCTGTGAAAATAATTGGAGTATCCGTGTTGAGGTCCAATGTCCTTTTGTAGTGGAAACTCTCCGGCTTGACCCTCTCCTCGCTTTAAATGTCTGATGATTGTTTCATTAGCTGATACGTGGGTGGTCCCAAGCCGTCGCCAGTGTAATAATGAAGATGCAGGCGATAGTAGAGAGAACAAGTCTTTATTTCAGTTTCCATAAATGTTGACCTCATCCACAGGAGCACTCCGTGAAGCAGCTGCTGAGAACACCGTCTTCAGTTCAGTCTGCCTCAACAGCCCCAATCTCCTAGGTTACAGAACCACTGGTAGAGACGGTTCTATAACCTAGGATACCACAGGAAGATTCCCTAACATGCTAAGCTAGAAGAAATCAGGAAATCTGTGAGAGAAGTCACGCAGAAATTGTCAGATATTAAAGTTTCTAAAAGGCAGAATCAAATAAAGATTCAGCCAGGCAAGTGAGAATAGATTCGACAAAATGCAAGTCCCTACAGTTCGTAGGGAGAGGTGACCAATCAGGTTCAAACATTTCATAACAATATTGCTTACCCTTCATCCCAGCCATTGCATAATGGAAGTTTTCAGCTGCGTGGCCCTCAAGAGATTTCTTGTAGCAGGATGATACATCGCGGTCTACAGGTGTGGAAATTCACTACTCACTCTCTATGGAACACATATTGATAACATTTCTTACTGAAACTAAAACATTTATGACAATCTAATTAACTATCTACTGCAGCTTGCCTACTGAAATGAGAAAAATAGTGAAAGAGCACAGCAGCCAAAACTACATTTAAACATTAGCATTAGTCATTTAAACCCAGGCCTACATTAACTACGGCTATCTTATTGTGAACATCAGTCAACCATAACGTGAAAATCACAATATGTGTACATGTATATGTTATGTAGATTAGTATGTGTGTTATGCAAAATGTAAAATAGTGACAGAGCTTCACCAATTGCCCCTTCTGATGACTCAAAGAGTCATCACACAATAAATGTATATGTGCCCTTGTGACTGATTTTGATTTTCAAATACCAGTTGTTGACTTCTGCTGCTTATATCTAAACTTCTCTGGATCCCTCAACTCCTCATACATGTTAGACCCAGCAGTTTCTCGCTAGCTGGGACACACCAAATCCAGACAGAATCCACTGTCCTTGGTAGGATGAGTATCATACAATCATCTGATAACCTGTGCTCACCCTCTGGGAGCTTGACACAGAGCAGTCAGACTTATCCTCAGGGTCAAATTGTAAAGTTGAAGTTGTAGATGGAGGTCTGTGCCTGTTTATCGTGATTTCACTGTGGGAACCATTAATTAAAAAAGGCACATCTTGCCAAGCACAAAAGAACATGATTTTGGGAAATTATTATTCCTTTCATTGAATTTGATAAACAGGCACAGACCTCCATCTACAACTTCAATTATCCTTTTTTCAATGGCTCCTGGGAGTAGCCAATAATGAGGCACGTGCCAATTTTCGCCATTGGGTCCTGACCACTGTAGCGGGAATCCTAGAGACATTCACCCACTTAACATGTGTAAAGTATTGGCACAGCGCCAACCTCACAACACACTGAGTACACTACAAAAATGACCTGAAGATTAGAAAGCTATCTACATTGGTTGACCGTCTTGCAACCAGCACTGCCGGTTTCTTATCCTCTATCAACACAGAACTTGAGCCTATTAAAGCCATAGATTTACAGAACAGGCTAACTTTGGATACCATGCTCGCGAAAGAAGGTAGAGTCTGTCGGATGATGCACATCCAACAGTGCTTTAATTATATGCCTGGCAAGAGTCGTGAGATTAATAACTGCATTACCAATATTTTTGATTTCATCAAAAGATTTGAAGGAGCTGGAAGCAACAGGTCCTGGAGGCAAGAGGGAAATGGTTTTCTGCAGTTGGTAGCTGGCTTCGTGCCATTGGAAATGGACTGTTAGGACCTTTATGATCCCCATATTAACCATTTCTGTCCTAGCTATATATTTATATTTTTGTGTAAGGTTGGTTAGGTTGATGAGTAGAAGCAGTGGATCAAAGGGTAAGTCACGAGAACAGTCGACGAAAGGAAATTGAATAAAACGAAAGAGAGAAGTGGAGCTTGAGGAGATGCAGAGTCATCTGTGGTGTTGAAAATGGCCCTTTTTAGGGTGCTTAACCTCAACTTTTTGCTTTTGTCCCTCCTGGTTTTCTGCTGATCTATGTGCTATCTTTAGGACTTTGAGTGCTTAGAAACTTCCATTCAGTGCCAAAGCGCTGTGCCCCTAGTTTATGGCCGCCTATCAAGAATGCACAGATGTAGCTGTCCCGCCAGCACACAGATGTGGATTGGAGAAAGGCTGACAGGCACACAGAGAGCCACAAGCATTGAAATGCCCACTTTCCCAAAATGGCATTTCCACATTAGTAATGTCTTATCCACTCTAACTACCAGAGAGGATCTTCCATACCTAATCCATCGATACCAAACACCATACTGCTACTCTTCTGCACATATGAAATTCAGCTCAATGGCCTTTCCATAGATCCCCGATGTTAATCAATGGGAGAAGAAGACCTCTCAGTACTGAACATACCATCCGGTGGTATTCAATAGTAGGGCATGTAGCGCACAAGTGCACATGCCCTACCTCTTCCCCACAACGCCAAGAAGATTCTGTCACCCTTCAATCTTCAATCCTATCTCTCCAAGATAGGTGACCCTCCTAGATTGAGGCATGGACCCCTTGCGAGTTGCGGTTCATGGTGACGGGTGGGTCATTGGACCACAGCCTCCAGAATAATTCATTATTGGAGCTGTAGCATCCACGAAAATCCAAGGGTCCCATGTCTGAATCTAGGAGGGTCACCTATCTTGGCGAGACACACACATTGATTTAAGTGTGACAGGCTACGAATACACACTCCAATGACAACACGCTTACTCTCTTAGTGAGGATTAGGTTTTTCATTTTAGGTCCTGATGAAATGCCATTAGATCCTTTTGGACTCCTTAGGGCGGGAAACATGTCGTCCAAATCTTCTGTAGTGTAGGCAAACCCACACACAGATATTCCTAATTGTTTATCTGGAGTACAGGAATTCTACATACAGATTCACACTTAGCGAACATCAAGCCAATAACCCTGACAGACTCCCACCTCCTGTTTTTAACATCGACATAGGTACCACCGCTCAGAGTAAAATTACAGTATTGGATCCCATAGTCAATTTTAGCTCACATCCTTTCCACTCCTTCACCAATCACAAATCAGGGAACCCTTGACACTCTTGTGGCACTTCTCTACAAAAGATATCCGGCAAAGAGCCCTCTCGCAGGGCCTGTCGGGCATTACAGCACCAACCCGACGAGGAGCATGCCCGATGATGAAGCATGCCACCTAAGGGTGGGTGAGGGCACTTGCTCCTAAGAAGCAATCGCTTTGGGGGACCTGCTATCCTCCTCAAATCGGTAGCAGAGAGTTGTTATTTTGGAACAGTGTACTCTTTGTTTATTGGTAACGGCCATTGACCATCTTGCAAAGGCAAATTCAACACTAAACATAAATGCCAAAATGACTGCCAGTGTGTCACTGCTAATGCCCACGCATAAGCATGCATCTGCATCCATCACGGAATGCCTTTTATTTATCACCAGCCATGCGTGCACATGCATGTAAATGTTCTGTGATGCACCTTCAGAAAATTTAGAATGATTTTTCTCTTAATGCCAATGCAGGAGCATGTGTTGTGGTGCATCAGAGGCAGTTTTGGCTTCTTCTTGTGAATGGAAACATGAATGGGAAAAGCCAATAGCTCAGGAATCTTCTTTTAAAGGCAAGGCAAAGTATCTTTGTCAATGGCTGATTTATAAATTGGCGAGAGAGAACTCCATCGCAATGGTGACGGAGTTCCCTCCCTGCCAATATAGTGGTCTGCCCACCAAATTTAATTGCGGGTTGACCTTAAGTTTAACCACGGCGGAGGCTACTCTTTCTCCGCCGTGGCCAAACTTCTCCGACTGCCCTGGGGGTGAAAGGCCATCTGAGAATTGGCTACATGCCCCCCATTCAATTTAGATGGTGGACATGTAGTCATTTTTATTGTTCGGGCAGTCAGAGCCTTCCATAGCAACAGGAGCATTACTTTTTTCCTTTTCAAAAAGAAAATCCCATTTTGTAATTTTCTCTAAAAAAAAAAATACTGTTTGCTGTAGGGCTGCGTCTTTCCGACACAGCCCTGCAGCAAGCAGTAAAATGCATTGATACGAACCGCCATGACGGCGGTTCCTGCCATAACATTATAAATGACTGCTTGCTTGATGGTCATTTATAAATCTGGCGAGCAGAGTATTCTCATCCTGGCAGGCGTAAAGTCCTCCTCCAGGTCAATGGAGAATACTCGGTCTGCCAGAATATAATTCCTGCCCTCAGTCTTCTGAGATGTTCTGCATGAATTTGAAGGAAGCCAGGATGGACTAGTAGCGTAATACTCAAGCTGCTATCTTTGGGTTACAAGTTTATGCCGTTGAGGCCAAGCCATCCATCTTACTTAGGTTGGTAAATAAGAGTGGCAGTATTGGGAAATCGTGATATCTTTCACATTCAGTGCTTGTGCACATGAAGAGTGTGGCTAGGTGGTGAAATTTCATTTCAAGCAGTGAACGGGTGCATGCTTGTTACAGAATGTTTAATACACGTCACCAAGACCCTTGTGGATTGATAGGATTCGAGGACAGTCCTGGGAATTTTCTAGAAGCAGAACAAGTAGATAATCCAAGTTTGCTGCACTTTCACTTTTATATCAATCCAAGTAGTGCTTGCCAGCATGTCTTCGACAAGTAATGAGGTGCAGTCAATTTACTGTACTTTCCTGGAATTTGTGTACAAGTATAGTGTGTGGGCACAGCTATCAGTGGTGCAGCCAGTGTGGTGTTGTGGGACCCAAAGGTGTGGAAGGGCCCAGATTGCATTGAACCATCTGCAGTTATTTTAGTTGCCTTACGGTCAGAATTTTTAAACACAAAGCTTGTCTGGGACCCAGATCTTTGTTTACTCTACAGGTAAGGGGTGGGGTAGAACTGAGTGAGAAATGGAGATTAGACAGAGAGAGACATGAGATGAAAGAAAAGGAGAGGTAGAAAAACAGAAAGGAAAGTAGGAGAGGCAAAATGGGAGAAGGAGATAATGATCAAAGGGAGAGGAGATAAGGAAGAGCGTTGGGGCAAAGGGAAGAGGGAATAGGAAGGACCAACAAATAAGGATGTCAAGGAAATAAGGGAGGTAGGAAATATGGATGAGCGAGAGATAGAAAAGGGAAACAAAGAGACAGATAAAAAGGATAGGAAGTAAAGAGTGAAAGGGGGAAGGAGAGAAGGAGGGGGGAGAAAGAAACAAAAATGAGGAACTTGGAGACCCATATGAAGAGCCACAGCTGTCATTTATTTATTTTATTTATTTATGATTTTATAGAGCATGAACAAACCCCTGAATATACAACAGATCTCAATTTACCAGATGAAAATGCACAAATAAGCCAGATTGTATTAAAAAAAAATATTCAGGTCTTGATCAGCTTGCTAAATTTCGGTAATGACCTTTCAGTTTTAATTTGTCATGGAAGGGTGGTCCACAGTTTTTCTTAACCTTCTGTTAGAAATGGGGGTCTCTAGTTGGCAGGTTGTTACCCTGTCCAAGTATGGACCCTTCTTCCTAGTCAGGATAAGGGGGATACACTACTGAAATAGCCCCTGCTCACCCCCTTGGTAGCTTGGCACGAGTGGTCAGGCTTATCTCAGAGGCAGTGTGTAAAGCATTTGCACATAACCAACAGTAATACAGTGAAAGCACTACAAAATGACACCACACCAGTTTTAGAAAAATAACTTTTATCCGTGCAAACAAGACCAAAAACGATAAAAATCCACAATACAGTTCTCAAGAATCTCAATAATCAAAGATAAGCTTAATACAGTTCCTTGCAGTCGATAGCTCCGTTCGGGGCTATCACGGCGTCTTGAACAACAAATCCAAACAGTTCTGGCTGACCGCGGCGATGCGGGCCAGCTACGGTGTTGGGAAGACCCACAAAACAGTACCTTTAGAAATGCAGGGAGTTGGCGAACTCTCGTTGAGCTCCGAAGAGCTGGCGTCGGCAGACATTGTTTCCGGAAGTCGGTGCAGGGGTCGTCGGGCCTTTGAAGTCACATGCGTTGCAGATCGAACTCCTCGCAGTTGAAGTCAGGAGCGTCGGTAGGCGTCAGGGCTGTGGTGCGAAATGCAGAGGTGCGGCTTGCGGTGCCCTCAGGTCGTGGTGCAGGCTGCGGCTCGGTGACGGTCATCCAGCGGCCTTGGTGAGACCAGGATTGTGGTGCGAAGTGATGTGGTGCTCATCGCGGTGCTGGCAGGTCATGGTGCAAGTAGCGGTGTCGTCGTTGCTGAAGCGCTGTCGTACGCTGATGAACTAGAGTCGATGGCGCCAGCATTGGTAGACCAAGGCTTCGGTGCGGGATGAGGACAGTGCGTCATGTAACTTACGAGCGATGCCCTCGAACCACGGGGCAGGCAGCGGCATCGATGTTGGTGTGGAGTGGCATCGTCGGTGATACCAGGGTTGCTGTGCAAAGCGGGACGGTGCTCCGTGTTCTTCACTGGCGGTGTCCACAGGTCACGGTGCAGGCAGCAGCGTCAGTGACGGCATCGCGGCGTCATCGGGAATACCAAGGCGGCGGTGTGAAGTGTGGGGTCCAAAGGTCACGGAGCAAGCATGGGCTTGGTGGCGGCGTCCGACGGCATCGTCGGTGAGACCAGGGTTGTGGTACAAGGTACAGCGGTGCCCTCTGTGGTGCCTTCAGGTCACGGAGCCAGAAGCGGTGTCGTTGACGGCGTTGGGTTACCTTTTTACTCTGTGGCAGCTGAACCATCCAGTTCCAGAAGCCGGTACCCAGAAGATGTTGAAGTCTTTGATTTCCCTGAGACTTCCAACAGGAGGCAAGCTCTACATCAAGCCCTTGGGAGATACTTTGAATGCAGAAAGAACCGTCCAGTCCTTTCCATGCCCAAGACAGAAGCAGCAACTGCAGGCCAACCCAGCAAAGCACACAGCAAAGGGGCAGAACTCCTCCTGGCAGCTCTTCCAGCTCTACTTCCTGACAGGCTCCTTAGTCCAGCAGTAATCTAAAGTTCTGCTCCCCAATATTTATACCCATTTTCTCTTTGTCCTTTTGGGCAGAGAGTGTCTGCGCTCAGCCCAAACCAGTTCTGTCCTCTCTGGTCCAGCTTCCTGGCAGGAGGTGGAGACAGTATTGTCCAAGGCCGACAGGGCCTATTCAGGTGCAAGGGAAATCTCCTCCCACCACTCTAAATGCAGACCAGGCCTATTCAGGTGCAAAGGAAAACTCCTCCCAGTACTCTAAATGCAGCCCAGATATATTCAGCCCAGCCCTGACTCATTCAGGAAAGGTAGGAGACACATCAACCATTCCCAGTGGCTGTCTGAGAGAATGCACATCCCCAGCCCCTGTCACTCAAAGCCCACTAGCAGCATTTGATTTACAGGCCCTGGGCACACACAGTGCACTGTACTGGGGACTTAAAGGTAAATCAAATAAGCCAATCATGGAAACACCAATCCATAAACATAATTTACATGGAGAGCATATGCACTTTAGCACTGAATAGCAGTGGTAAAGTGCCCAGAGTCCTAAAACCAACAAAACAGAGTCAAAAACAGGAGGCCAAAAAGCAAACAGTCTGGGGGTAAACCTTATGAAAAAGCCACATCTAACACCTACTGAGAGAGATCTGCTTTCTGGTGTTGATCTGCGAAATCTAGGTTCATTTATCAATAAAGCCTGTTTCAATTTCAGATTACATTTTGGAGAGTAAAAAGAAAAATCCCTTGTTAGAGGTCTATGTTTTCCCCCATACGGGGCTTTCTGAACTGGGCTAAAAAACAAGAAGCCCCAATATCCAACATCTCAGAGACAGAGGTAAATGTTCCTGCTTGAATAGGAACATACCAATGATGATGAAATGAGCCAGTTAGTAGACATTTGCCAACAGGCTTCTTCTGGTGGTTGCTTCTGTGAGGCACTTCCTATTTTTTTTTAAACTTCTCTCTGTATAGTTGGGTTTGGCCCTTGATACCGCATGATGTTTCACATAACCTCCTTTTTCTGAGTGATTCTGAGTTTGAACAGAGTGTGTACGGGTTCCTATAGTTGGCTGAGACCGGAGGAGCCCCTTGACATTTACCTCTGTATGAGTGGAGGGTGTCATTTTGTCCTTTTTCTTCCTCTGTAGCTCCCCATCTTCTGCATCTTTCTGAACTAGGCACAATGCTTTGAAATTGACCCTTTTCTGAAATGGCAGTCAATAGAGTTTAGCTAGTGCTCCCGAGATGAAACTGTAATTGCTGGTGTTTAATATCAATCTGGCTGCTTCATTTTGAGCCATTAGTATATTTTTAATGGATTTGGTTAAACATCCTCAATACACAGAGTTACAATAGTACAATATAGAAGAAATAAATGCATTGACAATTTAAGACCTTTGCTGAACTGAAAACATATGAATGATTCTCCTCAAACGTTTGTTAGAAAAATACATTTTATCAATTGAGTCTCTGTCCAGTCGATGTTAATGCAGCATCCATTTTGATCCCTAAATTATTGCACAATCAACAGAGTTTGCAACAGTCATTGGTATTTAGCACAAAGAAAAAGCCCAGAAAGCCTAGTTCCAAACAGTAAAACAGGGAAAAGGAGCAAGGCTCTCTGTTTTATCACCATTCAGCTTTAAATAATTTTATCCCATCCATTTATAGGCCTTGACCAATCAGGCCAGCAGATCGACTGCTTTCTTTTCTCATTCACTATCTCCCACAAAAATGATCTGGGAGTCACCTGAGTACATGAGCAACTTGAGTCTGCTGGATGAATTCAGCTGGGCCAAGGGTGACCTCAAGAGGCTGAATCATAAAGGTAATAACACCGACCCTTGGGGTACTCCACAAATTAGGGACATAGATCTCGAAATACAGGCACCAGGCACCACCTGAAAGCTATCCTATAGATATCTACAAAACCAATTTAATGCCACACCTGAGATACCGCAGTCAGCCAAGAGCCTTGGCAGCACATGGTGATGCACTGTATGAATGGCAGTAGAAAGGTCAAGTAAGATCAGTGCAGCTTGGGTATCCCAATCTGCATAATGTCGAAGATGATCCATCAAATTAAAATTCAAATTAATCTTTATTCGATCTAATGAAAATAGATCATCCATCATTGCAGTGACCACAGAATAAGTGCCACTGCCTGATATGAAACCCGCCTGGGTAGGATGAATAATTCTTTTTTCTTCAACTAAGTCAGAAACGGCTGCTCCATTAACTTTCCAACATAGGGGAGTGGAGATACAGCCCTGTAATGTTCCAGACCAATCCAATTTAAATTAGGTTTTTTCAACAAAAGCAAAACATGTGCATTTATTAGGACTTTAAGAACAACTCCGGTAATTAATGAGGAGTTGATAACTTCCTTCAAATCAATGCCATTTAACAACATTAATTGCTTGTGGATTTTGCCAGAAGAATTTCCACATTAGAATCGAATGCTCTGCTTTCACTTATTAGAGTATGCAAGGAACTGAGCTAAGTTTGCTAAAGTATTCCATAATCTTTACTGGGAGCCAAGCTGCCTGTGTCCGCCAAAGAGACCTCAGTCTCTGCCTTAATAAACTCCACTTTTTGAACAAATTACTCCTTGATGACGCAGGGAACAAGGCTTTTGCATGTCGGGGACTCTCAACATTCTGTCTGAGTAATGGGAGGCTTTGGCTGATTTCATAGTTTTCTGATGATCAGTGTTGTAAGCATGATGACAATTTCTCACCTCCACAGAATTATCTTTACGCCAGCTGTGTTATAGTTGAAGGAGTTTAGTTCTTATTAATTTTCCTTCATCTGAGAAACAATGTTTCCATTTTTGTTGTTTCTGCCCATCAATAAATGAGGTAGGGACTAGATCATTCACAGCTATCTTTTATTCTTTTATTCTTTCATTTTCCTTGCTTGCATTGAGGGGCCATGACACCCAAGCTTAGCCACTGATAGAAAGGCATTAACATTGCCCTCTAGCAGCAATGGACTAAAAGGGATTGCCATGTATTTCGCACACCACCTGATTCATTGTACTGTCGTGTAGTTCCTATAAATCTATATAGGATCTGCGCGTTTAGACAACATAAACTGTGGGATTGGTGTCCAGACTAATTCCAGACATCCCCACCGGATATGTTCGCCTGTATACCAGCTAGTTCACAGTGCCACTAGAAACCCCTCTTACCAAGAAGTGAATGGTTCCTGGCAACTATCGAACATGACAACTCTGTGACATCAGGGATGGATCGTGGAAACAGTACAGTACTTTTCGCTCAGTTACTCGTGCTCACTTTGTCTCAGAGAGATACACAGAATAAACGGTGGGGACGTTTTTCAATAAGTATTTATTGAGCCAGCGTCATTCTACTGTAAAATAGGTGTGCTGAAACAACCATAAGACAGAAATAGTTAAAAATGATTATAAGCACCAACATAGTAAATGGATGGTAGATTTCTACCATAGTGCTAAAACAATGAATATATGCAAGCATATAAATACATGACAGTAATAATGTGTACTCCTACGATGCAACCCTAACTAGATGTACCTAAGTGTACCTAGCATGTATGTAGGTGTAGAGACAAGAATCCCCCTCGGTTGGGGCCAACCCCATTACCTGTGCGAGAGAATGAAGGACCCCGTCTTGGTATCGAGATAGATACCCCGCGAGGGATGTCCGACCACTGCGTGCTGGAGTGTCTGCGTGCAAGACTGGGACAGAAGTAAATTTTCAGTCCAACCGCAAAGGAGCACAGGTCTGATATAAGGACCAGGTTCATACCAGGGGAAAAGTTACCTTCCGACATCTGCAACCTACAGTGAAAGCAGACAGTGGGCTGGCACTGAGAGAAGCGTCTCGATGCCGACGGACTCCGGCATCGAGCTGGAATCTTGGCATAACGACTGGTTTAGGCGTGAAAAGCTCCAACAGGAGAAGTTTGAGTCGTCATACCCTGGATGTCATTGGTGGTGATCGGGTCCTCGTTGACAGCAACATCAAGGGAGCTGTGGGATGGAGTCAAAGTGGCCTTGGCGTCAACAGATTCTGACGTCGAGCAGAGAATGTAGCAGGATGCACTCTCGGCGGATCATCTGGCAGGTTGGTCCCAGTCCCTCGACCGTTCTCCAGGCAAAAAGTTTGGATAAAGTTTCCATGTCCCAAGTTTTAGAGTTAGGCAGGAGGAGTAAACTCTTACACCAGCCAAAGGTTCTAGGACCTCAAGAACAGTAATTAGAGGTTAGGAATGACCCAATAGTATCCACCAGTAGGGTCCAGGGCAGGTCCAGAAGGATGTGTTCAGCTTGACTCTTCCAGTAAAAGAGGGTTGTTGCAGCTTTTCTATCCCTGTAGCTTGACAAGATGTCAACCAACTGACCCTTAGAGTCCACTTCTTTGTCTTGTGTACAAGTGGGAGTGGGTGCAGCCCGTGGGGTTCTCCCCACAGGTTTCAACAGCAGGTGCAGTCCTTTTTCTGTCTTCTGCAGGTCCAGTAGTGTTCTGAAGCGGGTACTCAGAGGTGCCATATTCATGTCTGGCACTAGACTGTGGGTGGGGGTAACTCCCAGCCCCTCCCTAACCAATGGGTAACTAAGCCAATGTCTGCAGCAGTTCCTTTGTGCCCTACTGCAAACAATCTGACAATGCCCCACTCTTCCTAAAACTAAGATTGCAGAACTTGTATTCCCTTATGCAGAGCACCTGTTCCTTCCCCCCAGTGGTGTGGCCTGGTAAATGAGCAACCCCTTCTCTGTGGTTACTCAAAACTGGTTCTAGGGGATTGGTGTTTGACTGGCTAGAACAACAAAAGTGGGGGCAGGCTCAGTTGTTAGAGACATCTGCCTGTGGCCGGGTAGGCCTCTTTGTAGAAAATTAAGTTCCTGGGCACTGTCCAGGTGGTCATCCTGTCAGAAGAACAGAACATCTCACCACATCCAAGGCCTTTGTCTCAGCTCTGGGAGCAAGTTCATACCTCATCAATGAGCTATTCAGCTGCTGGGTGACAGTTAGAAGCTCATGCAAATGGGCTTACAGAGTCTTTCGGCAGGTAATGGATGACACTTTAAAAGTACCTTTTGTAAAATATTTAGAAAACATCCGACTTTACCAATTAGTTGGATTTGTAATAAATATTTTAAAAAGTCCAAGAATTAAGTTTTTAGCTGGTTCCTTGGTGGAGATAACAATATTTAATTTTTACATTGACTCCCAGTGCTTTCCAGAACAGCTAACCCTGCTATAGTGAAAATAGCTTTTGGGGCCTTATACCTGTACGGACATGTTTTAGATTAAGCTTTTACATGTCCTACTTTAAAATACCATGGACTCCTCCTTATTGGATGTGAAGACTCACTTAGCGGTGACTTATTAATATTTAAAAGGAGGGTTTAAGGCCTGTCAAAAAGTGCTATTTCACAGGTTAAATTTGCAGTTTAAACCTGCACATCCAGGTTACTGGTTGAAGGCCTGCAGAAATGTTTTGCATTGTCACTCTAGTGCTGGCACAATATGTGCTGCAGTCCTCTGGTGACATTTAAGTTTCTGGACTTGGGTACACTTTGTACTATGTACTAGAGACCCATAGGTAAGTTAAATATGCCTCTTAGGAATGTAGCCAACTTTTTCATGTTTTAGGGGTCAGAGCACATTCACTGGTGCTTGGGTAGTAGAGTCCCGGTGCACAGAGTCTAAATCTAGCAAAAAATGGGGTCAACAATTTCCCTTCATGCTATCATACCTAACTGTCATTAATGTGGATCATTTAGGCTTTCAAAAACATAGAACAAAGGTAAAACACAGCTGTGATGTCTGCGTGTGATAATAAATGGCAAATGAGTTACCATGTGGTGCTATCTAGAAATGGATTGTTTCAAATATAAAAATGGGAGCTATGCCTTTTCTAAAGGTTACAAAAAATCAAGAATTCAGATTCAAACACTAGTCATATATAACTAAATGCCATAGCAGACAAAATGTAGTCTAAAGTGCTGTTAGATATAAGAGACCTGTTGGGCAAATGTAGTCATAGTAGTCATAGCAATGTATTGCAAACTGCTGAATAAGATAAGGTAATGTCAGAAAAAAATATTACAATCCTTTAATGTATGAATGTTGTGAAAGTCAAAATGGCCCAAGAGGCAAATGCTGGAAAGTCCAGAAACAAAAGCAAACAACTGACCAAGAAGACAGAGCAACAAGAACCTAAAATCTTCCAAGTGAATGCCAAAACCACTAAGCCTATAGGCGTCCCTTGAAGAAACCACAAAAAGCAAAACCCTCACAAGAGCTAGGAACCTGGGAACTACCACAAAGAGCCATCCCTGGACCTAGAAGAGAATCAATGTTGTGGTATTCTATTTAGAACTTTGACTGGAAGAACATTATGATTTAATGAGATATTTGGTCCAGTGTTGGGTGGTGAAGAGAGAAGTTGGCCCAACTGGTGGCTAGGGTTTCCTGTTTGTACTTGACGAAATTTATGGAATGCAATTCATAGATGGCCTGCAGTCGATATAATTTCGTTGGTGATGACCTTAGGAAAAAACCTCCACAAGTCACAAAACCTCATAACCGTTATCAACTACTGCAGCAATCTTGAAAAAAAATCTCTACTGTGTAGTTCAGATGCTGCTCAACTCAATTACTGAGAGTCAAAGGGAATAATTTTGCAAAGGAAATTGACAAAGATTTGAAAAGAAGAAAACCAGCCTATTGGGATCCAAGCAAGACCAAATTAATGAGTGAATCTTGCCATGCTGTCACCTAAATGCTCCTATGTCAGGGGGATCAAGTGGGAGGTGCTGTGGGTTAGTGAATTTTGGATTTGTTAGATATATGATTATTATTTTTTGCTGCACCTTGAGGGTGTACCACTCACTAGCACTTGCTGACTTGAATTCAGATTGAGCTCTCCTCAAACAGGGGAAACTCTCAAGCATGAAGTCACATGGAGATGACATGCATCCAGAGGTATTGTAGCCCAATTAATGCATTGTATGTCACCTGATCTCCAATGTATTTTGTCAAAACATGCAAACTGCTTGAGTGTCATCCTGCATGCAAGCAGTCATCTTGGGTAAGGTCTCCGATGATAATTCTTGTTGTTGATTACGCAGCCACATCCCAGCAAAATTTTTAACTCAAGGGTACCACCTCACTTTCCCATTCTATGTAGAACTTGGATACAGCAAGCACTCCAGGCATTTCCATGTCATCAGGCACTCTCTTTCATGTTGGAGAGGAAGAGCTTGTGACACTTTCATTTATGAAGGTATTTATTAAGAGATCTGGTACTGCTTCAGGTGCTGGAGTTAGAGGACAAAACTCATAACATTTTCTTTTCATACGTATCTAATAGGTGCTCAGGTACCAATTTGAAGGTCGGACGTAAGGGACATTAAAAAAGGACATTTGAATAATTGTTTCATTATCAAATTCAACATACTCAATGTACCACGTTATTGAACAGATATTAGTATAGTTTCAATTCTGGCAGATATCTGAACTGTTCTAAATGCATCATTCAATCTTCCTATGCTGCCTTTTATCTATTCTCTATTGGCCTGTAATTTTAGCAAACTCCATCAGAAATTAGAGCCAAAATGCAGAATGAGAGTGCACTACCTTTTTTCTTGGCAAGCCCTGGTGAGATTGTACTATAGTGGGGTGTAAACAAAAAAACATTTTAGCCATTATGCAAGCCTGTGTAGGGCCTCTTTGAGGGAGGAGATTAAGACCTCTCTGTTAATGTTTTGTTTGGGGCCAGAAGGTCATGAGGTGTTTGAACATCTACCAGTATTATCAAGAGAAAAAGCTCCTGGAATCAATGAGTATGAAATTTTCATTAAGAAGTTTGATTTACATTATCTTTCCAAGGTGAGCATCATTCTATAATGTTACTACTTTGGGAAGGGTAACAAAGAAATGGTGAGTCAATAGAAAAATATGTTATAGGTCTATGTAAACTACTTTCTACATGCAAATTTGGCAGTAGTTTAGATGACCAGCTTAGGGACCAATTTATGTTGGGGTGTAATGTTGAAAAGGCCCGGGACAAATTGTGGCAAAAGGATGATTCTTCACTAAAGTGTTATTAATTGCTAAACTAAATGAGCATTGTATGGTATCTGTGGAGTAAATTTAAAAAAGATAATGGTCAGGTAGAGAAAATTCAAGTTGTCAGAATAAAAGGGTGTGAGTAAGAAAATATGAAAGGGAGTTGGGAAGTTCCAAGGGAAATGTAACAGGTGTGGAGTCCAGGATTACATAGCAAATAACAAGGATTGCTCTGGCTTGAAATTGACATGTGGGATATGTGGATGGAAGGGTCAATGAGTAAAGTATTGTAGGAGTGAACATGACAAAATGAAAGTGAGGGAAGTATGCATTGAAAGTGAAAGTGTGTGCAAAGCAGATTTACAAGTTATAGGACAATGTTAAAACGGACTAGTTGAAGAAGTGCAAATTAAAAATCTAAACATAAATATGTGGCTATATTCTAGAGCAAAGATAACATTAATTCCCACAAAGGTATCTGAGAAACAATTGAGAGTGAGAATTAATCTTTTCAAGCTGGGCATATATACAGAAGGGAACCTATCAACTTGTTGGGTTACTTTATTGAGTGCACTCAGTATAAAAGGTAATATGCCTTGGGGAACGTTTACGTCACAAAAGGTGATTCAATCACCAGCTGGTTTCACCAAAGGGATCTTGAGTTGTATATTGACTCTAATTTGGAAACAACAGATATAAGTGAGTTGTACATGGAAGGACCGAACTATGAGAAAGAGTTATGTGATGTTTTTAGGAAGGAATTAGGGTGTCTCTAAGAATATGTTCACATGATCAAGGTGAAAGAGTGGTTACAACCTAAGGTGAAAAAGGTCAGGAATATTCCTATCATGGTCATAGAAAAGAGTTGGAGAAATTAAAAGAGAATGAGATTAAGGAAGAAGATGAATCAATAGACTGGCACCTTGGTGGTGGCGAGGAAAGCCACTAGGGAGGCTATGCATAGACCTGCACTAATTGTGTGTTGTGAGGGGCCTCTACACTCTTCATAACATTATCGATATGTTGTCAATGTTCAGAGGGGGTAAGGCATTTTAGGCGCTTGACTTAACTTCAGCCTATTACTAGGTGAAGTTACAATTCACTAGGCCCAGGCATTATTGATGGAATTTGGGGAATTTAGCATTATACTTGTTACGTGAAATTCCTGAAAGTAAGCTATTACATCACGTCATATAATTACACCACAGTTGGTGGTGAAATTATAGCGCAGAGGTGCTGGAGCAACCAGAATACAAGCTGCTGTTTTCATAGGAATTTTGTTTTTTGCACAATTGTTTTAGCACAAAATGCATCTTCATGTCAAAAATTGATGCAAGGACATTGTAAACTAAAATATAGCACTAAATGACGGATTTGCATTTCTCATAACTACATGTAATTTCACATAATATTCAAAACATTTCACAAAATTACACAAAAGCAAATTACATGAATTTTGCACACCATGTTTGCAGTACATAGGGAATAGGATGCGGAAGACATTGTAATGCGAAAGGGTTAATTAGCTTAGGCAGTGTTGATGAGCGAAAATGCTTGCAGAATACTCATGTACCACACTGAGATAGCAGATGATCTTGTGATGCTTGTTTTTGCCATTCCTAATAGACATAACTGTTTGTGCTGTCAAGGTGCTGTGTTTGCTGTAGCAGGCCGAGGCACGTGGATTAGAGGAGACATACCATTGAGGTTGTACTGACCCTGTATGAGCCTGGGAATCATTTGAAGGCCCTGGGAGGATGATTGATTGGTACCAATGAGAACAAGAGGCAAGTATGAGTTGGGAGGATCCTAGGTTAGCGAATACAATGATAATATCATGGGAATCACTAGTGCGGGAAAGGAACATGATGTTATGTAAGTCAGTTTTTAGTGTATAAAAGGATGGGGTGCAGATGCCTCAAGGAAGCTCACAGAAGGGTTTGTACAGATTTGCCATCGTGCCCACAGCCGCTGCGTCTGTTGCACAGTTCCTAGAAAGAGAGGGTCAAAGGTCAGAGTGGGCTTCGCAGGGCTAGCAGCTAAAGTTAAGTTATCCAGGGGTGAAGGACCTGATTCTCCTGCTCTATCTTGATTTACAGAATTATTATTGTGCTCTTACTATTTTCCATTGTGTGTGATTCAAGACTGTGTTTTTCTTATGCTCTTGTGTGCTAGGATTGCCCCATCCTTATACATGTAACCGTTTTGCTACCGTTTAGCCATCATTACCAATATATGCTTGTGCTACTGTTTTCTTAAAGTCATATTGTATCAGCTACATGTGTGTTGCTCCTTACTGAGTGTCCTTATTGATTTGTACCTGACTGATATTGCTTGGGTTGGTTGCCAGCAACCGGTCCAGCACACCAATACAATTCACAAGAGTTGACTGCTTTATTACCCCATGGAGAGGGTCCTAATGGGTATTCCGGCATTAAGATCTATCAGGATTATGTCCTAGTATATGGAAGTAATTGAAGCGAGTGCGATTTGAGATTGCATAGTGTGTTATGAAGACTGAGGAAAAGTGGATTTACACTCAAAGTGGAAAAATTTCAATTTAATCTTAGTGAGATTGAGTACCTTGGCCACAGGATTCCAGTAAATGGAAGGGAACAAAAAGAGAAGTTAGTTTGTTTCTTACAAGAAAAGCCAAATCCTGTCAGGAAAGATGAAATGATTAAACTTTCAGGAACAGAGAAATTGTATAACAGATTAATTTCCTATTGGGAAAACCAAGAATTTGTTGGAGTTGTTGGAAAAGGATGTTTATTTCATGTGGGGTCAAAGATGGGAGGAGGAGTATAATTTGATAAAATGTGACCTGAAAAGGGCATCTAGCTTGCAGAGCTTTGAGTCCGGTAATGAAACTGTCATTATGACAGACACAAGTGATAAGGGTCTTCGAGCTGTTTTGCTACAAGCATCTGGAAGTTCGCAGCGGACAATTATGTTTATCTCGAAGGGGGTTGAAAGTGCAGAAATGATTTCCTTGTGTAATACAGAAAGAGGTGTTGGCGGTGGCAATACAAAAATTTGAGTTTGGAATGATATGCATTCCTGGGGCAAAGAATTGAATTGCACATTGCTTCTCAAGTTTAGCTAATGAGGTGCCAGACCAAAGGGATGTTGCAGGAAGAGACTTACAGGAGGATGAAGAAGATGATTTCAGAGCATGTGAAATTACTGAAGGTGTGATTCAGAAAGAAGAAAGGAGAGAGGAAATCCAGAGAGATCAGGTTTCACAGGAGGTAATGAAGTTGATAAAAGATGGCTGGTAGGAAAAATATGCAGTGAGAATTGTAGGAGTTATAGTCGTGTCAGGGATGAGCTCTCAGGCAAAGATGACTTGACCTTACATGGAAAGAGGTTGGTTCCACCAATAGTACTACGGAAACACATGGTTGATTGCGCACACGAGGGTCATTTAAATTCTGGTGTCAGCCAAGGATGCGTCTTTCGGTGTAAAAGATGGCGAGAGATTGTTTTGAATAATTGAACAATGACAAAATCTTAAAACGTAGTGCGCAACCCTTCATGGAGGGATATTTAAACAAGTTGGCAGTGCGTCCGCTTGAAAACTGCCTAACTTACCCTTAAAGCTGAACTTGGATCTGCATTCACGAAAAATGCCCGTTTTGTTTTCCTTGTAAGTTGCACTTGTGCTTCTATTTTAGGAGGTGCCTGGCTCTTAAGTATGTGCGCCACCTCGGAAGGGTTAAATGCCCTTTTTAGGTCTCGCCTAGCGATGCAGCGCCATGCGCTGCTCGCGTAAGCGAGATCTATTGTTGCCGACTTGCTTGCGAAGGGGGACAGGACATGCGCATGTGTATGGCAAGTCCTGGACAGGAGATGTGCACGCGTATGGTGCGAGCAGGAGTTGTAATAACGCTGCAAGCCGTACGCGTGCACATCGACTGTCTGTGCCGAAGCTTAACAGACAGGAGATGTGCACGCGTACGTCTTGCGGCGTTATCACAACTCTTGCTCGCACCATACGCGTGCACATGTCCTGTCCAGGCGCGGCGCCCTTTGCTGCATGTATATCAGCTGGCCGGTGGGCACGTACAGCATGCCTCCTGCTCAACCCCACTCACCGGCTCTTGTGGGGATTCTGCGCTGCTCCCCGGCTCGTCTCCTCAATGGCAGGGGGGACTCGCCTCTTCACCCGGTCACTGGCGCAGCAACACGCGGGGCTCCGTCTTGCTCACAGGAGCCCCGCCTGAAATCCTGCTCCGTCCGCACCATGCGGCATTCACAAAGGCAAGGTGGGCTCCCGCCGGACTTCCCTCTGCGGGGTGGGCTCTCGCCACGCTTCTCCTACACGCGGGCTGCAACACTCGGGGCTCCCTCAGCTCATGGGAGCCCCGGACACTTCCGGCCGCGCGCTCCATGCCCCGCCCATGTCCCAGGCAAGGTTGCCTGACTTCCGGGTCACGCTGACAGCGGCCCGGAGAAAGCTTCTAAAACAGCTCGGGCTGCAGCGGTTTTTAGATGTCAACTGAAGTGAGTAAAGAAACCTGGGGACGTTCTGTCGAGCTGGTTATTTTATTTATTTTTACTATAGCTTCCCATTGGAACACACTCTCCACAACGGTTTCCATCGTGCACATCTTTCTTGCCCAAAAGCATCTGCTTTCCATTTGTCTAATTTGGAGGCAAAACCAGAGCATCGCCCGGCTGCACTGCACGTCAGTGGGCCCTGCGTGTCAGCATGTCCCTTCGGTAGATAGAGAGCAGTAAAAGACACCTTTAAGAGAGCGATTGTGGTGTGCTTCCTGTGTCCCCATATGTGTCTCTACGGGTCTACGTTGCCCCGGCCCCCAGATGCATTCACGCTGTAGAAATACCACCACTCACCACATCAGACTTTAAACGAAACAGAGGCCCCTGTTTTTTCACATTCTGTATCTGGGGCCGTTTCTGCTCCATGAATGTCTGTGGTACAGCCGAGCCTGCCCTTTCCAGCCTGTCGAGAGATTTGAGATTAAGCAAAATGTTTTAAAACCGTCATGGGCACCGAAAATGCCCAGCTTTAGGAAGGCATGACTGTCGCCAGCCCGGGGGTGGTAAACAAACATTGGCACTTGACCTTGCCGGGCTTTACTCGCTTTATTGAGTTGAATTTTCGTGTCCCGGTTGGTTGCGGATATGTTGCTGCGCATTCTTTTGAAGACTACTCTGGCAGTAGTTGCTGTGGTGAGTGATATGTTGGCAACTGGCAGGTGCTATGCTGTTAGGTTGACGTTGTGAACCGCGGTGGAGGGTCCTTTGGTAGAAAGGTGTGCTGACAGCAGGCTTTGTTGGGTTTAATGACTGGGGGTAAGTAGGCAGCAGCTACATTTTCAGCTTCAGGGGTATGTAGGAAGATGGCTTGGCCTTGAATAGGGTACATTGACCCTGAGAAGAACTTTAGAGGGTAAATTGATGCCGAGTATATTTGATAAGGGATCACTGACTGGATACAACAAGCATTTGCAATGCAATAGGCCTCACATTTACGCAAGTTTGAGCTATTGACATTGCAAATAACAATGCCTTTTATTTTTGTTTTCATTTTTAAAACATAAATAAAAGGCATTTACAATGCCAATAGCTTAAACTTGCGTAAATGCGAGACCTATTGCATTGCAAATGCTTGTTATTCATTTTATGGTTTCTGTTGGCACGTTTATTTTAATTAACATTTGCTTTACCAGTAGATCATGCAGCAGGGGAGCCTGCCTGCATGATTTGGGGTTGCTGGACCCAGTTAATCATTTGTTTTAATCCAATCTGTTTTTACCTGCAGACTGACTCGCGTGAAATTGCGCTTTAACACCGCCCCCTTCATGGAGGGATATTTAAACGAGCTGGCAGCGCGACCGCACCGCTGGCGCACCGAAGCCTGTCTGTGCCTGTCTGTGCCCGGACAGCACCCAGGGTATACCCCTGCCAATTATGCTCCAGACTCGCTCTTCAGAAGGGTTTATACAAGGGAAGAGCTCACTGCCATGAGCGAAAAAAGTAAGTCTCATTGCTACCCTATACTTGACTCATTTGCAGAGGCTGTGTCACTGCAATACCTGTAAGTTTCAAGTACAGACAGAGGACCGCTTAAAAACGGAAAAAAACCAGCCTAAAGTATTGCAGCACCCACAAGCAGGTGATATTGAAACGAGTCACTGTGCACTCATCAATTCAAGATCTCTAGTGAAACATAAACTAGAAGTTGCTGACCTGATAGACTCTCAGAAGCTAGATATTTTACTTGTTACAGAAACTTGGGATCAGGACCAGATTTTGTAGCAGCCACACCACCAGGATATACGTCTTACAGGTTAGATAGAGAAATAAAAAGAGGAGGAGGCCTGGCCATTTTTTTTTCTATTGACAATAAAGTGAGTTTTAAACCTGTTATGTTATCGCATTGTGAGGCCTTCTTTTTTAGCATAGAATTAACTAAAGCCCAGACGTTTAACGGGCTACTGCTAAATCACCCCCTGGCCACCAGACAAGCCTTTTTCCAAGATGTAAGTATTATCCTAGAATCTTGTGCAAGCTCCACCGACTTTACTCTCCTGGGGGACTTTAATTTTCATCTTGAAAATCTTATGGATAAGGATACTGAAACTTTACTTGAGATGACAACTAATTGTGGACTCAGGCAGGCAGTGGCAGGACCAACCCATTCTGCAGGGCATTGTCTTGATGGTATTTTTTCCAACAATTCTTCTTTAACCAATGTAAACACTTTACCTGTGACCTCGTCAGACCATCTAGTAATAATGTTTGATATTAATTTATCATTTCCCTCACAACAAGATTGGATAGTTCAGAAAAACCTCACATCCCAACCATGGCACAAAATCTCGCCTGCCAAATTACAGCAGACATTGCAAGATTCACCACCCCCAATTGCAAATGAGATTGATAGTATGGTTAATAATTACAACTCCTGGCTAATGGCCACTGTCAACCTACTTGCCCCACCTAAGGTATCTCACAGCAAGAGATCACACCCTACGGCACCTTGATTTACTGAATCTCTTAGAGCCCAAAAACAAAAATGTAGAAGGAAAGAGTGCATCTGGAGAAAGAACTATTGCGACATTGAGAAAAAAAAGTATCAATTAGAACTGTTTGCCTATAAATTACTGATAGGGAAGGAAAAGGCCTCCTACTTTACTCAAAAAATAAAAATGGCAAAAAACTCAACAAAAGAACTCTTTCAAACAGTTAGGAAACTTACATCATTAGATACAGAGACGACTAGCCACTATAGTCAAGATTTTTGGAACAGCCTGGCTACCTTCTTTCACAACAAAGCCACGAGAATTGTAAACTCTTTTCTAAATTTATTGAGCCTTCTCAAGGGCAGGTGATCGCACTCATAAATTCTACAAAATCCAGATCCCCACTTGACCCTTGTCCTCCTACTATAGTTAAGATGGAACCTGAACAAATTGCCCTAAACCTTACAGCAATTTACCAGCTCATGTTTAAGACAGGCATTTTTCATAATAAATGGAAAACTGCTTCCATATTGCCTCTCATAAATAAAAGCATTGCTGGACCCTTCAGATACAAATAGCTACAGACCCATCTTAAGACTACCATTTCCTGCAAAAATCGCCGAAATGATCATGAATCAGAAATTAGCAGTATTCATACAAGAAAATAATATTCTGGACTCAACTCAGTATGGTTTTAGAAGCGGGCACAGCACAGAAACTGCCTTAATTAAGGCAACAGACGAGATTAGAGAAACACTAGATAAAGCGGTAGGGCATTTCTTATACTACTCGACTTGTCAGCAGCATTTGACACAGTGAGTCATGAGCTGCTGACAGGTCGTTTAGCGGACATAGGTATCAGAGGAGAAGCCCTTGCTCTCCTAAAATCCTTCCTAACAAGGCATAAACAATATGTTTCTCTAAAACAATTTACATCAGATTTCTTTTCACTACCATGTGGCGTATCACAAGGATCATCATTGAGTCCAACCCTGTTTAATGTCTATGTTTCCAAACTAGCAATCTTGATCAGACAGTTTGGGTTCTTGTTAACCTCCTACGCAGATGACACACAGATTGTCGTCTCGCTAATAGAGAGTGATCTCGACACGGACTCAAGATTCAGAGAAAGTTTGCTAACAGTCAATACATGGATGGCAACTAATTGCCTGAAATTGAACTCAAATAATACAGAGGATTTCACTTTCGGAAAATCACCCTCCTTTTGGTCCAATTTGTGGTGGCCCTCAGAGTTAGGTATCTCCCCTATTCCAGTCAAATCAACCTGCAACCTGGGTGTGATTATCGATGAGAGACTCATTTACATAGAACAAGTAAATGTGGTCTCCTCCTCAGTTTTCTACACCATTAAAACCATCAAAAAAAGTCCTTCCTTTTCTGCCTCCCTCTTTGCAAAAAACAGTAGTCACTATGATGGTGCTTTCGAAACTTGACTACTGTGATGGCCTCTATTCCAACTTACAACAGAAACATATTTACAAACTCCAGACCATGCAAAATGCAGCCGCTCAACTGCTATTGGGCATTCCCTAATTTAAATCCCTAGCAGGTGCTCTCAAAAAGCTTCATTGGTTGCCAATAAGACAGAGAGTGGTTTTCAAGTTGGCCGGTATAGTGTTTAAAGCACTGCATGGAACGGGCTCTGATTTATTGAAGAGTAAATTCAAGTGGTACAAGCCATCAAGAACTCTGAGATCCTCCATAGCACACAATGTCTTGATTCCTAAATACAGGCACACCTCGTGGAGCGGAAGAAGTTTCATCTTCAATGCGTCAAATTCCTGGAATGACTTTCCCATACATTTAAAAACAATTTAAAATCTTTTGGCTTTTAGGAAAGCCTTAAAAACCTGGCTGTTTAACTCTATTTAAAATGTTCTGTTGAAGCTGACAAAGTAAACAGATTTTCAATGAGCTAGAGCCAAGACACCTCCGGGGAAACATTGCACTTTATAAAATAAATTAACATAACATAGCAGTAAGTGATCTACAAATTAACCATTAGAAGACATAGCATTAGACATAGCTGGCCAGGTTCTTTGTCTAACATAAGCAAATACAGCATTGTGTTGATAGATATGTATTCAAGTGGCCTGAAATAGCTGTAGTAAACAATATGGAGACATGGAATGTGATAAACTTCCACGATGAAGATTTCAGCAGAGATGATTTTTCCAACACTATGTTAATGGACAATGGCATACAGTTGGTCTCGAAAGAAATGGAGGAATTTTTAAGGAAGAGAGGGATTGAACAAAAGAAAGAAGCATTATATCATCCTGAAGAGAATGGTATGGTAGGAAGATTTAATACGGTTTTGAAGGAGGCCATGCAGAGAACAATTGTGCATGGCAGCTTCTGGAAGAAAGAGATTAAAAAAAAGTGGATGTGTATAGACTAAATCCACCTGCTACAATGTGCAAAATACTCTTTAAACTATTTAGAAGTTGGAAAACAAACTCTATTATGTGCCTCTCTTGGGGGAATCAGAGAAGAAGAAGTATGGGTATGGATGTCATGGACCAAGAGTGTTGGCGGTCTAGAGAGAAAGATAGGATTGCTGAGTGCAAGGCAAGGTTTGATGAAAGTGAAATCCACCATGGTGCAAGTAAGAGATTATGTGTGAATTCAGATTCTGAAGTTGAGAGGAGGTGCCTCAAAATACACAAAACCCATGAAGGTGGCTAAACTGGTTCCAGTTTGGCCACGTAGCAAGATGGCCGCTTAATCCCAGAGCTCTGCGCTGTGGGGAGTCCCGGACGGCAACGAGGAGCTTACTTCTGCCTAAATGTCAACCAACGCATAGCCTCAAATCAGCGGAGAAGCAGAGGATTCTGTCATGGTGACCCTATAGCTACAGAGTGTTTCTAACCTGTAGAAAAAAGAGAGGCCTGAAGACGGGTGGAACACTGCGATGCTGCGATATTGCTGTGGTCCTCACCACTCTCTGCTGAAGACGAGAGGCGACTCTGGAGTGGAGCTTCATTCGCTCGCCTTCTCAGGCGGATTGTTGCTCTGCGGCTTGAATTGAATGCCATCCTCGATTGACATGGTTTGAGCCTGCGTTGCTGCTGACTGGAGTGCGTCAGGTGACGGAGGCGCCTGAGACGTGCCGGTTCTCCCATTTAGCCGCAGCTGCTCAGTACATATTTCCTGTCAGCTGATGACAGACGACTCTTGGGCGGAGTCGGGTCTGCCTCTCCAGGCGATTTAGTGCTGGTAAACGTTTTGACCTGATTTCCTCTGAGGAGAGAGCTTGTCCTATACTGCCACCGAGTTGCCATTGCCTAATAATAGAAAATTTGAGGCAGATTCCCTGTTGAGCCTTTAAAACCTGACCTATTTCCCCTATACAGAGTGTGGTGATTTTACTTCACCCGGTGGCACGGGCCCGCTTTGCCACACAGTGTTGCAGACTTTTATAGCAGCATATTGGGGTGTGCTGTGGTCGGTCTGCCGTGACAAATCAAGCCCACCATTAATTAGTATTGATACTCTTCCTTGCCTTATGGATCTTTAGATGAGACTCATTTTTGGAAATAAGGCATATAAAAACCCACAGGGGTTTTACATTCAAAGTGACCTCTATTTACCCAGTTTCTAAGTGGTGTTGTGGCGGAATACACAGGAGTGATTCATTAAAAGAGGGTCATTTGTGCCACATTAGTTTGCCATACCCTATCACAAACCGACCTTGGCGAATTCACTTATTGTCACAATTTACCCCAGGTTTAGCTGTCAAGATGAAATGCAGATAACTATCAATTTGAGAGTCTAATGGATGAATATATCAGTATAATGATCATTTTATGCCCTGCTCCTGTGCCCTGAAGTTAGTATCTCAATAGCGAATAAATGAGCAGGTACACAACGTACCAACTCTTCTATGAGTGAACCTAGCAGTGCCCCCATTACAGAAATTTGTATTAACTTCAAGTACTTATGAAGGACTGACCACTAATATTATTTCAAGCCATTCCTTTAGCCGGTCTGTCCATAAAAGACACCAGTATATAGTTTCACCTTTACTCTTCAGCCTAGACCAGGCTGAAATCCACCATCTATACTCCCGAGACAAAACAAGAGCTGTTTTAAATCCTTCAGTAGGTGGCCTCTTTTTGCATCTTTTGCACCCGAGGTATATTATACTCTTTGATCTGATTCAATTATTAGTATTCTCCTCTTTGACTGCTTCATGCAAATCAGTTCTCATTGATTACTACATTGAGGGCACTGGACAAGGAAAGCATTTTCTAATTAGAAGATCCCATCAGGAAAAGTTAGGGATGCCTTCTGGCAAAGTGACTGGCAAACCGACAAAGCAACTCCTTTTCTCTGAGGCTCTGAAACAGACTCCTCCCATCTCTGAAACTCGGAATATCACTCCCGCTACTCAGAAATCACCTAATCCTACGATGGCAACTTCACCTGACTCTACCATGGAGAGGATACTCCAGGAGATCTCAGCTGTAGGCCGCCGTCTTGAGGGAATAGAGACGTCTATAACTGCTATCACTGCTGAGACCAAATCCATATGTGCAGATATCGTTGGATTCCAGAGCCGGATTGATGGCCTTGCTGCACGGGTTGATTCAGTGGAGAACCGCCTTGATACTATACCAGACCGTGACCAAGAACGTCTCTTCCTTCGGAGCAAAGTGGTAGACTTGGAAGACAGAAGTCGTGGAGGCAATGTCCGCTTTTTTGGTTTTACGGAAAGAATAGAAGGATCTGATGCTAAATCCTTTCTCAGATTAACTCTTCCAAAGATTACAGGTCTTTATTTTCACCCACCACTGGAGATGCAGAGAGCACATCGCAAAGGGCCACCGAAGGTGGGGAAAAACGTGAGACCACGCCCACTCATTGCTTGCTTTCTACACCACGAGCAGGCTCGTCAATTATTCACTGCGGCTCGTACTCACGGCCCATACACATTTGAAGGTCATGAGATCAGAATGGTAGTGGACTTCTCAAAAGAAACAAACGATCATCGAAAAGCCTTTTTCTCTCTTCGACCTCGCCTGCGTCAACTAGACATCAAGTATGGCCTCTTCGAACCTGCACATCTGCGGATTACTAAAGATGGAATTTCCAAAGAATTTTTGGATCCAGAAGACCTTTGACAATGCTTGGACGATCTTACTCCTCAAACTATGGACTGTACTGTGTCTATATCAGAGATTGATCCTCAAATTCCATCATTGAATTCTAAGGCACCTTCTGGCGTGCCCCGGCATAACCCAGGCCGGTCTCAGAGTAGAGGACGAAATCCAGATCGACATGTTCGCTCCTTGGGAGATCGAGTACAAGTCCTGCAGGCAGTGGCTGCTCTTACACAGGAAAGAGACAGAGACAAATCACGCTCTCCTCTAAAACCCCCTTCATCATGTGAGGTGGGAGTGTCTTGAACTCCGTTTGATTATTTGATTGCCCTTCATTGATGACACGATGGAAATTCGCCACCTGCCGGGGACGAATCGATGAGTATCTGAATACTCGATTACTTTGTTATACATTGCTTATTTTATAATGTTCCTATTTTACTCTTTTACTCTTTTATTCTTTTACTCTTTTATCCTTTTATCCTTTTATCCTTTTCCCTTTTTCCATCCTCCCCTCTTTTTTCTCTTTCTTTTCTTTTCTTTTCCTTTTCCATTTTCTTTTCCTTTTTCTTTTCTTTTCGCTTCCCTTTCTTAATATTTATATATGACAGTGTTTAAATGTCATCGCAGCATTCTGCAAATCTAGTTTGCTTATACCTTCTGCATTGTATATTTTTATGACATATTATTGGGACTGTTAATTATTCACTTGAATTTTTGCTTACTCAGTATGTACTATATGTTCATGCTCTTTTTCTTTTGTTCCCCTCATACATATTCTTTTCTCTTTTTTCTTTCTCTTTTAATACGTACTTATGGTAAAATGTATTTGTGATATTTAATTATAAAAATATTTAACTATGATAATATTTAAATGTTGTGATATTTTCTAATCATTAAAATGTTATGCAAAAACTGTTTTATTATACTATGTATATGATAACTTCTAATGTCATAGGCCTTCTTCTCTTTCTCTCTTTTTTCCTCTTCCCTTTCACTTTCCCCTCCCCTGGTCTCCTCTTCTCCTTTAATACTGCACTCTTATGATTCTTGTTTTTTCCCCTATCTTTCCGACTTTCCAGTCTGTTTTTTATTTATGAGTCGAATCAACCTCAATAGTGTTGATGTTATGTTATTGTATAGATGTGTTTTCCTAGTGACCCCGTCGCCAGATGGGGCTCCTTCTGGCGTGCATAGCCCGAAAGTTTAGACCCACAGAAAATAGTCCTATATCCCTGGTGTCGTATCTCTTCTGTACAGCGCATTTACCCCCTTTCTTTCTCATTTTTCCCTCCAGTTTCTCTAGACCTGTGGTTTTATTTCTTCTTGCTTGTCTTTTTACATACACATGAGTAATACTTTTATCCCTCCATCATAACCCTCCAATCCCCTAGAAACTACCTGTGAGAGACATTGCCCTTGTCCTTGGTCTTTCTCCTTACCCAGAGTTTTTTTTTCTACTTTCTTTCTCTTGTATAGTTCCTCCCCCTATTCCCCTCCAACACTTCTATTTCCTTCCATCAGCTATTCCTTAAAAAAAAAAAAACTCTCTTGATCCATATCTTATACATGGCAATGAATGCTTCTTCTCCCTCTCATTCACTTCGCATTATCTCATGGAATGTTAATGGTCTTATGCATTACATTAAACGTAAGAAAGTACTCTCATATCGTCAAACAAAGAGAGCTGATATAGCCCTTTCACAAGAGACACATTTAGATCCTTTAGAATCATCCAAGCTGTGACGAGATTGGGTGGGAAAAGTCATTCATTGTGGACTGACAACACAACCTCCTTCCAAGGAGAATCATCCACAGAAATGTGGAGTGGCTATTCTCTTACACAAATCCTTACCTGTTACTATCGTCAAGACCTGGGTTGATCCAGACGGTAGATATGCCTTTGCTAAGTTAAAAATAGGGGCCAGGATCTTCTGTGTTGGCTCAGTATATGCTCCTATAGGAGCCAAGTGCTCATACCTTCTCAACCTCAACCGCTTGTTAGTAGAAATCGGAGCATCCAGTTATATTATTGGCGGAGACTGGAATTTAGCTTGTGACGCATTTTTAGATAGAACAGGCCCTTTGGACAGGTGTAATGAGGGAGACAGAGCCTTACTGGGAGACATAACATCAGACCACAGACTAGTGGATCAATGGCGCCTTTGTCACCCCGCAGACCAGGAGTATACATTCCTCTCTTATGCTCATGGCACCCAGTCTAGAATAGACTATTTTCTTATATCTCACTCGTTAGTTGCAATTACCAGCGAATCCCATATATTGGAAGCTGCTCTCTCCGATCACTCTCCCATTCTCCTTGCTCTTGACATAGGTTTAGTCTCTCCAGGCCGCAAACCATGGTGCATGAACATTCAGAGATATCGCTCAAACCATGGTAAAGCCCAGCTGCGCTCACATTTTCTGATTACTTAATCAATAATAAGTCATCAGTTACTTCCTACAGGACCATATGGGCGGCTGCAAAAGCTACTATCCGTGGTCAACTGATGAGAGATTCATCTGAGGCCAATAAGACAGCATCCCTTCATCAGATTGAACTCGAGAATCAAATTGTCTCCCTTACACGCCTTTATACCTCTCACCCTACAGTGCCCAGCCGCCGTCGCTTAGAACTAGCCAGAATGGAGCTCAATAATTTGTACACCTCCAAAGCTGAATATGCCCTTCAGCGTCTAAAAGGCAGACATTATGAACAAGGGGAGAAAGCAGGATGATTACTTGCAGCACAGCTGAAACAACGTGAGGCAGCCATGGCTATCCCTGCCATATGGACGGACACAGGAGTGATTCTTACTAAACCACAAGATATAGTTAACACTTTTGCATCATTTTATAAGAGACTTTATACCCCTGAGACTCCCGCAACTGAAGATCAATTATCGGAATATCTTGCGGATATTGACCTTCCCAACCTTACAGAGGAAAGTAGAAATTTACTTAATGATGACATCAGCAAAGAAGAAATTGATACTGCCATTGTTAGATTGCCTTATCACAAATCTCCGGGAGAAGATGGATCTCCTGGGGAATATTATAAATGGTCTGGGGAGGAATCAATTGACACTTTACACTCTGCTTTTCAGGAAGCTGTTCAGACAGCCTCATTAGGTTCCATTTCCAACAGAGCATTGATTGCGGTCATCCCCAAACCTGGCAGAGATCCCCTTGCTTGTGGCAGTTATCGTCCCATCTCCCTTATAAATGGAGATGTAAAAATGTTTGCAAGTATTCTTGCAGCACGACTTCGCGAAGTCATTCCATCCCTTATACATCACACACAGGTTGGTTTTCTCCCAGGCTGTTCTTCCAGAAATCACCTTTGAACGCTAGCCCATACCTTATGGACTGCAAAAGATATGACGGAAGATGCGGTGGCTCTCTCCTTGGACGCGTAAAAGGCATTTGACCGCATTGACTGGGGCTATCTATTTGTCACCATGAAGCGCTTCGGCCTAGGTGATCAGTTTATTTCCAAAGTCCGCCTTCTATATGACAATCCTGTATCCCAGGTCAATTGAGGAGGATTTATTTCAGACCCTTTTGCAATCCGAAGAGGTACCCGGCAAGGTTGCCCCCTCTATCCCCTTCTATTCTTGCTAGCGATGGAACCCCTTGCTTCCCTTATCCGCCATTCAACACAGATCCAAGGTATTCCAATAGCAGGAGGTATGTCCAAAATATGCCTATATGCAGATGACATCCTCCTTACTCTAAAAGATCTCCCTCACTCCTTACCTACTGTTAGAACTGGGGGTCTCTAGTTGGCAGAGGTAGGTACCTTTGTCCAAATAGGGACCCTTGCTTCTAGTCAGGGTAAGGGGGATACACTACTAAAATAACCCCTGCTCACCCCCTTGGTAGCTTGGCATGAGCAGGCAGGCTTATCTCAGAGGCAGTGTGTAAAGCATTTGTGAACACATACAGTAACACAGTGACAACACTACAGATGGACACCACACAGGTTGTATTATAAAAATAAGTATTTTTATATAGACTTAACACAAGACCCAAAACGACAAAAATCCACAATACACTATGAAAAATATGACTGTCAATGGTAGAAAATAGTTCAGTTCAAATGCAGGTGGTAAATGCGACACTCTACGTTCAATGTACCTTTGGATGCGTAACGCGATACAAACAAAAGAGTTGCAGGGAAGGTGATGCGTCGGTTCCTTACACGCAAGAACGGTGATGCGTCAGTTCCTTGCTCCGGGGGAGGTGATGTTTCGGTTCCCTACTGCTGCGTAGGGGACGATGATGCGTCAGTTCCTTACCGGAGAGGAGGTGATGCGTCGGTTCTTCACTGCGTGGGAGGTGATGCGTCGGTTTCTTACTGCGCTTCTGTGGCGATGCGACCAGCAGCGCCTCGTTGCGATGACGACCCGGTGCAATGAAACAAAATGGCGTCTTCTTCTTGATGCGACAATGAAGGGGGCGATGCATGCACACCCGACGGCTGTGCGGCGACTCGGTGAATCTTCTGAGCCGCGACAGGCCCTGTGACGTGCTTCTCCGATGATGCGACGGCGTCTGCTGCGACACTCTTCTCCGGTGATGCGAGGCGCTTCGGTGATGCGATGGCGGCAGCGGCGGCACGCTTTCTCGGCGATGCGACGACAGCTGCTGCAGCGGCGACACGCTTCTTCCTCGTGAGTTGCGCTTCCAGCTCCCAGCGACACGCAGTCTCTCAGAAGGCCCAACACAACAGTAGGCACTTCAAATTCCCAGCAAGGGAATTCAGGGGAGCTGGATGGTGAAGTCTTGTATCCCTGAGACTTCAGCAGGAGGCAAGCTCAATCTTCAAGCCCATGGAGATTTTCTGCAAGATGATGAAAGTAGGCACAAAGTTCCTTTCTCCTTTCTTTGGCAATCAGGCAACCACTGCAGGCCAATCCCTCAAACAGCACACAGCATAGGGATAGTCTCCTCCTTCAGTTTCTATGGTTCCTCTCCTCAGCAAAGGTTCTTCTTGGTTCCCAGAAGTGATCTAAAGTCTTGGGGTCTGGGCCGCAATATTTATACTAGCAAATCCTTTGTCCTCTGAAGGCAGAGGGTCCTGTACCTAGTCCAAACCAGTTCTGGGTGCATTCTGCCAGTGCACACCTTCTTCCTTTGTCAATGTGGGCCAGGGACAACAGACTCACCACAGGAGGTGGAGCCAGCATTGTGGAAGGCAGGCACAGCCCTATTCAGGCCCAGGTGCTACTCCTCCCACCACTCCTCATGCAGATAGGTCTATTCAGCCCTGTGCTGACTCACCCTGTCTCCTGGAGTCCCCCAGCCCCTGTCACTCACAAACCCAGACATACAATACACAAGCTAGCAGAGGCAGGCTGGATGGTTAGGCAAGAAAATACCTACTTTCTAAAAGTGGTAGTTTCAAACACAGAATGTTAAAACCAACTTCACTAAAAGATGTATTTTATCATTCTGAGTTCAGGCATACTAAATTCGTTTTTCTACCATGTTCCCTGGGTCAGTTAGGATTATAAGATGTTATAATCAAACTGCGCATTCTGGCCTATGGGGACAGGTAGCCTTGCAATAGTGAAAAACGAAATTGGCTGTAATTCCCTATCAGGACATGCCACACACACCAGGGCATGTCCTACCTCTTACGTACAATGCACCCTGCCCGCAGGCCTACCTTAGGGGTGACTAACATGCAGAAAAGGGAAGGTTTGGGGACTGGTAAGTGGGTGCACTTACCAAGTCGACATGGCAGTACCAGACTGCACACAGTCTCTGCAATGGCAGGCCTGAGACACACTTTACAAGCTGCTCCTGTGGGTGGCACAACCAGTGCTGCAAGCCCACCAGCAGCATTTGATTCACAGGCCCTGGGCACAAACAGTGCACTGTACTAGGGTCTGGCAGTGAATCAAAAAGGCCAAACATGGAGTCACTAATCCACACATTAATTTACCATAGGGAGCACTTGCACTTTGGCACTGAATAGCAGTGGCAAAGTGCCCAAAGCATCTAAACCAGCAAAAACATGTCAACAACAGTGGAGGCATAGCGAAAAAATGGAAGGGAGACCCACGCCAAGGATGCCAGGTCTAACACCTACCTTGCTTGAGATTATCGATAGATTTGCAGCCCTTTCCGGGTATAAAGTAAACTGGGATAAAAGTGAGGCTCTCCCACTTTCTTCAGGCACCACAAAAGCATCAATTGATGGATATTCCTTTTATTGGAAATCGTCACAACTAAAATACCTGGGAATTCTGATTAATCGAGACTTAGAAGGAATGATTTCAGATAATCTCTCACCCCTTATTCTACAAATGGAAACTGATTTTGCCAAATGGTCTCTTTTGGGTCTTTCCATGTGGGAAAGAGTCCAAGGTGTAAGGATGGTCACTTTACCTCGCTTTACCTATGTTCTTGGAATGCTTCTGATAATAGTACCTCTGTCTACACTGCGCCGGGTATTTGACCGAATACGGGCTTTTGTTTGGAGATCTATGTGTCCTCGTTTAGCTGCGGCCAAACTAATTGCATGTCGTTCACATGGAGGTTTAGGTTTACCATCTCTGGAACATTATTCTTTAGCCCTTCACCTCTCACAATTAGCTTATTTACTCCCAGGTATGACTGACCCTCCACAATGGGTGACAACAGAACACTCACTAATTAATTGTGATGACTTGCCTTGAATTTCTATATAGAAGCCATTACACATGAATGTCCCCTCCACATCCAGTGATGCAAGCAACATATCAAACTTGGCAATGAGCACACCTTCTGCTTGGGGTTGCTTATCGCTTACATTCTAAAGCTCCACTTTGGAATAACGAAAGCATCCGGATAAATGGTTATGCACTTCATTGGCACAGTTGGAGATCGAGAGGATTTCAGACACTAGACCAAGTAATATTAAATGGTGAATTGAAATCTTTTGACATATTACGTGAAGAATTTGATCTCCCATTACACAAGGCTTTTCGGCATCCGCAATTACAGCATTGCTTGAGGCGATGCCTTGGTCCTCAACCCTGGACGTTAAAATCTTCACCGATATTGGATTATCTCCTTATTTGGGGGCGTCACAAGGGAGTGATGTCGGGACTGTATGGTATGTTAACTAATCACTTATAGTCACAACCACTCCTTAATGCCCTCCGAGAGAAATGGCAGGAACGCCTGCATATTGTAATTGAAGATGTCTGGCCGGACATATTAGAAGCCCTAGACAAGGGCGCTAGGGAAGCGCGTTTGAAATTCTGTCTTTTCAAAACTTTACATGATTGGTACTGGACACCTTTGAAATTGTGATGCGCAGGACTATTGTCACATTCCAAGTGCTGGAGAAGTGCAAGAGCTAACTGTGACCTTCCTCATATAACATGTGAATGTCCTTCTATACAGTGTTTTTGGATGCATGTAGGAACTACCCTTAGTGAAACAATACCCCTACGACTTCTTCTTACCCATCCCATCATCTTGTTGCATGATATTGGGAGTTTACCTGGCATTACGCACCCACAACGTCGTCTTTTGCACACTGCACTCTCTACAGCCAAAATGTGTATCCTAAGACAGTGGCAATCACCCAACCCACCCTCACAGGAGGATTGGATGGTAGCGATGATCCAGACGACATCCCATGAACGTGTAATATATCGACTACAAGATCAAGAGGAAATGTTCCAACAAGTATGGGCTCCTTTTCATTGTGACTCCTGAATGTCTTCTTCCTTTGCTTTTATCCTTCTTCCCTTTATTTTGACCTTCCTCCTTCTCCTTTTCTTCTCCTCCCCTTTCTTCTATCTATCCCTCTATTTCTCTCCTACTCATCTTCACCTTTCTTTCTTCTCTTTTCTCCTTTCCTTATCCCTTATACTTTCTTCCCTTCTCTTTTTTTTTCTTGCTATATATACATACGTTACCTTTTCTTTTTTCTCTCTTCCCTCTCCTCTCTCCTTTCCCATTTTTTCCTCTTCTTTCTGTTCTTTCTTCCTCTGGGTAAGGAGACGACAATCTTTCTCATTCATGATTATCCATCACCCTTAGTGACCATCCCCTCTTATATATCCAATACTTTGTAGTTCTGCATATCCTCCTCACACCTATGATTCATCCTATTCAATGTATCCTTTGTCTATGAGCAATGAAGTTTTTGGATTACTATATATATGTATACTATACACAATATTTCTTTCTTCTGCCATTTTCTCCTTGTATTATAACTGATCTTTTCTTCCATCTACTCTATGTAGTTTATAGCATATTAATATTTGTATTATCAATAGTCTTCTGTGAGTCTATTATGATGTGCAGCACTTATATGTATATGTTTACCCTTAAAAAGTTTAATAAAGAAATATGACACAAAAAGAAGGTGGCTAAACTATTTTGCAATGCCATCAAATAATATGATCTTAGGATCTGGAGTTTGAACATGGTGGTAAAGTTCTCACACAATGGGAAGAGGCTAGGAGTGAATGACAATAACTTCAAGCTGAGTGAGGGTTCAATTGAGAAGAGGCATGGTGTAAATGAGGAAAGGCAGTGAAAGAGAGAGAAGAAATGATTGGGGCCTTGGATATTTGAAAGATTATGTGTGGTGAGGGGTGATATATAAGTATACGATTTGTATAGTCCACATTGTTCTGCATCATTCATTCACCACATCCCTTTTAGCATTGTTTCATGATGTGGGCATGCTCATGCTCACTTATTGGTTTCATTATTGTACTCATTTTATTTTCATTTTTATTCTCATCCAAGCTTTTGTATATTTTCTGCAATTCCACAGCTTTCAATTTCTGAGGCTCCTTTTTAAGAAAGGAGGTAGTGTATTTTGTCCTACTTAGAACTTTGCCTGTAACAATGTTATGATTCATTGAAGGATTCAGTACAGCGGATAGAGGCAGAAGGAGCAGCTGGGCAAATCAGTGGCTGAGGTTTCTTGTTGTTAATTGAATAAACTTATGGATTTCAATTCATATATTGTCTGCAGTCAACATCCTTTCATTTGCCCCTACATTATAAAGAGTTTCGCAGTGAGGAAAACAGTTGGCTGAGCCAACGGCACAAACTTGGTAAATTAAGGCACAAGGACCCACCATTTATCCAAAACTGGGTGGAGGGGCATGACATGGAAAAAAACAAAAACTAGCACAGAGGTCCAGAGGCCGCAAGTGTCAACAGCCGCAAATCCCTTACCTTACCCCATGCACCAACATCAACTCATGAGAGGGAAGGGTAATAGGGAGGTAGGCAACTTTTGAAGGAACTGCAGCAATGAAGGAGAGTTAGCAAGTGTGGCACGGAACCACTATCTCTTGAGACCCCTGAACAAAACCAGGAGCAGCTGCCTCATGAGAAGTGAAAGGAGACCACAGCACGGTTATGAAGAGCATCCATGAAAGGAGTCCCACAGGCTCTGGGAATGTTGTTCTGCAAGATCTCACCCCACCCTGTGGCCACTGGCAACATGTACTAAAGGAAGCGCTCATACATAAGCTGTCCTACAAGCCCCCTACCCTGCTGTGCCCACCGACAGCGTCTACTAAAGGAAGTGATCATACATCCCATCAACAAAGTATACACCTAAGCCATACCTGCAGGCAAACAGAAGAAGCAGCCAAAGCGGTGAGCAGCAGTGAACCGGACAAGCACACTTACCAAAACGACTCACAAGAAAAGCCCAAAAATACTCCAGCAGTGCAGCGTGCAACGGACATAGCAAAAGAAATCAGGAAACCCTGGGAGGGAGGTGGCAACAGATGGAGGTGGGAAGCAAAACCCACCTTAGGTAGGGGACCCCGCTCACACACATGGAGGTCAGGGAATGAAACAAAAAGAAACATTCTGGCAGCTGAAATGCAGTCCCACCAGTATGTCCCTCGATCCCTCCTCAGCAAGCAAGCCCATCTTATCATCAAACATAAAGCGTGGTCAGGGTACCACATAAGAAGAAGCACACCTTCGCCCCCTAGGGAAACAATCCCATCTGCGGCAACTCCTGGGGGTGTGGCTTGAGAGGGAGGTCACTGGAGTGTACGGATGTTTTTACTGTTTGCTTGGCCACGTGATGCCTGGGGGAGGTGGCCAAACACCTCCATTAAGTAATTGCGAAGAAAAGTGACATTCTCCACAGCCCCATTGATCAAATGTTTTTGCACCAGGCGCTTATTGCAAATCATGTTGTAAAGGTACACTAAGCATCATTAACATCACTTGACACCAGAGCAATCCATGTTGTTCGGCCGTTGTTTTGTACAGGTAGAAAATGGCAACGTACGTCATCGTATCTGCTGTAAGCACATCTTATTTTAGGAAAATCACTGAACTTAACATGTGGCAATTTGAAAAGGACTAATGTGCGACATTACTTGAAATGGAAGAAGCTTGTTTTCTGAGAAGTGCTGGTACTCTCCAATTAAAAGTATTACGTTTTTCTTGAGAAGTGCAGGTACTCTCCATCTCAAATAAAAAGTGGCGGTACTCAGTACCGGACCATTGAAAGCACTGATGTGCGCATAAAGGATGGTGTACTTGCTAGAAACTGACAGAAGACTGGGAAAGGAGATATTATTTTGTCCATTTCCTCATCGCCCTCCATATTGGATGCGTCAGGCCTCTGTCAGAAATGTGTGAGTTCTGGTGAATTTGTGAGGTTGAAACCGGTCAGCTACAGACGTAAGTGTTATGTTGATTCAGGAACGGAGGTGTAATCTTTAAAGCGCTTGATATATTTGTTCTAAAACTAGATGGGAACCCAGTGACAATATTGATATAATTATTTCCATTAGTCTTTCCACACAGCGTGGAGGCAGAGACAACACATGGCTGCAATGTAAGCAATCAGATTAAGCGTCATAAACTGCCCGCCTCTCAGCCTGACTCGTCCGACTGTGTGCTGGGTCTGTTTCGTTTAGTTTCGGATGGGGTGTCAGTGGGCGGCTGGTGAATTTCTGGCACTTCTTTGTTTGCTTTTGGAACCGTTATGTGCGTAAGCGCCCTCCAGTATTTGGCTCTGTGGGAGACCAAGGGATGATAACACGAAGCAAAATATCATCATTTGAAGGCCTGGTTTCTGCTCACTTGGAGCTGATTTGAGGACATGCCACGCGCGCAGCGGAGCAATACAACGCGTGCCATTCACACAGAAAGCAGAATGCAGAACCGCGAGTCTCGGGTTGTTGCACGCACTGTAGTTGCAATGAATTACGTTTGACCGAAAAACAAGTTCATCGTAGTCAGTGCTTAATTTGTAAAAAATTAAGTGCCAGGGCTCTGACCAGGAGGCCACTGCAGCTTGCACCACCCATCGCCCCTGTCATCGCTGGCAAAACAACTACTAACCATCTCTCTCGCATGTAAATGCGACAGTTCAGATTATTCCAGGTCCTCAAAGCTCCAGGAATGGCTGGGGAGGCAGGAATTAGTAATTTTTTAATGTATATTGTTTTCCTGAACAACTGTTATACTGCTCATCTCTAAATCACATGAGCAGCGCCACCTTGTGGCAGACTGCCCTATGTGTGGTGTTGACAATTAGGTGCCGGTGCCGAGCACCGGAAACCAATTAAGTGCCGGTGCTCAGCACCGGAAAGCTCCGGCTCAAATTAAGCACTGATCGTAGTATGAAATATTTCTGTCAATAGTGCTGGTAAAATACGGATGTCACAGAAAGCGACGAATGGTCGGTAGTATCTCCTCATATTCACTGCCTGATTTTCGAGGAAACCTCCACTACCGCACTGGATATTCTGTCTTTTTTTGTTTAAAGAGCTTTATTAAAACAATTAAATAACAAGGTACAGAATTATAAAAATAATCATAGGAGCAAAACAAAAGGTATCAAGCAATATATAAATTAAACAAAGGATGAAAACTTGTGAATTCATACATTATTAAAAGCATAACCGATGAAAGAACAAGATTAAAGAAGTATGTACCATATTGGAATAGCATTTTTAAAGAATTTTTAGGGAAAGAAAGAAAAGAGAAATAGGAAAAAGAAAGAAAAGAAGGAAACAAGTGAAGGAGAGAAGAAAGAAAGGAAAAAAGAAGAGAAAAAGAAAAAGAAAGAAAGAATCAATATCCATATCAAATAATCTGAGACTTTCCGTTAAAGAACAATATAAAATCTGAGAGAACAATATAAATTCAATAGTATATGAACAATCTGGAAAATATTGAATATGGTGCTCAAGGCGGCTGGAATGCAAAACTGCTATCCTTGGTACGTAATGCAATGGAGGATAGATGATTAGTAAGTGGAGACCAAAAAGCTTCTTTACGAAGGAGTTGCTGCGATGTAATTACAGAGGCCCTATATAACCTATGATGATAACATAGGAGATTCCACCAAGCGGAATAAGAAACTTTGGAGGCGTCCTTCCAATTAGATGTAATAACCTGAAATGCAATAGCAATTAATAGGTCTACAAATGAGCCCAATCTATGAGCACCCAGCCAGTGAATGGAATTACTACCCAAAAAGATGGAGTATATATCAAAAGGAAAGTTGGTGGAGCAAATGGAGGCAATTGATTTACAAACATTTGTCCAAAAAATGGAAATGGGAGGGCAAAGGAAAAAGGAATTTAGGTAAGTGCCAGGAGTATTCTTACATGACCAACAATTGGGGGATGCACTAGAACTAAATTTGGACACAGAAACTGGGGTTAAAAACAATCTCTGATAAAAAATAATAAAGAGTTTGAGTGGTGCTAGCATTACAAGAGGTATGATGTAAGCGAGCTCAAAGGGAATCCCATACGCATGTAGAGAGAGTATGTTGTAGATCTGCTTCCCATAGACATTCAATTTTGCTTTTGGGACGGGTGGGATGAGAGAAATGGAGATACTTATATAGGTGGGAAGCCCGAACAGAAAAGAAAGTAGGTAATGGCTCTAACAAAGGGTTTGATGGGGGGAGGGAGCTTCGGAGATAAGAGATAACTGTTGGGTTAAAATCAGTTTTAAAGCTTCAAACTTGAGGAAGGAATTAACAGGTAATCCAAATTTAGATTGAAATTCCTGAAAGGACATAAATTGCATATTTAGCATTAGGTGTTTTACCTGGATAATCCCTTTGATAACCCAATCCTTCCAAAAGATGGTACGATTAGAAATTTTAATGGACTTATTGTGCCATATAGAAGAGTCCAGGAATAACTGTAGAGGAGAAAGAGATTTTGTGAGAACCGGATAGAAAGTCGATATGAGTTGTGAAATAGTGGGGGACTTGAACGAGCGAGGGGGGTAATAAAATTGATTAATGAAGAGAAGGGAAGTGGATAAATAGCAGATTCCTCCAATTTGTGCCATACTGGTATAGAGGGATCATCAGAGGGATAAAGATAGGGCAAGGCCTGACGAATTAAAGAGGAATAGTGGTATTGACGAAAATTGGGAAAGTTGACCCCTCCTCTATCTTTAGGAGCAGACAAAACAGACAGAGATATACAGGCTTTCTGGTTATTCCATAGAAATTTACTCAAAATACCATTAAGAGTTTTAAATTTTTTTTGAGGAAGTCGAACTGGTAGCATGGACAGATAAAAGTTAATGACTGGAAGCATCATCATTTTAGAAGTATCCAGCCTACCCCACCAAGACAAGAATAAAGGAGACCATTTGTCTGCCATGCCAGATACCTTCAATAAAATTTCATCCAGATTGAGTTGGACCGTTCTAGCAATTGAAGAGGAATATTTTATTCCCAGGCATGTAATGGGAGTGGTGCTCCATTTGAAATCCGTCCCGTCGAACATAGTTCTTAGGCAAAATTTGTTTAATGGAAGAACTTCGGATTTAGAGAAATTTAATTTATATCCGGACAAAGCAGCATAAGAGGATAAGAGATCTGTAAAAGTGGGTAAAGAGGTAGAGGGATCAGAGAGATACAACAGAATATCATCTGCATATGCAGTGAACTTAATTTCAACTGACTTATGAATAAAACCCCGAACAGCAGAAGAATGTCTTAGTGAGTGAAGAAAGGGTTCAAGAGATAAAATAAAAAGCAAAGGCGATAGAGGGCAGCCTTGGCGGGTGCCTCGCTGAAGAGAAAAATATGGAGATTGTAATCCATTAACAAAACCGAGGTAGTAGGGGAAGAATATAACAAATTGATAAGGGATAAAATAACAGGACCAAAACCATGCCACTTAACTGCGCGCATCATAAAAAGCCAGTGAATACGATGGAAAGCTTTCTCCGCGTCTAGCGTGATGGCCGCAACAGGGGAGGAACTTTTAGAAGCAAGATGTATGATATTTAAGAAGGTTCTAGAGTTATCTGCGATTGTTCTACCTTTCACAAACCCTGTCTGCTCATAACCAACCAAGTCAGGAATAACTTTATTGATATGAAGAGCAAGAACCTTCGCAAAGATCTTGCAGTCTAAGTTGATTAAAGAAATAGGACGGTAATTGGCACAAGAAGACGGATCTTTATCCTTCTTTGGAATTAGACATATCATGGCTTCAAGAAAAGAGCCACAGGCTTCCTTATAAGAAATAAAATGTTGGAATAGAGATAAAAGATGAGGAAGAAGAATCTGGGAGAAACAAGAATAAAACTCGGCAGTAAAACCATCCGGGCCAGGGGATTTCTCCTTAGGTAATTGAGCTAGGGCTAACTTTTAATTTCAGAAAGGGATATATCCTTTTCTAATAGAGAGCACTCAGTAGAGGCAGAAGAACGGGGAGGAAGTGCTTCAAAGAAGGATTCCAATGCCGCGTCAGAAGGAGATGACTCAGGATATAATGTCTTATAAAAATCCGTAAAGCATTTTAGAATTTCCTCATCTTTGAAATGATTAATACCGCCGTTGTCAATGATGGTAAGTATTTTAGATCTTTGGGCTTTTACCTTCAAGTAGTTCGCAAGCAATTTACCAGCTCTGTTGCGTCCACCATAAAACTTTGAATTAACTTTAAGTAGGACCCCAGAAGCTTCCTCTGTGGATTTTTTGTTAAAGCTTAATTTGGCCTGAACTAGTTTCTTAAGTATATCCTCATTATTAGAGGAAAAGTAGGCATGTTCAAGATGTTTAATGCAAGCTAATAAGGAAGCTGATTCCTTGATGCTTTGTTTCTTTTTAACCGCGACATAATCAATAATAAATCCTCTGGCTATTGCCTTAAAAGCATCCCAGATAGTGTGGAAGGCGATATCGGGATTGACATTCCTGAGGAAGAAATCTGACAAAAACTCTTTAAAGCGTTCCAGAAAATTATGATCTTTAAGTAAGTAATTATTGAAACGCCATCTGCGGGGCTTGGAAGGCTCGGAAGGAAGATCTAGGTTAATCAGAACGGGGGCGTGATCAGAGATAAGGATGGATCCAATTTCAACCTTAGTTAGATTGGAGAGGAGATGAGGACTCAAAAAAATATAATCTATTCTAGAAGAGGAGTTGTGAGTAGGGGAATAAAAAGTGAATTCTTAGGTATCCGGATGGAATATCCTCCAAGCATCCACCAAAACCCTCGAGCGAATTGTATTCGTAAAATATTTTTGCATTTTGTTGGGAATGTAACTAGCAGTGGATTTTCTGTCAGTGAAGGGATCTATGACCTGATTGCAGTCCCCACCCACCAATAGATTAGCATCAGGGCATGAATGAAGTGTATGCGACATGGACTGCCAAAATTGAGAATCAACACTAGTGGGGCCATATATATTGAGTAGAGAAATAGGAGAACCATTAATAGTGAAATGTAAAAGGAGCCATCTACATCTTTCTCCTCCTTCTCTAAAACAAAAGAGAGGGACTTATGAATTAAGGTGACCACTCCATTCTTCCTATCCTTAGCCGGGGAACAAAAAACGTGACCAACCCATTGTTTTTTGAGTGAATTGATGTCATTCTCATTGAGATGGGTCTCTTGAAGCATCGCAATTTTGCAGTGCAGCCTAGATAAATGAGTAAGTACCCTTTGTTTCTTAACAGGGTTTATCAAGCCATTTACATTCCAGGAAACAATGCGAACATTATCGTTCATGATAAAAATAAGAAAACATTAAGTAACAGCATAAGAATAATGAAACCATTTGAATTGAATTTTAAACATGTGGAAACATGCAAAACTATATACAAGAAAATGAGTAGTGAAAACCAATAAGAAGAAGGGGTAAAACGAGAACAATGAACCAGAAACAGTAAGAAAAAAAAAAACCGGAAGAATTCAAAGACGGAATTTTGCAGAAAAATAAGGAATATATAAAGCAACACAGAGAAGAAAAGAGAAAAGAAAAAAGATTGAAAAAGAAAAGGAAAAAGGAGTGAGAATTAAAGGTATACGAAGAGAGGTTGACATGAAGCAGGAAAACTTCAGTCAAGAGTGACGGAATACAGATCCAAAGGAAAAAGAGTAGCATACGGAGGAGAGGAGCCACAAAAAGAGGACAGATGACCGATCCAACCAAGACACCAGGAAACGACAAGAACAAATAAACAAGAAAACACGAAGAGCAGGGAGCATAATATGAGATAAAACAAGAGGAGGGAATAACTACCAAAAACATAGAATAATAGAGATAAAACAATCTGACGACTGTAATTAGAATATCTAAAGGAAGGATTGACACTTACCAAACAATGAAAAAACTGTACACGGTATGGACAACATGGAAAGGTAGGGGAGAGGAAAACATCAAAGGGATGAATCTGTACGGGAAGGAGAGCATCTGTGAAAAAAATAATAATAATAATAATAAAATAAATAAAAACAAATGCCGTGAAGGCAAACAAACTACGACAATTTACAAAAGAAGAAAAAACAACATGTCTAACTGACAAAAACTGACAAAAAAGGTAACAACAGTACAATAAAATGAGAAAGAGAAACTAGAAAAATTTAAGACGAAACAAAAAGAGACATATCTCAGGACCCTCCGAAGTCCATTTCGTCCCCTTTGTGTCTGCAAATAAATTGTCGTAAATCCTCAGGACGATCAAAGGAGTAAGAGCGTTCTTTGTATGTGACTTTGAAGAAGCAGGGATGTACCAGGCCATATCTAGCGTTCATTGATCGAAGAGCCGGATGAAGAGACAGGAATTCTTTGCGACGAGCAGCAGTGGCGCGGGCCACATCCTGGGAGAAGAAAACTTTTTGACCGGACCATAACATCTGCTTTCTAGCTTTAGCTGCTGAGAGGACGATTAACAACTCGGTGTACTCCAAAAATAGAACAATTATCCCTCTAGGGCGATTGACCGTTGAAGTAGAAGAGGAGCCACCGGGTCTTGGGCCGATGCGATGTGGCCGCTGCAAATTAAGATTAGTACCATCCTTAAGGCCGACAATTTTTGGGATGTGAATTTTTAGAAAAGCGAGCATATCTGAACCTTCCTCTCCCTCAGGGATACCGTAAATTCTAAGGTTGTTGCGCCTATTTCGGTTTTCCAAATCTTCAGTTTGTGACGTAAGGAGATCAATCTCTTTGGACATAGCTGCAACTCGCGGAATCACATCTTGAGTATCACTAATCCTGTGTTCCACCGCAGATACTCTGGATTCTAAGTTGGACCATTTCTCTTCCATCCTTTGAATAGTAGCATTGGTTTCAATCACAAAAGGTTTAATAAGTTTGAGCTCTTCCATAAGGTCCTCCATTGTTATAGGTAGTGGAGATTTGGTAGGAGAGTTAGGTTCTTTCTTTTGGCGCTTAGTAGCAGCAGCATAGCTAGAGTCTTTACGAAGAGAAGACATAGTTGTTGAGGCGCTCTTCTGACCAACAGAGGAAGAGGACTCCATAAGAATAAATATATAAAAAAGTAATACAGTCACAAAAGGCGGCAATGTGGAGAGGTAAATTGAAATGTCGAATAAAGAACAACAACTATTAGGGAGAGTGAAAGCAAGCCTATTGTCATGTAGGCTTACGTCTACTGCGTAAAGAACAAACAGAGAGATCCTCAATACTGAAAAATTGAAGGTAAAAGGTGGAAGAGCCGGCCCAGGAGGTCCAGAAGTAGCTAGTAACGTCAAGAAGAGGACAAGCAGTGAAGAAATTCCTCTAAAAAACCACCACAGCGAACTGGTGACAAAAAAGCCAACTTTATCCACCAGAGGATGAAAAAATCATTAAAAACGTAACAAGTAGACTTAATTACAACTGTCCCATCTGCAAAATATATAGATGATTTAGGCAAAGTCTCAAATATATCCTGTAAGCATGAAAAAATAAACGTTGGTTGTAGGAAGGTGGAATCTGACTATATGGTTGCCCCCACTTTTTTTTATGGTGTTTTGCTGGTTTATGACTTAGTTGGACTGGGATCCTGCTATTCAGGGCCCCAGTCTATCTGCTTTCTCTGTAAAAGGTTTCCATGTGCCTTAGGCACATCACTGATTGGAATCTGAGTGCCCTTATAAGTCCCTAGTATATGGTATACTATGTACCAAGGGCATAGGTACCTCAGAGGCCTACCAGGGGCTGCAGCATGTATTATGCCACCCCTGGAAGGCCATCCAAACTGACACCGCAGGTCTGCTACTGCAGCCTGGGTAAGGTGGTGCATGCACTCCTTACTGTGATATAGGTTACCTATATCACTAAATACATACACACATATAAACCTATAAGTCACTCCTAAGGCAGGCCTTATCAATCCTGAAGGCAGAGTGCATGGTTCCTATGTGAGAGGGTGCCCCTGCATGAGCAGGGCCCTCTGCAGCGTTCGGAGACCCTTCTCTGATGCTGTTTGTAGTGCAGCCTGACCATATACTCTTAAGTGCATTATAACCTCGCGTTAAATGCTAACTTTGGAATGGCTGCACCTAAACATGTCGTGTTTGGTGTCAAACATCTTGGAATACTACCCCCCCGCCAATTCTGGCGGCTGGGGTAGCATTCCACCCTTCTAGAGGGAGAGACATGTTAACCCTGGCCTGGCCGGTAACTTCTTTCTAAAGCCTGGCATCACAAAATGGATGCTACTGCCACAGACACAAGTCTGGCCTCCTGCTGCTGGACGAAACTCCGGCAGGGGAGGCCTGGACAATAGGTTTCCTGTCCCAGGGAGGTGTGAACACCTCCCCAGACAGGATAATGTGTATTGGGGCTGGGCGGGAGCACTTTTGGGTGCTTTGAAGTCCTGCACTGGGGGCACACTTGGTGTCCCTGTGCATACCCCAGTTCAAACCGGATCAGGGGCTTGCAGCCCCTGCTTTGGCGCGAACTGGACAAAGGGAAAGGGTGTAGCCACCCCTCTGCCCTGACCCACCCATAGGTGGGGCCACAGAGTAGTCCAACCCCTATACTTAGTATAAGTATAGGAACCCAGTCCTTAGGACTTTAGATTATCCCTGGACGAAACTCTGAAACTGAATCCTGGACCTTCGACGCTCTACTCATGATTAGAGGACAGAAGAATCTCCCTTGGGGTCAAGGAGTGACTCCCCTGCTTGGCAGGCACCAAAGAAGCATCTGTCCGGTTCGCATTTCTGAAGCTCCCGTCGGACGCCGAAGTCATCGCATCACCAGAGGTGGATTCTCAGACTTCCCCGAGGCTACCCTGAGTCCCCAGCAAAGCTGAGGCCCGTAGCTATCGTGGGTGACTTGAGACCATGACCCCTGGACACCGAGCACATTTGCAAGTGCATCCTCTTCTGGGTCTCCCACGAAGTCGTGCTTTAGGCTCCGAGTAGCCCTAGCCTCCAGCACCAACTGCACCAAAGATCACTGGCCTCCACTCCACGAGTGTCCTGTGAGCCAGATCCACGTGCAACGTCTTGAGGCTCCTTTGCGGTCACTAGCCCATTGGCTAGTAGCCCTTAACAAAGGCCAATCTTTTTCTTACTTGGCTCCAGGCCTGCCCTCACTTACCTTCGCTGGGTGAGTTCCCCAGACTTTGCTGGTCTGCACCATCGACGATCTTCTTCTGCATCAAGACTTGCCGTTGCCAAGGCTTGTTGGGTCCAATCCGGTCGCCGACACCTCAGCACTCGACAGACATCGTGTACCAGCCCGAATCCTGCTCCTGGTCGCCGACAACGCCTCCTGGACCTCGTGGCTGAAGAGTCAAGACAACCATCAACGCACCTGAAGCACTCAACATCGGTGGGCATCTGTCCATCGCCTTCCTGGTCACTGGCTAGTGACCCAGACTCTGTCCCCTCTGCTTTCAGGATCTTCAGAACTCCGATCCACTCTTGGATCCACCCGGACACTTTCCACTTGGTCGCCAGCAGCACTTTGCAGCAGATCGCCATTCAAATCGACGACGAAACCCGACCCCGAAAGGCACCTATGCACCCGGCTTCCCTGGGTGAGGTAACACGAGTACTCCGGTGCTCCCGTGGGTAGAGACTCTTCAAAGTCCTAGATCTCAAAGGGTTTGCTCCAAGTCCTCCTTTAAGTGTCCCTTTTCTTTAATTTCCCGATCACGACTTTCTCCATAGAAGTCAACGGCGTATCGCGGTTGTGTTATTACACTGCACGCGTCCCCCGTGGGTCCCCTGTGTCACTACCTTGGGTGGTTCCTTGTGGTCCAAGCACTTCTAGAGGCTCTAGGCCTAGTGTCTAGTTCAGTCGTGGTTCTTATACCACTTTATTGGTATATGGTTTGGTACGCCCCTAGGGCCCAAACGTGTATTTGTGCTATTACTGTGTTTAAATAACTTCTAACTTATGTACTTCAAACTCTAGCCTCATAAAGAGACAAGAGGGGTGTGTTTAGCAATAAATACATATATTTTGAATATATACCTGGTGTGGTGCTCTTTCATTTGGTCACTCAAGAGATTATAGACTGGTAAAACAAGCTGCTTTACATTCCTTCAAGACTTAGCCTGAAGGCTGCTCTCCATAGCTACCACTAGGATAGCTTTCAATAAGGTTGTCTTTAACCTATCTCCAATAAGGGGTTGTTTGGACTGGTGCAAGGTGCCCACTATAATTAGTGGACAGCATATACCAGGCCAACTTCTCACATTGGTGTGCAACGTGTGGGATTCCAGCTTGCTATTGTTTTACCAGATAATCTCAATTGAATTGATCAACTGAAAACCACTAAAGGTACCTAAGGTACATATAATTTAAGCTTAGAATACAGTAAGTTCTACTGAACTTAGAGTTGTGTGTTAAGGGATAGCACAACCCTTTCTACAACTCAAGAGAGTTTAGTAGGCCACACTAGAGTAGGTAGTGCATACACCACACCACACTAGTAATGTCTTTAAGGGTAGGATCTAAAGAATCCTTGCAGGAAGCCACTGAGCTTCCACCCTCCAAGTATGATACACTCCCATTCTTGGAATTGAGAGCTTTATGTAACTTGAGGAAATTGAGGACAGGCCAAAGTCCCACCACCCAACACCTTAAAGAGTTGTTGGTAGCTTATGACCTTAGTAAGCCCTTGGGGACTGAAGGGGTAGGAGCTGAGGGTGGGGCAGAAGATGAGGATGGGGCCAGGGGTAGAAATACCCCCAGCCCCCCCTCTGAAACTGGCCAGGAGGGTGACAATGACCCTGACCTGGATAACCCAATCCCTCCTGTGGATGATGAAGAGGATGATCAGAATGATACCCTCTTTGTCCCCCCAGGAAGGATTATGAGTGTGCCCAGAAAGTCTAGATCTCCTTCTCAGGAGTCTAACCACTCTGGCACCTCCATAGGGAGCTCTGTCTCATCTCATAGGAGGGAATCCTCTCATGAGAGAAGAAAGAGGCTGATTCAATATGAGGAAGCTCAGCTTGAACTCAGAAAACAGCAACTGGCTATAGACAGGGAGTCCCTAGATCTCTACAAAGAGAGAAAAAGTTGGGACTAGAGTCCCATGGTGGCAGCAATATCCCTAAAGATAGGGAAAGGTCTTATGACCATAGAAACCTAAACAAGATTGTCCCTCCCTACCAGAGTGGGGATGACATCCACAAATGGATAACTGCACTGGAGAGGGCCTGTAAAGTTCAGAAGGTCCCCAGAAGCAGTGGGCAGCAATCTTGTGGCTCTCCTTTGCAGACAAAGGTAGAGACAAGCTCCTCACTGTAAGAGAAGAGGATGCTGACAATTACACAGTCTTGAAGAGTGCTCTGATAGATGGGTTTGGCCTAACCACTGAACAGTATAGGTTGAAGTTCAGAGACACCCAAAAAGCTCAGACTCAAGACTGGGTTGATTTTGTAGATTGTGCTACTAAGGCTCTGGAAGGTTGGATACATGGCAACAAAGTGCAGGACTTTTTAGGATTGTACAATTTGATTATGAGGGAGCAGATCCTTAATAATTGTCAAAACCAGCTTTTGCACCAGTATCTGGTGGACTCTGATCTGACCTCTCCCCAAGAATTGGGAAAGAAGGCAGACAAATGGGTCAGAACCAGAGTAAAAACTAAAAATCAGGGTGGTGACCAGAAGAAAGATTCTACTAAGTCCCAAGAGAAAGGTGGGGATAAATCTAAAGATAAGTCCCCTACATGGCCCCAAAATTCCTCTTCTGGGGGTGGGTCCCAAACTCCTTCTTCTCCTGAAAAGAAACCATATTGCCATGTCTGTAAAAAGCCTGGGCACTGGAAAACTGATCCCAGTTGCCCCAGGATTGGCAATAAAGAAAATGTTCCTCCCACAACTACTACCACCCCTCCTGGTACTACCAGTAGTAATCCTCCAGTTGGGAGTAGTGCACCCAAAAAGTTAGGTGCTTTTGCAAGAGGAACAGAGGTGGGCCCTAGTTTAGACAGGGACCCCTCAACAGACTCCTCTGACTCTGATGGTGGTATAGGATTTGCCACCTTTACCATGGGTCCCACAGCATTGGGCAGGTACAGATTGGAGCCAATAATTAATGGTCAGAAAGCTGTGGCATTTAGGGACACAGGGGCTAGTGTCACCATGGTGGCAGGGAAACTAGTCCCCCTCACCAGCTTTTACCTGAGTTTAAATACCAGGTGACCAACATTGATGGTGTCAGAACAGATCACCCCATGGCCATAGTCAATCTCAGCTGGGAGGGGGTCACAGGCCCAAAAAGAGTGGCAGTGTCCCCAACCCTACCTGTAGATTGCCTGATGGGCAATGATCTGGAAATTTCAGCCTGGGCTGAAGTTGAACACCAAACCCATCTCAGGATGCTGGGCATCCCTGTAAGGTTAGTGGGGCTGTGATGGCCACAGCCCCAGCCCAAGATTTTGGAGAGATGGAGCCTGGAAGAATGGCCCACTCTCCCCCAAAAGAGAGCACAAGGGTTGAAGAAAAGTCTTCTTCCCTCCAGACAGTAGGTAAGGGTCAGCCTCCTCAGGGAACTGACCCTACCCCTAGTGAAGGAACTGCCCCAGAGGTAGTCAGGCCTGGCCTGGCCACACCCCTGATGGCAGAGGACCCTTCCAAGGTGGTACCCAGTCTGGAGCAGGTAACCTGCCCCTCTCTACCCTGCCTCAGCCAGCCCAGGGCTGCAGAGGTCAGGGAGGTCAGTGGACCCCCAGGGCCCCCTGTCCAGAGGAACCCCCCATCAGCAGATTAGGGGCACCCACTCTAGTAGCCCTAGCCAGGTGAAAATTCCTCTACACACTGAGGGATCCCCATACCTTTAAGTAGGGACCTCCCCAGAAGGACTCTGGTAGGCAAGGGCAAACCTGGGACCAGAAGGTTCCAAACCTGCCATGTCCCTCCAGTAGTCCATCCAAAGGGACCCAACCCCCAGCTGTAGGCAGCCAAAGGTTGACCCTTAGAGCAAAGTGCAACTCAGTCATGGAAAGACAGGCATACATGGTGACCAGTGATCTGAGGAAGCTGAGGCCAACATTCCTAGGGCCTCACTTCCCTACTCAGACACCTCACCAGCCTTGTACTTTACCTAAGCACACCACAGGTAGTGATTCCCCATGGTGGAGACCCTCTCATACCCTTAGGGTGAGGGATTGCTTAGTGGACCATAAGACAGGGGGCAACCATGCTAGTGCAGGTGCTTCCTTATATGACCACTTAGTCAATAAAGGCTCAACTGGCCAAGGTTAGCCTTATCTCCTTTCGTTTGGGGGGGTTATGTAGGAAGGTGGAATCTGACTATATGGTTGCCCCCACTTTTTTTATGGTGTTTTGCTGGTTTATGACTTAGTTGGACTGGGATCCTGCTATTCAGGGCCCCAGTCTATCTGCTTTCTCTGTAAAAGGTTTCCATGTGCCTTAGGCACATCACTGATTGGAATCTGGAGTGCCCTTATAAGTCCCTAGTATATGGTATACTATGTACCAAGGGCATAGGTACCTCAGAGGCCTACCAGGGGCTGCAGCATGTATTATGCCACCCCTGGAAGGCCATCCAAACTGACACCGCAGTTCTGCTACTGCAGCCTGGGTAAGGTGGTGCATGCACTCCTTACTGTGATATAGGTTACCTATATCACTAAATACATACACACATATATACCTATAAGTCACTCCTAAGGCAGGCCTTATCAATCCTGAAGGCAGAGTGCATGGTTCCTATGTGAGAGGGTGCCCCTGCATGAGCAGGGCCCCTCTGCAGCGTTCGGAGACCCTTCTCTGATGCTGTTTGTAGTGCAGCCTGACCATATACTCTTAAGCGCATTATAACCTCGCGTTAAATGCTAACTTTGGAATGGTTGCACCTAAACATGTCGTGTTTGGTGTCAAACATCTTGGAATACTACCCCCCCGCCAATTCTGGCGGCGGGGGTAGCATTCCACCCTTCTAGAGGGAGAGACATGTTAACCCTGGACTGGCCGGTAACTTCTTTCTAAAGCCTGGCATCACAAAATGGATGCTACTGCCACAGACACAAGTCTGGCCTCCTGCTGCTGGACGAAACTCCGGCAGGGGAGGCCTGGACAATAGGTTTCCTGTCCCAGGGAGGTGTGACCACCTCCCCAGACAGGATAATGTGTATTGGGGCTGGGCGGGAGCACTTTTGGGTGCTTTGAAGTCCTGCACTGGGGGCACACTTGGTGTCCCTGTGCATACCCCAGTTCAAACCGGATCAGGGGCTTGTAGCCCCTGCTTTGGCGCAAATTGGACAAAGGGAAAGGGGTGTAGCCACCCCTCTGCCCTGACCCACCCATAGGTGGGGCCACAGAGTAGTCCAACCCCTATACTTAGTATAAGTATAGGAACCCAGCCCTAAGGACTTTAGATTATCCCTGGACGAAACTCTGAAACTGAATCCTGGAACTTCGACGCTCTACTCACGATTAGAGGACAGAAGAATCTCCCTTGGGGTCAAGGAGTGACTCCCCTGCTTGGCAGGCACCAAAGAAGCATCTGTCCAGTTCGCATTTCTGAAGCTCCCGTCGGACGCCGAAGTCATCGCATCACCAGAGGTGGATTCTCAGACTTCCCCGAGATTACCCTGAGTCCCCAGCAAAGCTGAGGCCCGTAGCTATCGTGGGTGACTTGAGACCGTGACCCCTGGACACCGAGCACATTTGCAAGTGCATCCTCTTCTGGGTCTCCCACAAAATCGTGCTTTGGGCTTCGAGTAGCCCTAGCCTCCAGCACCAACTGCACCGAAGATCACTGGCCTCCACTCCACGAGGGTCCTGTGAGCTAGATCCACGTGCGACGTCTCGAGGCTCCTTTGCGGTCGCTAGCCCGTTGGCTAGTAGCCCTTAACGAAGGCCAATCTTTTTCTTACTTGGCATCCTGGTTGCTCCAGGCCTGCCCTCACTTACCCTCGCTGGGTGAGTTCCCCAGACCTTGCTGGTCTGCACCATTGACGATCTTCCTCTGCATTGAGACTTGCCGTTGCCAAGGCTTGTTGGGTCCAATCCGGTCGCCGACACCTCAGCACTCGACAGACATTGTGTACCAGCCCGAATCCTGCTCCTGGTTGCCGACAACGCCTCCTGGACCTCGTGGCTGAAGAGTCAAGACGACTGTCAACGCACCTGAAGCACTCGACATCGGTGGGCATCTGTCCATCGCCTTCCTGGTCACTGGCTAGTGACCCAGACTCTGTCCCCTCTGCTTTCAGGATCTTCAGAACTCCGATCCACTCTTGGATCCACCCGGACACTTTCCACTTGGTCGCCAGCAGCACTTTGCAGCAGATCGCCATTCAAATCGACGACGAAACCCGACCCCGAAAGGCACCTATGCACCCGGCTTCCCTGGGTGAGGTAACACGAGTACTCCGGTGCTCCCGTGGGTAGAGACTCTTCAAAGTCCTAAATCTCAAAGGGTTTGCTCCAAGTCCTCCTTTAAGTGTCCCTTTTCTTTAATTTCCCGATCACGACTTTCTTCATAGAAGTCAACGGCGTATCGCGGTTGTGTATTTACACTGCACGCGTCCCCCGTGGGTCCCCTGTGTCACTACCTTGGGTGGTTCCTTGTGGTCCAAGCACTTCTAGAGGCTCTAGGCCTAGTGTCTAGTTCAGTCGTGGTTCTTATACCACTTTATTGGTATATGGTTTGGTACGCCCCTAGGGCCCAAACGTGTATTTGTGCTATTACTGTGTTTAAATAACTTCTAACTTATGTACTTTGAACTCTAGCCTCATAAAGAGACTAGAGGGTGTGTTTAGCAATAAATACATATATTTTGAATATATACCTGGTGTGGTGCTCTTTCATTTGGTCACTCAAGAGATTATAGACTGGTAAAACAAGCTGCTTTACATTCCTTCAAGACTTAGCCTGAAGGCTGCTCTCCATAGCTACCACTAGGATAGCTTTCAATAAGGTTGTCTTTAACCTATCTCCAATAAAGGGTTGTTTGGACTGGTGCAAGGTGCCCACTATAATTAGTGGACAGCATATACCAGGCCAACTTCTCACATTGGTGTGCAACGTGTGGGATTCCAGCTTGCTATTGTTTTACCAGATAATCTCAATTGAATTGATCAACTGAAAACCACTAAAGGTACCTAAGGTACATATAATTTAAGCTTAGAATACAGTAAGTTCTACTGAACTTAGAGTTGTGTGTTAAGGGATAGCACAACCCTTTCTACAACTCAAGAGAGTTTAGTAGGCCACACTAGAGTAGGTAGTGCATACACCACACCACACTAGTAATGTCTTTAAGGGTAGGATCTAAAGAATCCTTGCAGGAAGCCACTGAGCTTCCACCCTCCAAGTATGATACACTCCCATTCTTGGAATTGAGAGCTTTATGTAACTTGAGGAAATTGAGGACAGGCCAAAGTCCCACCACCCAACACCTTAAAGAGTTGTTGGTAGCTTATGACCTTAGTAAGCCCTTGGGGACTGAAGGGGTAGGAGCTGAGGGTGGGGCAGAAGATGAGGATGGGGCCAGGGGTAGAAATACCCCAGCCCCCCTCTGAAACTGGCCAGGAGGGTGACAATGACCCTGACCTGGATAACCCAATCCCTCCTGTGGATGATGAAGAGGATGATCAGAATGATACCCTCTTTGTCCCCCCAGGAAGGATTATGAGTGTGCCCAGAAAGTCTAGATCTCCTTCTCAGGAGTCTAACCACTCTGGCACCTCCATAGGGAGCTCTGTCTCATCTCATAGGAGGGAATCCTCTCATGAGAGAAGAAAGAGGCTGATTCAATATGAGGAAGCTCAGCTTGAACTCAGAAAACAGCAACTGGCTATAGACAGGGAGTCCCTAGATCTCTACAAAGAGAGAAAAAAGTTGGGACTAGAGTCCCATGGTGGCAGCAATATCCCTAAAGATAGGGAAAGGTCTTATGACCATAGAAACCTAAACAAGATTGTCCCTCCCTACCAGAGTGGGGATGACATCCACAAATGGATAACTGCACTGGAGAGGGCCTGTAAAGTTCAGAAGGTCCCCCAGAAGCAGTGGGCAGCAATCTTGTGGCTCTCCTTTGCAGACAAAGGTAGAGACAAGCTCCTCACTGTAAGAGAAGAGGATGCTGACAATTACACAGTCTTGAAGAGTGCTCTGATAGATGGGTTTGGCCTAACCACTGAACAGTATAGGTTGAAGTTCAGAGACACCCAAAAAGCTCAGACTCAAGACTGGGTTGATTTTGTAGATTGTGCTACTAAGGCTCTGGAAGGTTGGATACATGGCAACAAAGTGCAGGACTTTTAGGATTGTACAATTTGATTATGAGGGAGCAGATCCTTAATAATTGTCAAAACCAGCTTTTGCACCAGTATCTGGTGGACTCTGATCTGACCTCTCCCCAAGAATTGGGAAAGAAGGCAGACAAATGGGTCAGAACCAGAGTAAAAACTAAAAATCAGGGTGGTGACCAGAAGAAAGATTCTACTAAGTCCCAAGAGAAAGGTGGGGATAAATCTAAAGATAAGTCCCCTACATGGCCCCAAAATTCCTCTTCTGGGGGTGGGTCCCAAACTCCTTCTTCTCCTGAAAAGAAACCATATTGCCATGTCTGTAAAAGCCTGGGCACTGGAAAACTGATCCCAGTTGCCCCAGGATTGGCAATAAAGAAAATGTTCCTCCCACAACTACTACCACCCCTCCTGGTACTACCAGTAGTAATCCTCCAGTTGGGAGTAGTGCACCCAAAAAGTTAGGTGCTTTTGCAAGAGGAACAGAGGTGGGCCCTAGTTTAGACAGGGACCACTCAACAGACTCCTCTGACTCTGATGGTGGTATAGGATTTGCCACCTTTACCATGGGTCCCACAGCATTGGGCAGGTACAGATTGGAGCCAATAATTAATGGTCAGAAAGCTGTGGCATTTAGGGACACAGGGGCTAGTGTCACCATGGTGGCAGGGAAACTAGTCCCCCTCACCAGCTTTTACCTGAGTTTAAATACCAGGTGACCAACATTGATGGTGTCAGAACAGATCACCCCATGGCCATAGTCAATCTCAGCTGGGAGGGGGTCACAGGCCCAAAAAGAGTGGCAGTGTCCCCAACCCTACCTGTAGATTGCCTGATGGGCAATGATCTGGAAATTTCAGCCTGGGCTGAAGTTGAACACCAAACCCATCTCAGGATGCTGGGCATCCCTGTAAAGGTTAGTGGGGCTGTGATGGCCACAGCCCCAGCCCAAGATTTTGGAGAGATGGAGCCTGGAAGAATGGCCCACTCTCCCCCAAAAGAGAGCACAAGGGTTGAAGAAAAGTCTTCTTCCCTCCAGACAGTAGGTAAGGGTCAGCCTCCTCAGGGAACTGACCCTACCCCTAGTGAAGGAACTGCCCCAGAGGTAGTCAGGCCTGGCCTGGCCACACCCCTGATGGCAGAGGACCCTTCCAAGGTGGTACCCAGTCTGGAGCAGGTAACCTGCCCCTCTCTACCCTGCCTCAGCCAGCCCAGGGCTGCAGAGGTCAGGGAGGTCAGTGGACCCCCAGGGCCCCCTGTCCAGAGGAACCCCCCATCAGCAGATTAGGGGCACCCACTCTAGTAGCCCTAGCCAGGTGAAAATTCCTCTACACACTGAGGGATCCCCATACCTTTAAGTAGGGACCTCCCCAGAAGGACTCTGGTAGGCAAGGGCAAACCTGGGACCAGAAGGTTCCAAACCTGCCATGTCCCTCCAGTAGTCCATCCAAAGGGACCCAACCCCCAGCTGTAGGCAGCCAAAGGTTGACCCTTAGAGCAAAGTGCAACTCAGTCATGGAAAGACAGGCATACATGGTGACCAGTGATCTGAGGAAGCTGAGGCCAACATTCCTAGGGCCTCACTTCCCTACTCAGACACCTCACCAGCCTTGAACTTTACCTAAGCACACCACAGGTAGTGATTCCCCATGGTGGAGACCCTCTCATACCCTTAGGGTGAGGGATTGCTTAGTGGACCATAAGACAGGGGGCAACCATGCTAGTGCAGGTGCTTCCTTATATGACCACTTAGTCAATAAAGGCTCAACTGGCCAAGGTTAGCCTTATCTCCTTTCGTTTGGGGGGTTATGTAGGAAGGTGGAATCTGACTATATGGTTGCCCCACTTTTTTATGGTGTTTTGCTGGTTTATGACTTAGTTGGACTGGGATCCTGCTATTCAGGGCCCCAGTCTATCTGCTTTCTCTGTAAAAGGTTTCCATGTGCCTTAGGCACATCACTGATTGGAATCTGGAGTGCCCTTATAAGTCCCTAGTATATGGTATACTATGTACCAAGGGCATAGGTACCTCAGAGGCCTACCAGGGGCTGCAGCATGTATTATGCCACCCCTGGAAGGCCATCCAAACTGACACCGCAGTTCTGCTACTGCAGCCTGGGTAAGGTGGTGCATGCACTCCTTACTGTGATATAGGTTACCTATATCACTAAATACATACACACATATATACCTATAAGTCACTCCTAAGGCAGGCCTTATCAATCCTGAAGGCAGAGTGCATGGTTCCTATGTGAGAGGGTGCCCCTGCATGAGCAGGGCCCCTCTGCAGCGTTCGGAGACCCTTCTCTGATGCTGTTTGTAGTGCAGCCTGACCATATACTCTTAAGCGCATTATAACCTCGCGTTAAATGCTAACTTTGGAATGGTTGCACCTAAACATGTCGTGTTTGGTGTCAAACATCTTGGAATACTACCCCCCCGCCAATTCTGGCGGCAGGGGTAGCATTCCACCCTTCTAGAGGGAGAGACATGTTAACCCTGGACTGGCCGGTAACTTCTTTCTAAAGCCTGGCATCACAAAATGGATGCTACTGCCACAGACACAAGTCTGGCCTCCTGCTGCTGGACGAAACTCCGGCAGGGGAGGCCTGGACAATAGGTTTCCTGTCCCAGGGAGGTGTGACCACCTCCCCAGACAGGATAATGTGTATTGGGGCTGGGCGGGAGCACTTTTGGGTGCTTTGAAGTCCTGCACTGGGGGCACACTTGGTGTCCCTGTGCATACCCCAGTTCAAACCGGATCAGGGGCTTGTAGCCCCTGCTTTGGCGCAAATTGGACAAAGGGAAAGGGGTGTAGCCACCCCTCTGCCCTGACCCACCCATAGGTGGGGCCACAGAGTAGTCCAACCCCTATACTTAGTATAAGTATAGGAACCCAGCCCTAAGGACTTTAGATTATCCCTGGACGAAACTCTGAAACTGAATCCTGGAACTTCGACGCTCTACTCACGATTAGAGGACAGAAGAATCTCCCTTGGGGTCAAGGAGTGACTCCCCTGCTTGGCAGGCACCAAAGAAGCATCTGTCCAGTTCGCATTTCTGAAGCTCCCGTCGGACGCCGAAGTCATCGCATCACCAGAGGTGGATTCTCAGACTTCCCGAGATTACCCTGAGTCCCCAGCAAAGCTGAGGCCCGTAGCTATCGTGGGTGACTTGAGACCGTGACCCCTGGACACCGAGCACATTTGCAAGTGCATCCTCTTCTGGGTCTCCCACGAAATCGTGCTTTGGGCTTCGAGTAGCCCTAGCCTCCAGCACCAACTGCACCGAAGATCACTGGCCTCCACTCCACGAGGGTCCTGTGAGCTAGATCCACGTGCGACGTCTCGAGGCTCCTTTGCGGTCGCTAGCCCGTTGGCTAGTAGCCCTTAACGAAGGCCAATCTTTTCTTACTTGGCATCCTGGTTGCTCCAGGCCTGCCCTCACTTACCCTCGCTGGGTGAGTTCCCCAGACCTTGCTGGTCTGCACCATTGACGATCTTCCTCTGCATTGAGACTTGCCGTTGCCAAGGCTTGTTGGGTCCAATCCGGTCGCCGACACCTCAGCACTCGACAGACATTGTGTACCAGCCCGAATCCTGCTCCTGGTTGCCGACAACGCCTCCTGGACCTCGTGGCTGAAGAGTCAAGACGACTGTCAACGCACCTGAAGCACTCGACATCGGTGGGCATCTGTCCATCGCCTTCCTGGTCACTGGCTAGTGACCCAGACTCTGTCCCCTCTGCTTTCAGGATCTTCAGAACTCCGATCCACTCTTGGATCCACCCGGACACTTTCCACTTGGTCGCCAGCAGCACTTTGCAGCAGATCGCCATTCAAATCGACGACGAAACCCGATCCCGAAAGGCACCTATGCACCCGGCTTCCCTGGGTGAGGTAACACGAGTACTCCGGTGCTCCCGTGGGTAGAGACTCTTCAAAGTCCTAAATCTCAAAGGGTTTGCTCCAAGTCCTCCTTTAAGTGTCCCTTTTCTTTAATTTCCCGATCACGACTTTCTTCATAGAAGTCAACGGCGTATCGCGGTTGTGTATTTACACTGCACGCGTCCCCCGTGGGTCCCCTGTGTCACTACCTTGGGTGGTTCCTTGTGGTCCAAGCACTTCTAGAGGCTCTAGGCCTAGTGTCTAGTTCAGTCGTGGTTCTTATACCACTTTATTGGTATATGGTTTGAGTACGCCCTAGGGCCCAAACGTGTATTTGTGCTATTACTGTGTTTAAATAACTTCTAACTTATGTACTTTGAACTCTAGCCTCATAAAGAGACTAGAGGGGTGTGTTTAGCAATAAATACATATATTTTGAATATATACCTGGTGTGGTGCTCTTTCATTTGGTCACTCAAGAGATTATAGACTGGTAAAACAAGCTGCTTTACATTCCTTCAAGACTTAGCCTGAAGGCTGCTCTCCATAGCTACCACTAGGATAGCTTTCAATAAGGTTGTCTTTAACCTATCTCCAATAAGGGGTTGTTTGGACTGGTGCAAGGTGCCCACTATAATTAGTGGACAGCATATACCAGGCCAACTTCTCACATTGGTCACACCAGTGACATAGCTAACAACACAGGAAATGCACCATGAAGAATGACACAGTTGAAGAGTTTCCTCAAAATAAGCACTTGAGAGAGAAGTTCCTCAATAATGTAGAAGTTCCATAGTATTCAGTAACTTTATGACACATTGTAACTGCTCAGCATATAACCAAAAAAATAAAAGCGGTGGCCAAGAAAAATGAAAGGCTGGTCTCACAGAAGCCTTAGTTATAGATGCAGGAAGAATTTCCAGTAGTATAACGTGACCATTGTGAAAAAGACTCCTCACAATTATGCCATTGGGAGAAAATCCTCAGCATGAGGAGATTCTTTTAAAAACCGGAATCTCCATTGTACATGTCGTCTTTCCACCAGCACCCAAGGGGGGAAAAAAAGGGTAGCTGCACCAACCCCCCGCCGCACCTCAAGCGACGAGGGGGTATTCAAAAGTTAAAGCAGCGTCCCGCCGCGGACAAAATGGCGGGCGCTGCCGGTATTACTAAAAGGAGCGAGGCGCGGAGGAAACAGGGCGATAGGCAGCACTAAGGAAAAAAAGGAAAACTGCTACCTGAGCCCCTGCGCCTGCTCCTCTAAAGCAGACAATCCATTCCACTCAGGAGTCCGTGGGTCAGCTCCGGTAAACGTGAAGGTTCCGTTTGCGACAGGGAGCCCCAGCCGGACGCGGCCATCTTGTGGCAGCTCAAGCCACGCCCCTTCTGGATATTCTGTCTTAAAAGCAACATTAGTGAACAGCATTCCCTGAGGACAGACCACGGGGGCTCGATACAATGTAGGCCGCCGGCGGGGTCTGCACCCTTTCTCTGTTGCCTCCTTACCTCTAACTTCATCTTTCATATAAATCATTACCCTCCGGCCAGATAAGAATGCAATTTTCTTTCACAAAATGTGTACGATCTCAGTCCCCAGTTTAAAATCTTCCCACTAACGTTTCAGGAGGCTTGGATTGCATTAATGACACAAAGGTTAAGATTATCACTTGACACCTTAAATGCCAAACGTCTAGCAGCAGAGTCCAACAGTGTAAAAGTATAGATTCATTCTAGTTATTCTTGAGTGGTGATGTCATATACAGCTCATCAGTACTGTATGTAGAAGGTCACCCTTCATGAACTCTGGCATGACATCATTCCTCTTCACTGTAAAAACAGCAGATCACAGTACAGTCCAAACAGAAAAAGTCCAATCCAGCCATAAAGATTGAGTCCCAATGACCAGAGATTCCCATCTTTTTCCTTTCAGATAAAACTACCAGAGAAAAACAAACAATACAGGAGAGGTTGGGAGGGGCACTTTTATACTCCGAGGGGCATATTTATGACATTGTCAAGCAGTGAAGCGCAGCAAGTCACCTTGCTGTACTGCGCTGCATGACAGGGAAAAGGCAGGAATGCGCTGTATTTAAAAGAATACGGCCCCTTCCTGCTTTTTCCCCTGCGCTGGCACCATTTTGGGTGCCTAGTGCCAATGCAGGCACCCTCGCACCATAGTGCAAGGGTACCTGTGTTGCATGCAGGATTGTTTTTGTACAAGAAGGGGCACCTTCCTGCCCAAAAACAATCCTGGCAGGCATATTCCTCTATGTGTGCTGCAGATTGCAACACACATAGAAAGAGGAAGTAACAAGGAGAAATAAAGATATTTTCACCCTTGTTACTCCTCCCCTGGAGAGGCGTATCTTTTTGGCGCTTTACCAGGTTTGCCAGCTCTGGTAAATCTAGGAATGCGTAAAAAAACATGATGTTGCGTGTAAAAACCCACGCAACATCCATGGAACACCTCCCTAGCTAAGAGTAAGACACCAAAGCGATTTGCGCTGTGTTGCTTTACTCGAGATTTATGAAACCACTTAGGGTCATGCAAAGTGGCCTTGTGTGGCTTTATAAATCTCATTTTTCAATAGCGTCATGCATGTACCATGCTGTGTGGTGCAAGTGCAATGCTACTGGGGTCATAAATATGGCACAATGTCTTTTATAGACTCTGGAAGCCACATGTACAAAGATAATTGTTTGCTAGTACTAAATAGCAAATTTGTGCGATTCGCTATTCAGTAATCGAAAACACCAATGTGCAAATGTGTCTTTGTCACAGATTATGATTCCCAGTGGGTCGCACATAGACCTACTTCATGAATATTAACGAGGTAGGTCTCCGTTTGCAACCCATTAGAAATCGCTAAAATCACAGGAATGGTGGCCTGCTGGGGTCAGCAGACCACCATGTCTGTGATTGCTTTTAAATAAAGCAATCTTTTTTTTTTAAATGCTGCCCATTTTCCCTAAAGTAAAATGGGATGCATTTCAAAAACAAAACAGAAAAGAAAAGTTTTCTTTTAATTTTTTAAGAGTAGGCAGTGGTCCTTGGGAAACATTCACAAAAGGGAAGGGGTTCCTTGTGGACCCCTTCCTATTTGCGAATATGGGTTACTACATACTTGAACTAGGTTGTAAAATGTGAATCTTTTGCGACCGAAATGTGGTCAAAAAACTTTCACACATACCACTGCATTTCGGTATTAGGAAGGGACGCCCTAAACACGTCCCTTTCTAAAACCAAATCGCAATCCCAAATTGCAATTCGGTAATGTTACTGAATCGCAAATAGGGCTTTGCACATGTGAAAAAGCCTTTTTGGGTTCATAAACGGGTCGATTCTGTGAATTGGCCCATTTGCGACCACAAAAAGCCTTAGTACATGTGGCCCTAAACCTCTTGTTACAGTAGCGAGGGCGATTTTGCAAGCTAGAGCAAGAGCAGAGGCTCAAATATGACAAGTCTGCCAATTAGTTTTAGCTCTATTTATACCACAGGATGTGAAAGTAAAATATAATGGTAGATTCAGAACAACATTCTGTGGCTATCATAATATTTTTAAAATATACTGAAGACAAAAAATGTTAAGCCGTAGCCTTCCTCGTCCAAATGATCTAGAAAGAAAGATGCATTAAAACCTACTACCACCATTACCCACCTGAATCACCTTACCAAGGTGGGAAAAGAAACAATTGCAAAATATTTCTAGAAGGAAATTAAAAGTTGAGAGGCCAAAAGAGGTCTGGAAGCATCAGTCGATGCTTCATAATTTTTGGTGACATTTATCAACACATAATTAGCCACTAAGCAAAGTTTAGATAAAATAGTGTAGTAAAAAATGATTTAGAACTTCTAGTGACGTAAAAGAGATAACATATAAGGAAAACTCTAGGGTCTAAAGGTACCTGGTATATAATTGTTACCAAAAGCAGTAGTCCCATGATTAGTATATATACATTAATTACTTAATATCCGTTTAGTGTCAATTATTTAGAAAATGTATGCAAAGAGATATATTTAACATTATCATCAAGTAATCAAGACTCTCATTAAATATTAGTGACAAAAGTGCTTGGTACTCATACATGAGACATCTGTGATAAAAACGAATTCCAGTGCATAACACATGTCGTACATCCATATTGCCAATACAATTACAATAATAAATATTTAATTTATGAGCTCGTAGGGAATGGTTAACAGAATTTCGATGCCCTGTAGATACAGAATCATCATCAAAACAGGGCAATGTGAAGAAAAAGGAAGAGAGAGTTGCAGTAAAGACAAGCAGGAGAGAAAAGAGAGTGATGAAGGCCCTGAAGTGAGGAAATAATTGTCATTCCTTGGAAAGGTGAAGGCCTTGCAGTACTTACACAGCTCCATTGATGGTCTTGTAGAGAAGGAATAAAAGAAGAAGCAGGACAATTAAATATAGATGGACAATCACATTGGGCGTGAAATAAATATCCCAGAAAATGACATATGACTTACGAAATCACTAGAACGGCGCCGGGCTGAGAGAAGATGGCCAAGGATGAAACTGTAAAATATATTCAATTACCATTAATACATTCGAACGGGTCCAATAGGGTTCAAACGTTAAACTCTGGAGAAATTACAGAGCTAAAATGCAGAGTAAGAGGAGTTACAAGGGTTCTATATAGTATACCCTAACTGCATATCATTATTAGGGAAAATATTAGGGTGACCCTGTGAACCGGAGAAAATTGAAGGCAAAGCAAAGCAAAAGATAATTACAACACAGTGGAGTAGCAAGGGGGGTCAGTCCGCTCGGGCGGCACAAGTTTTTGGGGTGGCAGCCTCCCCCCGCTCTTACCTGCGGTCATCGCGGGCGGCAAACACAGGGATTGCCAGTAAACCCTCACTCTTACCTACAGCCGTCGCGGGGTGGCAGACGCAGGGACCGCCACATGCTGCAAAAGATCTAGGCACGCCGCTGTTACAAGAGTATAAGAAGGTCCAAAAATACATCATAGGAAGGTGTAATTCCTCAAGTATTAGGGATAATGCATCACAATGAGTGTGAAATTTACTTTTCTAACTCCATTCTAACAAACATTGGGGAAAGTTTATATTTGGTAGAGGGACAAAGCTACTATTCTATCTCCAGGCCAACAGACATTGGGTAAAATACACATCTTTTTGGGGGGAGTGGCCGGGTGGGAGGGAAAATTTACTTTTTAAAATAATTCAATTTAACAAACATTTAGAAAGATCATATATTAGGGGTTAGAATCAGATTTACTTTTCTGTCTCCTGTCTAACAAATACTGGGGAGTGTCTATACATTTGGGGGCAGGGCTTCAGTTTCACTGCACTCAACTAAAACAATTATTTAAAAAAATATATACATGTTATAAAAATATTTAAAAACTTTTAAAACCATACATATTTTAACATTTGAAACAATCATTAAAATAATTCTCAATATACCAAATATATCAGAATTGTTCAAAAAATATTTCAACTTATTAAATGAATCATTTGTAAAATAAACAATATCCTGCAAACCCCCAGAAAGCACACCAACCTGGAAGAAAAGTAATAACATCTGCTATGATGTTGAAAAAAAAATTACAACCAAATTGAATGTTCAATTAAAAGTTTTTAAAAATGTACATATTTAAATTTGTATTAAATTAAAAATTTGTGCAAAAACACTACTCACTCATTCCACCTATGTACCCCACAATATTTAATATGAATGCATTGTTTTAAATTGAGCATATTACTAAATAATTCAATATTTTTTTTAAAACATAATGTTAAAAAAAATAAGCATGCTAAATAAAAAACAGTTAAAAACAAATTTGTGTATATATGTATACAAGTATTTTTTATTCAGTGATGGTTTCTACAAACAGACCTAGGGTGCTGCTATGGGTGCCTGATTTGCCACCAGCTACATAAATGTATTCATGGTCTGGTGGGAAGAGCAGGTGCAAGTAAAATGGAAGGCTACATTACCCAGGTACTACTCTGATTAAGATACATGGATGATATATTCTTAATTTCAAATGGATCAGAAAACTCTGCTAAGATATTCATGAATAACTTGAATGAGAATGTGTGGAATTTAAAGTTGCACGGATAGGCTGATTGCTAAACTTTTTCGCAAATCCAAGGCAGGAAACAGTCTTTTACATGCATCTGGTTCCCACCCTACCAAATTGATTTACAGTGTCCCATATGGGGAACTTTTACATGCTGAGAGAAACTATAGTACAACTGAAGTATTCAAGGTGGGATGTAGAAACATGATTTCATGCTTTTTAGAAAGGAGTTACAGCCATAAAACTATCAGCAAGTCGGTAAAAACATTACAGCTTATCCAAAGACAGGATTTATTGTAATCTACCAATAGATGTAAAAATGTTGAAGACAATACCATGAGATTTATTACTACCTTCCCCAATAGATCAGTAAAGATCAATCGTATTCTTCGAAAACACTGGCATGTGTTTAATACAGTTGACATTTTGTCTAAATACACGGGTACAAGGTTGTATTGTCTTGTCAATAAAATAATACTGGGACTATTTTGGTTCTCACTGTACACTGTAGGCCTGTGACCTAAGCTTTGGGGAGATGAGTTGAAGGCAGGCTTAGAATGTTAAGTTCTGACTTACATGCAGCAGAATAAAGACGTGTAAAATTACTCTCCGTGTGTGGCATGGTTATTGGCGAGTACCTGGGCTGGTAGAATGCTACAACTGGCAATGAGATAGGGGATACAAAGCCTGTACACTGAAAGTGCTCTTCCAGAATGTTTGCTGTGGTCCAGCAAACTGCTTGTGTGTGCAGTGAGTGCCGCAGTAGAAGTGCAGATCCAACGTTGGCACCGGTGGAGTCTCCATGCATCGCCAGCCTACATAAAATGCTTAACGATAATAGTAATAGTATATTTATTGTTTAGTTAGTTAAAACCATAACAATTTTAGCATAAAACAAAGAATACAATATAAAATGTTTTCATAGTTTAAAACAGGTCTTTGTTTTTAGGCCGTGCACTCTTGATCATTATAGAGGTAATGTTTGTATTCGTCTGATAATGTTCGTGATTTTAGATTGTAGAATCCATAGGTATTAAAGGCAGAAGGCAAGCAAACTTTGCTCTTAATCTATAATGATGTAATAAGTTGTTCTGAAATCAATTCAATGTGCAAAATCAGCAGAGTGAACTCTTCATCAACCATTAATTTCTACAGGAACAAATTGATCATATTCACTATGTACAAGCCTTAGGTGCTAAAGGTGGCTAGAGTTTTGAAGTACAAACTTCTTCCATGCTTTGATTTTTGAAAGGGCTGTCAGTGATGTCATCAGTGATGTCACTGACCATGTCATGAGTGATGTAATATGTGATGTCATCAGCAGTGCATTGCGGGGGCGCGAGTTATAGTTAGCTGAACTAACTATAACGTGGGAATTTCTATGGTTTTGTACGAGTGAAATGTCCAACTAACTATAACTTTCCCTAAAACCTATGGTTTTTTCAGTGAATTTCTAAGGTTTTTTAAATGCTAATTTCTAACTATAACGTGCCTGAAACCTACGGTTTTTTTCAGTGAATATATATATCGTGAACAAGGAGTTAAGGCTCCGAAACGCGTTGGGTGGTGGTGCCATGAAATAAACCACGTTGGAATCAAGAGAAGGGCTTTGGTGTTGTTGTTTTCAACTATATACAACATTGTTTTGCAATTGTTAGGGGTTCGCGAACCCCGCCACGGCCCGCCATCACTAAATGAGGCTCGGATCTTTCGCGAGACTGTGTGTTGGATATATATATATATATATATCAGCGAAACCGGTCAGGCGCATTGAGTCAGGACTGAAAAGCCGGTTCCCCTCAAATAAAGATTACTCTGAATAGCTGCTGTTGAGTGCGTTCTCAAGCTTTTGGGCAACTTTTGGAAATACTTATCGCAGCAGTCCAAGCCGTGGAGAACTGCACCGCCGATCATACTGATGTTAAGGACCGCGGAGCTTGAACTGTGCAAGCCTATGAGCGGAACAGCAGCTCTTGTGAAATTGAACCGTGCCTTTGTTGTTCTGATGCCCACCAGAGGAATATAAATATGCTAAAAAACTGTTTTTCTTGCAGGACCCACCGAGGGGTAATGATTGTCTCCAAGCAGACTACAAAGTCTAGCATGCTTTGCAAGAACGTGCACCTGAACGGCCCACTGGGGGCAATAACTAATAGAATTCAGCATGCGGCTTTAAATGCTTGGAGTTACCTGCGGAGACCAGCTATGCAACGCCTATGACTAAGGAGCAGGGGGCTCCGAAACTGGTCAGGCGCATTGAGTCAGGACTGAAAAGCCGGTTCCCCTCAAATAAAGATTCTTCTGAATAGCTGCTGTTGAGTGCGTTCTCAAGCTTTTGGGCAACTTTTGGAAATACTTATCGTGGCAGTCCAAGCTGTGGAGAACTGCACCGCCGATCATACTGATGTTAAGGACCGCGGGGCTTGAACTGTGCAAGCCTATGAGCGGAACAGCAGCTCTTGTGAAATTGAACCGTGCCTTTGTTGTTCTGATGCCCACCAGAGGAATATAAATATGCTAAAAACTTTTTCTTGCAGGACCCACCGAGGGGTAATGATTGTCTCCAAGCAGACTACAAAGTCTAGCATGCTTTGCAAGAACGTGCACCTGAACGGCCCACTGGGGGCAATAACTAATAGAATTCAGCATGCGGCTTTAAATGCTTGGAGTTACCTGCGGAGACCAGCTATGCCATGCCTATGATTAAGGAGCAGGGGCTCCGAAACCGGTCAGGCGCATTGAGTCAGGACTGAAAAGCTGGTTCCCCTCAAATAAAGATTCTTCTGAATAGCTGCTGTTGAGTGCGTTCTCAAGCTTTTGGGCAACTTTTGGAAATATATATATATATATTTATTTAGATAGATATATATATATATATATTGTATATATTGTCCATCAATTTGAAGCACTCAACGGGTTCCCAATAATCCATTTTATTCAGTTGAAATAGCAGACGCGTTTCAACAACGATATGTCTACGCTTTACATTTTGTAATGTTGACTGAGTATCACCTGACATGGCCCCTCTTCTCGGCACATGGCGGTTATGGTGGTAAATATTCTGTTTACACCAAAGCCACATTGAAATTACCGAACACTAGCGAACAGGTGCCTTCCATGCCTGCAAGAGGCTGCATGAAATTAAAATTATCCATCAAATAGAAGCAATCACGGGTTCCCAATAATCCATTTTATTCAGTTGAAATGGCAGATACGTTTCGACAACAATATGTCTTTCTCAATGCCCTTAGCGTGGATTTACTTGAAGCATTCAATTTTGTAGGGCTTCTTCCACTCCCATTGGTTGGAATGTCGTCCACAACAATTCAAACAAAGCTCTGTTAGCATGGACATTTCACCAATCACGTAAAGTCAAACACAATGTTATGAACTTAGAAAGTCTTTAGTAGATGTATTCTGCCACATTGGGCACAAAGTCCATAATGCATTTCGCCTTACTTGATCCATGCTGGTGAGATAGAGCTTACAGTGAACAGGAGCAGTTCCACTTACAATTATTTGGTTACCCTCGTTCTGCCACAAAATGCCATATCAGAGCGGGTAGATCCAGGAAAGTGCATGTTTAGTATACTACGCTTTACATTTTGTAATGTTGACTGAGTATCACCTGACATGCCCCCTCTTCTTGGCACATGCCAGTTCCGGCGGTAAGTATTCTGTTTACACCAAAGCCACATTGAAACTGCCCAACACTAACGAACGGGTGCCTTCCATGCGTGCAAGTGGCTGCACGAAATTAAAATTGTCCATCAAATAGAAGCCCTCAACGGGTTCCCAATAATCCATTTTATTCAGTTGAAATGGCAGACGCGTTTCTTCAACAATATGTCTTTCTCAATGCCCTTAGTGTGGATTTACTTGAAGCATTCATTTTTGTAGGGCTTCTTCCGCTCCCATTGGTTGGAATGCTGTCCACTACAGTTCAAAAAGAGTTCTGTTAGCATGGACATTTCATCCACCACATGGCAGATACCCACTCTCCATCTGAGGAAAGTCATATCTTTTGTCGTCTGAAGGACCATAATGGCATAGCATTCGAAAACAGAGATCTCTTCAATACCATGCTCACCACTCTGTATCAAAGCACCTCATCTGTGGTATAAGGAATGGGGTCTCCTGTGGCGTACCCTGCCTCATCAAGAAGTCCTTTGGCAGCGTATAGCACTCATATGTGCTATCAAGAAGGGTCCTCTCCCAGCTAAAACCATGCTCGAACTATTGGACTATCTGCTGTTATGTTATGTTAATTTGGATTTATAGCGCGCTTAATACCGGAAGGTCTCTAAGCGCTATACGAGGAATGTCGTCAGACCCAGGCGAGTGAAGTCAGTGAGCCCAAGCTTCTGTAAAGAGAAAAGTTTTCAGCTTTTTTCTGAAAGGAAGAAGACTGCTTTCTGCGCGGAGCTGACTAGGCAGCTTATTCCAAAGAGTGGGTAGGATAACGGAGAAGGATCGACCTCCCTTGGTAGCATAATTGAAGCGTGGGCAATTTAGTAGGTCCATCGAGGATGATCTTAGCGAGCGGCATGGGGCGTATTTCTCAATGCGTTGCCTAATGTAGGCGGGAGCTTGTCCATAAATAGCTTTATGCACAATACAGAGGCCCTTGAATTTGGTCCTCTGTTTTAAGGGCAACCAGTGGAGGCTTTGCAGAAGGGGGGACGCCCGTGTGTGTCTGGGAACTTTAAAAATAAGCCTTGCCGCATCGTTCATGACTATCTGTAGTCTGCCAACTAGAGAGTCTGGCAGTCCGATGTAGAGCGAGTTGCCATAGTCGAGGCGGGACAGGATCATGGCAGTCACTACTGTTCTCATGGTCGAGAAGGAGAGAATCGGGGAGAGTTTCCTAAGAAGCCTGAGTAGGCCCACACAGGTACCAAACACAGTGGAAACTTGATTAGCCAAGGAAAGCTTGGCATCTACTCTAATTCCCAAGCTTTTTACCACTGGGACTGGAGCAGGAGCAGCGCCCAACTCCTGCGGCCAATAGAGGGAATTCCATGGGTTATCGGCATCGGTCATGGCCAGAACCTCAGTTTTGTCTGGGTTAATCTTAAGTGCGTTGGCTGACATCCAGTTGACCGTGAAGCGTAGAACATCTTTCACCCGAGAATATGCTTGGGGGTCTTCTCAATTTGCAAAATAATTTGGGTGTCGTCTGCATAATTGAAGACTTGGCACTCCATGGCAGAGAGGGTATTAATTAAAGGACTGAGATAGATGTTAAATAGGAGGGGTGACAGGGCCGACCCTTGTGGGACACCGCAAGGAACGGGCCCCCTCTCTGACACCCAGTCCCCTATCTGAATTCTTTGGGAACGGTTCGTCAGAAATGAGGTGATCCATTGTATGGCAGGTCCCCGGATCCCAATTGCTCTAAGTCTTTCTAGGAGGAGGACATGGTTGACCGTGTCGAACGCTGCCGACAGGTCAAGGAGGATTAGGACACAGGGCTTTTTATTGTCAGCGGTTCTTCTGAGTGCCAGCTTAATATAAAAAATTCAAGTAGTCCCAGTCCCCACCTCAACCAAAGAAGCTTTATAGAAGCCAATTTGAATCGACTGCACCCCACCGCCCAAACTAGTGCACACATTAAGCTTGTGAAAAGTAATATTTAGTATGGGGCACATGGAGTTCTGTAATACATGCAGACAGAGCAGCAAAAACACCATTTTCGCCAGGGAAATGAGACCTATTATGGACAAGGGTAAAGATTTCCAGAACTCGACTGAACATTCTAGTCCCACCACCATTCTTTCCATATTGAGAATGTATTGGGACTTAAAATCATGACTAATCTGGATCCCCAGGTACCTAAAGCTCTCCATTTGCCTCTCTAGCCCATTCTTCCAGACCCCTCCCAGAGGATAGTGCCTTGTTTTACTTTGATTTATTCTCAAGCCAGAGATTTCACCAAACTTCTCCAATTCAACAAGGAGTTTGGATGCCGAGGGGCCTGGGTTTTTTAAATAGATCAATGCGTCATTTGCATAGAGGGACATAATATCTGTTACAGTCCCTATCACGTTACCCTAAGGCTCCATTACCTTCTGTAGCCTATATGCCAGAGGCTCTATGGCTAGTGCAAAAAACATAGGAGTTAACTGGAAACTTTGACTGCCTCCCTTTCCTTGGTAAAGTCATAGACATTTTCCTGAATAAATTGTTGTTTCACATTGATGAAGTTAATTGTTTTGGCCTGCAAGAAGATGTAAATTGTAAGACATTTTTAGCAGTCAATCTGTGACGACATAACCTGTACACTGCGGCTATTGTGTTCTTTGTTTCTTAGTTTTGAAAAAAAAAAAAAAAAATGGCTAAAAGCTTATTTCTGTGCCTTTGATATTCTTTACAGATTCTCTCCTGTACATAAATATATTATGTGCTTCCAAATACTCCTACATAGCTGATTATTGTGTGCAATACTTAAATGTTTGTGGAAAAATTGTTTGTGGTTTTCAAAGCACTTGCAATGCGATCTGGCTTAAGAATGTTTCTTTACCTCTTAACTTCCTGGAATATTTAATCAGTTTTACCACATCCAGATACAGCTGCCCTAGTGCTGTAGTAGTGAAGGAGTGTCAGACAGACACTGGAAGTGAAGTAATGCTTGGTTTACTTAACAGTAATCTTCATTATCACAGTCCTCAGAGATTGAATTCTGTCTCTTAGGGGTACAGAATTCACCTATACTAATAAAGTTCAATTATTGCTCCTACCAATATGGCTATGCCAGCACATCCTGTCTTATGCCCTATAAAGAAGGAGCCAAATTTACACACATTGTGATATACCCAAAAATCAAGAAATGCACTTTTAACCATTTCTAAAATAACTGGAGGATAAGGATTCCCTCCAGGGAAAGGGAGGGAGTGAAACTTGGACTGTGACAAGAAAGGCAATGAATCAGAGTAAAGAGGATCACCAGTAATCCAAGCATTACCTTCCTCATCAGACTTCCTTGTCCCAGTAAAAACTACAATACTCCAAGGTAAACAGAACAAAGACAATGAAACACCCAGTAATTGCCTATTGCATTTTTTGTCAAACTAAAATCCTCTTATTGAATTGCAGACAAAATAGCTGTACTCAAGGAAGAAGAAATCCGCTCTCCCATGTGCAGTTTATTATGACAAATAAATGTATGAGGAGATGCCCACGTTGCTGATTCACAAATGTCTTTAAGGGAGGCTCCCATAAACATCGCCATGATGTAGACATGTCCCTGGTAGAACAACTCTGCATAGTGGAGGGAAATCTAACAGCTTCCTTCTGATAGGCCAAAACAATGGCCATCCTTATCCACCTACTTAGCGTGGAGGTGCACGGACGATGGCCCTTGTTTGGCAGACCAAAGCTGACAAACAAGGAATTAGCCTGCCTGAAATAAAATATTCTCTGACAGTAGATTGGAAATGTCTTATGCACATCTAAGTCACAACATAATATTTCCTGGTCTGTGGAAGGGAAGAGGTAAAGAGAGTTAGAACCAAATCTTGAGAAAGATGAAAAGAGGCCACCTTTGGCAAGAAAGAAGGGACGGGTCTTATGACCACTTGGTCTTCAAAAAATCAAATAAAGGACTCATGAGCAAGAACAGCATGAATTTCCCCCATTGTACAACATGAAGAAATTAGCAGTAGGGAAAACCTTTAATGTGAGGAATTTTAAAGAAATAGAAGGAAGAGAGAGACAATCAGACTTTCCTGAAAAAGAGAAAGCACGAGGGGCAAATGCCAAGAAGAGACAGGAGCATGGATAACCAGTCTTCTTAAAATAAAAACTCTTTAAAAGATGGTTTTCCATGGAATCAACCTAAGAAACTCTTGCTCCTCATGTCTTTAATAGCTGCTTATTAATTACGTTAAGTAGAAACTGAAAGCCCCAAAATGAAACCATCCCTTTGAAACATTAGAATCTCTCCACCCCATAGCAAGTAGCTACAATATTTCTAGACAAACACCAGAAAAAGCAGTGCTTCCAGTGCCTCATACACCTTAAAGGTGCTCTGCCTTCCTGAATTCTGGATAGATTGTGCTACCACAGAAGAACAACCTAAAGCCACCAATCTTAACCTTTCAATTTCCGGCCCCCAGGGATAGGCTCCGAAGAGACATTTATGACATCAGCAAGAATCTGAGGGGAAACAGGGATGCGGGAAATATCCAAGGGGCCTGACTAGGGGTGGGCAGAACTCGCTGAATTTGAGTCCACGGAATTCCATGGAATTACATAAAAACACTGTAGGATTCCATGACGTTCCGCCAATAGGTGGAATAGGGTCCATCGGGCTGCTTGCGCTGTGATTTAGTGCCAGTAGCGCGTTCTGCACCAAACAACCAGCACAAAGGGCCCTACAAAGTGCACCAGAAGGGACAGCTACTCAACTTAATTTTGCTGCCACTTAAGTAGATGTCTTACTCAAGCGGCAGTCTTCTGACCACGAATGCTAGCAACCACCCTCATTAAACAAGTCTTGTCGGATGTCCTCCTAAGGCTGGAAATCACTCTAGGGAATGCCTAATCTCACTCGCACTTGCCAACTTACTGTTCTGGAGCCTCTCATGAGAACATTTCTTTGCCACACGGCGATTGCCAGAATTTGCCCAGAAAGCCATATTGCAAAAGTCATGCAGAGTCACCAAATTCTGCCAATTCCGCATGCAGCGAGTTCTGCCCACCTCTAGTCTTGACTACATTTGACATAGAAGAGGAAACCAAGTTTGGAGACACCAAAATAGGGTTACTAACAGAACCTCCATCTGCTCATCCTCGATCTGTTGGAGGATTCTGCTGAGCATGGTAACGGAAGGCAACACATAAAGTAAGTTAAAAATCTCATTGCATCCGCTGCCCAAGCTTCTGGACCCAGCAGAAGGGAAGAGAATCTCAGGCTCAGGAGAACAGTATTCTGTAAGGAGGCAAACAAATCTAGGTATGGAACCCCCAATGTTATTCAAATTTCTTGAAATAACTTGGGACAAAGAAATGTGGTTACTTAGGATGGGAACATATGACTCAACCTCTCCACATGTCTATTCTCTATCCGCCGGAGATACATTGTTGATAGAGAAGATTATTCTCTGCCCATGTTTCTATCAATTCTGCCAGATGGGCTATCCTCTGCATTCACAAGTCCCCTAAATGGTGGAAATAGGATCTTGTGCCCTTATTGTTCTGATTTGAACTACATGATCTTGAAGAAGAGGAGCAACGGACAACAGGGCTTAGTAGACCCCAGCAAGTTACTTCCAATTGGAAGAGGTTAAAGTTCCAGAAAAGATAACGAGCTCTAGACTGAGTGATGCCCCCGCTGTGGCTTCCACCTCAAACTGCTGGCAACTGTTGTCACTACCAGCAGTTGGGGGGAAGACAATGGAACTTCTTTGGGTACATTTGAAGGATCCAGCAACCACTGGAATTTTTGGGACATTGTAGGAAGACATGAATCAGTTTTTCACAGCCCTTTTTGCTTGGATCCCAAGTGTAACAGGAGAAGATTTAGATGCCGATGTAAATGTGGAGCCATTGGCTTGCTGGAGCCTGCTCACATTGGAGAAAGGATCTCAACCGAGATATCAACTTCTCCCGCCTCAATACAAGAAGCAAGATGGATCCTAGATTTGTCCTGAAAAGGGCTCATATGAATTGGAACTCCTAGCATAAGGATTACCCACCGACAGTGTGGTCCGTGCAGGTATCAGTGGTGGGGCGGTAGGGCCGCATGGGGGGGATTTCGAGGGACGCTGCAAAGAGAAAATTAAATAATTAATTTTCCCTCTTCATCGCCCCTCGAAATTTTCCCCCCTAACGCGGCCCCACCGCTCTACCTCTGCACGGACCGCAGCTGCCCACCAAAGGTGCTGGAATCTTGGTGAACAACCTCTGGGCTGATGTAAAGTCAAAAGGTAGAACTTAGAATTGGTGGCGACTTCCCATAATGGAAAATATTGGATATATCTGTCACTCTGGGTGCACTGGGATGTGCAACTCGTCATCCAACAGATCCAGTGATGCCAAGAATAATCCTGAAGACACCAGGGGCAGGATGCTTTGTAGTGTGATCATCTTGAATCCATGGTACGAGATAAAGGCAATCACCTTTTTTAAATCCACAGCTGGAAGAACGTTTCCATAGGTCGTCGGCTAATCATGGCTATTTATTTTGTTTGCACTTTGGGTACTCAGACAGTGATTTATTGTTCATTTCATTTGTTAAGTTGATTTTATGAGGTGACATTTACACATTGTAACAAACTGCGATTGAGTGTTTGGTTAGGTGGTGATTTCTTCTTGGCTCGTCACAGATAATAACATAATGCATGGTGCAAGTAAAAGTTGTCTTAATTTTAAAACATCACTATCATAACAGCCAAACCAGTTAATGCTTTTTAATTAAAAATTTGTATTGGGATCATATGGCGGCCATATTTAGGTGGTGAAAGTTTTTGGGTGCCATACGCTTGCATTGAAAAGAAATAAAATAACCATTGCCAAGGCCAGACGTATTGGCTTTGTCAATACTTGTTTTAAGCTGGATTTTATTCTTCAAATGCGGTGCCCTTCACTACTGGGCAATTTGAATGCCTCGGTTTTGAAAAGCTATTCAAAAAGTGCCGGATTTTTATTACCTGGATTCGACGTTCACACAAATCTACGCAAAAAACGCAGCTCCGAAACTTTATTGTCATCTGTGTCGACAACATGCCAGAATCAGAAAGGGCGATATGCACATTTTCAGTGACAACCACACATAGCTTGCTCCAGAATAAGCAAAATCTGAAAATAATAACAAGATATCACTTTCACTTTAAAAGTAGATCAGATGATAAAGGCCAAACAGCGTTCAAAGATGTTCAGCAATCACGGACGATTTTCACCATGTTTGTCACACTGCCAGGGACCTGTTGGCAAGGGAAGCGTGAACTGAAGGCCGAATCCACTACAGAAGGGCAGGAGCAAAGAAAGTTATAAATGAGAACATCGGATACATCATAGTACAAACAAATTGTGCTCTACTTCTGACAACCGCCATATTTCCCCTAATCAGCCCATAATCAATGTTGATGACGAATTTTCCTACATAGCTTCCGGTGTTGAGTGAACGCATTCCTTTAGCATTTAAACAGGAAGGCAGTGATTGCTCCGGTCCAGGCTCTCCATCCTTCCTTCCCTAGTCACACTCTTCTCCCAGGTCAGGTTTAGCCAGTGCCTTGAAGTTGGTAGATGTTAATCAGTGGCGCACCAGCCGAGCACTGACGGCCCCACAGCTGCTCATTCCAGGAAGAGGTGTTGATAAAATGGTAATAATGTCTGACTAATTCTCTCAGTGAGTCAGTAGAGTTATGCGGGCCATTGCGGTGGAACTAATCTTCACAAGGAGGCAAATTAACCAGGACAATGTGACGGGCAAGGCACACATGCGGGTAGAGAGGAAGAGCTTAAGGCGGTCGTCACTGAGCGCACCTTTAACTAACTGTCACCCCCTAAGTCCCCGTGAAACATAAGTGTGGGATCAAGAGGGGCTGCCCTGTGGACCAGCTCCCATTGCTGGTGTTCAACTCTGTGTGAAATCTGAAGGTACTGTAGCCTCAGGACCACCGGTGAAGATACAAAAGCACTGTGAAGCAGATGTATCAAGGCTTTGCACCAGTAGAGAGTCACAAAAAGTGGTACAAACTGGTGCAAATTCCTGAAATAGGATTTACTTTCAAGCCCAAATATTGATTTGCACTGGAAAGTAGCCGTAAAGTAACGCAAAGTAGCTATGTTCGCCACATTCATGAAGGAGGTGTCCATGGATGGCATGTCCGTGCCCCCTACAGCCACCCATGGTTACTAAAAAAGGCATTAAAAAATCTAGGAGGGGTTGGGGGTAGAAGTGTATACGAGTTCACTCAGCTTCCACAAATGTACTCACCGCCTGAATTACACCACCTGCTTTTTTACTGTAGTCATTCTAGAGATTGCCACGACGACTTCCTCTGACGCATTCCCTATGAGGCACACTGAAGAACAAAAAAAGGTATTTTTGAGCAACCCAGCTTATTCTACATAAAAATACACCCTGTTGCACATGATGCCTCTTGGGAACAACTGGCTTTTTAAACAGTATGACTACGCCGCATAATATCAAATGACAACTGTGTTAAATGAGGGCACTATACTCTCTGCCGAATTGCAGGAAATGGAAGGGAGATATAAATATGCCTTTCTCATTGTATATTATTTTCTGTCATTGCCTTACCCATTCTTTCCTGCTTTTTTCCCTCTACCAACCATAGGAGAACTGTGGGAAAAGGTTTTTATGTTTTTAATGTTTCTTATAGTTGCAAGTACCATGTCAAACACATATGAGTATATAAACCCAAAATATGGACACCACACATGGCCATATATCATTTTCACAGTAACCGTATTCCTTCACACAAATGTCCAATACATGAATATGTGGGAATTTTTCAGTGCATTTACATTGGGATGGATAGATAATAACTGTAGGAGGGGAATACACATGAAGGTGCGAAATGTAATTGAATGTAATGTTCCAATACTATGAATTAGTATTCTCCTTCAAGTTATAGGCTCAATGTAAGCCCACTCAGCTTCTAATCAAAACAATCTGGAAAGAAGACCTGTAAGTCTCTACATATGAGTCGATGAAATGGTAACAGGAGGTATCTGTTAAACCCCAAGATTAGGTCCTGACAAAGGCCTGGACCCTTATGGGCAACAAGGACCAAAACATGTTGATCGTACACTTGTGATGCTAAGGACTATTAGCATATCTGAACAACATCACCATCTCACTTTTTAATCTTACCCCTATACACTTCAATATCAAATGTCCCTTTTCAGATATAGGAGGTAATTTTAGACACTACTGCACAGATCCCATCAGTAGTTTCCCTCGGATGAAGGGTGTACTCACCTAAGGAAGCGAGTACCTAGTTGCGAAACCCAATGATGACGCCACCCAACACAACACCATATTGGTGATTACTTAACACCACCAGTGGTCACTGCCGGTTGAGGGTTTCAGGTCGACACTATAGACACCAAGACACCTGGAAACCGGTTTAGTTCACTCCCCCTTTGATCATTGATACTAAAAAAGGAAGACAGGGCGTTGCACTAAAATATTACGCCTTCTTGATGCAGGCGTAATGTATGAGAAAAGTTTTCTTTTCAGAAAATATTTCTAACTGCATGTGTGTTATAATGTACTGCACACATACAATTTTAAGAAAAGTTTTAAACTATGTTCAAGCTAGTGCTTATGCTTCACTATGAGGGCTCATTATAACTGCCCTACAAATCACGAGTGGATCAGAAAGTTGGCATTATTACATTAGTGGTTAAATGCGTACCCCTCGGGTGTTGCCCACATCATTCCTGCCAGACAATAACCTGGCACCAATAAGGATCCTGAGTTTGCACCCATTGCAATAGGCAAAATTTACTATTCACACGTTTTCTCTCATGCTGAGGTTTCAAAATCAGAATGCGTACAGGTTTTGCACCCTATAAATACTACACTGTGAGTTATTAGTATTTGTCAGGTGTGCAATCACCACTTGGGGTTACATGGGTTTTGCAATGATCCAGCGAGTCTTTTTAACACACTCCTCATTCTCACCGAGGTGTGCACCTCAAGCTCTTCAATCACAAAACTTAGAGAACATTGTGAATTGTGGTAATCTCACAGAAGACCCTGGACTTACAATACCCCAGTGCAAATAACATTTGCACCGGAGATTGGATTTGTTTTTTCACCCAATCTACAGTCTTCATTAATTCAATTCTTATAACAGGGTTCATACACCCAGCTGGATTCATGCTGTAAGACTTCAGACAAAGAAATAAGCCTAAAGTCACAGATGAACATGAAAAACAATCAACCAAACGCATGTTTTCAGAGGGGTTTTTTAGGTTTTGTCCATCACTCTTCTATTCAGGTACAGGCTTTTCTTTCTTCCCCAGATGGTGGAAAGCACACCCTTCTGTTTTTGGAGCATGTAATAGACACAAATTGCCCAAGAGAACTTCCTATGATGGACCGTAAGGTTGCGTATCAATGCTGGACTCCAGTCTTTCAATGCCTTAAACATATTTATGAGTGAAAGAGAGGCACTTGAACTGGCTACACTGTTCCAGGGTCAGCCAGTGCAGATCTTTCTGGGCCTCTGAGACATGATCAAATGTCTCACTGTGAAATCCTAGACCCTCTGAAGAATCACCACCAAGCAGTCTTGCATACACTGGAAGAGAAACTTGCAATAACCTCATTCAGCACGCATGGGGGAAACCCCCATAATGAAATTTGTGCAACCAGAGGCGTAGGAGACACTACATTTCTGGGGGGACAAGGACAACCTTTTGGACTTTCCAGTGACCCTATACAAATCGCCCATTGTCTGAGAGCCATAAGTTCGGTTAAACAAATACAATAGCATAGTTTTGTAGTGAATCATTGATAAAAGCAGGCAAGTAGTTACAGTTTGCAAGTATGCTTTAATTGTTATTTACATTCATTCATTCCAAAAAGCTTTATTCGACAACTCTTGTCATGAAAGCAGATCACAATAAAAGCAAAATGATTTCCAGCCATTAAATACAAATGGTTCCAGAAAGAGCAATAAAACATTTAAGATTTTATGCAACGAGCATGATCAAAGTTAAAAACCATTATAAAAATAAGAAGAAAGTACATATCACAGTAGGTGTTAAATCGATGGCGCATAAAAAATGGCAACGGAAGTTTGTTTAAAAAACATCAGATTCAAACATTTTAAATATGTGTGAAAAGTTCATAAACTACGCACCATTCTCAGAGGTCAAAGACCCTATCACAAGTGGGGCTCAATAGTTTTTCATATCGTGGTGAGAGTATGCAATCTGATTACCCACATCCAGCTCAAGAATTTAGCTACAGCAGTTGCGATACACGGCAGTGTGTCAGTGCACAATATTCTCAATGCAACGCTACTCGTTCTGGTGCCCAAAATCCTACAAATTGGCATCAGCCACGCTTTGCGAGGGGCAGCGTAGGCAGGGCATACAAACAGGACATGGGCGTAGGACTCTTCCAGTATCTCACAAAAGGGGCATTTACTGTTCCCTGGTTTAACCCATTTTGCAGTATATGTTCTTAAAGGCAAAGCTCCCACTCTAAATTGGAAGTACAACTTCCAGTCAAAGGGTTTGGATATAATATCCCAATACTGCTCCAAGTTAGGCCATGGTTTTACTGCTAGGAAAGCCCCCGTTAGCATTGAGCTTTCACTTTTGCTGAATCTATTGTGGTACACCAGTTCCCAGTATCTTTCCTTAATTATCTCTTTGGAGGGGAATTGGGAACTCATTGGGTCTTCCCACAAGTTTGACATGCCCATATTTAGTAGGGAAGCTTTTACCTCTCGTAGCCAACTAATCTTATGGAAGCTATCAGCCTTGATTATGTCCCAAAGACCTTCAGCGTATATCTGAAAGAGACACGGTAGTGACAGATTCCTTACCTTAGATTCCTTACCTTAGAATATCCCCAGGCGTCAGGCTGGGTCCGGAAAGTTTTGCGTAGAGTACCCTTGCGCGTCGGTAGGCGGCGTCGTGCGGCTCCGCGTCCATCGTCGGCGTCGAGATCGCCGGGATGACGTCGCGGCCAGTTCTTAGACGCCGCCCATGCGCGCTGACGTCAGTTCTTCTTTTTCCGCGCCAGTAAGCGCAGATCCGGGAAGAGCAGTGCCCTAATCATTTTTTGACTAAGTTTTTTGTGATTTTTATCACTGGTTTTTCTCGAGTCGTTCGACTCCGACGGTGTCAGTAGGGATGCCCGGCTTCAAGCCATGCGACGCCTGTGGTCGGATGATGTCGATCACGGACCCGCATCGAGACTGTCTCTACTGCCTCGGACGCGACCACGACTCCAAGTCGTGCCCCGACTGCCGGGCCTTGCATCGGAAGGCTTTGCGAGAGCGGTCTCGAAAGCTCCTCGAGGTCCGGCAGTCAGCTCCGCGCCAACCCAAGCCCCGGTCACGTGAGAGGTCGAGGGGCCGGTCGCGGAGTCCTCATCGGTCGTCAGGGTCCAAGTCTTCGCACTCCTCCGGTAAGTCGAAGCACAAGAAGTCGAAGAAGCGTCATCGCTCGACGACTTCCCCTCGCGACTCGGCTGAGGGTCCTGTCGGCACCGTCCCCGCCCCCACGGCTCCGGGAGTGCCTGTGGAGCCGCCGTCGCATTACCCGCCTTATCCGGGTTCGGCGGCGACTCCGGCCAAAATACAGGAGTTCCTGTCAGCCATGGCCCGCCTCTTTGGGCCTCAAGGTCCCCCCGGTGCGCCTTCGGGCCCCGCGGGCCCTTCTGGGGTGCCTACGGCGCCGCCGGCGACTCCGGTCCCGGCGCCGCCAGCGACGCCAGCCCCGGTCCCGGCCCCGGCTCTGGCCCCGGCCTCGACCCCGGCTCCAGCGTTGCCGCAACCCCCATCGACGCCGGTTGACCTGACGACACCTCCACCGGCGCCGCTGAGAACCACTGGTTTCTCGGGTGATGTCCAAAACACTCTTATGGACATGCCCTTTGATGGTGTCGGCCTTTTCGGCAACAAGACAGACCATGCGCTGAAGCGCTTTAAGGACCCACGGGCTACAGCCAAGTCCCTGGGCCTTTCTGCTGTGCGCCCTCCGCAACAGTCTGCTTTTCGCCCCTTTCGTGGCCACGGAAGGGGCGCCCAGTCACGTCCACTGCCCAGCCACCGGCCCGCGCAGCAGGCGTCTTCGTGTGGCCGAGGACGTGGCTCCCGCCGAGGCGGGTCGGGTAACCAGCGTGCGGGTCAGGCCACCACCCCCACCCCGTCCGCGGCCTCCAAGCCCTCCTAGTCCTTCCTTTCAGGTCCACAGCACGCCAGTAGGGGGCAGGGTCCGCCATCACCTTCCCCACTGGCGTGCCATCACCTCGGACAAGTGGGTCTTGGACATTGTCCGAAGGGGCTACTCCTCTCCCTTCGTGACCACTCCCCCAGCCATGCCACCTCAATGCCACCGCATGTCAGGGGATCACTTGGTGCTTCTTCAGAAGGAAGTTGCGGCCCTCTTGGCCAAGAGGGCCATCGAACGCGTTTCGACCCCAGAAGTAGGGCGAGGTTGTTACTCCCACAACTTTCTGGTGCCCAAAAGGACAAGGAGGACAAGCGTCCTATCTTGGACCTCCGGAACGTCAATCGCTTCCTCCGGAAGGAGAAGTTCAAGATGCTCACCCTAGCTCAGGTCTTGACTGCCCTCGACCCTGGAGACTGGATGGTAGCGTTGGACTTGCAGGACGCTTATTTCCACATTCCCGTCCTGCCGGCCCACCGGCGTTACCTGCGGTTCACGGTAGGCCACGAGCATTTTCAGTTTTCCGTGCTCCCCTTTGGCCTTACAAGCGCCCCTCAAGTGTTCAAAAAAGTGATGGCGGTGGTCGCAGCTCATCTGCGCCGGGCAGGGGTTCCAGTCTTTCCCTACCTCGACGACTGGCTGCTGAAGGCGGGCTCGTCCCAGGCAGTCGTTTCCCACCTCCAGACTACGGCCGGCCTCCTGCACTCGCTGGGGTTCTCCATCAACGTGCCGAAGTCGCACCTGATTCCTTCTCCACAGCTCCTTTTCATCGGAGCAGTTCTGGACACGACGCAGTTTCGGGACTATCCTCCCGAATGGCGAGTCCGGGATATTCAGGCTATGGTTCAGATCTTTCGGCCTCTATCCTGGGTTTCGGTACGGATGACCCTGAGGCTGCTGGGCCTCATGGCCTCCTGCATCCTGCTGGTCGATCATGCCAGATGGCATATGCGGGCTCTGCAGTGGGACCTGAAGTTCCAGTGGGCGCAGCATCAGGGCAACCTGTCCGATCACGTCCAGATCTCGGAGGGGACTGCAAAACAGTTGCAGTGGTGGCTCTCGAACCGGCAATGGGTCTTGGGCAGATCCCTCTCCCTTCCCCAGCCAGAGCACACAGTTGTGATGGACGCGTCCCTTCTGGGATGGGGCGGTCACATGGGAGAGGCAGAGATCAGAGGCCTCTGGTCTCCGGCGGAGTCCCGGCTCCATATCAACCTCCTGGAGCTCCGGGCGATCTGACTTGCACTCAAAGCATTCCTTCCCTCTGTCAAAGGGAAGGTAGTGCAGGTGTTCACAGACAACACCACCGCCATGTGGTACTGCAACAAACAGGGCGGGGTGGGGTCGTGGACCCTATGTCAGGAGGCTCTGCGCCTCTGGACATGGCTGGAACATCAGGGCATATTCCTGATGGTTCAACACCTGGCAGGTTCCCTGAACGCCAGGGCGGACGAGCTCAGCCGCAGGTGCATGATGGATCACGAATGGCGTCTTCACGCGGAAGTGGCGCAAGGACTCTTTCTACAGTGGGGAGAGCCTTGGTTAGATCTATTCGCCACCGAAGAGAACGCGCAATGTCATCAGTTCTGCACGTTGGAATTTCCAAGGCGGCACTCGCTCGGCGACGCTTTTCGTCACGAGTGGAGTTGCGGTCTGTTGTACGCCTTTCCGCCTATACCACTTCTACCCAGAGTGTTGAAGAAGATTCGGCGCGACCGGGCCCAAGTCATTCTTGTGGCTCCGGACTGGGCTCGAAGAGTTTGGTATCCCGAGCTACTCAGTATGAGCGTCGATCCCCCGATCCGTCTGCCTCTTCGGGAGGATCTTCTGTTGCAGCAGCAAGGGACGGTCCTCCACCTGAACCTGTCCAGTCTCCACCTCCTTGCGTGGAGATTGAGCGGTGGCAGTTGATTCCTTTCGACTTGCCTCCCGAAGTTTGTGATGTGATTCTGGCAGCCAGGCGTCCCTCCACTAAGGTGGTATACGCCTGCAGGTGGAACAAGTTTGTGGCATGGTGCACAGCAAAGGCTGTGAATCCCCTTTCTGCCCCTCTTTCCGAGGTTCTTCTGTTCCTTCTTTCTCTGGCCCAACAGGGTTCTGCCCTGGGTACCATCAAGGGCTATCTTTGTGCAATCTCGGCCTTCCTTAGGCTTCCTGATCAGCCCTCCCTTTTCAAGTCCCCTGTTGTTAACAGGTTTCTTAAAGGCATTACACACCTTTTCCCTCCTGTTCCGTTTGTGATGCCTCAGTGGGACTTGAACTTGGTTCTTACCTTTTTAATGTGCGCTCCCTTTGAGCCTCTGCATAACTGTCCTCTTCATCTTCTAACTCTGAAGACAGCTTTTCTGGTGGCTATCACCTCCGCTTGGCGGGTGAGTGAGCTCCAGGCTCTTTCTTGCAAGCCTCCCTTTCTGTCTGTCCATCCAGACAAGGTTGTTCTCAGGACGCGTCCGTCCTTCTTGCCAAAGGTGGTTACTGCTTTCCACATTGGGCAGACCATCACTTTGCCCACCTTCTTTCCGCATCCGCATCCTTCTAGAGAGGAAGAGAGGCTCCACCGTCTGGACCCAAAACGTGCGATTTCCTTTTATCTAAATCCACACAACAGTTACGGGTGGACGACCAGCTCTTTGTTGGCTACGTGGGCGCCAAAAAAGGTCGGGCGGTACACAAGCGGACCATCTCCCGCTGGGTCGTCTTGTGTATCAAGGCCTGTTATTCTTTGGCTAAAAAGGAGCCCCCTGTTGGGTTGCGTGCCCATTCCACCAGGGCGACAGCCGCCACCACGGCTTTAGGACGTGGTGTCCCTTTGCAGGACATTTGTCAGGCAGCTACGTGGGCCTCGTTGCACACGTTTACCAAGCATTACTGCCTTGACAGCCAAGTCCGGAGAGACGACTTCTTTGGCCGTTCTGTCCTCCGAGACTTCCTTGTCTGATCTTTGTTCGCAGACCCACCACCGGGGTTGGTATTGCTGGGGTATCTATTCTAAGGTAAGGAATCTGTCACTAACGTGTCTCTTTCAGATGCACAAGTTACTAAATTGTGTAACAATATATCTGTAAGAGACAGTAGTTAGTGACAGATTCCTTACCGCCCCACCCATCCTCCCCGTTCTGCGAACTGATTTCTAGGGTTAAGGACATCCCTTTCAGGGCCCTAGTATTTTTTCAGACACCAATGTCAGCTTCTTGCATGGCTCTGCGTTCCTGGCGTGGAAAGTCGTTTACAGAACTGACGTCAGCACGCATGGGCGGCGTCTAAGTACTGGCCGCGACGTCATCCCGGCGATCTCGACGACGGACGCGGAGCCGCACGATGCCGCCTACCGACGCGCAAGGGTACTGCTAAGCAAAACTTTCCGGATCCAGCCTGACGCCTGGGGAGATTCTAAGGTAAGGAATCTAAGGTAAGGAATCAGTCACTAACTACTGTCTCTTATAGATATATCGTTACACAAGTTAGTAACTTGTGCGTTAACAATTCTGGTGTACACCAGACTCTGCGCCATGACAGAATGGGGCGCAGCCTGGTGTGATCAGCCAATGCTTTCCTACCTAGAGCTTGTAACATTGGTAGTACCGGGGTACTTTGGGGGAGAGTAGTGATGTTTCGCAAAAACCTGTTTTCAGCGATGGTTAACTGAGACAGGTTTTCGAACCCCCAGAGTTCCGCCCCGTATAGCACTGAGCTCACTACTTTCATGTTGTAAATTTGTAGGACTGGACTGACTGGCTTTGTCAGGGAGGCATTAAACTCAGTGTATAAAACTGCAGTCAGTTGTCGATGTTTCAGAGTGGCAGTCTCAATCTGGCGACCCCATCTCATATCTTTTTGCAGGATAACCCCCAGGTAAGTAAAAGCGCTGACTTGTTCCAATGGCCGACCGACTATCCAAGAGTATGCCTCCTTTAAATGTTCTGTGTTGGTTGAAGGTCATGAACTTGGTTTTCACTACATTAATTTCCAAGCCTCGTAAAGTGCTGAACTTTTGTAAAAGATGTAAGGCTCGATGTAGACCACTCGGGGTTTTGGAAATAATGCGAGAACCGGAGAATTGGTAGGGATGGATGTTAAAAACTTAGCAATGCCATTTATAAAAAGGGAGAATAATGTAGGGGCCAGGACGCAGCCTTGGCGCACTCCCTTCTCTACAGGAAAGGGATTGGTGACATTTCCCTGCATGCCCCAGCGAATTTGGGCAAAGTTGCCCTCGTGGAGGCGAGATATAAGGGAGGGTAATTCAGGAGGCATCCCCAGCTCCTGCAACACGACCCAGAGTTTGCTACGCGAGACCAGGTCAAATGCTGACTTAAGGTCAACGAAGGCAGCATACATGCTGCCCTTACCTAAGACCAGGGTCCGCCAGTGGATTAACCTAAACTGAAACACCTGGTCAATTGTGCTAATATGATCCCGAAAGCCCGCCTGTAAGGGAGTAAGACTGTCCTGTTCCTCTATCCAGTCTTGGACCTTGCCTAGCACCAATCGAGCAACCACCTTTTGGATGGTATCAATTAGGCTAATGGGCCTATAGTTGCCTGGGAGGGATTTATCTCCCTTTTTGTACACTGGGATAATCTCGGCCCCTCTCCAGGAGTCGGGGCCGGGAGCTCCAAGGGCGATCGCATTTGCCAATAACAGGATATACCTATTCCACTTTATCTTGTCATGGAGAAAACCATTGGCCAGGATGCCGTCTATCCCCGGCGCTCTGTCCCCCGTGATTGCACAGAAAGCTGCGTTAACATCAGCTGTAAGGAAGACCTTGCGGGAGTAATATATGTGGAGGGGCGCTAGAGCATTAACCTCTTCAGCACCAATTGCGTAATGAGATTCAAAATGGTTAACCCATTGATCCTGCGCTACATGGTTCTGTGGCTATGGTCGGATGCCCGCCCCTGCCCCATTTGACCAAGTGCCAGAATCGTTGGGAGTTATTTATGGCACATGCTAATCTAAGGTCCTGCCATCTGTTCTCGTCCCATTCCTTTTTTGCCGTCTCCTGAACCCTCCTGTACTTTGTCCTTGCGGACCGTACGCTACTAGGCTCTTTCGATCTAATCGCTTCTCCAAGATGTCTACGGGCCGTTTTACATTTATCATTATACCATTGACACAGGTTCTTTTGTGTTGTGCTCTTGGCCCTGCATTCTTTGATGAAATGGGAACGCAATTTAGAGAAGAATTTGTTATGAAGTGCGGTGGTAGTCACATGGGAATCAGAGCCGATGGGGAGGGCCTCGAGTTCAGCGATTATGTGCTCAGTTTCTGTAGCAATAGAAGCTAGGATGTCTGGTTTCTCTAGGACCATTACCCGTTTGAGATGCCTCATGTCATTAGTAGGTACCAGATCACGGGTAATAAGCTGATTATCCGGCTGAGAGGGTACATGTTGGGCCGGTAATTCAAAGGTGGAACATAGTGGGTTGTGATCGCTCTCCAATCGATCCCGCACCACCATGTCCAAAAGGGCATGCCATTACTTTAAATTAATTAGCAGATAGTCAATACGACTTGCGTTATGGTCATTATTAAAAGTGTTCGCCCCATGTGTATCGAAAGAAGTTCTTCCATTGGCCGCCCGTAGACCTTTTGCTAGGCAGATGGCTTTGATTTGGATTGCCACATCTGTCCATCGTTTGACGGGTGCTAACTCAAGGCTTGGAATTCCTCACTGTGCATCTTCCTCCCTCGCAGGATCCTGGTCCTCATTACCAAGGGGCTCAAAGGTCATATTAAGGTCTCCCGCAACTATCACTAGGGAGTCCTGAGACAAATGATCTAGAAGGTCATCAAGGACCATTATAACTTCTGATATCTTCCCCCCACTAAGCCCCCTTGAGTAGACATTATAGATATCGATGTTCCCGTGAGGTCCCGCCAACAGCCGAATGGCAAGAATGTCATTACACTATGTCGTGAGCTCTTGGATCTTATAGCTGATAGTCGGCCTAACCCAGATGGTAAGCCCCCCTGATGGACGACCTTTACCTCCACAAATGGCCGGAATGTGGTAATTTAGATACCCTAGATGAAAAAGAGGGACTACTAGCCATGTTTCCTGGAAAAGGCAGAGGTTGTGCTGTTCGATGAAAATGCGCCACTCCGGAGATATGACCCTAGACCTTAACCCAGGTATGTTCCAAGACGTTAAACTTAGTCGAGATGATTTGTGTCGGGACTCAATTTGCTCATAACACCTTGAAGCTCCTTCTCCTACATTATCCAGCCCACCCTCATCTGGAGAGGCTATTATAGATGTTTTACACAGTACTGGGATCAGTGGGGTAAGTTCAACGGAGATGACAGTCTCACTGGCGGATGATAGCCTAGCATGTTCGTCAGGGATGCCAGCGAGTGGAGGGGACCTTCAATCTATCTCCCTGAGTGGTGAGGAACTCATGTGTATAGCTGATTCAGGGGGGTTAAATTTAAATCGGATATTGGAGCGCATTAATTTTTGAGTGTGAATGTCTAAGTTTACAAGGTTTTCAACCAGATGGTGGTGTGGGAGTGTCAAGGCAATATAATCCAGGGAGGCTTCAGAGGATGTATGTCGCTTGGCCCTGAGAATGTCATCCCTAATTAGGGACCGACAGCCCCTTACATGACGAATCCATTGGATACACTTATTTTGGAGGGAGCTCTCGTCTTCGCTGTATGAGTTGCCCGAGCATTTCGGGATATTTGTCATGTGCAGAACATGGTTCATGCCTGTTGTACTAGGTGCCCCACAAAACACCCACAGTCCGGTAAATCTAGTGTAACCAGGGGCAGCAGGAGGTAGAGGTACAGAAGGGGGATAGGTAGGTTTCAAGTTTGTACTCACTTTTTTATACTCCCTATCAGGTTGAGTACTACCCTTGCTAGTGCTACTTATGGGGGGATTCATAACTGGACTGCTTGTACCATGTGGGGCAGGAGCATTACTATAGAGAGGAAGGTGTCTGTCATGGCCCATGTCCCGCAATATACAGGAGCTACTCATAGAGAGATCTCTCAACGAGGATTTGACCTGCTGAACAACTAAGTGAACCTTGCTTAGGGAATCGGTTAGATTACAAACAGAAGCTTTAAGGGCATGAATTTCGCTCCTCAAATTGATTAACTGCATAGACATGGATTTTTGCGAGGAATCTGCAGGAGACCTGCTGACTTGCCCAGTATTGGAGCATTTCCCTTTAGTAGTATGATTCACTTCTCCTGTTGCACCTTGCTCCTCTGTGGTGCAGTTCGTATTACTCTCTATGTCCTTCCCATGTTCCTGGATCCCTACACTTGGGGGGCTAGTCTCTGACTCTGGGTGCTCTAACAGGGTATTAAATCTATTGGTGCAGGAAAAGACGGCTAGGGCATCTAGGGAGGAAGGTGAGGGAGCTCCTTCTGTGGCAGGGCTCGTGGGACGGTCACCTAAAGATTCGGGGGATGGGACCCTGCTGACTGACTTTTTAAACATTTCTGGGATGCGCCTGTTAGAGGTCTTGCTTCCCGCAGCCTGCGTAGTACTACTACGTGGTGTAGTGTCGGTGAGGGTTGTGTCGAGGAGGCCCTCGCATTCAATTAATACATTGTCTATTCTGTCCAATACACCACCCCCTACTACTTGGGTCATGGATGGGCCTTTCTTTTTACCCTTCTTCGCCTTTTTCTTGTACCCGTCACCCATACCTCCCTCGCAGGCTTTCCTTTTACCCATTTTGGTCCCAGAGGCAATGATTGGGTAAGAGACCGAGCTGACAGATAGTCTTCAAAGTTTACATCGATAACAGATAACCCCAAAGTTCTTAAACTATGGATTCGGGTCCTCAACTTTGAAACTTCTCTATGCACATATAAATGAAAGAGACAGTACCGGATAATGTTCGCCTGGAGAAAGCCCATAGATGTCCGGATGACCAAACATCAGAGGAATTGCCCAGCCCGGCCTCCTCCGGGCTCTGACGGGCGCAGACGGGTCTGCCCTTGGCCTGGGCCTAGCCTGGGCACGCCCACGTGCGTCCCGCGCTGCGGGCGCCCTCGGTGGTTTTTAAAGTACCTCCTGGTGCGGTAGGATGACGTTGGCTGCAGGCAAGTCGCTAGGGAGGCTGGGTCTCGTGGTCCTGACCCCGACAAGGCAGCCCAGCAGCAAAACGGGTGTCCCGCGCTGCGGGAGCCCTTGCCGGTTTTTAAAGTGCCTCCTGGCGCGGTAGGATGACGGCGCCAGGCAAGCCGCTAGGGAGGCTGGGTCTCATGGTCCTGGCCCCCGACAAGGCAGTACAGCAGCAAAACGGGCGTTCCGTGCTGCGGGAGCCCTTGGTTGTTTTTAAAGTGCCTCATGGCACGGGAGGATGACGTTGGCGGCAGGCAAGCCGCTAGGGAGGCTGGGTTTAGTGGTCCTGTCCCCCGACAAGGCAGCACAGCAGCAAAACGGGCGTCCCACGCTGCAGGAGCCCTCAGTGGTTTTTTAAAGCACCTCCTGGCATGGTAGGATGATGTTGGCAGCAGGCAAGCCGCTAGGGAGGCTGGGTCTCGTGGTCCTGGCCCCTGCCAAGGCAGTACAGCAGCAAAACAGGTGTTCCGTGCTGCGGGAGCCCTTGCCGGTTTTAAAGTGCCTACTGGCGCGGTAGGATGACGGTGCCAGGCAAGCCGCTAGGGAGGCTGGGTCTCATGGTCCTGGCCCCCGACAAGGCAGTACAGCAGGAAAACGGGCGTCCCGTGCTGCGGGAGCCCTCGGTTGTTTTTAAAGTGCCTCCTGGCGCGGGAGGATGACGTTGGCGGCAGGCAAGCCGCTAGGGAGGCTGGGTTTAGTGGTCCTGTCCCCCGACAAGGCAGCACAGCAGCAAAACGGGCGTCCCACACTGCGGGAGCCCTCAGGGGTTTTTTAAAGCACCTCCTGGCATGGTAGGATGACGTTGGCAGCAGGCAAGCCGCTAGGGAGGCTGGGTCTCGTGGTCCTGGCCCCTGCCAAGGTAGTACAGCAGCAAAACGGGCGTCCCGCGCTGCAGGAGCCCTCGGTGGTTTTTAAAGCGCCTCCTGGCACGGTAGGATGACGTTGGCGGCAGGCAAGCCGCTAGGGAGGCAGGGTCCTGGGTCCTGGCCCCCGACAAGGCAGCACAGCAGCAAAACGGGCATTCACAATCACAAAGTAATTAGATCAAATGATCTAAAAAACCTGCTGTTGAATCTTACATATTCATGCACCAAGCAAACATAGGTGGGACAAAAAAAGGAAGAATAAACTGAATGCTCTTCGTGACATTCCTAAACCTCAAAATGCAGCTGGACTAATATTGGAGTGTATTGGAGACAGGCTGCTGGCACACCGAGCTGTAAGAACAGAGAAATGTCCACTTTCGAAAAGGGGCATATCTAAAATAGTAATGTGAAATCGAACCTTACAAGTAAAGAGGATTTATCATTGCCATTCCAAAGATATAGAACATGATACAGCTACTCCTTTCTAACCAGAAATTACAGCTTAAAAGAGTGTATTAATGAATTCCCAATGTTAATCTATGGGAGGAATAGGCCTCACAGTAATCAAAAACGAATGTAGGTGTTTCTCCACTACAAGGACATGCAAAACTTAAAAGTACATGTCCTACCATTTAGTAACATAGCACCCTGCCCTATGGGCTACCTTGAGCCTAGCTTAGGGGTGGCTTATGTGTAATAAAAGGGAAGTTTAAGGCTTAGCAAGAGGTTTTTAATACCAAGTCGACATGGGAGTAAAACTGCGCACACAGGCTCTGCAGTGGCAGGCCTAAGACATGTTTAAAGGGCTACTTGTGTGGGTGGCACAATCAGTGCTGCAGGCCCACTAGTAGCATTTAATTTACAGGCCCTGGGTATATGGTATACCACTGTACAAGGTACTTACAAGCATGGTTCCCTCTAAACTGTGCACCTGAGCGGGCCTGCACACCTAGGTTTCCCTCCTTGTAGGCACCTACAATCAGCACGCACTACAAAGGATTCCACTACATTAATTAAATGCTTCACTGGAGCCTCTGAAGTGCAGCTGATGGAGATGGCGCTGCGCTTCCAAATGCATTTTTAAAGATGTGTTTTTTGTCTTCAGATATGCTAATGGAGGACATTTAAATACCTGCAGGGCAGTCATAAAACAGAAAGATAGAATCCCCAAAGCTTTCCCTGCAGTCTGAGTCCAGATTGCCAAGTCCACAGACCTCCGGATCTTCCACCTTTTCTTTTCTCCTTCTCTGTCTTTGCACCTCGTGGTGTCACTATTTTGGCTGTGGCGTCAGATATGCTTGTCTGAGGCCTTATTGGTCTGCAGACTAGTCTCAGTTCAGTAGCGTCTGCTAGTTTTGCTGGTCATTCACCTCTGCAGTGACTTGTTAAACCCTCTACACCGGCATGCTGCACCTTACATCAATGCCTCCCATCAGGACACCTCTTGATTTCTCCAGTTCTTCTCATTTCTTTGCACTGTGTGGCATCACTGGCTTCACACGTGGTTTTCCAAGGATATCTCTGTTTGTAAGCTGGTTTCATCCAGTACAGCCCCTTCAGCTATTATTGTTAGTCAGTTACATCTGCAGTGACTCGTGAAACGTTCGCTACTGCATGCGCCCATTCACATTAGTGCCAGAAACTGCTGAATATGTTAGTTTTTATTCCAACCAGCACTTCTCTAAACTGCCAGGAGCTCTGCAGTAGGTGATGTTGCCACTTAGGCAGTGATTACAGACACAGCAGCAGGGTTTGTGGGCCCCCGGACAGACTAGGAACATGTGAGTGCCCTTTTTCATATCTTTTATTGGTGCAACAGGTTATTCCAACAGTATACACATGACAAAGCAAAATATGAACAAATAGGACAAACATTTTAGGCTTAGCAGAGAGTATACTTTAAGTGGCCCCTGAAAATACATGCCCAGGCACTAAGGGGTCGATTCCGATTCGGGCCGGAAAAAGCACCGACCGACTCGGAGCCGGAATTTATTCCGACCGACACGTACCTGTGGCGCCCGACACGCCAAGTACGATGCAAGGCGTGCAAAATCCGACCGACACGTACCGAACCCAAGCCGAACGACCGAGCCGCACGGAAAACAGCAATCCGGCCGGAAAAACACGCGAATCGAACCGACCGACACGCACCCGGAACAAATCCAACCGAAACGTACACGCGAACTCCAAACCGCAAAGTACGATGCAAGGCGCGAAAACCACGACCGAGTCGTACGGAGGACAAGCCGTACGACCGACACGCATACAAAACCGAGCCGAGTAACACAAAACACCGCGACCGACGCGTACGCAGCATAGAAAACTGCACAAACACAGCGTGAACGAAACGGAGAACACCGTACGAGACAAATGCAGGGTTTGACTCGGTCACAAGAACGTTTCCAACATGCACAGACAGTACAAAGGAAAAATTACACAAAAAAAGGCCAAACAAGCAATTACAAAGCCAATAAATACTGGGGGGGGTGGGGACAGAGAACAAAGACACACCCACAACTCCACCCATATAAAGGACACAAATCCCAACCATGATCCTTTGCAAATGCCATTCTACTGCCAGCACCCAACAGACAGCAACCACACACCCACATCTCATCCCTCACACAAGCCACACACCATCAGCACACCAACCAATACCTACCTCACATACACCCAGCAAAACACACACCCACACACCCTCACCTGCACACCAACACACACATCACTCACCATCACCACCCATCACCATGCCCCCAAGAAGAATCACAAGTTCCTAGATTGTGAATTGGAAGTCCTGGTAGACGAGATCCTCAGGGTAGAGCCACAGCTGTTTGGCACACTGGTCCAACAGACCCCCATCTCCCAGAAAACCAAGATGTGGGAGAGGATCATCAACAGGGTGAACGCACAATCACTATGTCTGCGCACAAAGACCGACATCCAGAACAGGTGGTATGACGTGCGCAGGAGGGTCCGGGAGCTGCTCAAGAAAGACTACCTCCTGAGCCAATACACCGGCAGTGGCCCTCCTGCCAAGCCAGTATACCTCAGGCCCTGGGAGGAGAAGGTGCGGGCCATCCTTCCGCCAGTGAGCGTATATGGACTAGAGAACATCCCAGAGCCTGGTGAGTACACAACAAATGTATACAATATTCTGCCACAATACACACACACATCACTGTCAAGGGGAGAGTCAAACCATGCACTCATAGCAATTACACAGCAACCAGAACAGAATCATCCCAAAATGTGTATGTCAGTCAGATAAACACAACACATGCCATCTCAAAGTTACATTTAACCGTGCCATCACATGTACAAACACAACTACAACTACAGCTAGGCAGTGGCACAAATAGAACTAACAAACACATCCAGACATGTAGCCACCAGTACAACACCAACACACAGTGAAGACCACTGAAAGAAAGGAATTCTGTGTATGCTGGGCAAGTCAGTGTAGCCAATAGCATCATGGGAGTCGTAGTCACACTTATTGTCCCCCCCACAACTGTCCCATCAACACCACCATGAACCATGCGCACATCACAGGGAGTGGAAAAGGACTCACAAGATGTCTGACACTGGCTACTGCTGTGGGGAGCACAAGGCCCTGCTGGCAACTGTGCACCAACAAACAGCAGGACACCACTGACTGACATCCTGAGAGACAACTTCCACTCCCTGCAATGGAAGCACGTTCCATGGTGGGATATCTGGCTGGCTGGGTTGGAAGGAGGACTTGCAGCACTGACCATAGTCACAAGCACCTCCCCTCACACCCCCCCTCAACACAAACTCCACAGAACCCACCTGGGAGAATGCAATGCCTCACATCCTAACTCAAGATACCACAAAGAACCACCACCCTGTGTTATGTTGTGTGAAGCACAGGGACACTCTTGGGACTTTTAGCCAAACAACTGCCAGGACAACACTCCCAGCCATCCTGTCAGCACAGCCAGCCCACCCCACAGGGAAGCAGAGTCAAAAGGAAGGAAGCATGGGCATGCTGGGAAGGGGGTGGAGGCAATAGCATGATGGGAGTAGTAGTCACAGATATTGCTCAGCCTCACAACTGGCCCATCAACACCACCCTGAACCATGCTCACATCACAGGGAGTGGATAAGGACACACAAGATGGCTGACACTGGCTACTGCTGTGGGAAGCACAAGGGCATGCTGGGAACTGCACACCAACCAACAGCAGGACACCACTGTCAGCCATCTTGCCATTGCCCTCACACCCACACACACTGAACTCCCCACAAAAGCAAGTAAGTATGGGAATGCCGGGAAGTGGGGTGGAGGCAATAGCATGATGGGAGCCACAGTCACAGACATAGCTCACCCCCACAACTGTCCCATCAACACCACCCTGAACCATGCTCACATCACAGGGAGTGGAGAAGGACTCACAAGATGGCTGACACTGGCTACTGCTGTGGGGAGCACAAGGCCCTGCTGGCAACTGTGCACCAACAAACAGCAGGACACCACTGACTGACATCCTGAGAGACAACTTCCACTCCCTGCAATGCAAGCACAGTCCATGGTGGGATAACTGACTGGCTGGGTGGGAAGGAGGGCCGGCTGTCAACCAAATACAACCAATGCAGACCATGTTCACACCCCAACAAATACATAGAAATGCCCAAATAATGCAGGACAATGTGCCACACCAATATCAACCCCTGACTGTGACGACTTAGGACAATGCAATGTACAGGCCCGCACCCAGAGGCACAGTCACAACTGTCAGGTGTGTCAACCATTGATGCCTGCAGAAACATAACATACATTGTGTGTGTCTCCCAAAAACAGGTGATGATGGGGACACAGCAGCAGACGCTGAGGAGTCCCAGTCCCAGGCTCAAGAGGATGCGGAGCTCACTGGTGTCGTACAGCCTCTGCCCTCCTCGGACGAAGAAGACCAACCTGGCACATCCGGTGCAAGTCTACATGCAGCACCAGCAGGACCACCAGCTGCAGCACCAGCAGGACCACCAGCTGCACCCCCTGCACCCACCCCTCCAACGACTGTCACCACAAATAACATCCCTGCCGACATGGACAGAACAAGGAGCAACACCAGCACAGGGACCCTGGACCAACGTTGTGCCATGGACACCACCACCACCACCAACCCCCAAGGTGGACCAGGGTCATCTGTGCGTGCCACTGCACGCACTGCACATGTCGGCAGGGGTGGTGGGAGGGGTGGGAGACAGAGGTCGCTGCTTGAAGAGGTTGCTGGTGTGCATGATGACCCACAACTGGTACACATAGCTGATGCGTACCAGTCCAGCACCGGAGATCTCAGCCAGGTAGTGGGGCTCCTCAGAGACATGAAACAGCAGCAGGCTGCCCATCATGCCCGCTTGGACTCACACATGTCCCGCGTGGACTCACACATGTCCCGCGTGGACTCACACATGTCCCGCGTGGAGTCCAAGTGGGACGCACTGCATGAGATGACGGCGGTGCACAGGGACATTTTACAATGCCTCCGCCAGATGAACAGCAACCAGTCCACACCTCCCTGTGTGCCAACAACATCTGGTGCTGAACAAACTGCAACTGCCACAGGGAGGGAGGATGACTCTGGCGGAGAGTCCCCTGCACCGCAGCAGCCTGTACTTGAGGGGCCCCCCAAAGAAGAGGGGTCGTCCGAGGAGGGGCAAGTGAGAGGCCGATGGCCAAGCGCAACTCCCAGGAAGCCTGAACCTGTTCTGGATGTTCACCTTTGTGCACAGACTGTTCACCCTGTTGACGGCAACACAACTCCCACACATTGCATGGGGAGTACAAGTTGGACCAATGTCTCAGACAACTGTGGCCCCGATACCGGGATTTTGTCTACCAGGACTTTCAATTCACCTAGGAACTTCTGATTGCAAGATATATGTACAGCACTACCCATCCTATGCACTATTCACACAAATGTATCACAATAAACACACTAATACACCATACTTGCCTCTGTTGTGATTCCAACGTGGGTGCTGTTATGGGGATGATGAACTGCAAAATTACACTGTGTATGCGAACTGCAACAGCAAGTACAACACAGGCATGTGAGTAAAGGCAACGTGACACATATGAGGGAGACACACCACCAGGGCTACACAACACATACACACCTAGGCCATCTGACTCATTGCCTACACTGATGTTGCCAGGGAAGACGGTGCAATGCACAGACACCACACCTATTCCCAGTTGTAGTCAAGTAGCCCACAGGTGCAGTAAGCAAATGGCAGTCAAATGTGTGACCACAGACAACGCACATCACAAAGTGAAGCACAGGTTTATTACACAGTTGCAACATGTCGTAACCACTACAGATGCAAGGTAACCCCACCTGGTAGCGGGCACACAGTCAACAACTGTAGACGGAAGGAAGTCCATGGGTGTGGCGCACATCACCTGTAAGGACACAACAGCTACCACCCTGGAAGTACAATCACGTCGTCGGTGGACACAGTTGACCAAACGAATCTGAAAGTACCCTGTGAAGGACAGAAATGACACACAGTCAAAAGCAATGGAGAACAGGACAGAACAGCAAAACTCATGCACAATACATGTTACAAGATACCCACCCAGAACCAAGTTAGCATGTCAACACTGTTGGGGAGTACAGACCACCTGTAAGCACACATCGCTACACACATCCAGTCAAGTAGCCCATGGACACACTCCAACAGCACCAGAGCACCACCTACACATATCATGCCAACTCACATCATTGACATGACACCTCAGGATACTCACATTCAGCTAAAGAAGTTGGTGATGAGCTGTGTGCGGACATCACCCTCATCATCATCATCATCACTGGCATCGTGGTCCAGGCCAGGATCCTCCACAGGTGGCGGATGTTGGTCATTGTCATCCTGGATGAGAGGCAACTCCTTCCGCACTGCCAGGTTGTGGAGCATGCAGCAGACGATGATAATCTTGCACTTTCGCTGGGGCATATGGGAGGGACCCTCCGGTCTTGTCCAGGCAGCGGAAGCGGCTCTTCAGGAGACCAAATGTCCGCTCAATCACTCTCCTGGTCCGACCATGTGCCTCATTGTAGCGCATCTGGGCTGGTGTCACACGGTTCCTGAGGGGTGTCAGCAACCACGGCATGTTGGGGTATCCCGAGTCACCTACGGACAGACAAGTGCACATTAGCTGACTTGGAAAAGTGGGCGGAATACTACAGATCAGATCACACACAATGGCACAAAGTCAGTACACACCGACAAGCCAGGCACGCTGGTTCTGCATCTGTGCCATCATCCTGGGGATGCGACTACTCTTCATCACAAAGGCATCGTGTGCTGAACCAGGGAAACGGGCACACACGTGTGTGATGGTCATATCTGCAAGACACACCACCAGTGCATTGACCGAGTGGTAGTGCTTGCGGTTCCTGTAGGCCTGCTCCTGGGCCTGTGGTGGGACCAAAGCCACATGTGTCCCATCAATGGAGCCAATGACATGCGGCATCCTCCCCAGGGCATAGAAGTCACTCTTCACGTCAGTGAGTCGTTGCAGTCTAGGGAAATAGATGTACCGGTTCAGGAATAGCAACATTGCCACCAAAACATCGCGGAGCACACGGCTCAACATGGTCTGTGACATCCCACCAGCAGTCGCCACAGTATGTTGGAAGGTACCGGTGGCAAAGAAGTGTAGGGCTGCCATCACCTTCACCTTGGGGGTCAGCGCTGTAGGATACGGCCAGCCAGGCTGCAAATGTGGGGCCAACTGCACTGCCAAATCCTCAATCAGCTGCCTGGTGAAGCGGTACCGTCGGATGCTGTCCCGTTCCACCATCGTTGCCAGGTCTGGGAATGGTCAATGGACAGCAGGAGCCCTGCAGTGCAGAGGAGAAGAAAGCAAGATTGTCAGTCAGCCCACATATGCGGCATTGAACACACTCAATATCCCAACATACATCATTATGAGGCACAACTACATGAAGTGTGCAGTTCCGTAAGGACATGTATGGTACATACATGGCCAACATCTGTCATCATGGTTCAACAAGTGGCATCAATAAGTCCCAGGTTGGCCCATTGGATATCATGAGGCCGTGTCACAGTTCCCATCTCCTGCTGCCGTGTCACAATCACCCCCACAGTGACATGTGAGGACAGATGTGCCCCAGGCATCACAGCTCAACGACAGGTACATTCCCAGGGACCCTGTATTGCCACATGGACACTGGCATTACATGGAGTATCATGTATACACCACAGCAAAACAACTATGACCGCCACAGGTAGTGGTCCCACTTGCCACTGCAGGACAGACATGGACGTCTGTGACACACACATGCACAACATCAAAGTCCATGCACACACAACGTGGATGTGGAGACTGTCTCCCATTGTGCACATGAAATCAGAGACATTGTAAACACTACATGCACACAGACTGTGGAGGACCATCACTATTGTGCCACTGGGACACCCTGGCTCAAACATACCGTCCCACATGGGACTCACGGGGTATGTGACATGACATACACATACACCACCGTGAAATGTGACCATGGCACATGCACAGATATGAACAGTTGCACATCACAGTGGTCATGTACACGTAACACCCAGGATCCTGTCCCCATGAACACGTGCACAGCCTGGGGGTGGCTGCCCCCAGGTGACACCCACAGGACAACATGTACACCAACATACACACAGTAGGAAATGCAGCCTCACATGCCTTATCATACAGTTTGGACAGGCTGTCATGTTGTAGGTGTGCCCCTCACTCCCTGGGAGCTATCTGTGGCTGGCATATGTCCATCTGAGACAGGCATGGTGACATATGCTAATCACTTGTACAGGGATGCGTTGAACAGCAATGGACCGATCGGTGCCCCCGGCCGGCCCATTGCATTCAATGTGTGCAGGTACGTGTTGTACCCCTGTACACGTTGTACCGCAATGGACCGATCGGTGCCCCCGGCCGGCCCATTGCATTCAATGTGTGCGGGTACGCGTTGTACCCCTGTACGCGTTGTACCGCAATGGACCGATAGGTGCCCCCGGCCGGCCCATTGCATTCAATGTGTGCGGGTACGCGTTGTACCCCTGTACGCGTTGTACCGCAATGGACCGATCGGTGCCCCCGGCCAGCCCATTGCATTCAATGTGTGCGGGTACGCGTTGTACCCCTGTACGCGTTGTACCGCAATGGACCGATCGGTGCCCCCGGCCGGCCCATTGCATTCAATGTGTGCGGGTACGCGTTGTACCCCTGTACGCGTTGATCAGCAATGGACCGATCGGTGCGCACCCATTGACAATGGCCTAGCCTGGCAACGGACGCGTTTTCGAAATTCGAACGAGTCGATTGCTGGAAATTCAGTTGGTCACCCACAACAATGTTGCAAAATCATGTATGTCATGAAGTTGAAGATTTGAAGGATGCTGTGGGCGTGTATTGGTGCTGCTATTCCATGGATTGGCCAGATTCAGAAGATGCAAACGACTTGGACCTATCACTTTGGACACAAGGGACAGTATCTGCCTCTCCAGCACATATATATTGCTGGCTGTTCCCCTGAGAGCTCACTTGCCTGCACTACATGCTCCAGGACGACATCTGCCACTGCACTGCTGCTGTCTCTGCCCCTCTGGACCCTGCAATGGCACGTACTGTGGAGAGAGCCCCAGCCTTCAGCCTTGAGGAGAACCAGGCCCTGCTGGACAGCCTACTTCCACAGTACAGCAAGCTGTATGGGACACCAGGGAAGCAGGTGAGTGTTCTGTGCACTGCCTTTCTGAATGTGCATTTTGTCTGACTAGCAAGGCTGAAAGTCTGCACGTCACTGGCTAGCAGGCTCACTGAGTAGTTGTCACCCCCCATAGTGTGTAGTGACATGCACTGGACAGGTATGGTGCAGTGACAGTGCATTTGAACAAGGTTTTACTTCCCATGCAATGATACCATGTGGTGACTTCTGGCAAACTGTCCATGGGCAGCTTTGCACTGCCTGTGTACATCATGTGCCCCTGTGATTGAGACATGTATATACAACTGTGTCATGCACGGATATGTTGCATGTGTAGTAATGGCCTTTTCACTTTGTCATCCTGACAGGTTAATGCCCATCGGAAGCAGGAGATCTGGAAGGACATCGTCCGGCTGTCCGGTCCGTGGGGGTCTACAAGCGCCGGATCCGCAACTGCCAGAAGAGGTGGCAGGACCTTCGGGGCTGGACCCGGAGGATTGCACGGGTCCAGCTGAAGCTGTCGCCTCCTCGCAGGAGGGGCGGAACACGGACCCTGACCCCCACATGCTCCAGATCCTGGCGGTGGTGTTTCCAGACCTGGATGGGCAGCTGAAGGCCAGACAGCAGCAAGGAGGGGGTGAGTCAAAGACTGCACTGTGAACTCTGTATTACATGCTATGTGCCCTCCTCTGGCCTGGTTCAACTGCCACAGTACAGCAGTCATGTTGTCCAGGAGCCATGTCCCTCTATTGTGCACTGCCCGCTCCTCATCTGATACCCAGGTGTGGCCCTTACATTCAGGGAATTGTGTCACTTGGGACTGTGTCCTTGCAGTTTGCTTCACTAAAGGTGGGGGACAGCATCTGTTTCCCTAACTCTGTTGTGGGCATCATGGGTGGGTCCATTGTTCACACAACGCCTGTGTTCGGACATGTAATCTGCGTGTTGCTTTGATATGCGGTCCACTTGCTGAGCTGAGCCTCCACATGTGCCTGGGGTATGTGGCACACACCCATGCAGCGGGTGGGAACAATGTTTGGGCCCCAGGAGTGTGCAGATTACGTGTGTCACACATACATAGCCAGCTATTCACTGTCCAGGGCTCATCCCTCATTCGTGTGGGGCAGGACAGTCATGCCTACTCCAGGCCATGCAATGCACTCTGTACTCCCACTCCCGTGTATCAGCTGACACATTGTGCGCAGTGATTTGACCCCTCAGGTGTCTGCCTCTGTGTCAGTGTGCTGTGGATTTGTTGCCAGGACTGCTGGGGTGTTTCTCGGTAGGGGCTCAGCATGCCACTGGAGATGTGACCATAGGAGACGATACTTGTGTGTCACATAGGTGTTTGATCAGCTGCCCGTGCAGACTAGGGTATGCGAATGTGAAGTTCAGGCAGCTGTTCCCCATTCACAGCAGATTTTGAGGGGCTCAGGTTCAGAGGGTAGTGTCACAGGTCTCCCATATGTCCAATCGGTATGACCTGGACAGATGAGGGTTAAGATGATGTGTTGTGTGGGGGATGTACATGTGCACTTGTGCAGCTCCAGGACTTGCATTCCCCATGACCTACTATTGTGACACAGTGCAGAGTGTTGTTGTCTGTCTGCTAAGTCATACATCACTGAGACAGTGATGTATGACTTAGCAGTCATGCCTCCGCCATGGCATGTGTCTACTTATTGGTGATCCTGCAGGGGAGTGACATGTGCTACATGCACACCATTGTGGCGATGGCTATCAGGACATGGGTGCATCATGGTGTCTGTCGCTGGTATGCATCACATGCATTTCCTATTTGACTCTGGGCGTCCCTTTCATCCGGAAACCTGTACTGACTCAGTGGCAAGAGTTGTGATGTGTGCATGTCCACATGCTACACCGTGTCCTCTGCACTGTCCAACCACTGTGTAGTTGGTGCATGTGTCCACACTGGGGTGTTGCTATCCAACAGACACCAGACAGATGGGTGCAAGGCCATGTGGGATGTGAGTGCCATGGTTGGCATCAGACTGACAATTGGCTTCTCCTGTTCAGTTAGGGCACTTTTAGCAGTGTACAACTAATGATGCCAGGGCTTGCTCTGTAATGTGCTGTGCTCACAGTGGTGTGTGCGTTTGGTGCAGGTGACTGATGCCTGTCTGTTTCCCCATTGTTTGCAGATACATCCACGGCCACGGAAGGGGACAGCTCCACAGACCAGGAGGAGCCGGAGAGCCAGACTGGGTCAGCAGCCGAGGAGTGGTCGGAGGGACCCAGTGGCACGGAGGGCGAGGGGAGCCACACCGAGGAGTCCTCAGCACCATCCACCTCAGCTGAGGACCAGAGCAACTCGGAGGATGACTCCCTTATGGAGGCGGGTGTCAGCAGCCACCACACCCCAGCTAGTGTTGCTGTCCCAGCCACCACCAGCACCACCACCGCCCTCCCATCGCCTCCCATTCCCCAGGTCCGTGGAGGCTCCCATGTTCGGGAGCGTGTCTCCTTTGGGCCAGGCACCGCACCCCCTGCCCCTGTGTCCCCTGCTGCCCTGAGTGAGGAGTCTGTGTACCTCCTTCGCCAGCTCCATGTAGGGCAGATAGCCATGCTGAGTGTCCTCCATGCGCACACCGCTCTGTTGACTCAGCTGGTGTCGTTCATGGAGGGCATCTCATCGGGCATGTCTGACCTACAGAGGGGCAATAGGTCCATGGACTCCTCCCTGATGGCAGCAGTGTCCCTCCTCAGACAGTCCCTCACCCCTCCTGCCTCTGCTCCATCCACACTCCCCAGCACCTTACCCGTCCCAAGCACACACACACCGGCACAGGCACACACCAGCACACACACATCCAGCACACAGACACACACGCCACAAACAAAACGCACACGCACGCACAGTCAGGGGACTGAAACCAGACTCACAGGGGATGGGGCCCTGGAACACACACACGCATCCACGAGCACTGCGCAGTCCTCAGTTGCCTCTCCCTCCAAAGCACCCTCCCTTGCCTCACCTGCAACCCCAAAGACCCAGCGGCTCTTCCTCAGTGACCTCGGCCTCTTCCCCTCCGATCCAGCTGATACAGCATTCAGGGGGAAGAGGAAGCCCACCCACACGGAGCAGAGTGCCCCTCGCCCCCGGACACCCTCCCCCAGGTGCAGACAGACTGAGGCCCCCACCCACAAGTCCCCCGGAGTCGTAAGAGCAAGACCCCGCCGCCGCCCTGCAGCTCAGGCACCAGGTCTCCTTCCTCCATCCCTCAGGCCCCCACTCCACAGTTGCCCCCACCACACCCTGCCCCAGGTTCCCCCACCCACAGATATACCATCCCCAAGAGGATCCGGCCTTCTCCCCTGCCACTTGCTCTCCCAGCACCACACCCCCGCTGCGCTTGTCTGTGCCACTGATGTGGTGAGGGTGTCCTCCCCCTCTGTCCAGCCCACCTTGCCTGTTCCCCATTCTCCTCCCCTGGTGGTAGGCACTGCAGTGGAGTCCACTACCACCCTGTCTGACTTGGGCACTGCAGTGGCGGACCTGTCCACTCCATCTGCAGGGTCCACTGCAGTCGTGCCGGCACCCACAACATCTGAGTCATGCCCCCAGTTGTGCCGGCACACACCATGTCAGACACCTCCACTGCAGTTGTCAGTGGCTCTCCAGCACCCACCACCCCTTCCCTGCTTCCTCCTGGTGAGCCCTGATCCTGTCCCTGCGGTGCCTGGCCTGCCCCCCGGTTGCCCCTCCTAGTGGATTGTCCCTGATTTTGTGCAGGCATGCGTAGGGTGACATCTGCCACTGTCACCCTGTTTGGACTTTGACAATGGACTGGCCATTGGCCTTTGTGTTTTTCTGGACTTTGTTTTCATTACACACATATGCTGAATAAAGCAACTTTCTGTTCTCTAGTGCTTATGCTTCTGATGTACATGTTGTTGATGATGCTAACCATGCCCTTGCTGCAGTGATGGTGATATTTGGTCTCATGATAATGAAGTGTTACTGTGCAGGAACCCATGTGGTCCAGGGGGAATGTGTCCTATCCTGTGGTGTATCCATGTTTTTATTTATTTTATTTATTTAAGAAGTTTTCTATAGCGCTGGCCTGACCCTAGGGTATCGGAGCGCTTTACAGCTGGTACATAGCAGATAATAATCAGATACAAAATAGAACAGAGACATATTAACAGAAGAACGCAAAATAAAAAAGCAACACATTATAGTGCAGGACAGTGTTAGTCTTCAGGATTCTTCGGAGTCTTAGAGCTGGAGCAGAGCGCGATGTCCGCTAGCTGCCCCGAGTGATCCTATCCACTCCCTAGGGAGCGGTTGAGGAACAGGGTTTTGAGTTGGCTTTTGAATTGTACAAAGGAGGGGATGGTTCTAATGTGAGGGGTAATAGAGTTCCAGATTTTAGGAGCGCTTCCGGCGAAGGATCGGTCCGCAGTTTTTTTTCTTCTAGTTTTTGGTGGGATGAGTAGGAGGGAGTTTGGGCTTCTCAGGTTCCTGGTCTGGCCGGCTTTTTTGAGTTTTTTCGCCAGATATTCGGGTTTGCCGGTGTGAAGGGCTTTGTGCGTGAGGCAGGCTGTTCTGAAGCTAATCCGCATTTCGACTGGAAGCCACTTAAGTTCCCTGAGTGCAGGGGAGATATGATCGAATTTCTTGATACCGGTGATCATTCTGGCAGCCGCATGTAGCGTTGTTTTGATGGGAGCCAGATGCGATTTTGGAATTCCTGAGAGGACTGCGTTCCCATAGTCGAGTCTTGACAGTACCAGGGATTGGGTGGCCTGTTTGAGATCACTGGGCGGAATGAAGGGTTTTATTTTGTTCAGTAGTCTGAGGTTAAGGAAAGCACTTTTGGCCGAATTCTTGATGTGTCTCGTCATGTTCAGTTTTGGGTCTAGAGTGATGCCTAGTGATTTGACTGAGTCTGCTAGAGTGAGATTCCCGTTGAGCGCATCGACGGCCTTTAGCCATTCGGCAATTTGGGGGTTATCTTCCTTATTCGAGATGAGGAGTGTCTCAGTCTTGTCAGGATTTAGTTTAAGGTGGTTGCATGTCAACCAGTGTTGGACATCTCTCAGTACATCATTGAGTCTTTGAATGTCTTTGAGAGAGGTAGTTTCCAAATAAATCTGAGTATCTTCAGCGTAGAGATGGAAGCGGATGTTGGCTTTTCTGAGTAGTTTGGAGAGAGGTTCCATGTAGATGTTAAAGAGTTGCGGTGATAGCACCGAGCCTTGAGGGACGCCCTTGTTGACTTGTTGGAGGTCGGAAGTGAAGTTTTTGATTTTTATTTTTGTGTGCGATTGTGTAGAAAGGAGGAGAACCATTGGAGGACTACCTCGCCAAGACCAGCTCTTTCTTGGAGAGCCCTTATGAGTAGATTGTGGTCTACCGTATCAAATGCTGCCGAGAGGTCAAGGAGAATGAGGAGGCAGCATTGGTCAGAGTCTAGTGATCCGTGGATGTCGTCGATGATGTTGAGGATCGCGGTTTCTGTGCTACAGCCTTTTCTGAAGCCAGACTGGTGGGGTTCCAGGAGGTTGATGTTGTCCAGGTGTTGGGTTAGTTGTTGTAATACGCATCTTTCTAGGGTTTTTGATAGAAGGGGGAGGTTCGACACAGGTCTGAAATTGTTCAGCTCCGTAACGTCTAGGCCATGTTTTTTCAACAGGGGTGTGACTTGTCCCGTTTTAAGGCAGTCAGGAACGACTCCATTTTTCAGGGAGCTATTTATGATCGTGCACCAGAGCTGAGCTAAGGCGCGCTTCAGTTTTTTGGTCAGTAGGGGAGGAATGGGGTCTAGGACATGAGCAGAGGGTTTGGAGGTGGAGATCAACGTGGCTATCTCAGTTTCTTGAATGGGGCGGAAACTTAGCCAGGAATTGGAGGAGGTACCAGGAGAAAGATCAAGCGTCCCAGCCGCGATGCTCTTCATGGGGTGCGTGTTGTTGATGTCCAGTGAGAGTTCGATTTTAGTGATCTTATCATTGAAGAAGTTGGCGAAGTTGTCGCAGAGTTCTTTGGATGCCTGTATAGAGGAGGACACGGGCTTGGAGGTTTGTTGTCTGATGATGCTATAGAGCTCCTTGGGTCTGTTTTTGCACTGTCCAGCGCCGAACGGAAAAAGCTGGATTTCTTGTTTTTGATGTGATTGTTGTACTTCCTACGAGCTGATTTGAGTTGATCGCGGAGGATGGAGGTAGGGTTATTTCTCCACTTTCTTTCTTTGGCTCTTAGTTTTCTCCTTTCAGAGTTGAGGTCGGAGTTGAACCATGATCTGGATGGAGTGGCTCGGCTTTTTAGCTTTAGGGGAGCTAGTTGGTCAAGCATGGACACTAGCTTTACGTTGTAACACTCAATGAGTTCATTTGTGGAGAGGTGGTCGTTGGTGTCGGGAAGAAGCGAGCTTATCCGTTCTTCAAGGACTCCCATGGGAATCTGAGAGAAGTTTCTCAACCATTTGGGGGTCTTGCATAGGCGTTTGAAAGAGAGTTAGTTGGTTGATATGAAATAAGATCATGTGGTGGTCTGACCAGTCCACGGGGAGTATGTGGTTGATTGTGATTGTGTTTCTTTGAGCGATGATGGCATCCAAGGTGGCTCCTTTGTAGTGTGTCTCCTCCGTGCAGTATTGGGTTAAATTGTTGTCACAGAGGAGACTGGATAGCGATTGGATTAGCGGGTTGTTAGTTTCATTCCACCGCAGGTTAAGGTCGCCAAGAATTAGATTATTGGCATCTCCTAGTGCACCATGAGCTATCAGGTCAGATAAGTGTTCCCCGAATGCGGAGGTGTTGCCTGGTGGATGATAGAGAAGGTGGCAGAGCAAAACTCCATTATCTTTGGTCTTGATGTTGGTTGAGAGACATTCAAATGTGTTGTAATTGCATGAATCAATTTCCGTGATGTCCATGTTGTCTTTATGGATGATAGCTACCCCCCCCCCGCTGGTCTTTTCTGTCTTTGTTAATGATGGAGAAACCTGGGGGTACAAGCATGTCTAAGCATGGTGAGGAGAGCTCGTTGAGCCAGGTCTCCGTGATGAACGCAATGTCGATGTCATGCGAGAGGATGGTCTCTGCTAGTTCATTTGCATGCAGAGAGGCCGACCTGCAGTTGATGAGCAAGCAGTTGGTGAAAAGCTCTTTGTTGCTGGGGGTCTTTTCTTTGGGCGCCCTAGGTAGGGTGGTGAGGAAGGGCGGTCGCGGGGATTTTGTGCAGGGAAGGTCTTTTCGGAGGCCCATGATCACTTGGATTTTGGATTTAGCGGAGTCAAAGGGAGGTGTGTCATATGAGGATGCTAGATCGGCTGCTTCCTTGTCAGACATAGCTGCTTCTGTCCTTGTGGGTCTTGAGGTCAGGGGTTTGATAACGGTATTTGAGCGTCTCTAAGCCCTAGTGGGAAGGGCTGAGTTTCTTAAGGATTTTTGTGGCCAGGGTTCCGCGTCTGATCTTGGGAGTCTCTGAAGCTGAGTTTCGTGGGTTTCTGAGGGCCAGGAAGGGTTCTTGTGGCTGTTGGTGTTGGAAGTAGAGGGAACCCAGGGAGGAGATTGGTGGGGTCTGCGCGCCTTATCTAGGTTGGTGAGGATTTCGGACAGGCCCCGGGAGATCGAGTCTATCTGATTTTCTAGTGACGCGAGACGCTGCGCCACGGAGTCGTGGGAGGGGGTGGAGGCATCTTGGGGGGATTTGCCTTGTGTGGTGCATGTCGGGTTTATGGAGTGTTGTCTATTGTTCAGTATGTAGGACAAGTTGTCACCTTTTGGCATCCTTGGACGGGGGTGAGTAGGGTCATGATATGAGTTCAAGTTTCTGAGATGTTTTCTGTGTGGGAACTAGTGAGGTTGGGGGTCATTGTCGGCGGAGCTCGTTCGTCGGGTTGCAGTGGGTGGGTCCAATTAGGGAGTGGCTTTGTGTTTTCCTTAGAGAGTTGTAGAGCGTGCTTAGTAGGGGTACTGTGGTGTGAGGTGACTCGGGGGATGCGGACTGCGGGGGCGTGGGGTGAGGTGGATTGTGTTTCCTGTTGGGGCCGATTAGCTGACGGTGGGAGCTGGGTTAAGGCGGGTTGAGGCAGGTGGGAGAGAGCGGATCGTAGTGTGGGGAAGAGGGAGTCGAAAGCCTCTAGGTTCTCGTTGTTTGCCTGAATGAGGACAGTGCCGTTAGTGTAGATGGTCACGGATGTGAACCCTCTTCTTGACGAGCGATTCGGGAGCAAGGATGTTAACTTGCAGCTGTGTGGTGTGGATGTGGTTTTGGCGATGTAAAGTTGTGCTCTGAGAGTGGAGATCCAGTCTTCTGGTCTCTCCGTGTGGAAAATTAGGTCCATCTTAATCAGACCTTTGGAAGAGGAGTGGTAGATGTCTGTAAATAGGGTTTCTCTGTGTTGTCTGATTAGTTTCTGTTTGAAATTTCGTCTCATTTTAGCAGAAAGGTGGGGGGGAAGTTAATAGTGTATGAGTTCAGGCTGTGATGTTTCAGATAGGTGGGTAGGGATAGGATGGGGTGAGTTGGCGTGTCAAGAGCCATAGTGTGAATTCTGCACGATGGGGGATCAAGCCTCTGAAAGGGAGTTTAAGGGAGTTGGTGAGATAGGCAGATCAGCAGTGAGTGAGTTGGAAGTTGAGTTAAAGGTTGTCGCCGGTGTCGGTCCTGGGACATGTCATCCATAGCAGCATCTGAGGGTGTCATGTGTTCAGTATTTGGCAATGGGATTTCCTACTTAGATTAGCTATTTCACATCTGTGGCTTCCACCCCTGCACATCTGTTGTGCCTGCCATTGTTCAATTCGTCTACTTCCCTGACCGTGTGGCCATCTCCACTGGACATGCAGGTTTGGGCATCAATGGGGAAGGACTCATCTGTGTTGTCGGTGCAACATTGCTATACAAGTGTGTTGGATCTGTGCTGATGATTTCGTTGGCACTTCCATGACCAGGCTGATGTGACGGGAGCCCTCATTTGGTGCTAATTGTTGATTGTGTGACCAAGTGCTCAGCTGACATGATGGGGCCCTACTGAGGCAACATATGGCACAGCTTTCCTCACACAGGAGTGGAGTCCCCTCATGGCAGTGTGTACTCCTGTGACATTGCCTGCGCCCAAGGTGTGTGTTGTATGTGCATGTCTGTGTGTTCACTTCCGTTTAGCTGTGCATGCTGTGATCCCTAGTGTTGTACATGTTTGTGATGCTTGCTGAGTTGACCTATGTTCCCCCAAAGTCTTCTCCCTGGGTTCTCTGTGATGTGGGTGCATGGCACATTACTGGTCATCAGGGTGTCACCCATAGGTGTGTTTGCTGTCAGGGCTGAGTTTGTGTGCAGACGCAGATGGGTCACAGTCAGGTTTCCCCTTGGCACTTGTTGTTTGCCCCTGTCATGTGATTTCCAGTTTGTGTTATCTTTCAGTGATTGTGACACGTTGTGTGTGTGACTGCTGGCACTCCTCAGGGTCCGGGCTGCAATGTTGGTTGTTGTCTATGTGTGTTCTTTGTGGGTGACCTTGGCTTCTTCATTGGTGTGTGACTGTGGCTGGGATCCCATTGGTTGGTGTGGTATTGCCGTCATGTCCATGTACAGCGTAGTGTGCAGTGTGTCAGACATTCAGGACTCTTGTTGAGTGGCCATGTGTGATGTGTTTCTGCACCTTGGTTCCCACCCACCACCCTGGAATAGTCATGGGTGCATGTGCAATGTCACCAGTGCATGTGTGCTTCACTGCTGCACATTGTTGGAGGTCGAGGGTGTGGTGTTGAGTGTGTGCAGATGAGAGTTGTTGCCCGGCTAGGCCCCTGCCTCCATGTTGGCCTTGGCTTACTGGCCATGCTGATTGATTTGTGCTTGTGTAGGTGTGATGGTAGTTTGTTGCTCAGGACACATGACTGTGGTTCACAGTGTGAACGACATTTAGCTTTGTCATCACAGTGGGATTGTAATGCAGCCCAGGGTCACCACATTGTGGGGGCCCTGGGGGTAGTGCTGTGGTGTGTCTGTGTCTTGCTGTGTCAGTTGCTGTACCTACGTGCCTGTGTGACATGTGTGATTTGTGCTCCCTCTCATCTGACAATGCCTGCTTGCCCACATAGGGGATTTGGATCCATGAGTTACCTTTGTGTGGCACTGTATGCACATCTGTATGATTGGTATTTAGGTCTCCTCATGTGTTGTGTGGTTGCCTGGGGACACTGGCACCCCCTCACCTGTTGTGTATGATGTGCAGTGTGGGTCTGCCTGTTTGTGTTTGTGCATCTGCACCACTGCATTGGCATATCTTGGGTGTGCCATTGGCTGTATGTAGTTTGGTGGCTTTCCCCTGCTGTCACTGGGACTCCTAGGTCATCGGTCAGCACAATGATCATGGTTTGTGTGTCCCATTGCTGCCATGGTATGGTATCTGTTCACCTCACATCTACAGTCTCCACAGGGTATCTGCATTTGTGTGCCCATTGGTGCAAATATGTGGGTCTGCATTCTGATGGTCACTTCTGTCATTGTGTCATTGATGAATGTTGACAGTGTCAGCCCCCATGGGTGTTGTTTGTCTGCACATGGCCAAAGGTATGTCTTATTTGCACTGCAGTATTTGGCTCCCCCAATTTATGTTGCAATGGGACACATGCACTACTTTGCCACTGATGTGTTTTATGTTCTGTGACCAGGAATCATCCATGCAGTTTGGCAGTTGCAGCTCTTTCTTTGTCAACACTTACCTTTTGGTCACTGTGATGATGGGGGTTTGGACCCCATTGCCACAATGTTCAAAATGTGCTTCAGCTATGGACCCCACACTTACCTTTTGGTCACTGTGGTGATGGGGCGTTAGACCCCATTGCCACAATGTTCAAAATGTGCTTCAGCTATGGACCCCACACTTACCTTTTGGTCACTGTGGTGATGGGGCGTTAGACCCCATTGCCACAATGTTCAAAATGTGCTTCAGCTATGGACCCCACACTTACCTTTTGGTCACTGTGGTGATGGGGCGTTAGACCCCATTGCCACAATGTTCAAAATGTGCTTCAGCTATGGACCCCACACTTACCTTTTGGTCACTGTGGTGATGGGGCGTTAGACCCCATTGCCACAATGTTCAAAATGTGCTTCAGCTATGGACCCCACACTTACCTTTTGGTCACTGTGGTGATGGGGCGTTAGACCCCATTGCCACAATGTTCAAAATGTGCTTCAGCTATGGACCCCACACTTACCTTTTGGTCACTGTGGTGATGGGGCGTTAGACCCCATTGCCACAATGTTCAAAATGTGCTTCAGCTATGGACCCCACACTTACATTTTGGTCACTGTGATGATGGGGGTTTGGACCCCATTGCCACAATGTTCAAAATGTGCTTCAGCTATGGACCCCACACTTACCTTTTGGTCACTGTGGTGATGGGGCGTTGGACCCCATTGCCACAATGTTCAAAATGTGCTTCAGCTATGGACCCCACACTTACCTTTTGGTCACTGTGGTGATGGGGCGTTAGACCCCATTGCCACAATGTTCAAAATGTGCTTCAGCTATGGACCCCACACTTACCTTTTGGTCACTGTGGTGATGGGGCGTTAGACCCCATTGCCACAATGTTCAAAATGTGCTTCAGCTATGGACCCCACACTTACATTTTGGTCACTGTGATGATGGGGGTTTGGACCCCATTGCCACAATGTTCAAAATGTGCTTCAGCTATGGACCCCACACTTACCTTTTGGTCACTGTGGTGATGGGGCGTTAGACCCCATTGCCACAATGTTCAAAATGCGCTTCAGCTATGGACCCCACACTTACATTTTGGTCACTGTGATGATGGGGGTTTGGACCCCATTGCCACACTGTTCAAAATGTGCTTCAGCTATGGACCCCACACTTACATTTTGGTCACTGTGATGATGGGGGTTTGGACCCCATTGCCACAATGTTCAAAATGTGCTTCAGCTATGGACCCCACACTTACCTTTTGGTCACTGTGGTGATGGGGCGTTAGACCCCATTGCCACAATGTTCAAAATGTGCTTCAGCTATGGACCCCACACTTACATTTTGGTCACTGTGATGATGGGGGTTTGGACCCCATTGCCACACTGTTCAAAATGTGCTTCAGCTATGGACCCCACACTTACCTTTTGGTCACTGTGATGATGGGGGTTTGGACCCCATTGCCACAATGGTCATGGCCTGCTTGCATTGTGGGGGCCACACACATATATGTGTGGCACATGTGCTAGAGGGTCACATTGTATGTTCAAAGTCATGTTCAGTGTTGTAGGCATTTGACACAGTCTACACACGCTTGTCATGGTGTTGGGGGGATGTCTTTTTCTTGCATTCCCTAGGTTGTGGTGTGCTGTTTGTGTCATGCATTGTCCATCCTATGAGTGGGGGTGGTGTTGGTGGTAGGCATCCAGCCCCCCATGGGTAGAGGTGGTAGTAGTGACAGGCATCCAGCCCCCCTGGGTAAGGGTGGTAGTAGTGGTAGGCATCCAGCCCACCCTGGCTAAGGGTGGTAGTAGTGGTAGGCATCCAGCCCCCCCTGGGTAAGGGTGGTAGTAGTGGTAGGCATCCAGCCCCCTGGGTGAGGGTGGTAGTAGTGGTAGGCATCCATCCCCCTGGGTGAGGGTGGTAGTAGTGGTAGGCATCCAGCCCCCTGGGTAAGGGTGGTAGTAGTGGTAGGCATCCAGCCCCCCTGGGTGAGGGTGGTAGTAGTGGTAGGCATCCAGCCCCCCCTGGCTAAGGGTGGTAGTAGTGGTAGGCATCTGGCACCCCCATGGCTAAGGGTGGTAGTGGTGGTGGGCATCTGGCACCCCCCTTGCTAAGGGTGGTAGTAGTGGTAGGCATCTGGCACCCCCATGGCTAAGGGTGGTAGTAGTGGTAGGTATCTGGCACCCCCCTGGCTAAGGGTGGTAGTGGTGGTTGGCATCCAGCCCCCCTGGCTTAGGCTGGTAGTAGTGGTAGGCATCTGGCACCCCCCTGGCTAAGGGTGGTAGTAGTGGTAGACATCCAGCCCCCCTGGGTAAGGGTGGTAGTGGTGGTGGGCATCTGGCACCCCCTGGCTAAGGGTGGTAGTAGTGGTAGGCATCCAGCCCCCCTGGCTAAGGGTGGTAGTAGTGGTAGGCATCCAGCCCCCATGGGTAAGGGTGGTAGTAGTGGTAGGCATCCAGCCCCCTGGCTGAGGGTGGTAGTAGTGGTAGGCATCCAGCCCCCTGGGTGAGGGTGGTAGTAGTGGTAGGCATCCAGCCCCCCTGGGTAAGGGTGGTAGTAGTGGTAGGCATCCAGCCCCCCTGGGTGAGGGTGGTAGTAGTGGTAGGCATCCAGCCCCCTGGCTAAGGGTGGTAGTAGTGGTAGGCATCTGGCACCCCCATGGCTAAGGGTGGTAGTGGTGGTGGGCATCTGGCACCCCCTGGCTAAGGGTGGTAGTGGTGGTTGGCATCCAGCCCCCTGGCTTAGGGTGGTAGTAGTGGTAGGCATCTGGCACCCCCTGGCTAAGGGTGGTAGTAGTGGTAGGCATCCAGCCCCCTGGGTAAGGGTGGTAGTGGTGGTGAGCATCTGGCACCCCCCTGGCTAAGGGTGGTAGTTGTGGTAGGCATCCAGCCCCCCTGGCTAAGGGTGGTAGTAGTGGTAGGCATCTGGAACCCCCATGGCTAAGGGTGGTAGTAGTGGTAGGCATCTGGCACCCCCCTGGCTAAGGGTGGTAGTGGTGGTTGGCATCCATCCCCCCTGGCTTAGGGTGGTAGTAGTGGTAGGCATCTGGCACCCCCCTGGCTAAGGGTGGTAGTAGTGGTAGGCATCCAGCCCCCCTGGGTAAGGGTGGCAGTGGTGGTGGGCATCTGGCACCCCCCTGGCTAAGGGTGGAATTAGTGGTAGGCATCCAGCCCCCCCTGGGTAAGGGTGGTAGTAGTGGTAGGCATCCAGCCCCCCCTGGCTAAGGGTGGTAGTAGTGGTAGGCATCTGGCACCCCATGGCTAAGGGTGGTAGTGGTGGTGGGCATCTGGCACCCCCCTGGCTAAGGGTGGTAGTAGTGTTAGGCATCCAGCCCCCCCTGGGTGAGGGTGGTAGTAGTGGTAGGCATCCAGCCCCCTGGCTAAGGGTGGTAGTAGTGGTAGGCATCTGGCACCCCCATGGCTAAGGGTGGTAGTGGTGGTGGGCATCCAGCCCCCCTGGGTAAGGGTGGTAGTAGTGGTAGGCATCCAGCCCCCCCTGGGTATAGGTGGTAGTAGTGGTAGGCATCCAGCCCCCCCTGGGTGAGGGTGGTAGTTGTGGTAGGCATCCAGCCCCCCCCTGGGTGAGGGTGGTAGTAGTGGTAGGCATCCAGCCCCCCCTGGGTAAGGGTGGTAGTGGTGGTAGGCATCTGGCACCCCCATGGCTAAGGGTGGTAGTAGTGGTAGGCATCTGGCACCCCCCTGGCTAAGGGTGGTAGTGGTGGTTGGCATCCAGCCCCCTGGCTTAGGGTGGTAGTAGTGGTAGGCATCTGGCACCCCCTGGCTAAGGGTGGTAGTAGTGGTAGGCATCCAGCCCCCTGGGTAAGGGTGGTAGTGGTGGTGGGCATCTGGCCCCCCTGGCTAAGGGTGGTAGTAGTGGTAGGCATCCAGCCCCCTGGCTAAGGGTGGTAGTAGTGGTAGGCATCCAGCCCCCTGGGTAAGGGTGGTAGTAGTGGTAGGCATCCAGCCCCCCTGGGTGAGTGTGGTAGTAGTGGTAGGCATCCAGCCCCCCTGGGTGAGGGTGGTAGTAGTGGTAGGCATCCAGCCCCCCCTGGGTAAGGGTGGTAGTAGTGGTAGGCATCAAGCCCCCCCTGGGTGAGGGTGGTAGTAGTGGTAGGCATCCAGCCCCCCCTGGCTAAGGGTGGTAGTAGTGGTAGGCATCTGGCACCCCCATGGCTAAGGGTGGTAGTGGTGGTGGGCATATGGCACCCCCCTGGCTAAGGGTGGTAGTGGTGGTTGGCATCCAGCCCCCTGGCTTAGGGTGGTAGTAGTGGTAGGCATCTGGCACCCCCTGGCTAAGGGTGGTAGTAGTGGTAGGCATCCAGCCCCCTGGGTAAGGGTGGTAGTGGTGGTGGGCATCTGGCACCCCCTGGCTAAGTGTGGTAGTAGTGGTAGGCATCCAGCCCCCCCTGGCTAAGGGTGGTAGTAGTGGTAGGCATCTGGCACCCCCGTGGCTAAGGGTGGTAGTAGTGGTAGGCTTCTGGCACCCCCCTGGCTAAGGGTGGTAGTGGTGGTTGGCATCCAGCCCCCCTGGCTTAGGGTGGTAGTAGTGGTAGGCATCTGGCACCCCCCTGTCTAAGGGTGGTAGTAGTGGTAGGCATCAAGCCCCCCTGGGTAAGGGTGGTAGTGGTGGTGGGCATCTGGTACCCCCCTGGCTAAGGGTGGTATTAGTGGTAGGCATCCAGCCCCCCCTGGGTAAGGGTGGTAGTAGTGGTAGGCATCCAGCCCCCAATGGCTAAGGGTGGTAGTAGTGGTAGGCATCTGGCACCCCCATGGCTAAGGGTGGTAGTGGTGGTGGGCATCTGGCACCCCCCTGGCTAAGGGTGGTAGTAGTGGTAGGCATCCAGCCCCCCCTGGGTGAGGGTGATAGTAGTGGTAGGCATCCAGCCCCCCCTGGCTAAGGGTGGTAGTAGTGGTAGGCATCTGGCACCCCCATGGCTAAGGGTGGTAGTGGTGGTGGGCATCCAGCCCCCTGGGTAAGGGTGGTAGTAGTGGTAGGCATCCAGCCCCCTGGGTAAGGGTGGTAGTAGTGGTAGGCATCCAGCCCCCCTGGGTGAAGGTGGTAGTTGTGGTAGGCATCCAGCCCCCCTGGGTGAGGGTGGTAGTAGTGGTAGGCATCCAGCCCCCTGGGTAAGGGTGGTAGTGGTGGTAGGCATCTGGCACCCCCTGGCTAAGGGTTGTAGTAGTGGTAGGCATCCAGCCCCCTGGGTGAGGGTGGTAGTAGTGGTAGGCATCCAGCCCCCTGGCTAAGGGTGGTAGTAGTGGTAGGCATCTGGCACCCCCATGGCTAAGGGTGGTAGTGGTGGTGGGCATCCAGCCCCCTGGGTAAGGGTGGTAGTAGTGGTAGGCATCCAGCCCCCTGGGTGAGGGTGGTAGTTGTGGTAGGCATCCAGCCCCCCTGGGTGAGGGTGGTAGTAGTGGTAGGCATCCAGCCCCCCTGGGTAAGGGTGGTAGTGGTGGTAGGCATCTGGCACCCCCTGGCTAAGGGTGGTAGTAGTGGTAGGCATCCAGCCCCCCTGGGTGAGGGTGGTAGTAGTGGTAGGCATCCAGCCTCCCTGGCTAAGGGTGGTAGTAGTGGTAGGCATCTGGCACCCCATGGCTAAGGGTGGTAGTGGTGGTGGGCATCTGGCACCCCCTGGCTAAGGGTGGTAGTGGTGGTTGGCATCCAGCCCCCTGGCTTAGGGTGGTAGTAGTGGTAGGCATCCAGCCCCCCTGGCTTAGGGTGGTAGTAGTGGTAGGCATCCAGCCCCCCTGGCTAAGGGTGGTAGTAGTGGTAGGCATCCAGCCCTTCTGGGTAAGGGTGGTAGTGGTGGTGGGCATCTGGCACCCCCCTGGCTAAGGGTGGTAGTAGTGGTAGGCATCCAGCCCCCTGGGTGAGGGTGGTAGTAGTGGTAGGCATCCAGCCCCCTGGCTAAGGGTGGTAGTAGTGGTTGGCATCTGGCACCCCCATGGCTAAGGGTGGTAGTGGTGGTGGGCATCTGGCACCCCCTGGCTAAGGGTGGTAGTGGTGGTTGGCATCCAGCCCCCTGGCTTAGGGTGGTAGTAGTGGTAGGCATCTGGCACCCCCTGGCTAAGGGTGGTAGTAGTGGTAGGCATCCAGCCCCCTGGGTAAGGGTGGTAGTGGTGGTGGGCATCTGGCACCCCCTGGCTAAGGGTGGTAGTGGTGGTTGGCATCCGGCCCCCTGGGTAGGGGTGGTGGTGCGCATTCAGGCCCCTGTGTGCATATGTGGCATTGGTGATGGGCATCCCGCCCCTATGGTGCTGCTGTTGCTGGTGTAAGTAAATTCTGCATCCCTCTGTGTGTGTGTGATGTGTCGTGTACGTGTTGTATGTGTTTTGTGGTTGGTGTCTGACTTACCTTCTGCGCCGTACGCGTCCGTTCCTGTTCCGGTAGTAAATGTAGAATATTGGTATGATCGGGACGAAGGGATTCATGGTTGGTTCGTGTCGTTCGTCCTTCTCGTTGCTTCGCGTCGTCCTCGTCGCTTCGCGTCGTCCTCGTCGCTGGCGTGTTCGCCTCGTAGCCGTGGATCGTGTTGTGGCGCGAATCGGAGCTTATGTGCGCCTCTCCCGGATGCTTTGACGTGCCGTGCGTAGCGACGGGTTCGGCGCGTACGGAAGCGCATCGTACTTGTTCGGCCGGACGGAGCTGCATTTTCCCTTCCGTGCGACTCGATTCAGCGTTTCCGGATTCGCCTCGGTCGGAGAACAGGACCTGGATTGGGTGAGTACGACTCGGCCGGATTCTGTGCTGTTGTGCGCATCGTACTTACTCGTTCGGTCTGCTGTACGGATCGGTCGGGAAACAGGCATTCGCATGGCTTTTTTCCCGACCGAATGGTATTGGGTGCGCCTCCGACCGAGATCGGAATCGGCCCCTAAGTGTTTGAAAGGTCATCAGGCATTTAGGGACATTTGGGGAATTATTTTGAAACATTATAAAAACAAAATGGCAAGCAATTCGGAACGTGAACTAGAAAGCAAGGACTCGCAGCAGACTTCCCAAACAATAGGCCCTTACCCACAAACCAGTTCACCGAGTGCTCCCACTCACCTGAGAGACAATTTCAGAGAGCCCCCAATGGAAACCTGAAGGCCATTCCAGACAAGCCAGCCCCCATCGTGCTGTCTGCCAGTACATTCTAGGGAAGTGACAATGTCACCCTCTGAGGCATTTCAGATAGGTTACTGTGGAATCAGATAGTCCTTTCTAAAAAGTAGATGCACCACAGTGCATTCAGCTAGGCGACTGAACCACCACCCACCCCTTTATAATATCCTCAGGCCAGTTGAGAAAGAAAATTAAAAGCTAAATAACCACATACTGTATTCATCCATTCCATTAGAAACTTTTCAAATCAAAATTTTTCAAACAATCATAACCTTTTAAAGTAACTTTATTTGAATCAATCAATAAATCAGCATTTGTAGAATGCAACACTGTCACCCATAAGGATATCAGGGCGCTGGGGTGCAAGGTCTCCATCGAAAAGCCAGGTCTTGAGTTTCTTTCGGAAGTTCTCCAGGGAGGGTGTCCTGGGGGGAGAGAGGGGTGCTGGGTGGCGGAAGGAGCGAAACGGCGGGAAGAGTGCAAGAGATGAGCAGAAAAAATCAAAACAGATTGGGAGAAATGATCAGAAAAGGCAAAAAGAGGGTAAAGAAACAAGCAGAGAAGGCACAAACAGAGGGCAAGAAACAAGCAAAGACGGCACAAATAGAGGGCAAGAAACAAGCAGGTGTCCACCTGCTGCTTTGTTTAACTGTGTTACTGAAAGCATACGTCTGCCATTTTTAGGCAATAGCATGTTTTAGTTTTTCTACATTTAGTCTTTCAATTTATCTTGCATATGTGGCTGAACTTGTGTATGTGCTGTATTGTGGTAGTGTAAGTTGATGAATGCAAGAATGACTAAGTGATTAATGGATCCACAAGTGCAAGAATGATTGACAGGGTGCATGTGTGATGACTTATTCAGTGGTTAAACCAATCAGTGACTAAGAAGTAACTTTAAATTAAAAGCAAGACTTATTGGCAGTTCCTATGCTTGCTATTTGCCTTTAAGTGGTAGCTGATCGACTTGCCTTGTTGCACATCTTATCACTCAGTTGTGCACACAAGGAAGAAAAGTGTGCACACTAACATTCTATTGCCGCACATAAGAAAGAAAAATTAGAAGGAACATTGCATACAAGTAAATTAAATATGCCAATTTTGTATACATCAATGTTACTATGTTTAGGGGAGAAGCACATGCACTTTAGCACTGGTCAGCAGTGGTAAAGTGCTCAGAGTCCTAAGTCCAACAAAAAGAATCAACAAAAAGAGGAGGTAAGCAGACAAAAGTTTGGGGGAAGACCACCCTAAGGATGGCAGGTCTAATAGTGTGGTTTAGGATTCTGTTTGAGTATTGAAGTGATTTGCATCCTTTTGGAAGCCCCTGGTTTAGCAGGTCACAAGAAGGAGAGCGAGAATAGTTTCTCAAACACTGGAAGTTTATCACCTGCATTCCTATGGCTGGAGGGTGGAGAAACCCTTAATGCATCGCAAAGTATAAAACACAATACAGAAACTTTTGTTGACTAATTTATGAGAAGCATTATTACAGATGGATGGTATGAGCGTAGAGTGCACTCAAACCACATTATCTTGCACAAAAATAGAAGAAACCCTATGAGATAAATTTGCAGTAAGAATTAGCCTTGTGTGGGATGCTCACAAAAATGAGATGTACAGTGTTTGTGTGGAAGAGAGATTCTTACCAATGTTAAAAAAAGCCTGCTGTGAGAGACACATATGAGATGTTCACAGAAGATAGGTAGAGTGAGATATGCAGAATGAGGTGTGTGCGCAAATATGAGGTATTAGTGATGAACACCAGAAACATAGTGTTTGTGTGTGAAGCATACAAATGAATACAGTGGGTGGAAGGTCACAAATGAGTAGTGCATAGGATGTACTAAAGTACAAAAACTTTGTTATACGGGAGGCTCACAAAAACTATAAAATGCTAAAAATTAGCAAATATACCTTGTGCTAGTCTTATTCAAGCCAAAATATTGATCATTTAATTGAAACAATGATTGAAGGCATGGAGGCAATGCACAAGACTATGATGATTCATTTTCAAGTGACATTTGGGAGAGTTGCGTATTAACAGTGAAGTAATCTTTGTGGAATAGTTATTGCTACCAAGAAAAGGAGTGACCTGTTTTGGTAGCTCTGATACGGACATCATTTTCTCGAAGCGTATGTATGGTTGGTGTATTTAATTTTATGTTAAGAAGTTCAGAGGAAAAACACACTCTTTGTGTGATAACACTGACAATATTAGGACGTAAAGGGGAGGAATATTGATGCCTGGCCTCTTTGAGGACAATATTTGCCCAAAGGTTACAGAATTTCGAGATGCATGTTTTGATTTCTTGGAGAAGCTTGAGTGAAGATGCCCACGATCTGGTAGAATGGAAACATTGAGCCATGGAGGGGTTACTGATTCACTGCGCCATTGTGAAACACTATTTCCCATATTTTATGGAATATTGCATTATGGATACAACCAAATAACTTCTCATTTGTGGCTGCAGTACTTGATTGCCTCGTGTATTTAACCACCTCTTTGTAGAACTGTGTGTGCTGCACTTAGGCTGATAATTTGTGTCTTGTGCGACTAATAATTTACATTGAGTTTACTATGAGTAAATACCTCATATATATATAAACCTGCAACTTTTGAGAAGTGTGAAGAGGAGATCCAGCAGCAAGAAGAGAAAGAATTGTATTTGCCTTTTGACCAGCTTTGCAGTACAGGAAAATTGTTTGGAGGGGAAGCTGGGATAAGAAGACATTGAGAAACAATACTTGGGCCACACTTCAGGGAAGAAAACAAAAACATGGAGATGCAGTGAAGCCGGCATGCTCAGCAATGCGCTCATCAATGAAAAGGAGGAAAAAAAGGGTGACAATGAAGCCAACCAATTGTAAGTAAGGGGGGGGCTAAATGGCACTTTATACCTGCCTCTTAGTAGCCACTTTCTAAGAGTTTAGCAGTGCCTGAAGCTAAGTTAGATTGAACGAAGTGTCCAGGATCACACTATGTTGAGTGGGGGTGGAGGTGGAGGTGGAGGAGGAGTGGGTGCTAGAATTAGAATACATTTTTTGGGGGGCGTGGCTTGACACCCAAAGAAGATGGCGGCTTACCTGTGACCCGTGACGAGGCGGCGCAGGTCGACAACCTTCTTTTACGGACCCTGTGACCTACCGAAGAGTCAACGTGTAGGTTTGGCATGGGGAAGCACTCTGCATCCATCCGGTGAAGATTGCAGCACGCGGCAAGTAGGAAGCGGTGTTTTTTTCTAAATATATCCGATACCCTCAGAAGCGGCCGCCATTTTGCGATGCGGCCGCTTCATGTCATTGCAGTACAGTGCTGAGGTGACGTGCTCTAATTTACTTCAATACTATTTACTTCAAAAAATGGTACCTGAAAATAGCAGTCATCTTAATTTCAAATGAGCTTTTTTTTCTTGCTTGTTTTCTTTTTTCTGACGTTCTAAGCATCCTGTCAGCCTCCTGACATCCGGATTTATTTTTGCCATATATCTGCCACACTTAACTTGACTTTCCTTTCTATCCCAAGCATTGATATAATTCATCACTTTCACATAAGTGTTGGTCTTATATTAACGATTTTTTGCACTGCCTATGGGAAGAATAAGAAGACCAAGCTCCGCTACCTTGTCCCCAGCATGCAGATTCATCAAAAACTCCACAGTTTTCTCGAAGTTTGCCGCAATGGAGTCTTCTTTAACTCCTCAGCCAAAAAAATGGCACGTCTACATTTACACCTACCGCGGTTATTATGCCAGCGAGTTCTGGAAAGGCTTCCACGAAACGTCTGAAAGAAGACCCACCCTCTCCAGCAAAATCTCCACCTCCTGTTTCACTGGACCTCTTACTTGAAGAAATTTGTGCCCTACGCCCCTTTATGGAGGAAACAAACACTAAACTACAATTTCTTACTGAGAGGTGGTCTCAAATGGATGAACGTCTACAAGCAGTGGAGCAGAGTGTTTCCTCATATGGTATAACCGACAGCAAAGTGAGCACTCTTCAATCTCAAATCTCTTCTCTGCAGAAGCAAGTTGAAGACTTGGAAAACAGAAATAGAAGAAATAACTTACACATATATGGTCTACCTGAAAACACGGAGGGCCCAGACCCTCTCACCTTCTTCAAAAATGTTCTTTCTAAAGTGCTAAACCTACCTGAAGGTACCTCCCTGAACAGTCAACGTGCACACAGACTGGGTTGTCAACAAGTTAATGCTTCTGGCCCAAAACGCCCAAGAGTTGTCATTTTATACTTCTTAGAGTATACGGATCTTCTCAAAGTTCTCTCTGCATCCAAAACAACAACCCATATATCTTGGTTAGGTCATGCTTTATTTTTCTCTCAAGATTACGCCAAGAGTACAGTGGACGGACGTAGAGAATTTCTAAATATGAGGCCGGATCTTCGCGCTCTTGGTGCTCGCTACGGCCTTTTTCATCCTTGTCTTTTTAAGATTACCTACAGAAATAAGATGACCACCTATGAGGATCCAGTTAAATTGAAAAGTTTCATCAACTCTTGCAAAATAGAAACTATGGACACCTCTGGCGCTTCAACTTCTCACTCTGGTTAAAAAAAACTTTTAAGAGCATGTTGATATTTAGAATATTTGTTTGTTTTTCAAATATTGTTATGTACTTATTTTCTTATGTAATTCCTTTTTGACAGGAATATTCTATTGTTGATTTTAATTTTTAGTAAGTAACCCATTTTCTTTCGCTTCTCCTTTTAGGTATCTTATTATATATGTCGTTGTCTCGCATCTTGTCAAGTACAGTCGTCCGTGTGCCCCTCCTGCGGGATCTGGATGCGCCATCCTTCCATGTGGTTTCACCCCCCTTGTCTCTTTTTGGGAATTGTATAGGTATGTGTTACTTCCTTTGTGTCTTTCTCTTTCTTCTATTCCCTGTTTCTCATTTTGAGCTTTCTCTTCATTCCCTTCTCCTGTTACTTTCCTCTTTTAAACACCCTTCTCTGTTTTTACTCATTCTCCTAGCTCCTTCTTCTTTCATGGTGTTCTTTGTTGTGCTTTTTTTTATTACAAGTGATGTTGTGGTTTATATTGTATCAATTCTATATTGTGTCTGGTTTATTTCACTTTTTCTTTATAATGAATAATATATGTCACTGAAAATTATTTCTTGGAATGTACGAGGCTTAAATTCTCCAATCAAGAGACAGCGTGTTTTAACACACTTAGCTAAACTAAGAGCTGACATAGCATTGATCCAAGAATTACATCTTATAGAGAGGGAATCCTTAAAATTGAAGAGGGATTGGGTAGGTGCAGTCTACTTCTCTCCGGGAGACGGTAAAAGAAATGGTGTTATCACGCTATGTCACAAATCTCTCTGTGTTTAACTTATATCTCAGGAGGCTGACAATGTGGGTCCTTGGCTGTTTACTGAACTGCTGATTGGGAAGGTTCCACTCTCCTTATTCAATATTTATACACCAACTACTGGTGATTCCCTTTTTGGTCTCATCTTACAAAAAATTATTACAGTGTCACCAGGACAATCTCATTTTAGCAGGAGATTGCAATCAAATTATAGATCCCTTCATTGATCGCAATTCCCTGACTTCTTTCATACCAAATAAAGCCCATAAATTATTTTTACAATCCACTCAACAAAGAAAATTAATGGACGACTTGAGACTATGTAATCCCACTCTAAGAGAATATACCTACTTTTTCCCGGTACATCAGACACAATCACGCATTGACCATATTTTTGTATTTCACAACATTTCTCAATCTCTACAATCTGCGGAAATTGGCTCTATATTAATATCTGACCATGCTCCTGTCTATATCTCACTAGACATACTTAACATGCCGAATCTCTCCAGGCGATGGCGTTTCAATAACTTCGCTGCTACTTGACCCTATATTTACATCCTCTTTTACCTCTTTTTTTTGAAGAATACTTTCTTTTTAACGAAACAGAAAACCTGCCCTTTCATACAATTTGAGATGCTTTTAAAGCAGCTGCCCGGGATTTTATTATTAACTACGTTTCTTAGAAACGACACTCTGCCCGTAAACGCGTTGTGGATCTTTTTGCAAAAATAAAGAGATTGGAACATTTCTACTATGTTGCCAAATCAAAAGAATGTCTGTCGGAACTCATAGCAACTAAACTTACGTTTAATAAGGAGTATACTGAAAATGCTTCATTATATCTGCTGAAGTCCAGTGCAAAGTTTTATGGTGGGCAGAATAAATCTGGCAAATTACTAGCAAACTATCTCAAGGTCAAAAAACACAAACTCAACATTGAATCAATCATAGATGATCAACAATCACCTAGATATAAGGATTCCGAAATTCTACAAGAATTCCATCGATTTGATGAATCTTTATACACATCGGAGTCCTTTTCCACAAACGATGAGATTACAGAATACCTTTCATCCATTGAAAAATCTTTTGATATGCAACTAAACTTTGACTCATTGGAACTTGGTTCTCATCGAATAAATTACACACTGCACGGCATACACTCAAAAAGATAAGGCTCCAGGACCAGATGGTTTTACTATAGAGTTTTTTAGACACTTTTCTCATTTGCTTCTCGCCAAGTTAAATAATCTTATAGCCTCTTTTTCACATGCAGGTGCTTCTTATGGATCCTTTTTGGAAGCCCTAATATGCCTCATACCCAAAGATGATAAAGACTCTCGTTTTTGTAGAAATTACAGACCTATTTCTTTAGTAAACATTGACTATAAAATTTTCTCCAAGGCCTGGGCCTTGAGGCTGGAATCCTTTCTTCCTAACCTACTTGGTAAAGAGCAATCTGGTTTTGTTAAGGGACGCTTTATTACAGACAACACTCATCTATTTTTTGACATACTATCCAAAACTTCTCATAAGTCTGACTCTATGGCCGCAATCGCACTAGATGTGGAAAAGGCATTTGATAGAGTATATTGGCCTTTTATCTTTTTAACACTTAAATGGTTTGGTTTCGGTCCAAAAATCATAAATTTAATTTCTCTTTTATACTCAAATCCTAGAGTGGCAATTTTTGCCAATGGCCTTACTTCCTCAGACTTTAATTTGGGAAGAGGTGTTCGACAGGGATGCCCCCTATCTCCTTTTCTTTTCAATCTAGCCTTAGAACCCTTTTTATCCAGAACCTGCCAAAACTCAAACATTCATGGCTTTACATCCGACAATGTACACATTAAACTGGCGGCATACGCGGATGATATCTTACTATTTCTCTTGAAACCACACTCCTCCCTTCCTACATTCCTACAAGAAGTAACAGCTTATTCTTCTGTCTCTGGCTACAGATTAAATAATGACAAATGTGAGATATTATCCTTAACTAAATTTACATTTAAAGATGATTTTAAAATATCCAATTTTAAATGGAACCCCCAGCATATAAGATATCTAGGTATGTACTTCACTTCATCAATAAAATCATCGATTTCCATCAAAATAGATAAATGCTCACTAAAAATATCCGCTTTGATAGATAAAAGTCACCCCCTCTATCTTTCCTGTTGGGGACGATTAGACACTATCAAGATGATGTTATCCCCCATAGTTCTTTACACTTTTTCTAACATACCAACTGCTATATCTCAAAGTTTAAAAAAAAAATCTATTCCTTATTATCTTCCTTTCTCTGGAATAATAAAAGAGCCCGCATGTCATTATCAAAACTCACATGTCCAAAACAAGAAGGTGGAGTCAATTTTCCCAATTATCTCAAAGCGTTTCTATTACGTCAATCCTCTAGGTGGATTTTGGGATCCTTACCAGAATCTCCACTCTGGGTCATGCTTGAACAATCATACCTTAATCCTATCTCCTTTCAAGAATACCTGTCATTTACTCCGAAGCCCCAACAATTATCTACTCCCATTGTTAAACACACAAGTAAATTATTAGATACAGTCTTATTAGGTCAGTCCAATGACACCGAAGCATTCCTAAAATCCACTATATGGTACAACAAATTCATACTGATCAAGGGTAAACCCTTTTATTTGAAAGCATGGAGACAAAAAGGCTTAATATGGGTAAACCAACTATTTGATAATAATAAGGTTATACCTTTTTCTCATGCTTGCTCTTTATTTAATCTCCCCTTCTCCTTTCAGAATAAGTATCAATTATTGCAAAATGCTTTGGGTCTTGATTTTGATCAAGCCAACTCTACTCCTCTTTCCTCTCCCACTATTGTCGACCAAACTCACACTTTTCTCAGCACATGCCCCAAAGCTTCCACCATATATGCTTACTTACGAAAATCCAATATTACTAGACATAAAACTAAGATAGAGCTGGCCTGGGAACAGGATTTAGGTACAGACTGGTCCATCTATTTATGGAATAAAATCTGGACCAAAATAAGGAAAACGTCTAGAGCAGCGAACACTACACAGATGCTTTTTTTTAATATATAATAGATTACTTCTCTCTCTTCCACAACTCTGAATAGGATGAACGCCGACATATCTGATACTTGCTGGTCCTGTTCCCTAATACATGCTGATTTAAAACATTTACTTTTTACTTGCCCTTATGTTCATGATTTTTGGAAACGTGTTTGGGATCAAATTACCCTTATATTTGGTTCAACAATACACTTCTCTCTTACCAATATTTTTTTTAGGCGCTTTGTCAGATGACTGGAATAATTCTTCATTAAATGTACAAATTCTAGATTTGCTTTTAGGGGTGGCATTCCAACAAATTACTAAGCACCGGAAAGACACATCTAAACTATCTTTTCAAGCTTGGTGGTACGCAGTTTGCCATAATCACAGATTAGATACAGCTTATGTATATCCTGTTTCCCTAGCCACAAAACGCTTACAGTTATGGTCCCCAATTACAATGTTTTTTGATCTCCAAGCCAGACTTTCCTGTGCATGCACTCCCTTAGAACAAGAAGTTTTGAAGCCTCCTTGACATCCCATGTTTTATACTCATGACTATTGTATATGTTTAATAGAAATATATTGTTGAAAACCTAGACGTTACCAGACCTTGCATATATTCTTATACACCCCTTTTCTTTTCCTCCCTTATCCTTATTGATATTATAAGCACAACTCCATGTATGATTGTATGCTCGTATCTCATATTATGTAATTATATTTTATTGTCTCCTTTTTTTCTTTTTGTTAAATAAACTTAAATTTGAAACTTTAAAAAAGAATACAAAGTTTCACCCTTATACTGGCTGTAGTGAAGACCTTGTCTTTTCCTCTCATTAAACACAGCATTATTCAAACACAAACAGCAACGAGTAAGTGAAGCTCTCAGAAGTGTCAAGGGAAACGACTTCCATTGTCTTGGAAGCGAGCAACTAAAATATGAGTTTGTCTGACGAGGAGATGTCACACAACACAAAGTGTTGTTTTTAAACAAACATATCACTTCTAAACTGTGCAGATAACTGATTGCTGGTGGAAAACTGTTAGTTTTGCCTTCACAAAGAAAAGGCAATGAAGAACACCACAAAGGGTTAACCGACATTGGCAAATGTGAACTTTACAGTATCACTATGGAAAATGGAACATATGTGCATTACAGTGTAACTGTCAACACTGGGCAAAAATGTGCCCTACTACTCGCCTTTGGATAGTGTAAACCTAGGCAGACGATCATTCTTATAGGATTCTAGAAACATAGAACATACATGCTATGGTGGGGTACTCTAGTCGGACAGTGTTCAGAATGTAAAATTATGTTTTAATAATGGGGCTTGTATTTATTATGGTTTTGTGCTAACTTGAACCATCATGAGCACTAATAGCAAAGACAATGTGATGTGCTGGCAGTGACATCTATTATATCTAATCTTAAGTAAAGGTATGTCACTGCTGTCACCTCCTGTGACAGACAGTCTTGTGTAGAAAAATCTGAAGAAGGTTAAAGAGTAGCAAGGTTCACTGAGGATTTGGAACAGCTATCTGGTGTAGTGGGGTCTCATTTTACGTGTTTGCATTAGGGCCCATGGTCACCAAGGTATTTTACTGGTGGAAAGAGATGTCTCCATCCAACAATACCTAGACGACACCCTAATCTACCTTAACACGTCTTCACCACTGGACATGCTTGTTCTCTAATACTAAACATTTACAACGTTTAAACAACTTCTTTAATCTAAATCCACAAACAAATAATTCATCCTGTCCTTCTCCAAGGACCAAAAGTCTTTCAACCCTAACCTGCTGAAGCAATTACACATTATAATTATTTAAAGATTTGTAAAGCGCAACAGCTACTCAATAGAGTGTCCCGGCGCTAAGTAGCAAGTCTGATCCCTAAATAACAAGAGGTACTAAAAGGCAGAACCAAAGAGCCAGGTCTTGAGCAGTCTCTTAAAGGTCAGAATGTCCCTGGAAGCAGGAAGCTGAACTGAGAGGGCATTTCACTTCCTGGAGGCCAGATAAGAGAAGGAGCTACCGCTCCACTTTTTTACTCTGAAATGTGGAATTACTACCAGCAAGGAGTTGGATGACCGAAGAGACCGAGCTGTTTGGTAAGGTGTGAATCTGTTGACAAATACTGAGGGCCTTTGTGGTAAAAGATCTGTCGGCCAGAACCACACCTTTGAACCTCACACATTCTGTTATAGGCAAACAGTACAGTTACTTTGGGCCTGGCTGAATGTGGGGTGTCTTGGGAAGGCGAAGTAGAAGCCTAGCAGCAGCATTCTGCACCAGCTATAATCTCTTGAGGAGATAGGCAGGGAGGCCCCAGTACACAGAGTTAGCATAATCCAGCCTCGAGGGGATCAAGGCCTATATCACTGTTTTCTGCTGCGGGAGGGGAGGAGTAAGAGGAACTTTAACATTTTTAGCAGGTGCCTACTACCCCCCCCCACCCCCATCTGGGGGGCAAAAGAAGCTGTAGAATTGTATTTTACCCCAAGATTGCATGCTACCATTGTAGGGGAAAGTGGCGGGGGGACATCCTGGAGCCAATGGCCATTGTCCCCACTGGGCGGGGGACCCCAAATAGCAGAATTTCTGTCTTGTTAGTATTACTTTGGAGGTCACTATCGCACATCCACTGAAACACAGACGGCAAGCAGATCTGAAAGTTACGCAGTGCATTAGGTGAATTGCTGTCAAGGGTAAGGAGCAGTTGCGTATCATCTGCGTAAGATATTGTCTCTACTTCAAAGGATTCAATTAGGGTTCCCAAAGGAGTCATATACACATTGAAAACAATGTGGGGCTTAGTGCAGATGCCTGAGGGACCCCATAACCCAATGGTTTAGGATCAGAGGCAAATGGGACTATCCAGACTGACTGGGACCTGTCTGTCAAAAAGGAACAGAGCCATGCCAAAGCAGAACCGTAGACACCTATGGCTTTGAGATGTTGCAGGAGTGTCAAATCCAAGACTTGGTCAAAAGCCACAGATAGCTCAAGGAGGATCAGTGCCACCTGCTTCCCTTGATCTACGGCTAGCCGACTTGTATTTGAGACCTCTAACGGTGTGGCCTCGGTGCTGAAACCTGGGCAAAAGCATGACTGTGCAGGTTGAAGAAGCGCATTTTGTTCTAAAAAAAACAGAGAGCTGCTTGTTTATGAGTTTCTCTAAAATCTTGGTAAAGGATGGCAGCAGAGAAATGGAACAGAAATTGGCAAGATTGGTCTTGTCTGCCGAGGGTTTGTTTAAAAGAGGAATCAACTTGGCCTGCTTCCAACCACTGGGCACTATGGCCAAATGAATTGACTAATTTAGAAGCTGGTTTAGAACAGGGTTGATGGCCGTACAATTGGCGGCAAGAATGTGAGGAGGACAGGGGTCATCTAGCGACCCTGATTTGCAGGCACTCAAAGCCTGAGCAGACTCTTCAAGTGAAATCAAGGCAAATTCCTGTAGCAAATGGCCATGAGGGCACTATTTCTACCTGCAGTACAGTGTGGTCACTGATCCTCATCAAGGCGGCGTCCGTGAGATGTAAAGCATCCACGAGGGTTTAGATTTTAGTACCAAAGAATTTGGACAATTGGGAACATAAATTAGGAGAAGGTTTCAAAGGCTGAAGCAAGGCTTCTGGGTGCATTTATTTTTTGACGATTTTAAATATCTCCCTGGACTTGTTTTGAGACATGTCAATTTGATCTGTAAAAAAGTCAGACTGAGCTTGAATAATTGCATGATGGTAGATATTTAGATCCTTCTTGTAGAGCGCTTTGTCACTACAAAGATAATGACGCCCCCAATCCCTTTCCATTTTCCTACAGTCTTTACAAAGCACTTTATTCTCCTCACTAACCCAAGGGGTTGACTGTATTTTTCCTGAGGAATTAACATCTCTGTGTATAATAGGTACAATGTGGTTGCTATCTGTGTAAGCCAGGAGTTGACCGACTGACATCAACCTCCATGTCCTCTGTAATAGGTGGAGAGTGCTTACTCAAGGCAAGTCTAAACTCCGTAGAAGAGACAGTGGCCCAAGTATGCGGTAGAGAACAGCAAAACTCCATCTGTGAGGGCCGAGGTCCAGTGACCAATGGAAGTGAATGAGAGCATGGTTGGACCAAGTCTGGGGACTAATGTTGAGTACCGAAACTTGAGTGTTAGAACAATTGGTGTCTAAGTTGTGACCTGTGATGTGAGTGGGCTGAGTCACAAACTGTGACATTTCCCAAGATGACATATGCTCCAAAAGAAGTTGACCATGCAGGTCAGAAGATGCGTCTACATGTATATTAAGGTCCCCTAGAACCGTGAAATTCAAGAAGTTCAACATATACTTCGAAAGGAGCTCATCCAGGGAACACAGAAACCCCCCTGCATGCAGGGGACAATAGATCAGCATGCCAGCCAGGATCTTATTAGAGGGCAATGAAATGCAAAAGCCTATAGACTCTTAGACACTGCAGACTTCCAATCAATCTCACCCACTGTTTCATCGCTCATCCTCACGTTTGACTCCTCCATTTAAACAAAATCTTTAAAGTGACAAACTATTACCTCTGGGTCCTAAAAAGTTTGAGCCATTCTTGTCTCTTTTCTACTAAAAATACTATCATGACTGGATTTCAGCCACGCAGTCCTTGTGGGCGTCTCACAAGCCTGCCTCTTGCCACTGAAAACTGTCCTACATGCCAAACTAGACATATGTCATTATCTCTGAAATTTGATCACATTACTCTAATTCCCATTGAGTTACACTGGCCTCTTAATAAGGCAAGGATAAAATTTAAATTTGATGCCAAGCCTACAAAACCACCAACACCAGTTCTCCATTATGCTTCTCCCATCAGAGCACAAGTCCTAAAAAAAGAAGTGGGGCACTAACCAAGTTAGACAGTATGTAAGTGGCATCACAGCACATGACATCACATGTGACATCACAACCAGTAGCAGCTGGCATGTCCCGAGGGTGATGGGGCAGGTGGAACATTAAAATATATATATATATTAAAAGCACTTACCTGCAAGCGCGACATCCTCCTCGATGTTCTTCTCTTCTCGAGGCAGGGAGGCAGGCTCCAAACTTCCAAGCCAATCCTGGCGCTGCTCTCACCATCATGAGAGCAGCGCCAGGATTGATGGGAGCAGCCTCTATCAGCGCTCAGAAGAGCACTGAAGGCTTTTGTTTTTCTAACCCAGCTGTCTTAAAACAGCTGGGTTACAGAGGTTTAAAGTGTGCATGTGTGGCTGGCCGTCACAAGCCGGCTGGCCAAAATGACATGAGCACTTTACACTGAAGGTCTGAATGAATTATCTTCATTACTATTTTTCATCCTGGGGGTCATTTCAGTGGGGCGATGCTCCTCCGCTGTAACGGAGGAGCTGCCCCTGATCACAACCCATGACCTAACAGGAAGTGATATCACAAAAAATGACATCAGATTCTAAGACCTCACATTTGTTAAGCAGGTCTATCATGAGTACATTTGAGCGCATTACAATATTTAATAAATTAGATTTTGCATCGGAGTTGTGCCAAAAAAGTGATGCAACCCCGGCGCAAGATCTAGGACTCCACTTAAACATGTATTTATTAAAACTCTGCCAGAAATAAATTGGCAACAAGAAGAAATGTGGCAGTATATCTGTTCTGCTTAATTGGTTGCAAAGTCTGCATTTTAAAATATCTTATGGGGTTAAGTCACCTTCTGCATACATCTTTTTGTACCGAGTAAATCTCATGAAATAATAATGGTAAGTTAACTCTGGAGGTTAATGCACTTGCTGGAGAGACAAATGTTTAGTATTGTCCCAGTTTTGAATCAAAGTAGAATAGAGGGTTAATATGTCTCCCGCAGAGCACATCATGTGACACACAGATGATGAATTTTTATTTTATGTAGATGGGTAAGTGGGTTATTGCTTTTAACACAGAGATCCTTTTGTTATGTGCAGCTCATAAATTGTAATCCTTCTAATATAGCACAGTGAACTATGAAGAAAAGGTCATGTGACTCCTACACCTTGTAACCATCACTATCTTATGTAACACATGCTGTAAATTGATTTACACCCATATGACTTATTGTCAATGTATAATGTATATGTGTGATGTAAAGCGCTCTGATAAATGCGTAAATACTAGGACAGACCAACACATCTGACACACAACATAATGCAAGATGTGTGCTTAGACTATGTTTTATACTAATTGTTTTATGTTCCCGGGCGAGGTTCAACTGCTCAAAATAAACATTTCAACAAATCATGAACATTTCAACATTTCATTTCAACAAAACATTAGCCTTTGAGTGGCTGAATTGTAGTGAAAAACAGTCAAATAAGGTAGGGTCGGCAGCCCTGCCAAGTACCACGCATCAGGGGTTACACTAATGCATTTTAGTGCTGGTGTCCGCATCAGCGCACTAAAATGCATTTAGTCACACATGATTACAGCTCCTCAGACTCACTTTGTGCAATGAGGCACTCCTATCATTGCTCCCTTCTCACTTTGCCATCCTGCTGTCTCAGCCTTTCACTGCAGGCAATTTTTCTCAACTAGCTGGGCCTGGAGTCTGTTGCTATGGTCACTGTTAGAAATGGGGTTTCTGGTTGGCTAGGGCATACGCCTAAGCCAGGCAGAACCCATCACTCAAGTCAGGGTAAGGGAGTTACACACCCAATATAACCCCAGCTCACCCCCTTGGTAGCTTGGCAGAGCAGTCATGCTTATCCCAGAGGCAATGTGTAAAGCGTTGGTGCAACACACTCACCCACCAGTGACACACTAGGCACACCACAAAAGAGACTGCACAAAAGGTTATATAAAAATAGCCCTTGTATTATTTACACATACACAAAGCACATTAGACCATAAATCACGGAGTAGTATGTAAACACATTCAGACCACATAACAGAAAGTACTGCACCACGAGGCGCTTGTCATAAAGATACACATGAGGTCAAAACACATCAGACCACAATTACACAAATCACTGTGCCACTAGGCACTTGTCATAAGTATGCATATAAGGTCAAGACCACCATTACATGTACCACCGTGCTACTAGGCACCTGTCATAGGGATGCATAAACCCTAATCATCATCACCTTGCCATAGGGCCATAGTCATAACATCACATGTAGTGCACTACTGCAAGACTTATAAGTTGCACTTGGCACAGAAACATTAGGCATAACAATAAAGCAAGACTTCTAGGGGGCATACGTCACAAAACCTTACAAAAATAACTTTCCCCCATCACTACCTTGCGCATACATCACTTTGTCATGAGTAGTACACAGAAAACACCTAGATCACCAAATCAACATTGTGCCCAATGAGCAGGTCCTGATGGTGAACTCGTTACCCTGATCAGTATAAGGCCTCAGAATACCCGATACTAGGAAGCATGTCACCATCATAAAGTCACAGCGGAGTGGAGAAGTGTGGCTAGTGGAGAAGTGTGGCTCAATGGTTAGAGCGGCAGACCCTGATGCAGAGATCTGGCCTGGGACCAGGGTTCAATTCCCGCCTCGGCGGGTCTTGGGCTCAACTTCCTCGGACCTGATAATTCTCGCCTCGGTGCCTATTCTAATCATGGGTCCCACTCTGCAACTCTGGGCAATAGCTTGCTTAATCTCCACAACGGCCCCACCAGCGCTGGGATGCCTGGCTTCACCTTGGGGGTGCCCAGGAGTGGACATTTCACAGGGAAAAAGCCAGGAAGGGTTCCACAGCGGTATGCGTTCAGCGCCAGGAAGCCTCAGGGTAGCAGTGCGCTTTACAAGTACAAATTCAAATTCATTTTTCACAGCGCTTCTGCGCGTACTGTAAGGGCTGCATGGTAATTGCAGGAACGGGACCTCCATTGAGGGTCACCACCTCGTCCTGCTCTCTGATCCCTTATGGGCCCTCAAGGTACGTATGTGTCAGTAATGGGGGGGGAGGGCTGGACCACTTCCCCCAGTGGGGCTCCCTCACAGGGTCCCCCGCGTATGGCCAAAATCACCCAGGTGGTCAAAGCAGCTGCCCACTACCACCCGGGGCCGCTGCTCTACCTGGGGTAAGTGGAGCCACCTAGATTCCGCAGCTTGCACGGCACCTTGCCGTGTACATTCCGTCTCCCTCGGGTGGCCCAAGCTGGCGGTGCCGGCAGCCTCTCCCATGCAGTCCAACAACTGCGGTGGCTCCCGGCCAGGTTCTCCGGCGTCCCTCCTCTGCTGCCGGCTGCAGCGTGGCCCACGAGGTTCCCGGTCACCTGGGAACGTCCTCACTCCCTGGTCCTGAACGCGACGTCCTGCTGGGCAGGGCCGCGTCTTTTCTCCTCCGCACCGCAGGCTTCTGCACGTCACAAGGCAACGCCTGGTGAGTCCCTGGAATATGGAAAGAATGCCGGCCAGGGCTTAGCCTCACGCTCTGGCCTATGGCGGTGTGAAACTTGCCAAGAACATGCCCAATAGAGCGCGGGCTTCCAACAAACATGAGACACTCCTCATGCGCTTTTCCCTCGTCAGAGCCCTCACTGCACAGCGCTCTTCATGCGCTTTTAATCTCCTTAAAAACAAGAGACATAAGACGATCCAGTCCTCTTCCTGCCTCAGACAGGAATAGCTTCTTCAGACCAGCCCACACCAGGGGTAGTGCTCCTTACAGCTTCTTTCACAGCATTCTCCTTACCAAGAAAAAGGGTGAAGAACAGTCCAGTCCTTCTCCTGCTTCAGGCAGGGACAGCTACTGCAGGCTGTCCTACCCTACACTAATTAAGGGCAGCACCCCTCACACAGCTCGTCCAGCTGTCCTCCCAGGCAAGTCACTTAAAGATCCAGCAGGGATCTTTTCTGGAAATCTTTTATGTCCCTGAGATTTCCCAAACCAGGAGGCCAGCACATACAGGCCCTTGGAGATTCCCTTCACAAGTAGGATGCCACAGCAAGGCCAAAAGAGTCAGTCCTTTTCCTCTACCACAGACAGAAGCAGCAACTGCAGGCCAACCCACCCCTTACTCAGAAAAGGCAGCGCTCCTCACACAGTCCTTCCGCTCTTCTTCTTGGTAGGGTCCTCTTGTTCCTTGAAGTAATCCCCAAAAACATGGGGTTTTGGGTCACATACTTATACCCCAAAATGTCTTTGATCTCTTTGTAGCAAGGGCCTCTGAACCCAGTCCAAACCAGTTCTGCATTCAATGGTGCAGCATGACCACAGGGGGTGGAGAGAGCATTGTGCAAAAGGAGACCCAGCCTATTCAGTTGTAAGTAACTCTCCTCCCACCACTCTAAATGCAAAATTACAGAGATACTTTGACGGCGGACTGCTGTTTCTGCACCTCACATCAGTTTCAATTGTATCAGGTTCCTTGCGCAACAAGCCCTTGCACCAGCCGTCAGGTGATGCCTCTGTAAGTCAGATCCTAAGCAAATAGAGGGGTTGGGCGTGCGTCAGGTGATGAAGTCCAAGAAGCCAGTATTTAGTTTTTCAAATGAATCTTTATTTTCAATCAGTTAGTTCTCACAGAATTCGTGATCTTACGGTCAGCCAACGTGTTTCGTTCTCATGATGAGAACTTCGTCAGGGCTCAGTAGGCGAGTATCTTTTCTTTGAAATTAAAGGGATACGTTGAGAATAATCGCACTCCACAGGTATAATGGGTGCAATGTAGCCTAGGTCCAATGTGACCTCTCGTGTCGAAATTGAAAAAGCGATCCTTCAGTCAAGTCGGTGTTCCAGGCTATGCCTCTGGAAGCAATTAGGATATCGCAGGGCCTCAGTCGGCCTCAGTAATATATCTTAGATTCGAAATTCTCCTGCCAGAATGAGCAGACCAGGTCTATTCAGCCCTGTGCTGAGTCACCTAGGCAAGGATGGGCACACCTCAACTCCCCTCAGGGACTGTCTAGAGTGACTGCACATTTCAGCTCCTGTCACCCACACACCAGACGCTCAATACACAAGCAGCCAGAGGCACACAGAATAGTGAAGTAAGGAAATGCTCACTTTCTAAAAGTGACATTTTCAAACACAGGATTTAAAAAACACATTTACCAAAAGGTGTGTTAATAAATTCTGATTTCAGAGAGTCCAAACATGGTTGCATTATTTTGTCCCTAGGAAAAGTTACACATGTAAACATGGGACAGTGCAACCCCATTATAAGCCAATGGGACAGATGGCCTTTCAATAGTGAAAAATGCAATACACCGTATTTCACTATCATGACATGTCACACACACTAGTACATGTCCTACCTTTCACATACACTGCGCCCTGCCCATGAGGGTACCTTGGGCCTACCATAGGGGTGCCTGACATGTAAGGAAAGGGAAGGCTTGGGCCTGGCAAGTGGGTGCACTTGCCAGGACAACATGGCAGTTCACAACTGCGCACGCAGACACTACTGTGGTAGGTCTGAGTTACATTTGCAGGGCTACTCATGTGGGTGGCACAACCAGCGCTGCAAGCCCACTAGTAGCATTTGAATTACAGGCCCTGGCACACACCGTGCACTTTACTAGGGGTTTACCAGTAAATCAAATATGCCAATCATGGATAGCCAATCATATCTCAATTTATACAGAGAGCATGTGCACTTTAGCACTTATCAGCAGTGGTAAAGTGCCCAGAATCCTATAGCCAACAAAACTAGGGTCAGAAAAATAGGAGGCCAAAAGCAAAAAGTTAGGGGGTAAAACCTGTCAAAAAGGGCAGGTCTAACAGTCACCATGTTTTTTTTTTTTTTACAGAGTTTTATATAGCGCAAACTTGACTCGAATCGGGTATCAGAGCGCTTTACATAGCACCAGTTGCATTACATGGGGAGATTAAGTGATTTGCCCAGAATCACAGGATGTTCAGCGTCATTGCCAAGACTCGAACCCAGTTCCCCAGATTTGAGGTGGACGGCCCTAGCCGTTAGGCCAACTCCTCTCCCCAAGAGAGGAGTTGTTAAGAGTTAAGAGTTGCTTGATACTTTGTAACTCTAGCTTTCCCCCAGCCATTGGCGCAGCTTCCTTTAAAAAAATACACTAAGAGCTGATCAGGCCTGAGGTCTTTGGGCCAAGTGGTGGGCTTCACTAAAATATATAAACTGACTATAGCAAGTGCCAAACCCAGCCACATGTGGATTTGGCATCTTCTTTAGTTTTTCTGAGTGAATGCTGCAGTGACTGGCAAGGCAGCAGCTCTCAGAGGTGTCTGATTTCCTACTCTGTGCCCGCCAAGACAAGGTGGCACTAGGCATGATAGACGCTGTTTGTATCTTTGGAAGTGGCACTGCAGTGCGGGGGTGGCACAGGTTGTTTTCGCAGCTCCAACAACGGCTGGGTGAGAGCAGAATACCTGGCACTCACCTCACTAGTGCCAGAACCACTGCCACAGCCTCCCCCAACCCTTGGGGACATTTTGCTTTTGCCCCGGGATCTTATGTGTTTAGAAGGGGATTAGCTGAACAATTTGATAAGCGCAGAAAGAGCAAGGTAGCATGGGGCAACTTGCAATGTTCCCAGTTTTATTAAAAATGCAGAGAACACATATGTGAATACAAACTAAAAACTGACTAAGGATTTCCCTCCATTAGCTTGTTATACAGTGGAGCTCGAACTGCCACGTACTAGATATGCTAATGTCACACAGATTGACACTTCAGTCAGAGAAATGTCACGCATTTGCATCCTGAAAACATGGCAGCTATGGCACTGGCCCGGGGCTGAGGAGGGGCAGGATGAAGACAGCGATCAACAACTACCTCTCTTCCTTTGTCCTGGAAGTGCAGACTGCAGGCAGCTGTGGCGGTGAAGGCGAGAAAAAATTCCTGGAGGTTTGCAGCACAACAAAAGGGAAGGTCACAGGTCAAGGGCAGGGCCATTGTAGGTTGTCCTTTGACGTTCCAATGGTCCTGCGACTGCCAGAAGAGAGAGGGCAAATTATTTTGTCCCCTCGTCCCCCCCACCCTTGTCCCCCGTGTCCACCCCACTGCAAAATCAGGGGGGGGGGATATATCCCCCGCATCCCCCACACTTCCTACGCCCATGTGTGCAAGACAGTAAGTAAAAGTAAGTAAACACAAGCAGTGGCACTGGGGCCCCCAAGAGACCACCTACTGCCCCATCAGCGGTCTCTACAGAACAAACATTGGGCACAGTGGAGAACATCTACCCCACCTCATTAAACCCCTAATAAATTCATGCCAACTCAGCCACACATGTGCCAGCAGATTAATGTCCGACCTATTGACTTTGCCAAAGCTTCCTTTATTTAGCAGTTTTATGTGAAGAAGTCAACCAAAAATACCTGGAAGAACAAGAATGATGTATGAGATCCAACGCGGATGCATCAAAATGACAGGGCTAACGGAAGTGACATCAGGCAGCCTTTGAATATAATAATGACATTACAGGGCAGGCCCTTTGTCCCACAAACACAGCTTTCTGAATGCTTTTGAAGTGCTAGCCAAAGTGTAATGAGCAGAAACTAGAGAAAGAAAACCCATTGTACTTTCTGTTCCTGTCACTGCCCCATGGCCAGTGCCTTAAATGGGCAGGCACTATCAGGTACTCAGTACCGGCACTTTTTTAATTTGGAAGGGATAGAACTGGCACTTCTCAGCAGCAAACAGGTACTGTGGGACAAGGAGTACCCGCTCTTCTATATTTCCGTTTCAAGCCCTGCCTGCAACCCCTGGAATAGTATTAGCAAGGGCAACGCCCTTAGTAGCAAAGGGTAAACTATGGGTAAAAGCTCCTATCCCGGGTAACCCCTAATTGACGACCATGTAGGTATCGGCAGCTCTTGCATGTTCTTTCATCTTAGGGGGCATTACCCTCCGTGCTGGCATCGCGACAGGGCCAAGAGTCTGCCAACAGAAGGAAAACGTGAACTATATATAACAAAACATATATGGAAACGGGAAATCGGTATTCGTTTTTTGTCAGATTCAACAAAAACAACATAGTTTTCACTGAGGAATGCAAGAATGTCCGAGTGGATGAAAGATTAGCGCTGGAGTGTGCAGTGTTCCCTTGACTTCCACGGCCTGTGAGGTAAACAATGCCTTGAGCCTCGGCTCGCTTTTGTGCTTTACCGCTGACCTGATTAGATTTTTTTTTTTTTTTTAAAGCTAATCCTCTCAGAAAGTCAAACCTTTGCCATTTAGCCTGGAATTTCTTTGAAGCAATTAAAAGAAAATAAATTGTGCATTACGGAACAAATTTCATATGCAAGAAAATAAAAGGGATTTTAGGCTCGTGGCGCGCATTTTTTCTTTTGAGAAGTACAAATATATAGAAAGCGTCAGCTAAACAAGGTTTTTTATAATACATTTCTGCATTATAGCTATATTTTAGGCAAAACGTTTTTTATGCCACATCGCGCTGTTACGTAGGCCTTCGGAGAAAGGTTGGATATCGGTGGCTTTGATCCACAGATCGATTCTCGAAGATTCTTGTTCACGTCTCATTTTATGTGGATATTATTATTGCTTTGTTGGCATGCAGGGGACCCGTAAGGTATCTTTTTGGTGCGCACCCGGACGTGCCAACAGAAAAGGAAAATATACTAACGCTGCGGGGTGACTGAGTAGAAGTAATTTTCTCTGCGTCATCAAAGTTACAAGGGCGCTAGCGCGGCAAACAGAATGAGCAGAAACAATGGTTAATCGTCTCTTAGCCCACCTGCATGTTAGTCAGCACTGTGTGCCTCACTGCGCGTCTTACTCACCTTATCTTCTGAAGATTAATGAGGAGAAAACAAGACTTGGAGATAAAGAACACAGTCACAAAAAACAGAACAATTATCATTACGTCAGAAAAAGAAGATTATTAATGCGTCGAAAGCCAAGTTTTATAGTTTTCTCGAGCTTCAAATTGTTTTCTGTAGTGGCAGACAGGACAGAGTTAAGATGTATATATTCACCTACAAACGAACAGTGTATTATTACACAGGCCCTACAGTCAGTAACAACACTGATGAAAAACTTGGGTAGGATAATTTATTTGTGTGTGTGCGGGCGCAAATCAGAACTTCGTTATTTTCCAGGTACTCTCGTCCTTGCAGATGTCTTTGCATGGTAAAGTATATCATTTTAAAACAGAGCTACATTTTGAGGACACACAGAAAGCACTTCTTTGTGAATTCTTGGGGAGAAAAGTGAGGCAGATACTAGCTTCTAGATTTACACATATACCAGGCAATGGTAAAATCAGCTGCATTGCATTGCGTCAACGCAACACAGTTGTGATGCACTGGATCTATAAGGATTTGCATTGCAATGCCATTCACATATATGTACAGGTAAACAAAATGACGCACCATAAATATAACGTTCACACAGTATTGTTAAATCCCAGGGCAATATTTAAAAAAAAAATTGCAGCAGCTACTGGCTAAACATTGTGGAATTGTGCCTGCGCTGAGGGAAAAACAACACCCAGAAAAGAAGTGTCAAGGATCGAACATGGCTCTGTATGGGAAGCAGGAGAGTCAGTAGTAACATGGGAACTAGGCTTCAGAACAGGTGTCTCCAACGAGTAGATCATGAGCTCCCAGTGGTCTCACGCGGTGGCCATTTTGAGGCGACTCCTTCCTAGTGCCTGCAAGGACCCCGGGAATTCTGAGCCCGAGATTTGTTGGTGGCTGCCAGGCCTGCCTGCAATAGCACAGGAAACGGATCCACGTCCCTGTATTCCTGCCAGACTACGACCTGCCTTGCTGATGGGATGGACCGGCAGCGGGTTGTGTGTTTCTGCTACCATGGACCTGGCCTGCTGGGCTCTCCTAAACTCAGCCTTGCTCCGCACCTGGGGGTGGGCTACCTGGGAATCCTGAAAGTTGGAGACAAAGGCCAGCGGATCCCTGGGAAGACAATGTGTCTACCTTGAACTGGTTGGCCTACCCACAGTCGGACTTGGCCGGCAGCCGCGAGTAGCTCTAGCCCAGCAATATGTGCACTGTAACTCTGGACTGCCCTGATGCTGAAACTCGAGGCTTGGACCACCCTGGGCCTTGACGATTCTGCGCATTCCTCTTCCCAGATGTGCACTGCAGAGGAAGAGGAATGTGGTCCCAGAACTTCTAATCCTCCTCACCTCACTGAACAGGTAAGTGGAGATAGGAAGTGAACTCCATACATTTGTACATTTGGAGTTGCCACCCATTACTCAGTGTACGACATGCAAGGATGTGGTGTTGGTAAACTTTATTGGACACCTCACGGTGCAAACTGCTTTGGGCGGACCCCCGTTGCTAGCTGATAACCTTCTGCTTGGACGCTCCCCCGGGGTGTTCCTGAAGGGTGTAGACCACACACTTCACCCAGCTGCTTGTGCTCTCCTTCCCTGCTGGGGGAGATTTAGATGGGGGAGAATGGCAGGCTGGATTGTGCTTTAGGTTGCCTCGACCCCCCCTTGGTGGAAATCCCTTGCTGCAGCATCTCGAAGTGAGGAGTTGGGAGTCAGCCTTTGCCCTGCGCAACTGTCTCACAGGTCTTTGGTTCCATGGTTTCAATTTTCCTCATGGGCAGATCACAGAAACTCTACAGAGCTCAAAGCTGTGATACTGGTGGAGCCACAATAAAGCTGGCTTTGGCCTCCGTAGCTGAACTGGTCAAGTAGGGGCATGGACATCTACAAACACATTGAGCCAAGACAAGTTAGATCGCATCCTGCAGGCTACTACTGACATTCATACAGCGTTTGAAAATAAAGTAGATACAGTGGTGCAAGAAATGAGTATACTGCATGAAAATTAGCGTAAATTGACGGATAAAGTTGAGGCCACAGTTGTGTTTCTGAAATCGCTCCAACCTTAGGTTGTGGAACACACAAAGCACACATAGCACTTGTCTGAATGACTCTGGCTGTTGGAAGGCAGAGCTGAGGACACGGAGGCTAGAGCTCACTCCAGTAACTTATGTATTGTTGGCCTACCAGAGTGCTCAGAGGGCCAGAACCCCACGCACTATATCAAAACATGATTCCAAAAGGATGCCACCCCCCCAAGGTCTGTCTCCCTTCTTCAGCGGGGAGTGCACCCCTAGGGTGCCAGTCAGGTGTCCCCACCTAGGACTGAACCTCAACTCATTGTGACTTGAAATCTGAACTTTAGAGACAGAAATGCACTATTACAGGCTGCAGTAAAATTGCGTGACTTAGGGGTCGACAATGCACAAGTCATGATATATCCTGATTATATGTTCGCTGTACAGTATAAAAGATCCTCCTTCATGCACATAACGAAAAGGTTTAGGGGAGAGAGTTGGGCCTCAAGTAGGTGTAGTGTCTTGTGATATTTTATAATGGAACCCTTTTTGGATCCTAAAGAACTCAGTAGAACTCTAGGTGTCTGAACACAATGCCATGAAAGCTTGTTTTAGAATGTTGAATTCGCAGTTACGCATAGCAGAATAAAGACATGTAACACTAAGCTCCATGTGTGGCACGGTCATTGGAGGGTACCCAGGCTGGGAAGACACTACAAATGGTGACGAGATAGCGGATAAGTAACCTGAAGAACGACCATGCTCACCCAGAGAGTTTGCTGCGGTCCAAGCAAACTGCTTGTGCATGCCGCGTGTGTCAGTGCCGAGTTTCAGAATCGATGCTTCATGCACATGGAGTCAAAGTGCAACTCCAGCAACGGTACAGCAAGTGAAGACAACGGAAGAGTTGCAAAGAAGGTCGAGAGCCTGATGGTCAAGCCATATATAAAGGTACCGCACTGCTGCTCAAGATAAAGTTAAACATTATACGGAGCAATACTGCAAAAGATGGTTGCGTACTTGCACAGGAAGAAGTGCGGACAAACAGAATAAGTAAGAAAGAAGTATATTATCATTGCACATTCTAGAGCCTCAATAAGCAGAGCTTTACGACCTACCTCAGTACTGGGCAAGGAGGCCCAAGATGAAGCACAAGGGTTGTGCTTCCTGAGCTGTCCGATACCGGAAGTGGCCCAGCACCAAAGCTGCCAGGTTATGGTTCAGAACAGCTCCAGAGGTCTCCAGCAAGTGAAGGGGTCTAATGGAGACCGGGTAGAAAGTCATTGCATCCCCAATTGTACATGATGACTCTGAGGCTGGTCCATTGCAAGGTCTCAGAAACAGAACGAATGACACAGGCTCTAATGAACAGCCAACAGGAGCAGAAAGAATTCCACCCTCAAGGTCAGCCACTCTCATAACTAGTTACCAGTCTGCTTCTTTTTTTAAAACACCACCACCTTTCGAAACCACCAAAGAGCAAAATATTGGCGATAGATGGTCTGCATGGATAGAGACATTTGGTAATTTCATTGATGCACTTGAAGAGACTAATAACTAAATGATTATCAAGTATCTCAAAAATCATGCTGGTGATGGTGTGAAAGAAGAAATCATAAAGAAAATGCCATGACCTGACAAAGAAATTACATATTGTCAGATTAAAGAAACGCTTACTCTAAATATCAATCGAGTACCAAACGATGATTACGAAAGATACATTTTCAGTCAAGAATGCCAAAAAGTTGGTGAAACCATTGATGAGTTTGTGGAGATACTTGATACGCTCATCAAACACTGTAAGTTCAATGATTTTAATGATGAGGAGGCTATGCGACTTAAAGGTATTTATAGATGCTTGTCAAATTAATTGAGACAGCGAATGCTGAGAGAAACTCTTAGTCTGGAGCAAGTGTTGATGTCTGCCAAAGCTGAGGAGCATGCTGAAAGACAAGCCACTGACATGGAGGCCAAAGGCACCCAAAGTGAATCAGTCATGATTATAAAAAGTAAGCCAAAGCACACGACTGAAGGACCCAAAGTGCTGTCTACAAGTAAAACGAAGTTATGCTTTAGATGTGGACTTTCGTTTCCACTCAAAGGTAAATGTACCACTATTGAACAGATATGTAAAGGCTGTGTGAAAGAGAATCATTTTGTCACGGTTTGTAAAGTGAGCGAAAAAGTAAGTGTCTAATGGCGCGAAGACAAAATGGCTACCAGAACATTCCAGAGGCAACGTTCGACATTCCCCCACAAGGCCAAGCGATCACATCAATTGAGGCAAATAGACACAACAAAGTTGATTGTCATCTAAATCATTGTCAAACAGTTAGTTCACCTCAGTATCCAGTGAAAGTGAGGAAAACGGTTGTGCCATGCCAATGTTTACCTCACAGAACCGTGCGCTACATGTGAATAAAAATGTCAATGAAAGAAAAGTTGTTATGCCAAAGCATCAAAGTCTTACAAAACATTTCCCAAAATTACAGTAAAAACAAATGACTGCTCGATACCTTTCATCACTAACAGTGGCACATCGATAAACATAATGCCTGAAGAGAAATACCATGAATTGTCTCGATTGCCTCGACTCATGCCATTGAAAAACAGGGTGTATACTTGGGCTGCATCAATGCCCGCAAAAAGTCAAGGTTAAATTGTAGCGACATTGAAACACAAGAAAACAAAGGTGGAAGCACCCATCCTTGTGCTTTAACGTATAGCAGCAAGTGCCTGTCTGCTCAGTTTAAGTATAGCTGTTGATATGTGATTGATTTCTGTGAATTACAACCTGAATGCTCACCACGAAATAGTAAGTACATTTCCTTAATTGTCTCATGGTTTGGGAAAGCTAAAGACTATGATAGTACAGTTACACATTAATGACGATGTCTGTCCTGTTGCTCAGAAACATAGAAAAGTTGCTTTTCATTTACAAGAAGCTGTTGAAAAAGAACTTGAATCATTACTTAAGCATGACATTATGGAGTGTTCAATTGGTCCGATACTATGTGTTTCTTCCATTTTGGTAGTGCCCAAAAAGGATACTGAAAGAGCTATAGGCATATGCGTTGATATGCACCAAGCAAACAAGGCAATTGAACGAGAATTATATCCATTTCCACATATTGCCGACATGATAACGCAATTAAATGGTGTAAAGATTTTCTCTCGCCTTGATTTAAATAAAGGTTATCATCAGTTGGAACTCGAAGAAGATTGCAGGTATATAACAACCTTTTTTACATATGTCAGTCTGTTTTGATATAAAAGGCTCAGTTTTGGTGAGTCATTAGCTGCAGAACATTTCCAAGACATCATTCGATGTGTCATACAGCTGGCTATGAATGCATTTAACTATAGCAATGACATACGGATTTTCGGAGCTACGGAAAAGGAGCAGGATAAGGCTCTCACCCTAGTATGTTGCCTACTGACTGATGTAGGCCTGACTTTGAATGCATATAAGTTTGAGTTTCACAAGACCAAGTTAAAATTCTTTGGCCATATCTTTTCTGATGGGGTATGACACCCAATCCTGCTAAAGTACAACTGATGTTCAATGTTGATCACCCACAAGATGTTTCAATTTGGCATGGCTAGTTACTGTTCAAGATACATGTGAGACTTTGCGACCATAAGTTCTCCCTTATGAGAGTTAACAAAGAAAAATGATTCATTCTAGTGGTCACAAGAATGTGAGAGAAGTTTCAAGAAAATCAAACAAGTCATTGAAACTGCTACTGAAATTGCTTATTTCAATCCAAAACTTCATACAGAGGTTGTTGTTGAAGCTGGCCCTATTGGGTTAGGTTCTATCCTGTATAGCACAGCAGGCACCCCCATGCTCGAAGGCATACTGTGGCATATGCCAGTAGGAATTTGTCCCAAACAGAACATACTTACTCTCAAACCGAGAAAGAAAGTTTGGCCATGGTATTGGCTTGTGGACATGTCTAGGAATTCCTGTATGAAAAACTTTTACGCTGGTAACTGATTATCAAGCTTTAATGACTAATGGCGGTAATTGTGGATGAGTACTCTCGATTTCCATTAATAGAGGATCTCTCATGCACAACTCAATGGCTAGTCATTGACGGCATTTTTGCAACATGGGGGATTCCAGCCATTTTGAAGTCTGATAATGGCTCGCCGTTCAACAGTCAAGAATTCAAGGATTTTCTGGAGCACCTGAAGGTAAAGCATAACATGTACACCTTTGTGGCAGCAGGCCAATGGACTTGAGCGTTTTATGAATATGCTAAAGAAAGCAGTACAGCGTGCAACTCCTGAGAGGCTCATAAGGCAAACTGTATTGAATTCCACCCTACGAGCCTATTGTTCAGCATCTCACTTGATCACGGGCAAAAATACTGCAACTTTGATGTTCGGGAGAGCAATGACAACCAAATTACCTCAGTGGAACAACAAAAGAGAGGGGGATGACTATACAACTCAAATAAAGGACTTGGTTCATAAAGAAAAGATGAAAACCTATGCTGACAAGAGGCGACATGTGAAGAACATTGAGCTTAAAACATGAGATCTAGTGATTGCCTGCCACCTGCGAAGAAGAAACTCTGATGTTCCATTTGATGCTGTACCTTTCCATGCTGTGTCCACCAAGAGACATATGGTGACTACCAGCACTCTAGGAAGTCTGTTACCAGAGACTCTTCTCACTTTCGGCGTTTGATTAATCGGTGTTCTGATAAAGATGGTAAATGAAAGACTGAAACTGAGAACCCAGTGACTGCTGTTACTTCTTCACCATCTTTGAAGATCTCTGACAGTGAAGATGACAGCTCCCAGCTTCCAGTAACCAGATCAAGCCGAATAATTAAAGCGCCAAGAAGGTTGATTGAAGAAATGTGATTGTATATATATATATTTGTTGATTTGCAAAAGTTTTGATTTTTTAATCAAACAGAGGGGAAATGAAATTTTACAACAGAACCCTTTTTGGCTCCTAACGTACTCAGTAGAGGTGTGCTGTAGCCATGAAAGCTTGTTTTAGAATGTTGGGTTCGCAGTGTCACACAGCAGAATAAAGTCGTGTAATTCTAAGCTCCGTTTGTGGCGTGGTCATTAGAGGGTACCCAGGCTCAGAAGACGCTACAGTAGGTACTTTTATTTCCTGCTAAACTGGGAATCATCGCTGACCAAGATCACACTTTTTCACAGAAACAGAACAGGCATAAGACTGGACTGAATAGTTTGAGAGCCACAGAAAGACCCATCTTGGAGAATTCCTACTGCGATCAACGGATGGACATTTTTGGCACCGTAGCTCAAGGTCCACAACACAACAGCCCCATAGACTTGTGCCAATGGATAGTCATCAGATGCTACAGGAACAAAGAGGAGCCCCCGAGGTGACCGCTATGTTAACGGGATGGCACTACCCTCCCACCCCCTTGGAGACAGGATCCACAACATCTTTTGAAGCAGTCACAACTGATGACAATGAGAACCTGTACTGCTCCCCAGTCCTCCCCTTTGTTAATCCACAGATGGTGAATGACTTGCTGTAATTATTATCCTGATAGAGTACATTATAGCACTACTTACCTTCTCCTTTTTGTTTCTTGCAACAGCATTTAGGGCATGCGCTACGGATCTTGGACACTTCGGTGATCACTGATGGGTTAGAATTGTTAATGGATAAGGTTACATGGGGCGCTCTTGGAAGTTCTGGTTAACATGCTGGCGGTGCATTTCTCATGCTGTGAATTCTGGGTCACACATATACTTAATGCTGGGGTCATTGCTTTTGGGGATCATTATGGCGGCGGCACCTCCCTTTTCCTCTTTTTTCCCTGTTTCTGTCCCGCATGGGTGGGAAATGCTTCAAGTAGCAGCCCAAGTTTTAATTGGACAAGCAGTTGGTTGGGTCTGTCCTTCAAGTGGGTGGGTTGGAGGGTTGTTTTGGCACCAATATTATGCATTCACTAAACAGCGCATCATTACAGAGCTGTATTTATTAGGGTCAGAAATGGCTACTGGATGGAGACGGGGCTCCCTGGATTTGAACTCACCTACTGGGCTCTTCCCTTCTTATGCTGTATAGCAGATGACACACTACAAGATAGCTTCCTGGAAAATCAGGTGTCTGAACGCAATTACTAAATGTTACAAAGTTCATGCATCCTTATTGCATTGGAATGCCCAAATTGTGTTTCTTCAAGAGACACATCATACAAACACTCAGGGGATCAAATTGCAGTATAGGTGGCGCACTCAGGTATTTAATACCAAACATTCTGCTTATGACTGCTGCGCTTTAGTATGGATATGAGCAAGAGTCCTTTTTGTAGCTGAGGACATACAGGTAGATTAGGAGGGCAGATACGTTCTGGGCCCTGGTAAGGTGGATGGCTCTCACATAGTGTTGGGTGCTTGTATGCCCCAAACTCGGACCTTGTCAAATATTGGTCCTCCTAACCAGGAAGTTAGCGGACTGGGCTGCCACTCTATGGATCCTAGGAGGGGATTTTAATAGTGTCCTAGACTCAACATTAGACAGAGCTGTCCCACCTCTCCCCCATGCTCCTCTAGTGGTTCACGCTAGAGACTTGAGCAACTGGTTGACTAGATGGTTGCTGGTAGTTTTATGGCGAACAAGACACCTAAACAGAGAAGAATATTTTTTTCTACTCCCTGGCATACAATAGATTTACTGGAATCAACCAAATGCTTAGCTCCATAGGACTACAAGCTATGTTTCTTGCTGCAGAATACAAACCTAAATAGGCTCCGATTACAATACACTAGAGGTAGTCCTACATGAGGCCAGACTGTCTCTCCCATCGAATTCTGCTGCAGCGTTTGGAGGACATCGGTTTCGGCGGTTCTGCCCTGGGCTGGCTTACTTCCTTCCTAGCAGAACGTACCTTCCAGCTGTCTGTCCCTCCTTCTGCTCCCAGGTACATGCAGTCCACCAAGGGGTTCCGCAGGGTTCGGCTTTAAGCCCAACCCTTTTTAACATCTATATCCAACCTCTGGCAGCAGTGGCCAGGAGCAGAGGATTAGCTGTGGTATCTTACGCAGATGACACACAGCTGGTGGTGGCATTATCTGACGACTCTGGGCTGGGTGCACTCAAGTTTCAGGAAGATTTAACAGCTATTGCAGATTGGATGATGGCCAATTGTCTGCAGCTCAATGCCAACAAATCGGAGATCCTGGTGGTGCGCAAAGACATCCATCTGTGGAGTGACCTCTGGTGGCCGTCCTCTTTGGGCCCTCTGCCGGCTCCTAAACCGGCAGTAAAAAATCTAGGAGTCTGGATAGACTCCGCTCTTTCTTTTCAAACCCAGACTAAGGTAGTAGCCGGAGTATGTTTCGGGCTCCTACAAGGGCTTAAACCTTTGCTGGGTTTCTTCGACCCTACCACCCGTCAGGTAATCATTCATGCCACAGTACTCTCTAGACTGGACTATGCGAGCTCCCTATATATCGGGGCCAATAGGGCAGAGATACTGCGTTTACAAAGGGCACAAAATGCGGCAGCCCGGGCTCTCCTTGGTCTGCCGAGAATCTGTTCCATCGCTAGTTCCATCCTCAAACTACATTGGCTGCCGGTGGAGAAACGTATCCAATTTAAGACTCTCTGTATTGCCCACAGAATTATGTTTCTCCAATCTCCTGCTATTCTGGCTAGCCTCATGGCGCCTTATAGACCTACCTGTCAGCTGCGCTCCATGGACCAGCATCTAGCGGTTGTTCCCCGGTTTAAGAGAGTACGGGCCGGAAGACGCTCCTTCCGTGTTTGTGCTCCTAAGCTTTGGAACTCCCTCCCTGCACATATTAGAAACATCCAAAATCATTTTCTCTTCCGTAAAGCCATCAAAACTCACCTCTTCCCCGCATAATTGCCTCCTGGTTGTTCTTGGCTTGCTTATGGCAGCGACATTTTAGCGCTGGGACGCCCCATTGCTGGGGCAGCTGCGCGCTTTATAAAACACCTTAACATAACATAACATCCCCACCTGCCGCATGCAGCTCACACCGCTAGATGACCGCCTTTCAACACAGTACAGAAATGCACAATGCTAATGAGGGTAGTTTCCTCCTCACTAGTTGAGTGGGAAGCCTTTAAGGTTTCTATAGGTGTTTATGCATCCAAAACACAGTAGGAGCACATAGAGAGCTACTGGATTCACAAATCTCCTAGCCTTAAGTGGTGCTGTTGACTCATCAATGGGGAGGGTCTAGCCCAAGAGAATCTTATTTTGGTAGGGGAATTTAATTGCCACCTGTTCCCAAATTCATTACACTCATTGCACAGCAACCAAACTTGTACGATCGCTGAGGGCATGCATATGGAGCACTCCCCAGAAGGTGCTGAACTGAACAACTTTTTACACACTCACAGCCTTGTATTGACTCTAGACAAGATGACTGACCCTTCTAAGCTTCAAATCCCCCCCCACCTACAAAGGGAGGGGGAGCGCAAAGATTATTGATTATATCTTTGTTTCGGCTTTTTTGGGATGCCCCTCTTTTTCTTTCAACATTTTACATAGCCCCTTCAGCGACCACAACCCCTTGTCCCTGGAGCTTAAAGGGGTGGGGGTGCCAGTTGGAGCGCTCTCGCATGCCTCCGGGAATATTATCTACAACTGACCACGGGAGGTGTCTACGCTGGTCGCAGATAGATGCCAAGGCTTTTAATCAAACTCTTTTTGAAGTCTGTCAGCAGGAGATATTAACATGCTTAGACCCTCTAGTCTCTGGTGAAGAGATCTTAAGTTCTTTTGTTTCTATTGCCCAGTCGGTTGCTGGATTGCTAACCGCTCCTGTAGCCGGCCCTTGCCCTGAACACCTTAAATGGTTTGACACTGAGTGTTCCTGAGCTCTTCGCCTCCTAAAGAAACCCCTGAAGTAGTCCCCTCTAGACAGAGAGTGGGTGGCACATTGCTGTCGCATTTATAAGGGGGCTTTGAAAGAACTGAGGCATTTGCCACAGAGACAGGCATGGGATGAGCTATCCAAAGCCAGTGAGCTAAGGGATTGCACACTTTTCTGGCAGGCCATCAATAGACCTTGTTTTTCCGGCCATCAAGGCCTGCGTAATGCCATCACATTACCCCTGAACAGTGTGTTGACCACTTCGAAGTTGTGTACAACTTCAGTCACAGGAAAGGGACCCCTAATGAGAGAGAACCCAGCCTGGACGACAGACCAGTTACTTTCGCCTTGGAGAAAGTTTACTTGAGCATTGAGGTACTGTCCTGCACAAGGCACCAGGACCTGATGGTATCCCTCCGCATCTCTTTCCGGATAATTTAAGATGTTTGGGTCCCGGTTTTGACCATGGTGTTAAACGCAGCAGCAAGAAAAGGGATGCTGCCTTCTTCGTCAATGGCTATCATTATACCGATTTTCAAGAAGGGGGATAAGGACAATCCCCAATGTTACCACCCTATATCCCTCATTGATTCTGTAGTTATGGCCCTGGGTCGAGTTTTACTGACTAGACTCTCTACTTGGGCTGACACAAATCAAATACTATATGAGGTGCAGTTTGGTTTCCGTCTAGTAAAATCAACCACAGAACAATGGCTCAACCTTTACTTATCAGTGAATAAATACACGGTAGCCCAACCTGGTGCCCTGTTGTTAGCTTTTTTGGACCTTACATCCGCCTTTGACTGGGTAGATGGCAAGAAACTGTGGGACATACTTATTTCCCTAGGCGTCGAGCCTGCCATTGTAGCTTTACTAATGAACCTTCATGCACATACCACAGCGGTGGTTAGATTTTCCCTGGGGGTGGGCGTCACAGAACAATTCATTTGCACCGGGGGGTCCGCCAAGGTTTTATACTAGCCCCTTTCTTATTTACCATCTATATTAATGATTTAGATGCAGCCCTCTCCTTATTGCCAGTTCTATTATATGCCAACGACGCTATGCTCATGGCAGGCACACCTTTGGGCCTGCAGATTTTGATTGCTGGGTTTGTTCACTTTATGGACAGGCTGGACCTGACAGTCAACTTTACAAAATCGTATGCTTTGGAAGTTGGCCCTCGGGCGACTCGGTCTGAAACTTTTAAGGCAGGGTTCCATACCTTTGCGAAGGTCCTTGCTTTTTCCTGTCTGGTAATCTTATTTGATGCAAAACTTAACTGGAAACAACGGATGGAGGGAATGTTGAGCAATATGAATAAATCAATGGGGGCCATCACCAACTATGCCCACAGATTGGGATCATGGTCTCCAGGTGTATTTTTAAAGTTATACGAGTCAATATGCATCTCCAAGGTCTTATACTGTAGTGAAGTTTGGGGTTACACTTTGGCTAATAAGTTACAGCTCACTCAAAACAAGTTTTTGAGATGAATTCTGAAGGCCCCACAGTGCACAACGTAAGTTTACCGTACATGAAGAACTTGGAGCTAACTACATAGTTTGGGGAGAGGATCTGGGCTAACGGCTAGGGCGGTCGATTTCAAATCTAGGGAACCAGGTTCGAGTCTCGACAATGACGCTCAACATACTGTGATTCTGGGCAAAGCATTTAATCTCCCCATGCCTAATAAAAATGAATGTGTCCTTGTCTAACGCAACTGGTGCTCATGTAAAGCGCTCTGATACCTTCAGGTCAAGTTTTCGCTATATAAAACTCCGAAAAAATAAATAGTTGACCTCGTGGCAGTGAAGCCCCTGTTGTGTTGAGTGAAGATATGGTCTAGGGAAAATGCTGAGTTAAACCGTTTGAGCATTCCAGATTGCTTGTCACTAGATCATGCTTTCAAAGTCCCCTGGTTACATTATGTAAAGGAGTCCCTCTCAGCTATAGGTAGGGCAGAAATCTTTTTCAAACGCAACTCAGGGAGGCTTCAGGACCTCAACACAGTAAAGGAATTGTTTTTTAAACATGCCACTGCTCATCGCGGGAAACATCGAGCTTTTGAAACCAGCTTTTAGAGGGCATGCCTTGCTAAAATTAGTGCAGGGTATGAATAACTATCTCTCTATCCTCACAAGCGCTTGTGACAGGTTTTTAGTAACTCTATTTAGATTTACTCAGCTTCATCATCTCCTGGCGTACCCGTCTGGTTTTATTCCTTCAAATGCAAGAGGGCCCTGTGGCTGCGACTCTAGGTCGCCACAGGACACCCTACACTTTGTCCTCCTATGTAAATATTTTAGCTACCCCAGGAGACAGTTTCTACGGTCCTTTTTAAAATCTATGAAGTTTAGGCAAGTCCCTGTAGCACTCTTGTACTTGCAGCTTTTGCCTAACGACCATACTCTATTGTACTCACAAACTTCTTGAGGGATGCTATTAGATCAAGATGCTCAAGACCCGATTAATTGCCGTTTGGACCTTGCTTCTTTGCACTGTGTTTTTAATCAATTATAAATGTAACCATGCTTTTTTTTTTTTGTGAAAATCTTTTTATTAAATTTTCATCTGCAAGTTCACATAACAGGCTGCAATCCAGCCTTACGACACAACACAGTACTGTCATTGTTGACAGAAAAGAAAAAGACCACAGATTCTTCTGCTGAATATGACCCTTGTGTATCATTGAAATTGCACATCACATTGCACCTAATATAAGTAATTCGCTTGTTCCCGTCCCCCCTTCAATGCTGTTTCCTCTGTATCCCCTCCCGCTTCCCTTCTCTTCCATTAGTGATCATGTTTGTGTCGCCTGTGAGTGTTCGGAATTCCCATTTTCCGCCTCTACTATGGCTGATCTTTCTAGCAAGAATGTTCGTAAAGGATCCCACGGGCGAGATATAGGTGGCATCAGCACAGCGTATGTATTCAATTGCTCCTGGCAAAATGTAAGGTCGGATAGCCACTCCTTGAACTTGGGTGCCCTTCCCCTACCCCACCTGCAGGCAACCCTGCGCTTAGCCAGAACCAGACCCAGGGAAACATATCTTCTGATTGGGGCTTCAAGGTCCTTCGTGTATCCTAGTAGTGTAATAAGCGGTGTGTCAGGTATATGGGATCCTGTCATCTGGTCCAGCGCCTCGAGCACCTCAGCACAATATTTCCGGATGGAGGTGCATTCCCAGGCTAGGTGTAAAAAGTCAGCTCCCTCCCTACCACATCTGTCACAGTTATCATTTTCTCTTAACTGGAAGCGCAGTAGTTTCACAGGCGTGTAATAGAGGCGGTGCAGGTATATAAAATGAATAATACGCAGTCTGCTGCTGGCTGATATTCGTCCTGTTTGCTGACAACAAAATGTCCATTGGTCATCAATAAGGGGGGACCCCAGTTCCTCCTCCCATCTCACTCGCGCTGTGGGAGTAGCGTGTGGAATGTCTGTTTGGGTGGTGCGATACAGCAGAGAGACTACGTGCGTAGGAGTGGATCTCTGGAGTAAGGTGTGTAAAGGGGCCATAATGGGTGGTTCATTCGGGAACTCAGGGGTGAGAGTTTTAATATCTTGTCGGAGCCTAACATACATAAAGAGTTCCATGGAGGTAGGTTGAGTGTCCCACAAGAATCCCTCCTGGGTGCGAAAGGTCCTGTTCTCGTACAGGTCCCCCCCAAGTCAGTGCTTCAAATTTCCAGAGCATCTGACGGCAGCTCCCTTCCTGTGTAACAGGGATGTCCATTCGCCCCTGTAGTGGCAGTAGGGGAGAATATAACATGTTAAGTTTTAGACGAGTGGCTATATTGCGCCATGCTCTATTTGTACAGTTGACCGTAGTCGGGTCTTTGCATTTTGGATTGGCTGGTGAGCTTAAGTAGGCCGAGTAGGGAACTGGTGCCATATATCCGTGCTCGACTGCCAGATGTGGCATGTACGGTGGTGGGAAGGTAAACAACAAGCTAGTCACACGATCCAAAGCATACATTTACATTGAAAAAAGCCAGACCATAATTTATACAAAAACAGTGCATATTAAACTTGTTTATACATCATTTTCAATGTAAATGTATGCTTTGGATCTTGAGACTAGCTTGTTGTTTACCTTCTCAGATATTGTGCCCTACAGCTAGCAAGATATATTGTTGTTTTGTAGGGGTCCCCCCTTTTTCAAAATGTACGGTGGTGGGTGCATCCAATATGCAGCGTAGTGGGCTTGGGCACCCCAAAAGTATAATTCCATGTCCGGTATTTCAAAGCCTCCTTTGGCGAATGGTTGGGTCAGTGTCTCCCACTTTAGTCTAGGTTGTTTTCCCCCAAGGTAAGACAAATAAGCTGAGATTTAAGATTTTTTTTAAAGTATTTACTGGGGGCATAGGGAATGTTGATGAAAAGATAAAGTAGCTTGGGGAGCATCACCATTTTAATCAGTGACGCTCTCCCTGCCAATGAGAGAGGCATAGCGATCTATCTGGTGATGGTATCCTTCAGTGTTTCCAGCACCCACCCATAGTTGGCTCTCATAAGTTCTTCCCTGTCTCTGGTTACTACAATGCCCAGATACTTCACTTCGCTATCGCACCAGGTCAAGGGATAATCTGGGTCGTATCTTTTGGTCGAGTCAGTAAGAGGGAAGATCTGGGATTTACTCCAATTAATATTGACTCCTGAATACATTCCAAATGTTATGAATTCACGTAGTATCGGATTAAGGCTTACTACAGGGTCTCGGAGGTACAGGGTGAGGTCGTTGGCGTATAATGAAATTTGAATTTGTCGTTAGGGATATATAATGGCATGCTCTCGGTGATGGTGCCGAAGTTTGGCTGCCAGCAGCTCCACGGCCAGTGCAAAGAGGAGGGGTGACAGAGGGCACCCCTATCTCATCCCTCTTGTGATGTGGAAACTAGGGGAGCATGTCCCATTAATTAGTACTTTAGCCTGTGGCTTGGTATAGATCAATTGAATCCAAGCTAGAAAAAGAGTGGGGAATCCCATTCGTTTCAGAACACTAGCCAAGTAATCCCACTGCAGGGAGTCGAATGCCCTGGTGGCGTCTAGGAAGACACCCACCGCGTTCAGCTCTGGGTCAATATCTTGCTGCAGGGCAAAGAGGGTGCGCAAGTTGTGCGATGTCGCTCTCCCGGGCACAAACCCCGACTGGTCCGGCAGTACCAGGGCACTCATGAGAGGGCTTATTCGATCCCCAATTATCTTTGCTAGGATTTTAGCATCGCAGTTAATGAGGGATAGCGGCCTATATGAGTCGCATCTATCTCCTGCTTTTCTGGGTTTGAGTATGGATATGATGAGTACCTCGCACATTGTTTGCGGGAGGATGCCTGTCTCCCTAGCTTCTTCGTAAACATTTTAAAGAATTGGGATGAGAGCATCGCTAAAAGTTTTATAAAATTCTACCGTAAGCCCGGCCGGGCCAGGGGCCCGTCCAGACCGCAGTTGCATAATTGCGGCACAAATCTCTTCGTCCTCGAAGTCAGCCAGGAGGAATTCCCTTTGGGCATCCCCCAACCATCCCAGTGCTGTATCCTCAAAGTATGATTCGAACTCTACAGGCTGCGCTCTGTGTGTTGTGTATAGAGTGCTATAGAATTTGTAAAACGTTTCTAGTATGTCTGGGGTGTCTCTGTTTAATCGACCGTCTTCGTCGGCAATCTCCAGGATAGTGCTCGAGAATCTTGGTGCACGGGTCAGTTCTGCTAGTGCTTTCCCTTGTCTCTCTCCCTCCCCACACTGTCGGGCTCAGTGGTATTTCCCCCTGAACTTACACTCCCCGTCCACTGTCTCCTGGTATTCTGGCATTGTCTCTCTGATTCGTCTTTGTAAGTCAGCAGTGGGTTCAAATTGCATTAGAGTCTCTAGTCGTTTCAGCTCAGTTTCCAATTTCTGAAGCGTGTTCTGTATATCTTTCAGAATCCCACCTCCCTTTGCGATGCATATCCCCCGAATAGTAACTTTGAATGCTTCCCATACTGTGGAGAATTGGGACACTGTATTAATATTGCGTGGGAAGAACTGTTCTATCTCCTGCTCCAGTTCAGTCCGGAATGGGGTGTCCAGCAGGGCATGCGTAGGCAGCCTCCAGGACTGATATGGCATTGACGCATAAGGTGGGGTAAGTGTAATCAGCACCGGTGAGTGGTCAGAGTATGTGCGTGGTAAGTGCCTCGACTTTGTCAACCATGTTTTCAGTCCTTTAGAGATTAGCCAGCCAACCGTCTATGTGCGACCACGAGGAATGTACAGTAGAATAACAGGTGCCCTCCCTTTCAGTCAGGTGTAGGTCTCGCCAGGCGTCTATCAGTCCATGTTCAATAGTTATGCCTCTTAATTGGCGCTGAGCATTCGTATAGTGGTGGGCCTGTGGGTGCGATCGGTCCATTGTCGGGTCTAGGGTAATATTAAAGTCTCCTCTCCATACTACATGGGTGGATCCAATGTCCAGTATTTTCCCCCATAGGATATTGAAGAATTCAAGGTCGTCCGTGTTAGCTCCGTAACAACAGACAAATGTTATGGATTGGGATGCCATGTTTTCCCACATAATACAATAATTGCCCTGCAGGTCCGTTTGTGAACCCATGGCCATGTACGGCACGCTATTCTTAATTAGGATTGCTGTTCCCCGCATATACGTTGAATATGCTGAGAAGCAGCGATGTGCCGCCCATCGGGCCGCAAAGGTAGTCGGGGCCGAGGGGCCAAGGTGTGTTTCTTGTAACATAGCGCAGTGTATGTTGGGTCTGTCTAAATATGCTAGGACGTGTCTGCGCTTGCAGGGATTTCCAAGGCCTCGTACATGCCATGTAACAATATTATAGCTAGGGGGGGTCAGGACGGTTCATTTAGAGTATGTGTTTCCAAGCTTGTGGCGGGTGCAATAGTCATGTTGCATGTCAAGGTTTCGTCATGCTGTACTTCCCTATCTATGGCTTTGTTGCTGTTTCATGTCGTGAACTCTTACCCCCTCCCACCCTCCTCCCACGGCAGCAGCCCAATCCTGCCGTGATGTGTTGCCTCCTCCCCCCACCCGATCAACTCCATAACTGCATCCCCATCGGGGATCCATAGTATATCAACAGTGAAAACATTAACCCAGTTCATGTTAGGGATGTCCTTCTGGGTAAACGCAAGAGGGTGTCACAGTTCTCCCTCGTATGTGCGAGGGCACTCAGGACAGTATATTATGTCCTGTATGTCCGGTTAGACCAATTGTGCATCTGAGGGAAGGCGATTGTAACAGTTCTTTCTTACATCTCATTGTATGTCCTCATTTTGTGTCCCTCCAAGAGGGTCTGTGACTATTATCTAAATATACACCATTGGTGACCTTGATCCGAGTTTGCCGTTGCACAGTAAGTGTGCTGTGGTTGTTGTCTCATTCTATGTCCGATAGAGCAGCTGTGGATCTGGTTGGGCTAGATGCGGTTTCTTGTCTATGTGATTTTCTGATTGTGGTTTTCAGGAAGTCAGCCACATGCTGGGGGTTTGTAAGAAGTGCTGCTTGCCTTGATGCGTGATTTGAAGGCGCGCCGGGAACAACATGGCATAGGCGATGTTTGCCTGCTGGAGTTTCTTCTTTAATGGAAGGAATTTTTTACGGGCCTCCTGGACCGCCATAGTAAAGTCCGGGTTGATAGCCACCTCGGGGCGTTCAAATGATAATGGCTGCTTTTCCCTCGCTAATCGCAGCGCAGTGTCCTGGTCACGATAATTTAGTATTTTTGCGATTTTTGGCCTTGGAGGGGCTCCCGGCGGGGGGTCGGTTCGCCAGTGATCGGTGCGCTCTCTCCACTATTAGCATCGTTGAGAAGGCATCACTTCCGAACAACGTTGTGAGCAGGTGTTCAACGTAGTCTTCCATTCTGCCCGTGTTTGTGGACTCCGGTATTCCTAGAATTCATAGGTTATTCGTTCGTGATCTTGATTCTAGGTCTTCGTTTTTAGCTGCTATCACTTTTAAGAGGCGCTCCATATTTAATAGTTGTTCCTTGCGTCTAGTGGATGTGTCCTCCAGATCCGAGATACGCTGTTCTGCTTCTTTGATGCGTTCATCATGTTGATCAAGTTTGTGTGTAATATTGTCCATGCGTGTACACCTAGGGGTCGATTCCGATTCGGGCCGGAAAAAGCACCGACCGACTCGGAGCCGGAATTAATTCCGACCGACACGTACCTGTGGCGCCCGACACGCCAAGTACGATGCAAAGCGCGCAAAATCCGACCGACACGTACTGAACCCAAGCCGAACGACCGAGCCGCACGGAAAACAGCAATCCGGCCGGAAAAACACGCGAATCGAACCGACCGACACGCACCCGGAACAAATCCGACCGAAACGTACCCGCAAACTCCAAACCGCAAAGTACGATGCAAGGCGCGAAAACCACGACCGAGTCGTACGGAGGACAAGCCGTACGACCGACACGCATACAAAACTGCGAGCCGAAGTAACACAAAACACCGCGACCGACGCGTACGCAGCATAGAAAACTGAACAAACACAGCGTGAACGAAACGGAGAAGACCGTACGAGACAACTGCAGGGTCCGACTCGGTCACAAGAACGTTTCCAACATGCACAGAAAGTACTTAGGAAAAATACACAAAAAAAGGCCAAACAAGCAATTACAAAGCCAATAAATACTGGGGGGGGGTGGGGACAGAGAACAAAGACACACCCACAACTCCACCCATAGAAAAGGACACAAATCCCAACCATGATCCTTTGCAAATTCTATTCACCTGCCAGCACTCAACAGACAGCAACCACACACCCACAGCTCATCCCTCACACAAGCCACACACCATCAGCACACCAACAAATAGCTACCTCACATACACCCAGCAAAACACACACTCACACACCTTCACCTGCACACCAACACACACATTACTCACCATCACCACCCATCACCATGCCCCCAAAGAAGAATCACAAGTTCCTAAATTGTGAATTGGAAGTCCTGGTAGACGAGATCCTCAGGGTAGAGCCACAGCTGTTTGGCGCCCTGGTCCAACAGACACCCATCTCCCAGAAAACAAAGATGTGGGAGAGGATCATCAACAGGGTGAACGCACAATCACCATGTCTGCGCACAAAGACTGACATCCAGAACAGGTGGTATGACGTGCGCAGGAGGGTACGGGAGCTGCTGAAGAAGGACTACCTCCTGAGCCAATACACCGGCAGTGGCCCTCCTGCCAAGCCAGTATACCTCAGGCCCTGGGAGGAGAAGGTGCGGGCCATCCTTCCGCCAGTGAGCGTCTATGGACTAGAAAACATCCCAGAGCCTGGTGAGTACACAACAAATGTACACAATATTCTGCCACAATACACACACACATCACTGTCAAGGGGAGAGTCAAACCATGCACTCTTAGCAATTACACAGCAACCAGAACAGAATCATCCCAAAATGTGTATGTCAGTCAGATAAACACAAAACATGCCATCTCAAAGTTACATTTAACTGTGTCATCACATGTACAAACACAACTACAACTACAGCTAGGCAGTGGCACAAATATAACTAACAAACACATCCAGACATGTAGCCACCACTACAACACCAACACACAGTGAAGACCACTGAAAGAAAGGAATTCTGTGTATGCTGGGCAAGTCAGTGTAGCCAATAGCATCATGGGAGTCGTAGTCACAGATATTGCTCACCCCCACAACTGTCCCATCAACACCACCATGAACCATGCGCACATCACAGGGAGTGGAAAACAACTGACAAGATGGCTGACACTGGGTACTGCTGGCAACTGTGCAACAACCAACAGCAGGACACCACTGACTGACATCCTGAAAGACAACTTCCACTCCCTGCAATGCAAGCACGTTCCATGGTGGGATATCTGGCTGGGTGGGAAGGAGGACTTGCAGCACTGACCATAGTCACAAGCACCTCCCCTCACACACACCCTCAACACAAACTCCACATAACCCACCTGGGAGAATGCAATGCCTCACATCCCACAAAGAACCACCACCCTGGGTTATGTTGTGTGAAGCACAGGGACACTCTTGGGACTTGTAGCCAAACAACTGCCAGGACAACACTCCCAGCCATCCTGTCAGCACAGGCAGCCCACCCCACAGGGAACAATGCTCACATCACAGGGAGTGGAAAACAACTGACAAGATGGCTGACACTGGCAACTGCTGTGGGGAGCACAAGGCCCCGCTGGCAACTGTGCAACAACCAACAGCAGGACACCACTGACTGACATCTTGAAAGACAACTTTCACTCCCTGCAATGCAAGCACAGTCCATGGTGGGATAACTGACTGGCTGGGTGGGAAGGAGGGCCGGCTGTCAACCAAATACAACCAATGCAGACCATGTTCACACCCCAACAAATACATAGAAATGCACAAATAATGCAGGACAATGTGCTACACCAATATCAACACCTGACTGTGACAACTTAGGACAATGCAATGTACAGGCCCGCACCCAGAGGCACAGTCACAACTGTCAGGTGTGTCAACCATTGATGCCTGCAGAAACATAACATACATTGTGTGTGTCTCCCAAAAACAGGTGATGATGGGGACACAGCAGCAGACGCTGAGGAATCCCAGTCCCAGGCTCAAGAGGATACGGAGCTCACTGGTGTCGAACAGCCTCTGCCCTCCTCGGATGAAGAAGACCAACCTGGCACCTCCGGTGCAAGTCAACATGCAGCACCAGCAGGACCACCAGCTGCAGCACCAGCAGGACCACCAGCTACACCCCCTGCACCCACCCCTCCAACGACTGTCACCACAAATACCATCCCTGCCGACATGGACAGAACAAGGAGCACCACCAGCACAGGGACCCTGGACCAACGTGGGACCATGGACACCACCACCACCACCAACCCCCAAGGGGGACCAGGGTCATCTGTGCGTGCCACTGCACGCACTGCACATGTCGGCAGGGGTGGTGGGAGGGGTGGGAGACAGAGGTCGCTGCTTGCAGAGGTGTCTGGTGTGCATGATGACCCACAACTGGCACGCATAGCCGATGCGTACCAGTCCAGCACCGGAGATCTCAGCCAGGTAGTGGGGCTCCTCAGGGACATGAAACAGCAGCAGGCTGCCCATCATGCCCGCTTGGACTCACACATGTCCCGCGTGGAGTCCAAGTGGGACACACTGCAAGAGATGACGGCGGTGCATAGGGACATATTACAATGCCTCCGCCAGATGAACAGCAACCAGTCTACACCTCCCTGTGTGCCAACAACATCTGGTGCTGAAACAACTGCAACTGCCACAGGGAGGGAGGATGACTCTGGCGGAGAGTCTCCTGCACCGCAGCAGCCTGTACTTGAGGGCCCCCCCCCAAAGAAGAGGGGTCGTCCGAGGAGGGGCAAGTGAGAGGCCGATGGCCAAGTGCAACCCCCAGGAAGCCTGAACCTGTTCTGGATGTTCACCTTTGTGCGCAAACTGTTCACCCTGTTGACGGCAACACAACTCCCACACATGACATGGGGAGTACAAGTTGGACCAATGTCTCAGACAACTGTGGCCCTGATACTGGGGATTTTGTCTACCAGGACTTTCAATTCATCTAGGAACTTCTGATTGTAATATAAATGTACAGCACTAACCATCCTATGCACTATTCACACAAATGTATCACAATAAACACACTAATACACCATACTTGCTCTCTGTTGTGATTCCAACGTGGGTGCTGTCATGGGGATGATGAACGGCAAAATTACACTGTGTATGCGAACTGCAACAGCAAGTACAACACAGGCATGTGAGTAATGGCAACGTGACACATATGAGGGAGACACACCACCAGGGCTACACAACACATACACACCTAGGCCATCTGACTCATTGCCTACACTGATGTTGCCAGGAAAGACGGTGCAATGCACAGACCCCACACCTATTCCCAGTTGTAGTCAAGTAGCCCACAGGTGCAGTAAGCAAATGGCAGTCAAATGTGTGACCACAGACAACGCACATCACAAAGTGAAGCACAGGTTTATTACACAGTTGCAACATGTCGTAACCACTACAGATGCAAGGTAATCCCACCTGGCAGCGGGCACACAGTCAACAACTGTAGAAGGAAGGAAGTCCATGGGTGTGGCGCACATCACCTGTAGGGACACAACAGCTACCACCCTGGAAGTACAATGACGTCGTCGGTGGACACAGTTGACCAAACGAATCTGAAAGTACCCTGTGAAGGACAGAAATGACACACAGTCAAAAGCAATGGAGAACAGGACAGAACAGCAAAACTCATGCACAATACATGTTACAAGATACCCACCCAGAACCAAGTTAGCATGTCAACACTGTTGGGGAGTACAGACCACCTGTAAGCACACATCGCTACACACATCCAGTCAAGTAGCCCATGGACACACTCCAACAGCACCAGAGCACCACCTACACATATCATGCCAACTCACATCATTGACATGACACCTCAGGATACTCACATTCAGCTAAAGAAGTTGGTGATGAGCTGTGTGCGGACATCACCATCATCATCATCATCACTGGCATCGTGGTCCAGGCCAGGATCCTCCACAGGTGGCGGATGTTGGTCATTGTCATCCTGGATGAGAGGCAACTCCTTCCGCACTGCCAGGTTGTGGAGCATGCAGCAGACGATGATAATCTTGCACACCTTCGCTGGGGCATATGGGAGGGACCCTCCTGTCTTGTCGAGGCAGCGGAAGCGGCTCTTCAGGAGACCAAATGTCCGCTCAATCACTCTCCTGGTCCGACCATGTGCCTCATTGTAGCGCATCTGGGCTGGTGTCACAGGGTTCCTGAGGGGTGTCAGCAACCACGGCATGTTGGGGTATCCCGAGTCACCTACGGACAGACAAGTGCACATTAGCTGACTTGGAAAAGTGGGCGGAATACTACAGATCAGATCACACACAATGGCACAAAGTCAGTACACACCGACAAGCCAGGCACGCTGGTTCTGCATCTGTGCCATCATCCTGGGGATGCGACTACTCCTCATCACAAAGGCATCGTGTGCTGAACCAGGGAAACGGGCACACACGTGTGAGATGGTCATATCTGCAAGACACACCACCAGTGCATTGACCGAGTGGTAGTGCTTGCGGTTATGGTAGGCCTGCTCCTGGGCCTGTGGTGGTACCAAAGCCACATGTGTCCCATCAATGGAGCCAATGACATGCGGCATCCTCCCCAGGGCATAGAAGTCACTCTCCACGTCAGTGAGTCGTTGCAGTCTAGGGAAATAGATGTACCGGTTCAGGTATAGCAACATTGCCTCCAAAACATCGCGGAGCACACGGCTGAACATGGTCTGTGACATCCCACCAGCAGTCGCCACAGTATGTTGAAAGGTACCGGTGGCAAAGAAGTGTAGGGCTGCCATCACCTTCACCTTGGGGGTCAGCGATGTAGGATACGGCCGGCCAGGCTGCAAATGTGGGGCCAACTGCACTGCCAAATCCTCAATCAGCTGCCTGGTGAAGCGGTACCGTCGGATGCTGTCCCGTTCCACCATCGTTGCCAGGTCTGGGAATGGTCTGTGGACAGCAGGAGCCCTGCAGTGCAGAGGAGAAGAAAGCAAGATTGTCAGTCACCCCACATATGTGGCATTGAACACACTCAATATCACATCATACATCATTATGAGGCACAACTACATGAAGTGTGCAGTTCCGTAAGGACATATATGGTACATACATGGCCAACATCTGTCATCACGGTTCAACAAGTGGCATCAATAAGTCCCAGGTTGGCCCATTGGATATCATGAGGCCGTGTCACAGTTCCCATCTCCTGCTGCCATGTCACAATCACCCCCCACAGTGACATGTGAGGACAGATGTGCCCCAGGTATCACAGCTCAACGACAGGTACATTCCCAGGGACCCTGTATTGCCACATGGACACTGGCATTACATGGAGTATCATGTATACACCACAGCAAAACAACCATGACCCCCACAGGTAGTGGTTCCACTTGCCTCTGCAGGACAGACATGGACGTCTGTGACACACACAAGCACAACATCAAAGTCCATGCACACACAATGTGGATGTGGAGACTGTCTCCCAGTGTGCACATGAAATCAGAGACATTGTAAACACTACATGCACACAGACTGTGGAGGACCATCACTATTGTGCCACTGGGTCACCCTGGCTCAAACATACTATCCCACATGGGACTCACGGGGTATGTGACATGACATACACATACACCACCGTGAAATGTGACCATGGCACATGCTCAGATGTGAACAGTTGCACATCACAGTGGTCATGTACACGTAACACCCAGGATCCTGTCCCCATGAACACGTGCACAGCCTGGGGGTGGCTGCCCCCAGGTGACACCCACAGGACAACATGTACACCAACATACACACAATAGGAAATGCAGCCTTACATGCCTTATGATACAGTTTGGACAGGCTGTGGTGTTGTAGGTGTGCCCCTCACTCCCTGGGAGCTATCTGTGGCTGGCATATGTTCATCTGAGACAGGCATGGTGACATATGCCAGTCACTTGTACAGGGATGCGTTGAACAGCAATGGACCGATCGGTGTGCCCGGCCGGCCCATTGCATTCAATGTGTGCGGGTACGCGTTGTACCCCTGTACGCGTTGTACCGCAATGGACCGATCGGTGTGCCCGGCCGGCCCATTGCATTCAATGTGTGCGGGTACGCGTTGTACCCCTGTACGCGTTGTACCGCAATGGACCGATCGGTGTGCCCGGCCGGCCCATTGCATTCAATGTGTGCGGGTACGCGTTGTACCCCTGTACGTGTTGTACCGCAATGGACCGATCGGTGCACCCGGCCGGCCCATTGCATTCAATGTGTGCGGGTACGCATTGTACCCCTGTACGCGTTGTACCGCAATGGACCGATCGGTGCGCACCCATTGTCAATGGCCTAGCCTGGCAACGGACGCGTTTTCGAAAATCGAACGAGTCGGTTGCTGGAAATTTAATTGGTCACCCACAACAATGTTGCAAAATCATGTATGTCATGAAGTTGAAGATTTGAAGGATGCTGTGGGCGTGTATTGGTGCTGCTATTCCATGGATTGGCCAGATTCAGAAGATGCAAACGACTTGGACCTATCACTTTGGACACATGGGACAGTATCTGCCTCTGCAGCACATATATATTGCTGGCTGTTCCCCTGAGAGCTCACTTGCCTGCACTACATGCTCCAGGACGACATCTGCCACTGCACTGCTGCTGTCTCTGCCCCCTCTGGACCCTGCAATGGCACGTACTGTGGAGAGAGCCCCAGCCTTCAGCCTTGAGGAGAACCAGGCCCTGCTGGACAGCCTACTTCCACAGTACAGCAAGCTGTATGGGACACCAGGGGAGCAGGTGAGTGTTCTGTGCACTGCCTTTCTGAATGTGCATTTTGTCTGACTAGCAAGGCTGTAAGTCTGCACGCCACTGACTAGCAGGCTCACTGAGTAGTTGTCACCCCCCATAGTGTGTAGTGACATGCACTGGACAGGTATGGTGCAGTGACAGTGCATTTGAACAAGGTTTTACTTCCCATGCAATGATACCATGTAGTGACTTCTGGCAAACTGTCCATGGGCAGCGTTGCACTGCCTGTGTACATCATGTGCCCCTGTGATTGAGACATGTATATACAACTGTGTCATGCACGGATATGTTGCATGTGTAGTAATGGCCTTTTCACTTTGTCATCCTGACAGGTTAATGCCCATCGGAAGCAGGAGATCTGGCAGGACATCGTCCGGGCTGTCCGGTCCGTGGGGGTCTACAAGCGCCGGATCCGCAACTGCCAGAAGAGGTGGCAGGACCTTCAGGGCTGGACCCGGAGGATTGCATGGGTCCAGCTGAAGCTGTCGCCTCCTCGCAGGAGGGACGGAACACGGACCCTGACCCCCCACATGCTCCAGATCCTGGCAGTGGTGTTTCCAGACCTGGATGGGCAGCTGAAGGCCTGACAGCAGCAAGGAGGGGGTGAGTCAAAGACTGCACTGTGAACTCTGTATTACATGCTATGTGCCCTCCTCTGGCCTGGTTAAACTGCCACAGTACAGCAGTCATGTTGTCCAGGAGCCATGTCCCTCTATTGTGCACTGCCCACTCCTCATCTGATACCCAGGTGTGGCTCTTACATTCAGGGAATTGTGTCACTTGGGACTGTGTCCTTGCAGTTTGCTTCACTCAAGGTGGGGGACAGCATCTGTTTCCCTAACTCTGTTGTGGGCATCATGGGTGGGTCCATTGTTCACACAATGCCTGTGTTCGGACATGTAATCTGCGTGTTGCTTTGATATGCGGTCCACTTGCTGAGCTGAGCCACCACATGTGCCTGGGGTATCTGGCACACACCCATGCAGCGGGTGGGAACAATGTTTGGGCCCCAGGAGTGTGCAGATTACGTGTGTCACACATACATAGCCAGCTATCCACTGTCCAGGGCTCATCCCTCATTCATGTGGGGCAGGACAGTCATGCCTACTCCAGCCCATCCAATACACCTGTACTCCCACTCCCGTGTATCAGCTGACACGTTGTGCGCAGTGATTTGACCCCTCAGGTGTCTGCCTCTGTGTCAGTGTGCTGTGGATTTGTTGCCAGGACTGCTGGGGTGTTTCTCGGTAGGGGCTCAGCATGCCACTGGAGATGTGACCATAGGAGACGATACTTGTGTGTCACATAGGTGTTTGATCAGCTGCCCGTGCAGACTGGGGTATGCGAATGTGAAGTTCAGGCAGCTGTTTCCCATTCACAGCAGATTGTGAGGGGCTCAGGTTCAGAGGGTAGTGTCACAGGTCTCCCATATGTCCAATTGGTATGACCTGGACAGATGAGGGTTAAGATGATGTGTTGTGTGGGGGATGTACATGTGCACTTGTGCAGCTCCAGGACTTGCATTCCCCTTGACCTACTATTGTGACACAGTGCTGAGTGTTGTTGTCTGGCTGCCAAGTCATACATCACTGAGACAGTGATGTATGACTTAGCAGTCATGCCTCCGCCATGGCATGTGTCTTCTTATTGGTGATCCTGCAGGGGAGTGACATGTGCTACATGCACACCATTGTGGCGATGGCTATCAGGACATGGGTGCATCATGGTGTCTGTCGCTGGTATGCATCACATGCATTTCCTATTTGACTCTGGGCATCCCTTTCATCTGGAAACCTGTACTGACTCAGTGGCAAGAGTTGTGATGTGTGCATGTCCACATGCTACACCGTGTCCTCTGCACTGTCCAACTACTGTGTAGGTGGTGCATGTGTCCACACTGGGGTGTTGCTATCCAACAGACACCAGACAGATGTGTGCAAAGCCATGTGGGATGTGAGTGCCATGGTTGGCATCAGACTGACAATTGGCTTCTCCTGTTCAGTTAGGGCACTTTTAGCAATGTTCAACTAATGATGCCAGGGCTTGCTCTGTAATGTGCTGTGCTCACAGTGGTGTGTGCGTTTGGTGCAGGTGACTGATGTCTGTCTGTTTCCCCATTGTTTGCAGATACATCCACGGCCACGGAAGGGGACAGCTCCACGGACCAGGAGGAGCCGGAGAGCCAGACTGGGTTCAGCAGCCGAGGAGTGGTCGGAGGGACCCAGTGGCACGGAGGGCGAGGGGAGCCACACCGAGGAGTCCTCAGCAGCATCCACCTCAGCTGAGGATCACAGCGGCTCAGAGGATGACTCCCTTATGGAGGCGGGTGTCAGCAGCCACCACACCCCAGCTAGTGTTGCTGTCCCCGCCACCACCAGCACCACCACCGCCCTCCCATCGGCTCCCATTCCCCAGGTCCGTGGAGGCTCCCATGTTCGGGAGCGTGTCTCCTTTGGGCCAGGCACCGCACCCCCTGCCCCTGTGTCCCCTGCTGCCCTGAGTGAGGAGTCTGTGTACCTCCTTCGCCAGCTCCATGTAGGGCAGACAGCCATGCTGAGTGTCCTCCATGCGCACACCGCTCTGTTGACTCAGCTGGTGTCGTTCATGGAGGGCATCTCATCGGGCATGTCTGACCTACAGAGGGGCAATAGGTCCATGGACTCCTCCCTGACGGCAGCAGTGTCCCTCCTCAGACAGTCCCTCACCCCTCCTGCCTCTGCTCCATCCACACTCCCCAGCACCTTACCCGTCCCAAGCACACACACACCGGCACAGGCACACACCAGCACACACACGTCCAGCACACAGACACACACGCCACAAACAAAACGCACACGCACGCACAGTCAGGGGACTGAAACCAGACTCACAGGGGATGGGGCCCTGGAACACACACACGCATCCACAAGCACTGCGCAGTCCTCAGTTGCCTCTCCCTCCAAAGCACCCTCCCTTGCCTCACCTGCAACCCCAAAGACACAGCGGCTCTTCCTCAGTGACCTCGGCCTCTTCCCCTCCGATCCAGCTGATACAGCATTCAGGGGGAAGAGGAAGCCCACCCACACGGAGCAGAGTGCCCCTCGCCCCCGGACACCCTCCCCCAGGCGCAGACAGACTGAGGCCCCCACCCGCAAGTCCCCCGGAGTCGTAAGAGCAAGACCCCGCCGCCGCCCTGCAGCTCAGGCACCAGGTCTCCTTCCTCCATCCCTCAGGCCCCCACTCCACAGGTGCCCCCACCACACCCTGCCCCAGGTTCCCCCACCCACAGATATACCATCCCCAAGAGGATCCGGCCTTCTCCCCCTGCCACTTGCTCTCCCGGCACCACACCCCCGCTGCGCTTGTCTGTGCCACTGATGTGGTGAGGGTGTCCTCCCCCTCTGTCCAGCCCACCTTGCCTGTTCCCCATTCTCCTCCCCTGGAGGTAGGCACTGCAGTGGAGTCCACTACCACCCTGTCTGACTTGGGCACTGCAGTGGTGGACCTGTCCACTCCATCTGCAGGGTCCACTGCAGTCGTGCCGGCACCCACAACATCTGAGTCATGCCCCCCAGTTGTGCCGGCACACACCATGTCAGACACCTCCACTGCAGTTGTCAGTGGCTCTCCAGCACCCACCACCCCTTCCCTGCCTCCTCCTGGTGAGCCCTGATCCTGTCCCTGCGGTGCCTGGCCTGCCCCCCGGTTGCCCCTCCTAGTGGATTGTCCCTGGTTTTGTGCAGTGCAGGCATGCGTAGGGTGACATCTGCCACTGTCACCCTGTATTGACTTACTTGATGGACTGGCCATTGGCCTTTGTTGGAGCATTACTGTTCTCTGAGTTTTTGGACACACATATGCTGAATAAAGCAACTTTCTGTTCTCTAGTGCTTATGCTTCTGATGTACATGTTGTTGATGATGCTAACCATGCCCTTGCTGCAGTGATGGTGATATTTGGTCTCATGATAATGAAGTGTTACTGTGCAGGAACACATGTGGTCCAGGGGAATGTGTCCTATCCTGTGGTGTATCCATGTCATCCTTAGCAGCATCTGAGGGTGTCATGTGTTCAGTATTTGGCAATGGGATTTCCTACTTACATTAGCAATTTCACATCTGTGGCTTCCACCCCTGCACATCTGTTGTGCCTGCCATTGTTCAATTCGTCTACTTCCCTGACCGTGTGGCCATCTCCACTGGACATGCAGGTTTGGGCATCAATGGGGAAGGACTCATCTGTGTTGTCAGTGCAACATTGCTATACAAGTGTGTTGGATCTGTGCTGATGATTTCGTTGGCACTCCCATGACCAGGCTGATGTGACGGGAGCCTTCATTTGGTGCTAATTGTTGATTGTGTGACCAAGTGCTCAGCTGACATGATGGGGCCCTACTGAGGCAACATATGGCACAGCTTTCCTCACACAGGAGTGGAGTCCCCTCATGGCAGTGTGTACTCCTGTGACATTGCCTGCGCCCAAGGTGTGTGTTGTATGAGCATGTCTGTGTGTTCACTTCCGTTTTGCTGTGCATGCTGTGATCCCTAGTGTTGTACCTGTTTGTGATGCTTGCTGAGTTGACCTATGTTCCCCCAAAGTCTTCTCCCTGGGTTCTCTGTGATGTGGGTGCATGGCACATTACTGGTCATCAGGGTGCCACCCATAGGTGTGTTTGCTGTCAGGGCTGAGTTTGTGTGCAGACGCAGATGGGTCACAGTCAGGTTTCCCCTTGGCACTTGTTGTTTACACCTGTCATGTGATTTCCAGTTTGTGTTATCTTTCAGTGATTGTGACACGTTGTGTGTGTGACTGCTGGCACTCCTCAGGGTCCGGGCTGCAATGTTGGTTGTTGTCTATGTGTGTTCTTTGTGGGTGACCTTGGCTTCTTCATTGGTGTGTGACTGTGGCTGCGATCCCATTGGTTGGTGTGGTATTGCCGTCATGTCCATGTACAGCGTAGTGTGCAGTGTGTCAGACATTCAGGAGTCTTGTTGAGTGGCCATGTGTGATGTGTTTCTGCACCTTGGTTCCCACCCACCACCCTGGGATTGTCATGGGTGCATGTGCAATGTCACCAGTGCATGTGTGCTTCACTGCTGCACATTGTTGGAGGTTGAGGTGTGTGGTGTTGAGTGTGTGCAGATGAGAGTTGTTGCCCGGCTAGACCCCTGCCTCCATGTTGGCCTTGGCTTACTGGCCATGCTGATTGATTTGTGCTTGTGTAGATGTGATGGTAGTTTGTTGCTCAGGACACATGACTGTGGTTCACAGTGTGAACGACATTTAGCTTTGTCATCACAGTGGGATTGTAATTAAGCCTGGGCGTAGTTCGCAAAGTAGCGCTACGCGAAGCTACGTGAAGTGCAGTTCGCACTACGCGAGCTACGCATAGCACTACGCGAACTGCGTAGTGCGCTGTTCGCAATGATTCCACAGTGCCGGATGCTTGTCCGCACTGTGCAATCATTGAAAACGGCATCTTGCACAGTGCGAGCTGTCTTTTACTGTCGCTCGAGTAGATTTTTACTCGAGCGGCAGCTTTCTCAACGCGGACTGGTAGTTTCTCATCGCGAGCGGTCGCGAGCATACGCGACCACTCGCAGTGAGAAACCTGACCTCCCCGTGTTGAGAATCTCGCCGGGAGGTTTATTTTCCACGCTCGCGATCGCCAACTTGATGTTGCTGATCGCGAACGAGGAAAAAGTCTCGCCGGGATGTCATTTTGCTTGCTCGCGGTCGCCAACTTGACGTTGAGGACCGCGAGCAAGCAAAAATGACCGCTGCACTACGCTACGCTGCGCTACGCGTGTTTGCACTGTGCTACGTGCAATTCGCGTTGTGCGAAGTAGCGCAAACTTCGCAAACTACGCGAGCGTAGCGTAGTACTTCGCCCAGGGTTAATTGTAATGCAGCCCAGGGTCACCACATTGTGGGGGCCCTGGGGGTAGTGCTGTGGTGTGTCTGTGTCTTGCTGTGTCAGTTGCTGTTCCTACGTGCTTGTGTGACATGTGTGATTTGTGCTCCCTCTCATCTGACAATGCCTGATTGCCCACATAGGGGATTTGGATCCATGAGTTACCTTTGTGTGGCACTGTATGCACATCTGTATGATTGGTATTTAGGTCTCCTCATGTGTTGTGTGGTTGCCTGGGGACACTGGCACCCCCCCCTCACCTGTTGTGTTTGATGTGCAGTGTGGGACTGCCTGTTTGTGTTTGTGCATCTGCACCACTGCATTGGCATATCTTAGGTGTGCCATTGGCTGTATGTTGTTTGGTGGGTTTCCCCTGCTGTCCCTGGGACTCCTAGGTCATCGGTCAGCACAATGATCATGGTTTGTGTGTCCCATTGCTGCCATGGTATGGTATCTGTTCACCTCACATCTACAGTCTCCACAGGGTATCTGCATTTGTGTGCCCATTGGTGCAAATATGTGGGTCTGCATTCTGATGGTCACTTCTGTCATTGTGTCATTGATGAATGTTGACTGTGTCAGCCCCCATGGGTGTTGTTTGTCTGCACATGGCCAAAGGTATGTCTTATTTGCACTGCAGTATTTGCCTCCCCCAATCTATGTTGCAATGGGACACATGCACTACTTTGCCACTGATGTGTTTTATGTTCTGTGACCAGGAATCATCCATGCAGTTTGGCAGTTGCAGCTTTTTCTTTGTCAACACTTACATTTTGGTCACTGTGATGATGGGGGTTTGGACCCCATTGCCACAATGTTCAAAATGTGCTTCAGCTATGGACCCCACACTTACCTTTTGGTCACTGTGATGATGGGGGTTTGGACCCCATTGCCACAATGTTCAAAATGTGCTTCAGCTATGGACCCCACACTTACCTTTTGGTCACTGTGATGATGGGGGTTTGGACCCCATTGCCACAATGGTCATGGCCTGCTTGCATTGTGGGGGCCACACACATATATGTGTGGCACATGTGATAGGGGGTCACATTGTATGTTCAAAGTCATGTTCAGTGTTGTAGGCATTTGACACAGTCTACACACGCTTGTCATGGTGTTGGGGGGGATGTCTTTTTCTTGCATTCCCTAGGTTGTGGTGTGCTGGTTGTGTCATGCATTGTCCATCCTATGAGTGGGGGTGGTGTTGGTGGTAGGCATCCAGCCCCCATGGGTAGAGGTGGTAGTAGTGACAGGCATCCAGCCCCCCATGGGTAGAGGTGGTAGTAGTGGTAGGCATCCAGCCCCCCCTGGGTAAGGGTGGTAGTAGTGGTAGGCATCTGGCACCCCCATGGCTAAGGGTGGTAGTAGTGGTAGGCATCCAGCCCCCCCTGGGTAAGGGTGGTAGTAGTGGTGGGCATCTGGCACCCCTCTGGCTAAGGGTGGTAGTAGTGGTAGGCATCCAGCCCCCCTGGGTAAGGGTGGTAGTAGTGGTAGGCATCTGGCACCCCCTGGGTAAGGGTGGTAGTAGTGGTAGGCATCCAGCCCCCTGGCTAAGGGTGGTAGTAGTGGTAGGCATCTGGCACCCCCATGGCTGAGGGTGGTAGTGGTGGGCATCTGGCACCCCCTGGCTAAGGGTGGTAGTAGTGGTAGGCATCCAGCCCCCTGGGTAAGGGTGGTAGTGGTGGTGGGCATCTGGCACCCCCTGGCTAAGGGTGGTAGTAGTGGTAGGCATCCAGCCCCCTGGCTTAGGGTGGTAGTAGTGGTAGGCATCCAGGCCCCCTGGGTAACGGTGGTAGTGGTGGTGGGCATCTGGCACCCCCTGGCTAAGGGTGGTAGTAGTGGTAGGCATCTGGCACCCCCATGGCTAAGGGTGGTAGTAGTGGTAGGCATCCAGCCCCCTGGCTAAGGGTGGTAGTAGTGGTAGGCATCCAGCCCCCTGGGTAAGGGTGGTAGTAGTGGTGGGCATCTGGCACCCCCATGGCTAAGGGTGGTAGTAGTGGTTGGCATCCAGCCCCCCTGGCTAAGGGTGGTAGTAGTGGTAGGCATCCAGCCCCCCCTGGGTAAGGGTGGTAGTTGTGGTAGTCATCCAGCCCCCCTGGGTAAGGGTGGTAGTAGTGGTAGGCATCCAGCCCCCCCTGGCTAAGGGCGGTAGTAGTGGTAGGCATCCAGCCCCCCTGGGTAAGGGTGGTAGTAGTGGTGGGCATCTGGCACCCCCATGGCTAAGGATGGTAGTAGTGGTTGGCATCCAGCCCCCTGGCTAAGGGTGGTAGTAGTGGTAGGCATCTGGCACCCCCATGGCTAAGGGTGGTAGTAGTGGTAGGCATCCAGCCCCCTGGGTAAGGGTGGTAGTTGTGGTAGGCATCCATCCCCCTGGGTAAGGGTGGTAGGCATCCAGCCCCCCCTGGCTAAGGGTGGTAGTAGTGGTAGGCATCCAGCCCCCCCTGGGTAAGGGTGGTAGTAGTGGTGGGCATCTGGCACCCCCATGGCTAAGGGTGGTAGTAGTGGTAGGCATCCAGCCCCCCCTGGGTAAGGGTGGTAGTAGTGGTAGGCATCCAGCCCCCCCTGGGAAAGGGTGGTAGTAGTGGTAGGCATCCAGCCCCCCTGGGTAAGGGTGGTAGTTGTGGTAGGCATCCAGCCCCCTGGCTAAGGGTGGTAGTAGTGGTAGGCATCCAGCCCCCTGGGTAAGGGTGGTAGTTGTGGTAGGCATCCAGCCCCCTGGCTAAGGGTGGTAGTAGTGGTGGGCATCTGGCACCCCCCTGGCTAAGGGTGGTAGTAGTGGTAGGCATCCAGCCCCCCCTGGGTAAGGGTGGTAGTAGTGGTAGGCATCCAGCCCTCTGGCTAAGGGTGGTAGTAGTGGTAGGCATCTGGCACCCCCATGGCTGAGGGTGGTAGTAGTGGTGGGCATCTGGCACCCCCTGGCTAAGGGTGGTAGTAGTGGTAGGCATCCAGCCCCCTGGCTAAGGGTGGTAGTAGTGGTAGGCATCTGGCACCCCCATGGCTGAGGGTGGTAGTAGTGGTGGGCATCTGGCACCCCCATGGCTAAGGGTGGTAGTAGTGGTAGGCATCCAGCCCCCCCTGGGTAAGGGTGGTAGTAGTGGTGGGCATCTGGCACCCCCCTGGCTAAGGGTGGTAGTAGTGGTAGGCATCCAGCCCCCCCTGGGTAAGGGTGGTAGTAGTGGTTGGCATCCAGCCCCCCCTGGGTAGGGGTGGTAGTGGTAGTGCGCATCCAGGCCCCTGTGTGCATATGTGGCATTGGTGATGGGCATCCCGCCCCTATGGTGCTGCTGTTGCTGGTGTAAGTAAATTCTGCATCCCTCTGTGTGTGTGTGATGTGTCGTGTACGTGTTGTATGTTTTTGTGGTTGGTGTCTGACTTACCTTCTGCGCCGTACGCGTCCGTGCCTGTTCCGGTAGTAAATGTAGAATATTGGTAGGATCGGAACGAAGGGATTCATGGTTGGTTCGTCTCGTTCGTCTTTCTCGTTGCTTCGCGTCGTCCTCGTCGCTGGCGTGTTCGCCTCGTAGCCGTGGATCGTGTTGTGGCGCGAATCGGAGCTTATGTGCGCCTCTCCCGGAAGCTTTGACGTGCCGGACGTAGCGACGGGTTCGGCGCGTACGGAAAGCGCATCGTACTTGTTCGGCCGGACGGGGCTGCATTTTCCCTTCCGTGCGACTCGATTCTGCGTTTCCGGATTCGCCTCGGTCGGAGAACAGGACCTGGATTGGGTGAGTACGACTCGGCCGGATTCTATGCTGTTGTGCGCATCGTACTTACTCGTTCGGAATGATGTACGGATCGGTCGGGAAACAGGCATTCGCATGGCTTTTTTCCCGACCGAATGGTATTGGGTGCGCCTCCGACCGAGATCGGAACCGGCCCCATAGTGTCCATTTTAGCCTATATGGAGGTGAGGCTATTTTTCATAATGAGTAGGAGTTCTTTAAGGTCCTCTGTCGAGGTTTGGGTGCCTGCGTTTAGCGCCTCCACCATTATGCCTTCGGCTCTCCCTGCGTTCGGGCAGACTTACGAGTTTCGAATAATAACTTGGTTTGCTTCCCATCAGCTTTTCCCATGCTGCCAATTCTCTGTTGTTTGGCTTTTGTTTCTTCCCTATGGCCTGGCGGGAGGATAGAGTATGCGTATGCGTATCTGTTTTGCCTCAGATTATTTGTAGTGTCTTCAGCCGCACGGTTTTTGTGGGTTCAGCTCAGCCTATTTTGTTACCAAATCAGGCCTTTTGTTGGTTCCCTAGGCTGCTGCTCACCTGATCTGGCACACGTGTTTTATTCTGCCGTGTCCACTCAGTTATTCATTGTCTATATGGAAGGGGGGGCGGCTGCACCTGTCCCCGATCTTCGTGGGTTGGGTCCGCTATGTCACCTACTATCTCCAAACTATGTGTGTCTGTTTGTGTGTCTGACCGCCCTGGGATTTAGGCGTGGGCCTGACAGTATTGCCTTCGGGCTTCTGGGGTTTTTGTTTCCAGCCCTCTCTGCCAACTGGCTCCGGGCAGGCCCTCCTCAGCGTCTGCCTCGCGAGCTGTCTTGTGCTTTTTCCTTCCCGTGTAGGAAAGGCCTCTCTTGGAATCGTCGCAGGGCTGCGCCTCATTACTATCTATTCATCTGCCAGCCCCTTGTTTCTCTAGATACATTGCAAGGCTCAATGTTAAATTTATAGGCCTTTTCACTCTATCCTGCTATCTTTTCTCATTCGCAGTGCAAACTCCACTTTTCTCCGGTCTGAGTGGCTGCTGTTTCTCACGTGCCACAGGCTTTAGGCCCCCTGTGTCTTCTCTTATTCGCGCGGTCCGCACCTATTTCTATGCCTTGAGTGTTTGATCCTCATGGTTTGAGCCAAGGCCCGGGGCCGCTGCTTCTCCTCGGCCCGAGCCTAAGTCTGCCCTCTGTCAAGCGGAGGGGCGTCGCTTCTCTCGGTGCCGCCTCGCAGCCTTACTCCAACCGGGTGCTGCAAGCAGGGGGGGGAGATGCCGGCCTACTCCTCCACAGTACGCGGCTCCTCTACTTACGGTTCGACCACCATTGGAAGCAGTCTGTTTCCGCGCCCAGGTCCCCTTGAGCGCCAATGTCACCTGCTGCTTGGGGATTTCCTCACTTCTCTCAGCGTGTCCACACGGCAAACCCTTCTCGCCGCAGCTTGTGCTGTGTCTGCCGCAGCGCCCGCATTCTTCCTCAGTGGCAGCAGCAGTCGAGTTCAGGGTGTGGCCGCCATCTTACGATCGGCCCGGGGCTCGGCGCTGTCGATTTTCTGTCAAATTCAGGCTGCCTCAGCCTATTTCATGGTTATCACGAGTCGCCCTGGTGTTCCGCTGGCTATTTCTTCCTCATCTTCTTTGGTTCGCCGGCATTTGGGCAGGATAATGGCAAATATGTTTCCTGAGCTGCAAGAGCCTCACGCAAGTGCGGCCATCTTGCTTGTGCGTCCTCTAGCGCCCCCCCCGTAACCATATTTTTTATACCATGTTTTAAAAAAATCTTTTATGGTTGTGACTACCTCCGAATAAAGATTTATTTATTAGTTAGTTAGTACTCTGTGGCACAGGAAGAAGAAGGATGGCATTGTCTAAACTTAGATTGCCTACTGACAGGGATGGGCTGGATGTTCCGGATATTGAGAAATACTGTGTTGTGGTTCAATTACAATGGTCCACCAGATGATTGGTCAATCGCTCCCCGACTGAGACTGAAATTGCCTCTGACACAACTTGCCTCTGGGGTGCTTCAGAAACTCTTGTTCCCTGATTCTCACCAACCAATACAGTGTTCTAGACTAGTAAGCATAGCGGTCTTTGAACTGAAATAGCGTCTACTGCTGACCCGGCAACATGTGCCTTATGCCCTAGTCGTTCTACTGGTAGGTCTCCCCGTGCACTCTGGTTGACTCACTTCAGGGGCGCTGCCCCCATGGTCCACCAAACACATTACCCGGATAGGAGAGCTGCTCTGAGATGGAAATGTTATGGCTTTTCAGGAACTGATGCAAAAGTATGATATCCAAAGAGCACAAATCATAACATATGGGAGTACTACAGCAGCATTGCTTCAAACTGGTGCCCAATACGGCAAGAACCCCCTACACATGAACTGTTACAGACTATGAACACTTTTGGTATGCTGGCTCTACAGAACACCGTTGCAGTCATCTAAAACCAAACTATTATCACTTAAATATCAATGGTCAGTAGATATAGGAAAAGTCTATAATGATGAGGAATGGAGCAGAGTGATTTCATACCCAAATAAAGTTTCCCATAATTCAAGTTGTTACAGCTGTAAATACTACATAGGGTGTACTTCAACTCAGTTAAAATAGCCAAGATATTCCCAAATGCTCCCTCGCACTGCCCTAGATGCTGTTCTTTGGAAGCTGGGTTTTTGTACATGCTATGGTCCTGTCCTGCATTTGAGAAATATTGGCGTAGCATCACAGAACTTCTCACACATAGTACTGGGGTGCCCAACATACACTTTGCAGAGGTCTGCCTATAGGCAACCTTGAAAAGACATAAGGCTGATAGGGCAGTAGTGAGGTTTGAAGATCTTGACCTTTCATTAGCGAAACACAACAACACTACAACATAGAGGAGTAATGTGCCTCCCACGGTCACTAAATGACACAATATCTTCTCACCACAGGCCATAGCAGAAAGCCATTCACTTCATAGGGAGGAATTTTGAGGACTGCGAAAATCCCCCATAGTGCATAGGTGGGAGGATCTGCTTGAGCAACTGCAAATAAGTGTTGAAAACTATAGTAAGCCTCCCTGAATCCTGGCTCTCCCTGCTGGAGTTGGTGCATTGCCCGGTACCCCTTCTATGTGATTCCCAGGCGTGCCACCTGTTTGTTCACTCTTTTTGTTGGAAACTCTGTCCTGTGAGTAACACTGACAGGCATGGAGATAATGGCTCGGAGACTAGTCTTACTTTTGAGCCACCTTGGGCTATGTTATGTTTAAGGTAAATATCTGCATGTGTCGGCAATTGGGAGCTGGTTCCTCTCCCTTACTCATCCTTCCCCCGAACTTTTTCCTATGAATCATTCAGGCAGGTGGTTTGTGCATGTTACATGGTAGCATGCTACCTGGTGCTTCCGGTTTATGGTTGATGGGATAGGAGGGTTAGTTTTCGGGGTTTACATAGTTAGATGGATATAATTTACAAGAAAAGGCAATGTAGTGGTACTTAATGCAAGAATCAGCATATTGATATCCTGTAATGTGCTTATGTGTTCTATGCTATTATATGATGTAATGATTGATGACTGGCGGCAATAAAAACAGTTTTAAAAAAAACATGGGCAGTTATTTTTTTGACATGTTCCACAAGGGTAAAACATCTGCCAATGGTTTTTTGAACCTTATGAAATTCATGAGGAAACAACAATGTACAATATTAACTGTTGTCTTCCTGTACAGATTGAACCAGTACAGCACACACTGGCACACGCCAACATACCAAAGATATTGCCAAGTCCAGCCAAGTGATCAAAACATGCAGAATAATGACAATCTGATGTTGCTGCAGGGCATCACAAAATCAACATGGAGCAATAAAAAACAGTCCCTTAGCATTGTCAGACTGCAAATGTACTATCTAAGTCTGCCACTTTCAATGATGTGTCCACAAAAGTAATACGAGTGTCAGGTTCAATATTCCTCGGGGTCGGAACGATGCTCAAAAATGGCCCACCTCTTGATAGCACCAAGTCTGATTGCTATAATAGCCCAGATCATTGAAGCGATCAAGCAAGGGAAGGAAAGGGTGGGGACAGCGGGGAAGGCGACCTAGAAGACATAAAAAGCGGAATCAGAAAGACCATTTAATATAACATAATTAATCTAACTCTCTCAGGATATAGGTCTTTTAACTACCTGTAAAGGAAAATAACAGCACAGCAAGGCACACCAAGAACACTGAGTATCATCTGAAACGATGTGTTCTGACACTGGTGCTCATTGATGTCACTAAATGATAAGAAGTGCTGTAGGGACAAAAAGACAACAAGAAGGAAGCTGATAAGCATAAATGTTCATATAGGTACTACTAGCCCCTGTAATGCATAGTAGGAAGCACTAAATATATGGGCTACCTACCCCAGGCAAACCTGAGCCTTGCTTCACAGGGAATGAAAGAGACTGACTTAAATGCTCTACAAAAGTACCCTGTTAGAAGAAATACAAAGAAACAAACACACTTCCACGTTATCTGCATGTTCTGGTTACAAGGGTGATATTGACACATGTCACTGCCTCCTTATGTATTACGTGGAAACACCAGTCATGCACTTACATAGGTTTAGTTTGCGACAAGTATTTTCGTAAAGTTCGAAAGGTATTCAGATCTGATCATGAGATTCGAAATGCTTATTTCTTTCGAGAACAGTTTCAGAATACGTTTTCTTTCCAGGAATATTCGTAATGTAGTTTTTTATCAACCACACCCTCACATTATTGAGGCCAAGAAGATCATCCTTTTACCACATGAGTTGTCACGCAACTCTCCAATGGAAAAGGAAACAAACGAGAGCAACTTCCAAAAGGTAGTAACCGTATCCCTTCTGCCCGCAAGAGACTGCAAACCTGCGTCTTGCCAACGGGGAGGAACACGGTACTATACCCATAAGCATAACTGTCGTTCCGGAATGAAAATGCCTTCGGGACGGCATATAATTTGACTCTCCTCCACCATGGAGAGAGCCGGAATATCCAAATGGTCTCCCGACTACCCAGAGTTGAAGTATCACATAAAAAAACAGAATTGTCTGAACAGCTGGTGCAACCGCATCCTTACCAGACCTACGAAGCGCAGCTCAGCAGAATCCAGACCGCCAGTGCTGTGATCCAGAATAATGGGCCACGCCGGGGAGAAGCGGAAGTGCTTTATTCCGATCTTCCGTTCTCCCGCGATGTCGACGCGCCTCCGCTAAGGCCTCTGGGAAATGTCGTCCTTAATATCGTTGCGTCACCGGAACCCAAATAAAAACATGGCAGTGTTCAACCGGGGACCAGGCAGCTGTCCAGACAGTACATCCCTCCCCACGAGAACACTATCATGGTCAAGGTGTTTGGGGGTGTCTTTTATGGAAAGCAGCAATTAATCTGGGTGCATGTATCCCCCTTGCTGGTTCCCAAGAGTTTTCTTCTGGCCCATACACTTTCCATGCGACTAAATACCATCACTGTCGACCTCTCAGCTTAGTATCCAGGATCTTTTGGACCTCATATTCCCTTTCGTTATTTACCCAGGTAGGAAAAGGTTGCTTCTTCACTGGAGTGACAGAGGACTTAAGCAAAGACGAATGGAATACTGGATGTATGTGTAAATTGGCAGGTAAGGCTAATTTAACCGCCAGAGCGTTTATACACTTGAATATTTTATAGGGGCCTATGTATTTTGGATTGAATACACTAGGTTTCTTAAATGGAATATGTTTGGTAGACAAGCATTCTACATCCCCTTTTTTGTATAAAGGACCTGGCCTGCAATGGTGATCTGCTATTCTTTTGTAGTTCTCCTTTGATACTCGTAGGTTTCTTTGGGTTTATCGTACTGTTTCTTGGATATGTGTCACCCTATTCTGTACCTCTGGTAGGGAGGAAGAGTGACCTGGATGCAAGAACGGAAGAAAACATGGGTGGGAACCATAGGTGCTTTAGAAAGGTGTTATCTGTGTGGAACTGTGTTTGGCGCTGTTATATGCAACTTCCGCCAACCACAAATGCTCCACCCAAGCATCCATGTTATTGTCTACATAACAACGTAAGTATTGTTTTAGGGTCTGGCTTAGCCTTTCGGTCTGCCCATCGGTTTGAGGATGGAAACTTGTAGAGAGTGCCACTGTGATATGTAAAGCCGAACACCACACCTTCCAGAATTGAGCTGTAAATTATGTACCTCTGTCGGACACAATTTTTCTCGGGAGTCCATGTATTCGAACGATGTGAACCAATAGTAACTTTGCTAGGTGCCCTGCCGTGGGGATTTGTTTGCAGGCATTGAAATGTCCCAATTTGGTGAGATAGTCCACCACTACTAAAACTGCAGTGCATCCTTGGTCTTTAGGAAGACCCACTATGAAGTCTATGGACATATGTTCCCATGGTGTTTCAGGGGTGGGTAGAGGTTGTAACAATCCTTGTTGCCTAGTGTGGTCTGCTTTAATTTGCATGCAAATTTCACATTCTTTTACCCATAATGTAATGTCTCTTCGCATCGATGGCCACCAGAATTGCCTATTGACCCGATCCAGAGTTTTCTCTGTTCCGTTATGTCCGGCGCTAGGTATTTCATGACACCATTAGAAAACTTGGTTTTGCAGTTGTTTTGTCGGGGCCAACATTTGTTTTCCTTTCACAGGAAACCCTTTTTTATAGTCCACTCAAAGTGTCTTTTTAACCATGCCCTCCATTTAAATGTTTTTATCCCTCGTGCCACATCACGTAAAAAGGTATTGGTTTGTATAGTGCAAATTACCTTTTGTGGATCTATAATAGCATGTTCTTGTTGTACTTCCACTTCTCTCACAGACTCTTGTCGTATTTAAGGCATCTGCCTTTCTGTTCTCCTTGCCTGGTCTGTACGTAACGATGAAGTTGTACTCCTCAAAGAACAGCATCCACCGTAGTTGTCTTGGCATTAGATGTCTGACGGAATTCATAAATTGGAAGTTTCTGTGGTCTGCGTAGACTGTAACCGTATCCTTGGCTCCTAACAAAAAATGCCGCCATTCTGCAAATGCCGTCTTTATGGCCAGCAATTCTTTTTCCACAATCGTGTAGTTTCTTTCAGCTTCGTTTAAATTCCGTGACATATACGCTATGGGATGCATTTGCCCCATGGATACATGGCGTTGGGACAACACGGCTCCGATAGCCACTTCCGAAGCATCCGCCTCCACGATATATGGTCAATCCGGATCCGGATGAGCTAACACAGGTGCAAATATGAATGCTTGTTTTAACTCGTCAAAAGCCTTCTGTGCTTCTTCTGATCAGAGAAACTTCGTACTCTTTCGTAACAACTGGTGATAGGGGTCACCATTCTGGAGAACTGATTTATGAACCTGCGCTAGAAGTTTGCGAACCCCAAAAAACATTGAACATCCTTGAAGTTCTGGGGTTCGGGCCATTCTTTGACCGCTAAAACCTTTCTTTCTACCACCTCCTGTCCCTTCGGTGTGAGTATTACTCCCAAGAATTCTACGGTCAAAACATGGAACTCACATTTACTCAGCTTGCAGAACAGGTTGTTTTCTTTCAAAGCCATCAAAATGGAACGGACATGTTGAATGTGTTGTCCTTCATTAGCTGAATAGATCAGGATGTCATCTATATATACGACTATGTAGCCATCCAAGAATTCTCTCCGTACCTCATTGAGAAAGAATTGGAATGCAGCTGGGGCGTTGCACAGGCCAAAGGGCATTACCAAATATTCGTACAAACCATAGCGTGTTTTAAAGGCCGTCTTCCACTCATCTCCGGTCCTCATACGAACCAAATGATAGGCTCCCTTTTGATCCAGTTTGGTATATACCACTGCTTTTTTAACTTGTTCCAATAGGACCGGGATCAACGGTAAGGGGTATCTGTTCTTGATGGTGATGTTGTTTATCCATCTGAAGTCTATACAAGCGCGTAACTCCCCGTTGGCTTTTGGGATGAAGAACAAAGGTGAGGCCGCAGGAGCTTTGGACGGACATATGAATCCTAAAGCAAGATATTTTTCCGAGTAAAGTTGAAGATGCTCGTTTTCCCTTTCAGTCAGAGCATAGATTCTATCACAAGGCACCACTGCTCCAGGGATTACATCTATTTGACAGTCATACAGATGAAGTGGAGGCAGGACTTCCGCTTGTACCTCACTAAATACGACGCCAAACTTCTCATACTGCTCCGGTAATACTGTATTCTTTTCTGCCGCGGTGGCTATCCAATGTCGTAGGGATATTGCTCGGGAGGGCAGGCTGTGAGGCAACATACAATTCTTATGACGATAGTCAGAGTCCAAGACTAGAGTTTTTTCGGCCCAATTGATACTCGGGCTGTTTTTTGCAGCCACGGTAGTCCAAGGATGATCCCATATTGAGGTGCCTTAATGATGTGAAACACTATGTTTTCCATATGAGAAACTTCATACGTTACCTCCAGTAAGTCGGTTACATAACTAATAGGTCTTGAGTCCAGAATTCTTCCATCCACTGCAATGACGGTTTCAGGTTTGTCTTTTTTGAGTAAACCTACTCCCAGTCTTTTGCCTGCTGCGTCATCCATGAATGTGCCTGTGGCTCCAGAATCCAGCAATGCCTGTGTTTCTTGCTATTCCTCCTTTATTCGTATCTTGATGGTAATAAAAATGAAGCGCCTTTGATCAACAGTGTCATCGGTGTCCAGAGAGGGGATAAAATGACTGCTCGAGGGTTCCCCTCTTGTTTCTCTCGAGCCTACTAGTTTTCCGTTTCTCTTTTACCACTTGTTGCCGCATTTCTTTTGTACCCTAGCTTGTTATTTTGTGGTTTAAGCATACAATCTCTTATGAAACGTCCTTTCTTGCCACAGTACAAGCAAAGACCATTCTTTCTACGAAGGTCCCGTTTGTCTGGGATTAACGCAGCTCTTACCGTTAATATTTCCATGGGTTCATTACTCGTTCTGATAGGGTTTTCACCTGTCCTAGGACGTTAGAACCTCGATAATGTTCTTTCTTTGTGTTTGTTATCCCCTTTTCTATTTTTTATCCTATGTTCCAGTCGCAGGGTTAGGTTAATCAGGTCTGTACAAGAGGTAGGCTGAGGGTCTATTTGCGCTATTATATCTTTGAGGTCATCTCTAAGTCCTTGATAGAAGATCGCATATTGTTTTTCCTCTGGCCAATTTGTTTCCGCCACTACGAAAGGTCGTTAAGTCCACCAACAGTTTCCTATTGCCTTGGCGGAGTTCTAATAGTTCTCGGTCCGCTGACAGAGTGTGGGCCCTTCTATCGAATATATTCTCGAATTCAACCCAAAATGCAGTCCAATCGTAAAGTAGCGGGTCATCTCTCTGTACCAGCGGAACTGCCCATTGAGCTGCGTCTCCTTCCAAATAGGATATAAGGAAGGCTACTCTTGCCTGGTTTGTTACGAATATCTTGGTTTTACAAGTGAAATGTAGCATTATTTGTGTAATAAATACCTGGATTTTGTTTGCATCTCCGTAATATCTTTCTGGGGGTGCTAAAGGTATGGGCGAGGGTATTTCTACGGTAAAGGGAGGCGAATACAAAGGTGAACTACTTCCTACGTCAAAGGGGTTTCTCTGCATACGCTCCACCCTAGCTTGTAATGCCGCTGTCTCAGCTCTAGAAGCTGCTAACTCTTGTTCGACCACATGGAAAGCGGCCGGCACGTCCTCTAAAGTAGCCATATCAAAGCATAGAAACCGATCATGAGGAGTACAAAACGTGGGCCGATTATTCTGTCAGGTTCAATACTCCTCGGTGTGGGAACGATGCTCAAAAAAGGTCTACCTCTTGATAGCACCAAGTCTGATTGCTATAATAGCACAGATCATTGAAGCTATCAAGCGAGGAAAGGAAAGGAAAGGGTGGGGACAGCGGGGAAGGAGCCTTGAAGACATAAAAAGCGTATTCAGAAAGACCATTCAATATAACATAATTAATCTAACTCTCTCAGGATATAGGTCTTTTAACTACTTGTAAAGAAAAATAACAGCACAGCAAGGCATACCAAGAACACTGAGTATCATCTGAAACGATGTGTTCTGACACTGGTGCTCGTAGGTGTCACTAAATGATAAGAAGTGCTGTAGGGACAAAAAGACAACAAGAAGGAAGCTGATAAGCATACATGTTCATATAGGTACTACTAGCCCCTGTATTGCATAGTAGAAAGCACTAAATATATGGGCTACCTACCCCAAGCAAACCAGAGCCTTGCTTCACAGGGAATGTAAGAGACTGACTTAAATGCTCTACAAAGGTACCCTGTTAAAGAAATACAAAGAAGCAAACACACTTCCATGTTATCTGCATGTTCTGGTTAGAAGGGTGATATTACACATATCACTGCCTCCTTATCTATCACGTGGAAACACCAGTCATACACTTATATAGGTTTAGATTGCGACAAGTATTTTTGTACAGTTCAAAAGGTATTCTGATCTGATCATGAGATTCGAAATGCTTATTTCTTTCGCAAACAGTTTCAGAAAACGTTTTTTTCTCAGGAATATTCGTAATTTCGTTTTTTATTAACCACACCCTCACATTATTGAGGCCAAGAAGATCATCCTTTTCCCGCATGAGTTGTCAAGCAACTCTCCAATGGAAAAGGAAACAAACGAGAGCAAGTTCCAAAAGGTCGTAACCGTATCCCTTCTACCCGCAAGAGACTGCAAAAGTGCGTCTCGCAAACGGGGAGGAACACAGTACTGTACCCATAAGCATAACTGATGTCCCGGAATGAAAATGCCTTCGGGACGGCATATAATATGACCCTCCTCCACCGCGGAGAGAGCCGGAATATCCAAATGGTCTCCGGACTACCCAGAGTTGAAGTATCACATAAAAAACAGAATTGTCTGAACAGCTGGTGCAACCGCACCCTTACAAGACCTACAAAGCGCGGCTCGGCAGAATCCAGACCGCCAGTGTGGGGAGAAGCGGAAGTGCTTTATTCCGATCTTTCATTCTCCCGCGATGTCGATGTGCCTCCGCTAAGGCCTCTGGGAAATGTAAGCCTTAATCCTGTTGCATCACCGGAGCCCAAACGAAAACTTGACAGTGTTCAACTGGGGACCAGGCAGCTGTCCTGACAACAAGGCAGGGTGTGCACAGAAACACAAAACATCTTCTTGAGTTTGATGATCATGATCATGCATCTGTTATCTAAGATATTATAAAAATGCATCTAGATTGCCATGGATGTGATCAAAATAACATGCAACTCTTAAATAACTTGGCAAGGCAAGCAATGTACCACAACTGCTTCATGACAGGTATGGAGGATACCTTGAGGGATGACAAGGAAAACCTAGTGGACAATCCAGCAGTGAAACCAGAAAGTTCTCCACCAAGGACATGTCTGTCAGAAAAGGAAAAGCTGTACTGATAATGTCAACTGATATCAAGACTGCATCAGGTAACACAGCTACAGACATCAAGTTACTTGACTCTCTGAGTGGAAAGAGCTTGGCCAGGAGTAACCTGAGCATAAGTCCCTAAATATTTAGATCACAAGGGCACATTGCCATGGCTTTGCAGTACAACCTTTTAACTCCAGACGGGTCTAGGCATCTACATTTCGATTGATAATGTTTCACATCTTTCCATGTGCATTATTATTTTCAGAACATGTTACATATGTTTAATTTCAAAAGCCATCTGCTCCAAAAATATTCTTTGCCAATCTGCAGCGTCGTGCGTACCTATCATCAGTCTTTGTCCATACATCTCACTATCAAAAAGTTGATTGATAGCACTGTGTCGATAAGAGTCATGGATAATGTCTGGAAACTTGACTTCTTGGGGATCAGGAACTCACTCGAAAAGAGGCCAACAGGCCTCAGGCAGGTCCAGTTTTTTATCTAGGCAGGCCCAGTTGTAGCAGGTCAGCTGGCAGTTACAGTGAGGCCTCTGGAGCTTGTTGTGTCCCTGTAGCTCAGAACAGTAGATCAGTCAGCTGACACTTTGAGTCACTACAGCCTGGAATGAAGGGTGCAGGTCCAGTCTTCCTTCTCAGCAAGCAGAGCAGGCCCCAAGCAGCAGGATAGTCCTCTGGCAGCAAGGCAGGCATTCTTCTGTAGTATCCACAGGTCCAGGAGTAAACTGAAGTGTGGGTCTGAGAGTCATGTTTTTATACCTGGTAGGAGTAGCTTCTAGAGATTTTCTCCCACATAGGTGTCTGGAATTTCCTGCCTTCTTGCCCTGGTCCTAATCTGTCTGGGGGCACAAAAGACTAGTGTGAAGTCCTTTGTATGTGAACTGGTCCAGTGCTCTTGAAGTGCAAGGGTGACAGCTCCACCCCCACCTTCCCCATCAAGCCCGGATGGCCCATTCTGCCAACACTCAGACCTTCTATTGTGATACGATGTGGGAGGAATACAGAAGGGCCAACTGACACATACACCTAGTCATGTGACCCAGGATACAGGCTGTAGGTAACCAATGGTTAGGACAAGAAAATGCCAACTTTCTAAAAGTGACACTTTTAGAATTGTGACTTCCGACTTTACCATATAAGATGGTTTTAAATTACAATTCCTAAGACACCAAATATGACTTTCCCACCTACTCCCAATCAAAAGTTATCATTTATTAAATGTAACAAGGTAACCCAATGTTATCCTATGGAAGAGGTCGGACTTTCAATGGTGAAAATAAAATTAAGAGTTTTTCACTACCTGGACATGTAAAACTTAAAAGTACATGTCCATCTTTTTAAATATATTGCACCCTGCCCTTTCGGCTGTTTAGGCATTACCCTAGGGGTGCCTTATATGTAATAAAAAGGAATGTTTACATCTGGCAAAATGCTTATTTTGCCAGGTCGAAATTACTATTTAAAACTGCACACACAGGCTGCAATGGCAGGCACAAGGCCGGCTTAAAAAGGCTACTTAATTTTTAGGACAATAAGTGCTGCAGACACACTAGTAACGTTTAATTCACAGGTCCTGGGTACATGTAGGACCACTTTACTAGAGACTTACCAGTAAATTAAATGTGCCAATTGGGTGCAACTCAATTTTACCATGTTTAAAGGTGAGAGCACAAGCACTTAAGCACTGGTTAGCAATGGTAAAGTGCACAGGGTCTTAAGGCCAACAAAAACGAATTCAGCAAAAATAGGAGTGAAGGCAAAATGTTTGGGGGTGACCCTACAGAGAGGGCCAGCTCCAACGAGAATGTTTTCAGTATTTCTTTGTAATGCGTTAAGTAATTTATTTGAAAAGTTTTATAAAGTGCGAACATGACCCATACGGGTATCAGAGCGCTGTACAAAGTAGCGTAAGTGTAATGAGGTAAAGCATGAGTACAACAAAATGGAACATATGCAGTACCTGAAAAATAAAAAGGTCATAGGGGAGCACAGGGAAAACAAAATAATAAAGGTAATCCAGAGTAATCAGCCCATCTAGTGGGACCAGTAAAGTTCCAACAGAGCAATAAATCAAAAGGACACGTGAGGAGAAACCTAACACACTTTGAACAAAAGGTATAAAAGACTGTCAAACAGGAGATGGAAGTAGATTATGATGGCATCAGGGCTATTGCTGTTGATGGTCATTCAGGAGTAGCCATTTGACATGTTTTTTGAATGAGGCAGTAGATGGGTTGGATCTGATCTCGGGAGGAAAAGCGTTCCATATTCTTGGAGCAAGACCAGAGAAAGCATGATTGTATGTTCTTTTCTTATTGATTTGGGAGGTTTCAATAGTAAGGTATTAGAGCTTCTTAAGTTCCGACTCGAGCCATATAGCTCAAGTTTTTTTGCCAGGTAAACGGGGGTGTTGTAATGAATAGCTTTGAGCGTCAGACAAACTGTCTTGAAACGGATCCTTGCTTCGATGGACAGACAGTTTAGTTGAAATAGGTCTGGTGTGATGTGGTCATGTTTTCTGAAGCCCGTGATGAGTCTGGCGGAAGAGTTCAGAGTGGCTCTAAGCGGAGCCAATCTAGCTTTAGGTAGCCCAGTTAGGGTCACCAAACCATATTCTAAGCATGAGATAACTAGGGATTGGACTGCTAACTGGATTTCCAAAGGAGGTAAGAATGGCTTGATTTTCCTTAGAGTGTTGAGCTGATGATTGGCTCCCCTAATAGTAGCACTGATGTGATCTTGCATATTTAGGTATTTGTCCAGGGTTATACCTAAAGATCTAGCAGAGTCAACAACAATAAGGGTGCAGTTAAGCGCAGTAAGTTGTTGGAGCCAGTCTTGAGTAGGTGCTGAGTGGTTGCGGGGGGCAATCAGAAGGAATTCTGTTTTGAGAGTATTTAATAACAGATGATTATGAGTTAGCCAATGTTGAGTTTTTAGGAGTGCATAATTTAGAGTTTTTATGTCATCTGGAGAGGAGATCTTCAAATACAGTTGAGTGTCATCAGCATACATATGGTATTGAATGTTAGAGCGGTTCAGAATATCGGAGAGTGGTTCCATGAAAAGGTTGAAAAGCGTGGGCGAAAATGCTGAGCCTTGAGGTACTCCAATAGTGACCGGGGTACTAGTTGCAAGGGATTGGTTAACTTTGATACTTAGTTTATGGTTATGTAAGAAAGAGGCAAACCAATTTAAGACAGGGACCGATAACCCCATCTTATATTGAAGAAGAGCAATCAGGTTTTCATGCTTGATGGTGGCGAATGCTGAGGACAAGCCAAGAAGGATCAGTAGACAAGGAACATTTTGGTCAAGAGATCTCAAGGCGTCATCAACAATGTGAGGTAGAGCTGTTTCAGTACTGTGCCCCGCTCTGAAACCTGGCTGGTAGAGGTCAAGGAGCTGAAATTTCTTGATGTGGTTGCAGAGCTGTGTGTGAATGCGTTTCTCGAGCAATTTAGCTGAAGTCATGATGCTGGTGATCGGACGGAAATTGTTAGGATCAGCTAAGTCGGCATTAGGCTTCCTTGGGATGGGAGAGACTTGCCCCATCTTGAGGCAATCAGGAATCCTCCCATGCACGAGAGATTCTTGAATGATCCAGGACCAAAGTGGAAGAATGGCCGAATTGAGCTCTTTGAAAAACTTAGCGGGTAGAGGATCGCTGACGTGATTGGAAGGTTTTAAAGACGCCATAGATTGGAGCAGCTTCGCATCATCTGGAAGTAGAAAATAATTCCAAGATGCGTTGTTTTTAGGAGTGCAAACTATGGGGTAGAAAGGTGCACTCACTACCGCAGGTTCCACTGATGGTGCGAAGGAGCTCAGAGGCTGCAAATCTGGTGCGGCACGTTGCTGTTCAAGTTCGATTTTTCTTACCTTTGCGGAGAAGTGTGCTGAGAAGTCTTCCCCACTGGGGCAGGAGTTCATGGGTGCCAAGATATGATTGGTAGAGTGGTTAGCTTGTTGTGTGATGATTTCAAACAGTTTCTTGGGTCTGTTTTTAGCGCTGTCAAGCTGAGCCCTGAAATGGTCGGTTTTAGCACTGCGGATATGTTTGTTATATGCGCTTCTCATCCTCCTTAACTGTTTGAGGCTTGTAATGGTGTAAGAATTTCTCCATATTCTCTCTGAAAGCCTAAGTTTGCGACGTTCCTCATTTAGGGAGCCATTAAACCAGGGTTTGGATTATTTGATTGGAATCCTTTTGAGTTGCTTCAGAGCAATGGTGTTGAAAATACTTGTCATAGAGTTGATGTAATGATCCGTAAGGTCATCCAGGTTGGTCATGTTAGGGGGTGGTGGAAGAAGATTCTTGCTGATGGATGTTAGATCATTGATGTTGATGTCTCTCAGATTATGAACCAGCTGTTTGGTTTTAAGCGGTTGACCTTGTCTGACCAGGACCTTTTCCAGGATGTGAAAGGATATTTGGTGATGATCCCACCAGTCACAGGGTATAATGTCATCAAGTTGTATGGTGTTGTCTTTAGCTATGGCAAGGTCAAGGGTAGTGTCCTTGTTGTGGGTGGGTCCATTGCAGGCCTGGGTGAAGTTGAGGTCGGAAAGGAAAGCCTTGAAGGAGCATACTAAGGGATCATTTATGTCGTTCCAGTGAATGTTAAAATCCTCGAGGAAGATATGGCTGGGGAGTTGTTCCGAGCATGAGGTAATGGACTCCATAATTTGCTCGATGAAGAGCAGATTATCACCTGGTGGATGATATATCGTGTGGAGCACATAGACAATCTTGCCATTGTTCCAGATTTAAGTGACTAGTTGCTCACAGGAGGACATCATAGGATTTTGAGCCTGTTTCAAAATGAGGCTGGAGTGATGGATGCAAGCAATGCCCCCCCAGTTTTAACAGGTCTATCACATCTGATAATGTCATACTCAGGAGGGATTAAGATGTCGAGAATTAGGGAGGAGGAGTCATTGAGCCAAGTTTCAGTTAGGATCAGAAGGTCCAATTCTTGCGTGATGATGAGTTCAGAGATATCTGCTGCGTGTTTCACTGCTGATCTGCAATTGAGAAGCATCTATTTTATGTGTGAGTTGGTTGTTACCGCTTTTAGGTGAGACGTGGTGATCTGTAGTAGGTTATCCCTATTCACAAATCTATGGTTAACACTTGGTTCTCTACCACGGTCAGAGGAGATAGTTGGGATGTTAATTGGTGAGTCAGAGGAGACACACCAAGAGCCATTGTACGATAGAAGAAGTGCGAGAGTGTCATCATCCAACAACTGAGGGAAAAACCTAAAGGGCCTGGAATGATGGTTTGGAAGAGGCCGAGTTCTCCAGAGTGAGCTAAGTGGGTTAATGAGAGAAGACATTTCACCCCCTCAGTGTTTAACACTTGAAGGAAGACTAGGTTGATCGTCCCAAAGGAGGGATACAGTTTCCAAAACCTCTCCATCTTCAAGGAGAATTGTAAGAGGGTCTGCAGGTTATCTTTGACAGTAAGGAGATCCTGCTTGAGGTCAGCCATCTTCTCCTCAAAGTAAGGGAGGCTATCACAACCAGCGGCTGGCCTAGAGTAAGATAATGGATGGGACCCCTTAGGAAGAGGGGAGTTAGATGGCCTAATATATCCCTCACATAAATTGCAGAGGGAGACAGTATCCCACTTGAGTTCAGTCGTATTATCCACTGAGGGGGGAGGATTAGCATAGAGTGCGTCAGGTCTCAGTGTAAGAGGTTGAGGAGAAAACACTTGAGGAGGATTGGTGGAGGGCAAGGTGATTTTATCCTGTGAGATGGGGGACGTAATGGGAGAGGAGATAGGTAGGGGAGGGTTTACAGGTGAAGTACTCGGAAAGAAACTCAGTGCAGGGTAGGGAAAGCACTCGAATAGGTATTACGGGAGCCTTTAGTTAGATTATCCGGGTTATCAGGGTTAGGTTTATAGGTATTACACTCATCATCCGTGTCGGAGGATATAACAGACATGTTCATAAGGGGATGAGGGGGAAGCAGAGAGGGTGGAAACAAAGGCGGAGGGAACAGAAGGTTCAGCAATTGTAGGGAGACTTAGATGATGAAGACTATCAGGATTAGAGTTATTAAGTGTATTTTTAATCCTCATAAAGATTCTGTCAAAGCGTTTAAGATTCAGGTCGGAAGCTTGAATAAGGATGTTACCATTATTGTAGAGGGATATGGCCCGATCAGCATTGAGGACTGGAGAGGGTAATATGACTATTCGGAAACCCTGGGGGGTTTTGCTCAGAGATTTGGAACGAAGCATATAAGTTAAGGCTCTTCTCCACTGGGCTCTTCTGGTTGTGTTGAAAATGAGGTCTGTAACCACAATACCCTTTGAGGTGCAAAAATAGGTATCAGAGATGAGCGTTTCCGGACAACGTTTGAGTAGATTGTGTTTAAAGGTCTTTGCTGCTTTCTTCGAGAGGTTGGGGGGGTAGACAATCTTAAAAGCATTAAGGCCTACCTGTGCCAGGCAGTCAGAGGAGCGAGTAGTAGGTTGTGCCACGGTGAGGATATCGAGCCCACAAAAAGTGGTGAGAAAAGATCACCGCTCAATATTGTTAAGACCAACATAAGAGTGGTGTAATAATCCAATTTTAGGGGAGCAATATTCCATCCTTGGGTTCCAAGTTCGTCAGAGCAATGCGCAAGGATGCACTTGCTAGTTGTTGAGATGACATCCGAGGGTAGTGAAATATAACACCTTCATATGAGATCAACAAAACTAATTGTTGAAGATAATAGGTTTAAAGTGATTGCAAGCTGTTTTGGGTAGATACCATATTTAAAATAGTCTGTTTCATACAGGTACCAATATGCACTGCATTTGTTTTTTAGTAAAGTTTTCGAGTCTATAATCCTGAGGCACCTGTCGAACTGCAAAACTAGTTCTCCATTTTCTGAGCCCTGAAATTGAGAGACCACCTATTGCTGTCTTTCTATGTAGTCATGAAGGGGTTGCCCCCTTTAACCTGCTCTACGCAGGCCCCAGATGGTGGCAGCATTATAGGTGTTGAGGTGCAGTAGATGCATCCAGAGCTGATGCCTTCTAACCACCCATTCTAAATTAATCCAGTTGCCTAGGACAGATAGGGCCTCTTCATGCATAGTTTTTTGGATGATTGAAATATTATGTGCATTGGATTTGCAGTAATATGACAGACATTATCCTAAACAACAGATTGTGTGCAAAGGGATGTTGCCGGAACAGAGATCAGGCAAGACACATATCTGCTGAGTTCTGACTGGTGTTCTGCCATGGCTGACACCAGGGCACCTACTATTCTCAAGCTGTCATCAGAGGTGTGATATGCTATAAGGAGTGATTGGCTTCCAAACCTGCTCAAGATTTGAGTGACTCTCAGGTTATGTATCTGAGGTTCAGTGAAATGCAGGAGTGCTCCCCTCAGTTGTATCCAGAATGACCATGATTTAAGAAAGATGCATGGAGAGGAGAGAATAGGCTTGGCTGCTCTCATCCTTCCAAATACAGGGGTCCAAGCTGCACCTTACCCATCTCCTTAGATTAGCTTATTTGAACAATGATGGAGTGGAAAAGTAGGCATTTGGTTCGATAACTGGCATGTGATGAGAGGCTCAGAGATGTGTGAGAGGGGCACGCATATAGGACAGAAATCGCGTCAATCTATCACTAGGTTGGGGGTGCACTCTGAAGTGTAGAGAAGCTGGAACATGTACAGCAGCAAAAAACAACAGCCAAAGATCAGCAGCAAACCATCAACACCTTATGGCGCTCTACAGAACCTAGGCACTGTACTTGCGTGCAGCTACTCTTAAGTGACTAATTTGACTCATTCTGGCATGACATGCCTATTGGTTGTGAAGCTTTAAACTTCCACTGTAATTGCACTGTAACATAATGTGAAGTTTACAAATAAATGAACAGTATTAAGTGATCCCTACCTGTGGAGTGGAGTTACTTCACTGCAACTATTTTGGTTTCAGAGGCCTAGGTTTTCAGACCAGTGGCCCATCCTGGTTGAATCTTGCCAGAGGGGTCAACAATAATGACGAAGCAAAGCCTAATGTTCAGAAGTCCCCATGTGTTAAGGACCCTTTGATTTCAGCAACATTTGACAGAATGGATGCCCATAAGGATGCCTACTCTGCAAGGCTGTCCCTTGAACTTCAGTTCTCATCAGTAGATTTAAAATAAACTTTCACGAAAGAGGATATCCAGCTCCTTATGCTGGATTTTGCTAAATCCTTAAAAGACCTAGATCTTTCACTTCAGAAAGCCAAAACTAGGTTGGACAAAGTCAAAAATAATCTAGCCATACTCGTAGTGAAACTAGATCATCAGTACGAATGTCTCATGGGGAAAATTGATGATGGCAAACATATAAACTGCTGCGACATTATCAGCATCCGGAAAATCAACAAAGCTGCAGCTAATGTAGAATTGGAAGCTCATATTAAGAAACCGTTATGCCATGTCTTACCAGTCACTGTTGACTGTGAAATAATATTGGACAGAAACTATCTCTTTTTTCAAATCAAAAATTGTTTGTCCCTGGATGTCATGAAGATGGTATATTTTTACAAAGGGAAGACAACATTCTCAGCAATACCCGCAGATGTGATGGCATCCAATTAAAGGGTGACAAGATATATTTTTTTCAAGATGTGTCCATGATGACACTCAACAAGCACAGAGAGATGGGGGAATTACTTCACAAATATATTTGGGGGGAAAAGGGGAGGCTTCCTTATTAGGAAGTGATGCCCTCACACACCTGCGAAGGTGTCATGCTTCCTCATTGGGCCTTTTTGCTCCTCGTGGGGTCGGCGCTGCAATACCCCACGGACCCCGCGAGAGGGCTCTTTGGCGGAGATCTTTTATAGTAAAAACACCGTAAAGGTGAGTGCAAGTGTCTGGAGTGGGTGAAACTGTGGGGTAAAAATACCACGGAGGTACCCTAAGGGTGAAATGTATTCCTGGGTTCCCCTGGTAAGGTTAAAAGCAAAAGCTAAACTGTTACTTCCCAGCAATGAGGAAACACAATTTAGTCGTGAGTTCAAGTGGTGTGGTTCAGGTCGACATGTTTCACGCCCTGTTGGTCCAGGAGGGATCCATGGCATTTCATCAGGACTGAGTGGTAGCATAGTTAAAATGAAAATCTGTCCCTACCCTGATTAAGGAATGAGAGAGTTGGGGTGTAAGTATCTATAGATTACCAACCTGTACACTCATAAAAGTGAGAGTGGTAAAACTGGTGAAGAAAAAACCTTTGTGGTACAAAACCTTAAAACATTTCAACCTTTAAGAGAGGGGAGAAAAAATAAATTATGGTAAGAATAGAGCCCCAGAATTTATTTACAGGGGCTATAAAAAAGTGTGGGCATATTTTGCCAATCACATGCTTAAGGTGCAATATGGGGCTTTCCCATTGCTGGGTGTCACTCATTGCAAAATCTAGAGTGAGTGACATGTGTTTAAGTGCTGTTTAAAAATATTAGCAAGTCCACAAGTATACAAGTCTAACAAACATACACATAAAGTCGTAAGAAATACGTGCGCACTGAGACATGTCCAAATATTATGAGGGATTTGTTGCTTACCCTCCTTTTTCAAGGATTGTGCCCCTTAGGTCAGAGCAGGCGCTCGTATCTAGTGTGCGGCATGAGATCTGCGGGATATGGGTAATGAGAGGCTCATTATAGTAAGCAGAAAAATGGGCGGTTTGGATGTAACCTGCCGCTCGGCATACTCTACTCACGGTTCTCTCTGTGGTGGTCAGTATCTTCACCTACGCCTGCTCGCCTGGAAGGACCGTATTCTCTGTCCGGAGCTGGTTAAATGGCAAACCCGGTGCCGACAGGGGTAGGGGCAAGCCACTTCCCACGTGACCGTGAAACATGGGCTTGAAGGGGAAGGGGTGGGGTGCAAGAAGTTGGAGCTCATTGACTGATCCCTCGGCGGCCATCTTTAAATGATAAATGCTGCCGCCTGGGAACCAGGGTTACTTTGCAAATAGTGTTCTTTTGGGTGCAGAACATCAACCCTGTTGTCAGCCCCATTACATTCATGAGTGTGAATGCATAGAGATAACACAGGGTGTCAATGAAGAGTGTAAATAGTGTAGATTATCTTCCATTATACACAGGAATAGGTCCCAAAAGTAGGAAAAGCGCAGAGAGGAGAAAAGCGCTAAGGTGGAAAAATGTTGCACAGTCTTTCCTTATAATTGCGCAAGTGGCAAAATAGGGGGGAAACCCAAAACGTTTGTGGTAGTTGGTATATATTTGCGCTAGATATCATGAGGAACGTTCAGTTAGATAGTGCATTCGGACCACGAGATGTCGTCATTCAACCCAAGAACATATGTCTTGAGACGGAAGACCCACCGCTGCTCTCTAGAGAAAAGGGAATTTGTGTTCCATTTACTGTTGGCTTCAATTATCGTCCACCTTATACTATCTGCAGTATGGTTCAAGTCCATGAAATGAGAAGACATTATTGTGCAGGACTTCCTACAGCGGATGGTGCTCCGATGTTCGGTAATTCTGATTTTGACCATTCTAGTGGTCATCCCTACATACCTTAGTCCACATGGGCACGTAATGAGGTATATGCAGTTATTCGTGTTGGAATTGGTGCGGTGCCTCTGTTGCCATGGGTGGGCTAAACCTACGTCAATCTCCTTGGTGGTCTTGGTGAAAGGTCATACTGTACAAGACCCACAGGGGTAGTGTCCCTTGACCTGGGGAAAGCCCCAGAGGATGGCTTGAGGGTCCCTGGGGGGGGGGGTAAGGTCATGTTTGGACAAGCATATCTCTTAGGTTGTTGGTGCGTTTGTATGCAAAAAGGGGGTCCCCCACCTCCAGGGTTCCTGTGTTTAGGATTGACCAATGTTTTTTGATGATTTTCTGAATTTTATTGGATGAGGGGGTGAAGGTGGTAACGCAGGTCAGCGTGTCTGTTGGTGGTTTTATCTTGGTCTCCAGAAGGGTGTCCCGATGGTTATTTTTCTCTCTTTTGTAGGCTTGGTTGACAATCCTAGAAGGATAGTGTCGGGTGATCAAGTTGGATATCAGTGTGGATGCCTGAGCGTCGCACTCCTTCATGGTGTTATAGTTGCGACTAAGGCAAAGAAACTGTCCCACTGGTAGATTGTCGCGAAGGGCTTTAGGGTGGTGACTATCAGGAAGTAACAGGCTGTTCCTGTCTGTAGGCTTCCTGCAGTTGGTGGTGAGTATTCTGCCTCCTTCTCTTGAGATGAATAGATCCAAAAAAGGTACTGTGTGTGCTGACACAGTGCTCGTGAATTTCAGGAAAGGTTTGAGTGTGTCAATCCACTCGCAGAAGTCCATACAGATGCTTGCATCCCCTTGCCAAAGAATCAGTATGTCATCAGTATATCTTCGCCAGGTGAGGATATTTTCCTTGTATGGGTTGACATTGGTGAGGATATAATTTCATTCAAAAGCTGACATAGATAAGCTAGACTCGGGGCGAAAGTGCTTTCCATGGAAGTGCCCTGTATCTGGTAGTATAGCTGTTCTTTAAATTGGAAGAAATTCTCTTTTAGGGCTATGGAGGCACAATCGAGAATGAAACTGGGAGGAGTTGGGAATATCCATGGTGTCTCTGTCATCAGGATGGTTTCCAGCACTTCTACTGTGGCATCTTGTGGAATATTGGTATAGAGGGCTTTTAAGTCGAGAGTGACGAGGAGGTCAATGTCTGTCGGCTCTATTAGATTCTGTATAAGATTCAGTACTTCCGTAGTGTCCTTCAAATAGATGAGTGTTTTCATCACTATGGATCTGAGGAAATGATCACAAAATGTACTCAGTGGTTCTAATAGTGAGTCAATTCCAGAGACTATGGGTCGACCTGGTATAGGGGTGGTGGCCTTGTGGATCTTCAGAAGGGTGGAGAAGTATGGGACCCTGGACTTCATGTTGACCAAAAAATCTGCCTCATTTTTGGTGATCCACCCTTCTGACTCCACTGTAGTTACTAGCAACTGGATTTTTGAAGTAAGCCTAGGAGTTGGATCAATGTCTATTGGGCAGTAGTATTGGTTGTTGTTTAGCTGTCGTAGGCATTCTTCGTCGTAGGCTGTAAGGTCCTGTAGTACAATCGATCCTCCCTTATCAGCAGGTTTTATGACAATAGAAAGATTCTCTGTAATTCCTCGTATAGTTTCCCTTTCTCGGTTGGATAGGTTGTTAAAAGGTGCACGAGGGGTAGTCCTACCCACTTCATTGAAGACTGCTTTTTCAAAGGTTAAAACTTCACTGGGCATCATTGCTGAGGGTGGGGTGAACCTGGAGCGGTTGCGTAAGCCTGAGTACTCTGATATTTGAGGTGGTTTATCTTGGAAGAACGCCTACAATCTTATTTTGCGGAAGAACTGTTGGAGTTCAAGATTCAAATGAAAGGAGTCTTCCTTTGGGGTGGGGACAAAGCTCAGCCCTTTCTCCAGGATCCTGGTTTTATCGTCGCTCAAGGTTCACGAGGAAATGTTTACTACTAGTGTTTTGTTGAGGTAGTGTGACTCACCGGTAACATTTGTGGTTCCGGTTCCTGCCACTGTACCCTTTTGTTCTGTCCTCTTCTTCTGCCTCTTCCTCTGCCCCTCCCTCTGTTGAAAAAAGGAGGGGAGGAAATTGTTGGTACACTGGGAACTGTGGTTGTGGTTGTAGCTGGTGCATCAGATGCCAGATTGGAGGTGGCTTCATCCATGGTCCCCCATATTGGTTCTGCTGGAAGGATGGTACTGGATTGTTAGATAGAAGGGGAGTGGTTTCCCTTTTGGCATGTTGTAACTACCCCTACTATCATTACTAGAGGTACTGCTGAATGAGCCTGTTATCCTATATGAGGAGGATGAGCCCTCATCAGATGAAATGTCGCCTGTTGGTACCTGGAAGTCTTCTCTGATATAGGTATAGACCTTTTCCCTTTCAAACCTTTTAACATCCTTTTGGAGTTTGGCAACCTTCTGTTGTGTGAGATACTCCTTGTGTTTGTTCATTTCTTCATTGATTACTGCTAGACAGGTCTTAAATGCTGAGACACTAATCCCGGCCTTCAAGGCATTCTCAGCAATGGTTATCCTAATCAGGAGAGCCTCTGTAAGGCATTTGGCTGTATTAATGATTAAGACTAGCCAGTTGTGTGTACACTTCCAGGCTATCTTAGACCATTCATGCCAGAAAGTGATGTCATCTAAGAAAATTCGAGGGGTCAGAGCCACTAAAAGGCCGTTTGGGGAAATGTTAGCTCTCTGATATTCTGTCAGGGTAGACCCATGTAGAGCTATCTTGACCAGTTGTTTTCTTAGGGCCTCCAGAGTTTTCCAATCGTCAGTGTGGCTCCCTGAGCCTATGGCACCTTTTGCTACCAGGAGTGATGGAGTTCTCAATTTCTCGCCCACTACGTCGTCGTCAAAATTTAATCCAAAATTGTCTGTCATTTTGATAATCCCAGGGTGGTACTTGTGTATCAGTTAGTAGGGTGACTTGTGATAAAAGAAGGTGAGAGTGTGAACTCTTACCTTGGTGAAAAATAGTTAATATGAGGAAAAGGAAAAGTGTGATGATAAAATGACCCACGGCTGAGCCCCCATAGTAACAACACAAATCACTAACAATGGGGACGGGCAGCCTAAAGAGGTCCAGTACCTTAGCTCCCAAGAACAAGTATGTAGTACACTGGAGTGTAGCTGTTCCTAAATAGATAACAAAATACAGGTAAGAAAATACAAAAAGATATTTGGGGGGAAAAGGGGAGGCTTCCTTATTAGGAAATGATGCCCTCACACACCTGCGAAGGTGTCATGCTTCATTATTGGGCATTTTTGCTCCTCGTAGGGTCAGCGCTGCAATACCCCACGGGCCCCGCAAGAGGGATCTTTGGCGGAGATCTTTTAAAGTAAAAATGCCGTGAGGGTGAGTGCAAGTGTGTGGAGCGGGTGAAACTGTTGGTTAAAAATTCCACGGAGGTACCCTAAGGGTGAAATTTATTCTTGGGGAATGGCAAATACATAAAATTGCTTTTTGTTAAATCTGCAATCAGAGAAACACTACAACATAATTTTTGTGAAAAGATAGAAAATGAAGTTACTTGAGGTGTAGTTTAGGATGCAGCCAAGTTGGTCATTCAGCGGCAATTCATCTTTGTAAGACCACCATTGTGCAATTGGCTAAATAAGAAGATGGAGTATGACTATAACTGGCAATGAAGGCAATTCCTATGACCAAACCTATAGTATCATGAATGTGTTCCAAGAATATTACTATCTTTATATACATCCCAAGTAATAGATGATGCCTTAGAAAAGTCAACATTTAGTTGATATCCACTTCCCCCATAGACCAAGAATTATTATAAGAACCCATATCTGCAAAAGAAGTAATGTTGACTATAAATAACTTAACTGGTAATAAGGTCCTGGCCCTAATGGCTTCACAGTCACATATTGCAGAACATTCCTGGGTCAATTGACCGAGACCCTAAGCCAAAGCTTTCAACAATTTTCTGCAATCATGTTCGGTTACGGAAATGATGACTGAATCAATGCTAACTTTGTTAAACGGGACAAAATACCTAAATCAAGTTGTTCGTATCACTCAATAACTTCTTTAATGTTGACCTAAATATTTTACACAAATGCTGGTAACTCCTTTCAATAAAATGTGGCCTTCATTCATATTAGGCTGTCAATCAGTTTTTTAAGACTAGGAAGACATGGGACAATATATGCCTAGCGATAGATTTGATGTGGCTGAACAAGCACATGTTTAACCCTGATATGTTTATATGCTGAGGAAGAATTTGATATGGTCAACTGAAATCTGATAACAACATACCAGATAAGACAGGCCTAGGGTCCACAATGAAAATAAAAAGAAGTACTCGTTAATAATCAAACCCACAAAACTACACATAGAATTAAGGGTACTTTGTCAGTAAACATAACTGTATGCGCGAGAACCAAACAGGGTTGTCCCCCTTCAACCCTAATCTTTGCCTTTTCTATGGAACTACTTTTTCACAAAATACAGATTAACTTAGAAATGGAATGACTTCAATTTAACAGAGAACATTATTAATTAGCTTTACAGGCAATTTGTTACATTTTGTGAACTCATCCAGAAAAACATTGTCAGGAATGATAACTGAGATTCACAAGCTTTCTGAAGTTTCAAGATTTAAAATAAACCAGCCCAGTGGCGTAGCTTGACCACAAGCCAAGATGGCCACCTAACATAGGAGCTCCACACTTAGCCGGAAGCACTTTCCGACTACGGACCCTAAATATGATGAACATTATTAAAGTCATGGTCTGCCACACTGAATATCAGAATGCCGGCTCCCATGTTGTTTATCGTATCTTCATCCTGTTTTGTTTCATTCGTCCGTTGAGGTGTTTCGACTCCCTTGCAGTACCTTCTTCACCCTGTGCTGTCACCAACCCCTCCCTACTGTCAATCCTCATCAGGTATGTTTTTACAGTCGTCATTGTCTGACATGTGCTGTCTCTTCAGTCCTGATTTTCTTTCTTCCTTTTCCTTGTTCTCTCTCCTCTGTTCCGGTCTTTTTCTATTCTCTTCTCTTCTTTTTTAATTTTCCCATGTTTATAGCTTTTATTATCCTTGAAGAGCTTTTCTTTGTATACAATTACTGCTTGCTTTACAATTCACAGTTATTTCTTGGAATGTTAAGGGATTCATTAACCCCATAAAAAGGCAGAACATCTTTTCTCACCTGGCTAAATGTAACAATGACATTGTCATTCTTCAAGAGACAAACCTTACTGAAGCTGAAGCTTTGAAACTTAGGCTGGGATGGATGGGTTCCATTTTTGTTTCTCCCACGTTGGATAAAAACAATGGTGTCATCAGCTTTTGTCATAAAAAATTTTAAGTTGGTAACGTTGTCCCAGGAGTCTGATACCAAGGGTAGGTGGTTAATTGTTAAATTACTTATCAATTAAATCCCTTTAATGATTTGTAATATCTATGCTCCTACTCGACTGGATTATTCTTTTTGGCCCACTATGTCTAAAATATATTTGCAATATGGTGATGAATTTTTCATTTTAGGAGGTGACTGCAATCAAATCATGGATCCTTTTGTTCACCGCCAGTCCCCAGTTAAATTCATACCCCATAAAATGCATAAGTAATTTCACTGTTTCTTTACCCAATGTCTTCTTGTGGACTCATGGAGACTTTGTAACCCTTTAAACAGGGATTTTCCCTTTTTCTCCCCACCACATGTCTCCCTTTTCAGACTTGACTATATTTTTGTTTCTAAAATACTCTCCCAAATCCTTATTAGCTCCTGTATTGAACCTATGGTGCTCTCTGATCATGTGCCAGTTATTACAGATTTTAATTTGCTTCTGGTACATTCCAAATATGATAGAGGGAAGTTTAACAATTCCTTTTTACTTGAGCCCTCCTTTTCTTCATCTTTTGTGGCTTTTATTGAGGAATTCTTTAACATTCACTCGGCTTCTGATGTTTTCCCTTAGTTATTGTGGGATACGTTCAAGGCTATTGCTCGTGGGCTTATCATTGATTTGGTTCACTGTCAGAATATCGATGTACAAAACATAGTTGTTAAAAAAAATCGATGAAAAAATATAGAATGCAAACGTATTGACTCCCCATACTTAAACAGGTAAGTACAAAATTATCGAAAAAAATATTGATGTAAAAAATATAGCTGTACAAAATATCGATTTTCATATATATATCAAATAATAAATATTAAATAAGTTAAATAATAAAATTAATATAAAACGTAATGTAGATTTAATATACATTTTAACAAATATAACAAATAAACTTAATTAAATAAAGTTAAACACACATACATAATAATTAATATATATATTTACTTTAAAACAATTAATGAACTATTAATGTAAATGTATTTTATCATTTTAAAATTATATTAAAATTGACAAATATATATATATATATATATATATATATACATATATACCAATAACATAAAATCTAATTTGAACTATTTAAAAATCTTTAAACTTAAATTTCCCACTCCAGTCAGTGCAACAGTAGGGAAAGCGTTGGATAGCAAAGGGGTAACAATTACTATTCCCACTCCAGTGAGTGCAACAGTAGGGAAAGTGTTGGATAGAGGAGAGGTAAAAATAACTATTCCCACTCCAGTGAGTGTAACAGTAGGGAAAATGCTGGATAGCGGAGGGATAAAAATTACTATTCCCACTCCAGTGAGTGCAACAGTAAGGAAAGTGTTGGATAGTGGCGGGATAAAATGTACTATTCCCACTCCAATGAGTGCAACAGTAGGGAAAGTATTGGATAGCGGAGGTGTAAAAATTAATATTCCCACTCTAGTCAATGCAACAATAGGGAAATTGTTGGATAGCTGAGGGTAAAAATTACTATTCTCACTACAGTCAGCTCAAAGTTAAAAACAAACAAAATATTAACAACAAAAATATTTAAAAAACAAAATAAATAAAAAATATATAAATATGTTAAAAATTAAAATACAAATATATTTTATATTAAAAAACAAACAAAAACATATTATAATGTTAAATACATATGACACATACCTACAAATATTATATTATATTAAATAAAATAAAAAATAATTTTCAAACAAATAAATATTTTAATTACAAATTATTTAGAAACAAAAACATTAATTATTACATAAATTTACTGTTTTTATTTCCTACTCTATAACACCACACAATTCACAAACCACATCTAAATTTTAAAAAAATTACTTCCATAATTAACATAATTAATTACCAATTAAAGAAATATTATTAATTAAAAAACAAATTAAAACTCATAAGAATTAATTAACTTCCCACACTTTACCCCTATAATCCCCACAATGCACAGCTAAAATTAAACTGTAAAAAAATTAATTACAAAATTAAAAGTTATTTGCAATTAAAAAACTAATAGTATTAAACAGCTAATTATAAAGTAAGTAAAATGTATTTACTCCCCTCCCTTTACCCCTATAAAAGTCAAACCCACATGCAAAAAATATAAAAAAATACCCTAATTAAATATCAATTAATTAATTAATAATAATGATCAACTAATTATTAATTGATTAAATATAAATTACTTCCCACCCTTTACCCCTAAAAACCACACAACCCAGCCCTAAAATTTATTACGCAATTTCCAAATTTAATGTTCAATTAATTAATTAACATTATTTAACAACGAATTAATAATTAATTGCAAATAAATCACTTCCCAGCCTTTACCCCTATAAACCCCACAACCCACACCTAAAATTAATTACTCAATTTCCATAATTAATTTACAATAAATTAATTAATATAAATTAACAACTAATTATTAATTAATCAAATATTATTTCCCACCCTTTACCCCTATAAACCCCACAACCTGCACCTAAAACAAATTACACAATTACCATAATTAATTGAATTGTAAAGATTGGTCCTTCTTACTTAAATCTCTGTCTTGGTACAGTCTGGGCCCTCGATTTATTTCTCTCATCTCTTTGCTCTATCACTCCTGCCAAAGCGTCCGTCCTTGTTAATAGCAAGATTTCTACCTATTTTCCTTTGCAACATGGTGTTCGTCAAGGTTGTCCTTTATCTCTTTTTTTGTTCATTTTAGCCTTGAACCTTTTCTCTCTCCCATTAGGAATAATACAGAAATACATGGATTTCATTATGGTAATACTAACCTAAAACTTGCCACCTACACTGGCGATATTCTCTTCTTCATATCTAATCCTGAGCATTCTCTACCAGCCTTGCTTCAGAAAATAGCGACTTTTTCCTCAGACTCAGCCTATAAGATAAATGCAGGCAAAACTGAAATCCTTCCTCTCACTAAATTTTGTTTTAAACAATCATTTAATGCCACAGAATTTCATTGGAGTGCATCTAAAATTAAATACTTGGGTATTTGGTTCACACCCTCCATCAAGACCTCTTTCATAATCAATACCAAAGATTGTTTATATAAGGTCGACAAACTTCTTTTGTCATGGAATCCTCTTTTCCTTTCCTGGTGGGGCTGTCTTGACTCCATCAAAATGATGATTTCACCTATAATTTTATATTTTCTGCCTATGACCACAGTGTACATACCTGCTACATTTTTTAAGAAATTAGGGGCCCATTACGATAACCCGGCGGTAAAAAATCCGCCATCTACTATAGCATGAAAAAACCGCCCGCCTGCACCATGGGAATACCGACCGAGCAATTATGATGTCGCGAAGCAACCTCCGCCCGCGGCGGAAAAAACACACAAAATTCCGCCCGTACATGTCCGAGTAGAAGATTAACCGTCCGCCACGGACGCAATCCCGCCAGAAAACCCAAATCCGCCCGCCCTGACGAACGAGACAACGACCGTGAAATTATGATCTCCCCGACGTGAGCGCGGAAAATCCACATTTTCCCCGCCCGCCACGGTCAACAACAGCGATGAATAACTGACACGGCGGAAGGCCTGGCGGACACGTCCGTGCACGGAAACCATTGGCGGGACAAAGAAATACACACAACATGGCCAACAAGTCCACATAGCAAACTACGCCAAAATACACAAACACAGAACACATCCCAATGACATGCCCCCTGCCAAAACTAAAAAACTACAAATCCCAGGACAACAGACACAACACACCTGAAAACGACAGACCATCATGACACACCCACATAAGTCAGTACAAAAGCAGCCTCCTCACAGACCACAATACCTTGCACGAGGACAAAGCGAAGACGCCATCAGACAACACAGAGAGACACAAAGGAAAGCAGCACACCACACGCACGCACACATCACACACATCACCACCACTACCACCACCATCATCACCACTGAAACAACGGCACCACGAACCCCCTGCACATCACACACCACACACCAAACACCACACAACCACCACACCAGCTCAACAAATAGCAGACCACACACCATGGCAAGCCATAGGATGCCAAAGTACACTGCCACTGAGTTGACGGTCATGGTCGATGAGATCATCAAGGTGCACCCACAAATCTATGGGAACCAGGTCCAACAGACACCAGTAGCCACCAGAAACAGAATGTGGAGAAGGATAGTAGACCAGGTGAATGCAGTTGGGAACGTGCCACGCAACCGGGGCGAAATCACAAAGAGGTGGCACGACCTGAAAAGCGTGGTCAGGAAGAAGGAGGCCAAGAATCGTGAGCTGGCTGCCACGAGTGGCGGCGGAAATCCCACGCTATTCAAGACCTTCAAGGCGTGGGAGGAGAAGGTGCGAGGCATTCTGCATCCGGAGAGTCTCACCGGAATACCAGGGGGAGTGGAGGCTGGTAAGTACAAACAAATGTATACCAGCACACCGCTATGTACTGTCATGCACTACCAGAATGCCATAGCACCGAGGGACAAACACCCCCATGTCCAGTACACAATACACAAGACATCTCTCACACATGCAACAGACACTCCCACACACTCAGCCCAAAGGTACCAACAAACAAAACCATGGGGGCATGTGTACAGGCAGCCAGCACCACAACTCACACCAGGTCCCTCTGTACCCCAGATGTGCCGGAAGGAGCACTCCCCACACCCACACCCATGTGTCAGCCATAGCTGCACTAACCAACAAGTAACAGGGAAGTAGCCTTACCACGAACTCCGAGTATCGGAGGGGGGACTGCAGAAGTACAACCACCACCAGGCCCCTAGTCCCACAGCGCAGCAAGATGGAGCACTCCCCACACCCATGTGACAGCCATTGCAGTGCACACCTTCACCCGACAGGTAGATATATTCCCCTACATGGAGGGGTGTCTGTGGATGGTAAGCCTTCACCACAACTCACAACACGGCCCCCACTGCCACAGACCAGGAAGATGGAGCACCCCTCCCTCTCATGACCATGTGGCAGCCATTGCATTGCTCCCTACAAACCAACAAGTAGGTAGACTACTGCACAGGGCGGGGTGTCTGTAGGCATGAGGACTGTACTACGACTAACATGTGGGACATGTCACGTAGCAGAGAAACAGGTAGCACTGCCCCCTGTCATAATCATGTGACTAATGTGCACACGGACATGAATTACGGAGTCATAGCCCACATGAGCCATCACAAATACACCAACACGTAAGGAGTCACGTCTGCATGCACAAGTCTCACTGGAGTACTGACCCACATGCCGTGCACTGTGCCAGTCATCACACACATCAGCAACACCATCGAAGTCTTGTCCATGTAGTCATGTCTGCTTGTTCCGTTGACATCCTACAACATCACCCATGTAAGTCTATCCTGTCTCAATGTAACTGAGTGGAACCACAGTAATGTCACATACACCACTGGACCCATGAACCACACAGCTACACAATGCACATTCAATGTCTCATCCATCACATCTTAACAGCCCCAGTGACATGAAAGGTATATCATCTAATCAGTTGTCCCATATACAGTAGTTCAGCAAAGATTCTCGCTGATGACCAATAATGTGTCTGTAGTGTCTGAAGCGCACGTCACACTGTGATTCACAACATACCTAATATAGTCAACACACCAAGAGCACTGCATTGCTGCACATGGCTGAGGTTAGCACGCACACAAAGGAATTGTCCCATCTGCAATACGTCGTGTGGCAAATAACCATCACTCACTCACTACAATGCTTGCAGTGTAATGTCCCTAAATGATAACAGAGAGCAGATATGCTTGGTACGTCAGACATACACACACCTTTGTCCCTGCAGTGTCGTGTGGCCAAAACACATGTCCCCTCCTGCACCCATATGTCACAGTATGTACCCCAAAAACATATTTCATCTCAAAAGCGTTCATGGGGCTGTACCCCTTTTGCCATCGGCGTTTCTAAGCGTTTCAAATGAACCCCAAAAACATATTTCATCTCAAAAGCGTTCATGGGGCTGTACCCCGTTTGCCATCTGCGTTTCTAAGCGTTTCAAAAGAACCTCAAAAACATATTTCATCTCAAAAGCGTTCATTGGGCTGTACCCCTTTTGCCATCTGCGTTTCTAAGCGTCTCAAATGAACCCCAAAAACATATTTCATCTCAAAAGCGTTCATGGGGCTGTACCCCGTTTCCACCAAAGCCACAAAATGTAGGGGTACTGCAACACACACCGATTGGCATTCCAAATCCGTCCCATGCCATATGCACCCATCACACTATTCCATTGCCTTGATCACGCACACACATTGCAGAGCCATACACACGCATGTGGGAAATCAGAGCACAACTGTGCACAAACTGTGAATGTCAGACATCTAACACAAACCTTGCAAGGTGCAACACAATAACCTTTCGTCTCCGCCCCACAGGTGACGAAATGCATGATGCTGGAGAGGGAGACAGCAGCCATCACAGCCAGTCCACAAGCCCTCCACACGGACTCACGGATGTGGAAGACCTGGACACCTCTTCGGACGAGGACACCCGACCAGGCACATCTGGTGTGGCAGGGCGCAACCGCTCCCCAGGACCCCTCCTACCCACCAACCCATCTCCCAGGGCTGGTGACCAGTCCCAGGCCCCTGCTGCCACGGTCATTGAGGCCACCACCACCGCCGCAACCACCACCACCACCACCAGGGCCTCCCTGACCACTCACCCTGCGCAAGGTGTTGTACGCACCTCGACATCGACCCTGGGAGCGGCAACGAGGCCCCGGGTGACCACTGTGGACAGTGGGCAGGTCGGTGGCAGCAGTCCAGGTGGGAGAGGCAGGGTCAGGCCAACGCCATCCGAGCCTGGGAGCCAAGCCCTGCCGCAAATTGCCAGAGTCCTTGGGGCCTATGAAGAGGCCCAGGGCCAATGGGCCCGTTCATCTGCCGATACGCGGGAAGTCCTTGGGGTGTTGAGGTCCATGGACGCCCATATGGGCCAATTCGTGACCCATATGGGCCAACTAGTCGACCTCATGGGCCAGCTAGTGGTGGCGGTGAGGGCCCAATCAAGGCCAACCACACCACCTCCGACACCACCTGCTGGGGCGCAGGGTCGTGCAACATCCAGTTCCCCTGCGTCCACAGCGAGTGGGCAATCCTCAGCCACCACAAGCAGCCCACAACAACACCCCCCCCTCCCAAACGTGGAAGGGGTCGTCCGAAGAGGAAACAGGTGTCCAGAGAAGACTTCGCACACTCCAAACGCCAGTGAGTCAGCCAGCCACGGTGGCCATCTACTGCATTCACTTGGACTACTATCCTACCCCACACTGCCATGTGAATGGCATGTGTCTGTTGGACTGTGGACCCAGAACAACATGGCTACACCTTGACCATCAAGCGGACATGTCCGTCAACTCATTGTTCCAGCATGCACCACTTGTGTGATCACCTTGCCCACATTCACATGTCACTGCTTTAAATAAATACACCTGGATCACATTCTGTCTTATCTGCTCTGTGTTTAATCAAAGATGTGCAACCGTCCCCAAGATCAGAAATGCATCTGTAGTGTGGTATGTCGATAGGCCAGGAGAGGCTGTAGGGACCTAGGGGGAAAAACAGAACAAGAGTCCATTGAATGTGTGTGTCACACACTCATCACACAGTACTTGTCATCAAGTTCAAGCAATGTACACACATCTCACAGAGCAACAGGGCACAATGCCACAGCCACTGTCAGTGGCATACTACCCTGGACATGGACCATTGCCACACAGCACTCAGTGAACAATAGGCCGGCGTGACAATGCACACATACACCTACACAACTACAGCAACATCAGCCGACGTACATGGTCACTCACGGTCAAGTGAAGTAGAATGCGATGAGCTGCTGACGCTCATTCACTGCTTCTTCCTCTCCACTGTCCTCGTCACTGGACACGGCCTGGTCTGCAGGCGGGGGTCCTGGCTGATCACCGTCATCCACTATCAGGGGGATCTGCCTGCGAATAGCCAGATTGTGCAGCATGCAGCATGCCACAACTATCTGGCACACCTTCTGTGGGGAGTATGCCAGTGCACCCCCGGTGCGGTCCAGGGACCTGAATCTGGACTTCAGGAGTCCAAAAGTCCGCTCCACCACACGTCTGGTCCTCCCATGTGCCTCATTGTATCTGACATCAGCTGGTGTCCTGGGATTACGGAGTGGGCTCAGCAGCCAAGGCCCGTTAGGATATGCAGAGTCACCTGGGTGTGAGAAACACAGAATCCTTGCAATTCCAACAGGATACAAGACAGCATGTCACACCCAGCACGCTACACGAGTATGCATACTCACCAACAATCCATGCACGGTCCGGTTGAAGATTAGACACCAGTCGTGGGAGGATGCTGTGGCGCATGATGTGCGAGTCATGGGTGGAACCGGGAAACTTCGCACACACGTGCGTGATGATCATGTCCGCCAGGCACACCACTTGCACATTCAGGGAGTGGAAATGTTTCCGGTTCCTAAAGATGTGCTCCATGGCCTGTGGTGCAACAAGGCCAACATGTGTGCAATCAATTGCACCAACAATGTGGGGGATGCGTCCAAGTGCATAGAAAGCACCCTTCACTGCCGCCAAATCACGAGCCCTGGGGAATCGGATGTACCGGTTCCTGTACAGCATCATAGCTGCCAGGACATCCCGTAGCACCATGCTGAACATGGGTTGGGACATTCCACCTCCACTGCCTACCGTGTGTTGGAACGATCCAGGAGCGAAAAAATGCAGTGCAGCCATCACCGTAGCCGTGGGGGTGAATGCTGTTGGATACACCCTGCGAGGACGAAGGTGGGGTTCCAACATGGCACATAGGTGATGCTGGGTGGGTCGGTCCAGCCGGAATTTACGAATTACCTCCACATCCTCCATGTCTGACAGCAATTGGTAGGGGCGATGTATGTTTGGTCTCCTCCTAGGACAGATGGAAGAGGACACATGTCAATGCAACACACCACATGCCACTTACACATACACATACCACAAATTACTGGCGAAGCTATAGAATCACAGAACAGCTGACAAGTAGGGACAGCACAGCCACAATACTCTTACACAGGTCCCCTTACCAATAGCAATGGCTACTGACACATACCATTGCCATGAGCATGCACATGGGGATTTAGGCCCTAATAGCCTGAAAGGCATCATGATGGTTTCAGACTGCATAGGTGGGAGGCGACAACACCACGGCAATATACCTAGCTGCTGTGCCACACACAGCCTCCGAGGCCGGGTGAGTATGGCACACACCAACAACACAATGTACACAGGCTGAGCGGCCAAAACAAGTGGGTCCTGTTGCACAATGGGATATGAGACAGTCAATGATGTCCCTAGTCCACCCAATGTCCAGCACTGTACGTATCACACCTCCAACACACATTGACAGGTGTACACATTGACAACTCCATGACAACACAGCTGTATGAATGTAAACACACATCACAAGTGACACGTAACGTTGCACGTGCCAAGAGTGAGATGTACATTGAGAAATATGGCATGTGTGTGCATATGCACATCCCATGCACCCATGCTAATGTGTACATGATGATGTGCCAACAGACATGTGGAGGCTGAGCACTGGCCGTCAATGCCAATGCACACAGCACGAAGTGGCCCTGTCCAGTGTGGACATGCTCCCACACACAAATCATGGCCACACCTGCAAATGCATGGCGCACCTTCAACTGTGGATTCCACATGGCACCAGCGGACTGTACCCGCCATGGACCAGGCCTTTGAGGCCAACTCCAATGGCCCTCGCGACTGCATCCTGCGTGCTCGACGATAGAGGTAAGCGTACCGGGACAGCTCCGTGCAGGCCATTGTGTGCATTTGAAGCAGGCAGACATGGTACACCAATTGCAGCAACTTGGACCCACTGGAACAGCCCCAGGGGGCTATATGAGTGTGGGAGGGAGACAGGCATTACCACAGCTTACAGGGACTGCTGCCTGGCATCCCTCAACAACACCTGCCGCTGCTGCCACATGTCCACCTACATGTCGACGACTCTGAAGATATGTCCAGGTCCACTCACCAGCGAGGAGCTGGAGATCATGGATTCCGAGCTCCACGCACACTGCCCAAGGCTATTCATAGCAAAACTTGTGTGTGTAAGACAACTACAGTGTGTGTGGGAGTGCATGTGGGGGACACACATGTCGTTGATCCGCAGCACTATGATTCTGAGCCTGTGGGGTTCCAACATGCACTGCTTACCGTGCTAACTACAGGTGTAAGGGGTATGTAGGCTCTATGGCGCTTTCCCATCCATGTCTCTCACGAGTGGTGGTACTTGGCATTTCCATGTCAGACATCCAGTCACGCAGCCACTTGGCAATGCAGGACTCAGGGCAGTCATTGCTTGTGTGAATGGCTGCCTGGGTCCCTGCTGGCCTCCTCAGTGGCAGCAGACCTGGGCTGCACATTGACTGCACTATCCTAGAAGGAGCCAACACTGACTGTACAGTGGGTTACATGTGTCTTTTGTTCAGGTCTCTCCTGAAATGCACAAACTCAGCCCTGTCGATTGGACACACCATGCCTTGTGATAGGGATGTGTGTGAGAGATAGTGGCACTGAATGTGACCTCCATTGCGTGGTGAGCCATTCACAGGGCGAGTACGTTGAGGGCTGCGCAGTGTTGGACACGGTGAGTCCACCCACAAAGATGTGTTGCCTTGTGATCTATTTGTTGGTCCACCTGACAATGGACAGTAGATGTGGGCAGACTACACATTGCTCAATGTGCTGGCAACCTGCATGTGAATGGGATGGACAGGTACTGTGTACACACTCCCAGCAGCATGCATTCACGTGTGTTGTACACATGCTGTTGGGCCATGTCCGATTACTTCCTGGCTCTGTTGCACGTCTCTGAGTATTTGGGATGGGTCAGCAGCATGCCACTGTGATTGGTGGATGTGGGTGATGTTGAGAAGTGTATGAGTGACATTCCAAGGCTCTTGTGTACCATCCCTGCAGTTTGAAGTCCTCCAGCCCAAGGGCGTGTGATGAGGCATTGCATCCAAGTTGATGCCTCTGTGTATGTGTGACCGACAGTGCAGCCAATTCCACAAAGGGTGTGACGTCATCTGCCGGATGAGCTAGTACATGGCGATAACGGATCGGGGGATGCCGCCTCGTATTGTCAGGTCAGCACGGCGCTGCATTTCACCAGTAATGGTCTGCATCTTGACAGTCACACAGCCTGTGCCGGATGCATGTTTGTAGGGGCATCAGCAGCAAGCAAGTGTACAGTAATGTGGGATGGTGTCTTCTGCGGTGAGAGGCAGCATGTGTCCACAGCCTAACCATAATCTGGGTGATGCGACATATGTTGTGTATGCAGTGGGTTGTAGGTGTACTCTGTGCTGTGTGCACCTGACATGCATATGCGATTCCTGAGGGTCAAGATGTAATTTGAGCACTCTGCATTCTCAATGCACTCAGAGTCGTAGCCCTCAGGAACAACCTGTAGTGGCCTGGATTGGCAATTCACATGTATGTTTGAGGCACTGTGCCTACTCTGATTTCGTTCGGTCATATGTTTGCGATGCCTCAGCTCATATCTCTGGTGCTTACACATCCGGCACACTGTGCTACAGCAGTAATGCTCGTGTGAACGACAGGTGGATGGCATGGGCTCATGGCCATTGTGGCCCGTCATGTTGCAGTCTGTGTGAGTGGTTTCCCATTCTGCTCCATGCAGGTATGTCTTTGGCCTAATTACGTAGTGCTCATCCTTGCCCCATCAGGACAGTGGGTGTGCACACCGCGATTTGGGACAATGGTCGCAGGGTGACACAGGCCGGGTGTAGTGCTATGTGCACAACACATGTGCCACTTATTGGCGGCTTCAGTTACTGTACGCCAGCCATTACGTGTTGATTGTGGTGGCTGTATGCAATTGCACAGGTATCGTGCAACATGTGGATTGGTGGATGTTCTGTGCTACTTCCCTTGCACATGTCTGTTTAATTGATGCCAGATGAGTGAGGCCACCTCGCTCTCTCTCATGTGGCATCTCCCGTGGGTGCTGAGGGACAGGGGACGGTCAACAGTGGTGTGGCATAGGATGTAGCAGCTGCACAGGTGCTGAGTGTGTCAGATGTGACCAGCGCCTCGGAGGGGCCAGACGTGTGCTGGATGAATTACAGGCCGAGACGGCAATTTCTGAGTCATCTGAGGACCAAGGTGATGCATCCATGTTTGCTAACACAGGTGACGTGGACTATGGCTCCTCTTCAGCCATGCGGAGGCCAATGCCCGCACTCCCATCTACTTCCACAGGTGCAACACGTGTCGGCACAGGGATGAAGGGTAGAGTTTCCTTCACACCAGGCACAGCTGCCCCTGCACATGTGACCCCTGCTGCACTCAGTGCTGGGTCTGTTGAGCTCATGCGCCATCTCTGCGTGGGGCAGACAGCTCTCCTCAATGACATCATTGCCCATGACATCACTTTGCCGCAGGTGACACAGTACATGGAGGGCCCACTTGTACGCGTGGGTGGGCTACGCCGGACTGTCCAATGGTTGTCCCCCCCCAGTCAAGGTGGTCCTTCAACTGGGCCAATATCAGGCTGACATTCCTGACCCTTTCTCCACCCCCCTGGGCAGTGGCACATCTGACAACAGCAGGGCACGAGTCCTAAAATAAGGGGTGGGGGGACGCTGACATCATGACAGGAAGTGACATCACGGAAGGTGGCTTGCACCGTCTGACTCATTGCCTCCCCTCGCTCACCCCTTATATGCGGTTGCATCGTAGAAGCCAGCGCGTGCACAAGCAGCTCCGATCTCGCCCCAGAGAGACCAAAGAGTGAATGTGTGGGTCCATTTGCCCCAATTATCTGTCTCGCGGTGATATGAGTGGTGGGATGCCGTCCACCCGCGTGGTACCCCGACTCGATACCTGGACAACAGTGACAATGCATGACAGCCTCCGGAGTCCGGATACACCACATGCAACACACAGAGGCTGTGGCTGCCCTAGCGGGCCAGGCCGCAAACACAATCCCACCCGTAAGGTTGACCCACCCCTGCGCGCATAGACATTACAACCGCTGCCATTGACAAGGGACCCATGTGGTGGGACATGGGCCTCAGGGTGACGGGCCTCCGAGCCATCCCCCACCAACGAGTGTCATGCATCTCACACATATCGCAAAGCCAATAGGACACTTTGCCTGCACACCAGGTCTCGAGTCAGGGTACCACGCGGGTGGACGGCGTCCCACCACTGATTTTACCCCGAGCCAGGGAACTGGTGCAAATGGACACACACATTCATTCTTTGGCCCTTCTGCGGCGAGCTCGGTGCTGCTTGTGCACGCGCTGGCTTCTCTGTAGCAATCGCATGTAAGGGGTGGGCAAAGGGAGGCAAAAAGTCTGATGGTGCAAGCCACCTTTCGTGACGTCACTTCCTGTCGTGACGTCTGCGTCCCCCACTACATATTTAGGACTTGTGCCCTGCTGCTCACTGAGAATGTGTTGCCTGCGAGATGTGACCAGGAGAAGGGCGCCATGAGCTCCCACCCACCAAGCTCCACTGCCATCCCGTGCCCTGGGTAGCCTGTGCAGGCGGACAATGTAGGGGGTACACCTGGTGGACAGGGGATGTGAGTGCCTTGGCAAGGGCCTGGCAGACGCACAGCAGTATCCAGCATGTCCCCAGAGGGAGGGCTAACGTCTACACCTGATGCAGCATTGATCGTGTGCCCGCCTGTTGTGCCCACACGAGTTCACATTCATCTCCAGACAGGTGTGCTTTCCAAATACCCAACACAGTGGAAATATAGCCCTCCGGAATCCTCCCCACACAGTCTGTTTCAACAATGCATGTGTGCACCTACCCGTGCCACCCACCCACCTGGCCCAAGCGGAACTCCCGCTTCACATGCCACATGTGTGTCTTCCACAGTTGTGCTTCTCTCTCAGGGGCGGACCTCCAACTGTCCCGTAGCACATAGACAGCACCGAGTTGAACGGGCCATCCTGTTTGAATGGTAGGGACACACACACATCTACCTGTGACACAGTGGTGGCTGTGATGGCTATTGTGCCTGCCATGGCAGTGTTGGTGGCCATGTCAGGGTACACTCACACACATTGCATACGCAGCTTTTCGTGTCACTACTCTGCACATCGGACTGGCCACTGTCCCTGGTGTTGAACAATTTTGCCGCCTGTCTATGTAATCTGTGACTGGATGCTGTTGTTCCTGTAGTCTGTTGTGTCTGTGTAGTTGCTGATTGCAGTTGTTACTGTGTGTGCATAGTTGAGTGAGGCACATGCCTTGTATGGTACCTCAACAATTGCAATGTCTGGTCTCACATTCCTATGTGTTTTACACGTGGCTGGGACTTCACTTCTTTCAGACTCTGCCACTTGTGTGTGTGATGAAGAAGTTTTTTAGTGACACGGATTGTCTGCATGTATTTGCTTGATTTCCATGGTAAATGTCTACGTGTCATGTTTGCGTGCAAGCAAAGCACGGGGTGTGAGTCTGGCCACAGGATGACAGGTAGCATGTGCATAGTGTGCGGGTATGTGTGAGCTTACTTTCTGTGTGGCCAGCAGTGTAGGTGTATGTTAATTTTGTGATGAACATTGAGCCTGGGCACACGGGTTACTTTCAAAGTGTGCATTTGGGAGGTGTATGTGTGTGTGGTGTGAAGTGTGTGACTTTGGGGTAGTGTTGGTGTGTGTGTGTGCACTCTGGCAATGTCGATTACACACATGTGTTACCCAGGGGCATGGTGGGTGTTTGTATCCGTGTTCAGGTCTGTGGATGTGAGCGCATGTGTGTATTGTATGTTGCACAGTGTGCAGTGTGTGGGTGTGTCCTTGCAGTTCAGGATGGCTCCTACTTAATATGTTTTGGCCATTGTGGGTCTGCAGGGTGTGTGACTGTCAAGATTGTGCCTGGTTTAATTAAGCATGTATGTGAGTTTCAGCAGTTCGTACTCACTGTGCGGACCTGCCCACCCACACTGATTTCCTGTGTGTGTTTTGACATGCATTGCTGTAGCATGCTTCTTGTGTGGGTCCCAATTTTGCTTGATGAGTGTGATGTCCGACTGCGAAGGTAATTATACACATATGTAGGACTGTGCTTTGAAGTGACCAGCCCGTCAGTGTTAATGTGATGATCTGTTGGGCCATGTCAGAGTCTGACAATCAAAGGCCCACGACCTGTAGTATTTCACTAGGTCCACTGTGGAGGCAACTCATATGCATTGACATCCAATGTCACTGGACTACATGGTCATCTCACGGCTCTCGTGTACTTCACACACTCTCATCCTCTATCATTCGTACTTGTCTTCTGGAAATAATTCTACAGAGTCGCATATTTGCTTCGAGGCATGTATTTGGACTTACTTCCTCTGGGATGCAGAATAGTGGACACTACTGGCAGCAAAATGCATGTGGAGGATATACTTAGCATGATTACACATACGAAAGGGGGTACAGGTAGATGTAATTAGTTGTTGCCTGTGGAATGGAGGCTTCAGGGTTACAGCTGCCTTGCCCTTTCTATGCTACAGTACATTTGCTGATTACTGATGGTCTCTGGGCTTTGACACAGACAGTATTCATTCAGCCTACCAGACAGCTTGACATCATAGGGACAGTTCATCTCAGTTCCATGGTACCAGTTTAATACAATAGTGACTCCGACACACCTGCGTCAGAGGTGACATCAGGGCATGTGCCCACCTGCATGCAGCAGCGTCTCACCAGTTGTTGCAATGTGGTGGCTACTGAACATGACACTGTTGCTAGGGCCATGTTGTAGGGGGTTGCATTTGTTGTCCATGCATGAGTCCTGGCACGGAAGTACAGACGAAGGTGAGGTGATAGTTCGCACGTACTACAGCAGACAGATACGTGTGCACTGACAGGTGCATGTGTCCAGGTGCGCAGAATACATATTATGGCATAGTTGTTCATGCTGTATTGCCCATGTGGTTACTGTACACAAGTCCCATACCTATGCCTCCCCCTGTTCATGCAGAGACACGGGATATGGTGAGGAACAGGGTGCATGTCCCGGAAATGTCAGTTGTCATGGCAGTGGAGTTGATGGTAAGGGGTTAGTTGCAGATGATATGGTATAGTTCTTGTACAGCTACCTGCCCACTCCGTGCGAAAGCCAAGCATGGGTACGGTGTTGTACATATATGTTCAATTGGGGATATTGAGTCGGGGATCCATGAATTGACAAGTTGACGTGTCAGCGATACCTTCCAGCAGGGTATCCATCCCATTGATGGTGAACATGGATGTCATCCAATGAAGCGGATGGTGGGTGGCAAGGTGTTCGTCGTAAGTTGTCCCTTGTAGAATCCTGAAGGGACATGTTAGATGACATTAGATGAAACTGTGATCCAGAAGACGTTGTGTGGAGGCACACTGGTCCCATTGCAGTGTGTCCCCGATTGCAGCCACAAACGCCATGCCCCCATACACTGAACAGATCCTGTCGTGGTCGTCCAGGGGTGCAAACAAGTGTACCAAGTCCGCCTTTGGACATGCCGGGTTGGAGAGACATAAATCCACAGGCCAGTGGAACGGACACCTCCGACAGTAGAATACGGGGATGACGCAGCTGAACATTGCAATGCGGTAAGTTAGTCGGTAACTTACATTCAGCATTGCCAGATTTGAGCAGCCCACTATGTGTAGCATGCTGTCACTGTACAGCTTGATCTGTCCGTCGTAGCTGAGGGTCAGTGGTGCAACAGCCATTTTGCTACAGGGTGATGTGATGGCGTGCTCCGTCTGCCTGAGCAGTCAGCAGAGTGCAGCCTCCGACGATGCTGGGAATTGTGGAATGGATGTACGGCGGATGGACTTGGGGTATAGCTTGGGCGGAGGACACAGTCCCTCATCCCACTTGCTTCTATGAATAGTCAAGGCCAGTGGTGTGTGACTCTTTCCACATTACTTTCATTTGTTCCTCATGGAGGGGTGGTATTATTGCATTTTGTGGTGTTATCTTTCTTTCATGTTGTGCGCTATCTGCCAGTGGACGTTTTACTCTGCAAGGCTATGTTTTTCTTCTTGTTGGTACAATGGCTCCATTCTCCAGCATAATTTGTTGCAATCTTATTTCGGAGCAGGAATGGAAGGCCATTCAGTGCTATCTGCTCTCCCGTGTGTGGGCGGGAACACTCCGTTGCCGCTGAACATTGCGGCTTCTGTGTGGGTGTAGTGATTGTGCACACCTGTTCTCAGGCAGCAGTGTTTTTCTATTTTGTACATTGCATGTGTTGTTATTGCGAGCAGGATGGGATTGGTATTTCTTGTTGAGACTGGCGTGCCTTTTCCGGACATTGTCGATATTCTGCGCTGTTATTTGGTAGCCGCCGTGTGATTATCCATGTTTTACACACAAGGGTGTGTCCTATTTTGCATTCACGTTACTCCCCTGTTCGGGACACTTGTGTGACGTCAAGTTGACAACTGTGAGTTGTCAGTTGGGGACATGAGTGATGCATGAAGGCCACGTGACATTTGCCTTCAGGGTGGGGCTGGTGTGTGGGGTGTGTAGTTGTGGCCCTGTGGTGTTTGTGTGCAGCCCAATTATGGCGCAGTCGTTGGCCACTGTGTTGTGCGCATGTGTACCTGCGTCATCGCCGCTACGCTGCGGTGCCGTGACAGGGACGTCACTTCCTGGGCCCGGGTCGTGGGTGCCCAGGATGTTGCGAGTTGTTTTTTTTGTCAGGTGGGACATGTGTGGGTACAGTGGTGGATGTGTCCTGTCCACACAGGGGTGTCTGGGGGGGCCATGTACAGTTTTCCCGCACTTGCACTGTGTGCATTATTTTCGTACCCTTGTTGTGTGTCTGCCTACCTGCGTCGTCGTGGTGCGTTCACTTCTAGGTGGTGCATCAGGTAGAGCAAGGGGAAGGCCTGGAGTGCAGGATTCATCTCTGGGTGGTCCGCCTTTTTACTCTCCGTCCAGGACAGTCGAGTTTCCGCCTTGGTATCTCGTGCGGTGTCTCTTAGCCGGTGGAGCTGTTTGGTTGTGGCATCGTAATTTGTACGCCGGGCGGTACGTCATTTCGTCGGACGGTGTGTCTCCATTAGCTCGCGCCGCTACGTAGACTGGCGCACTTTGATGGCGGGCGGCGCCGCAGGTTTGCGGGCGGCGTTTGCCTGACTTATCACATCCTAATTTGTCGGGCGTGTGGCCCGTTGCTGGCGGATGGTAATTAGCGGTTTTTGCCTCCGTCAGCACGGCGGTCGTGCTTCCGCCCGACATCGTAATGGACCCCTTAGATTCGAAATTATCCAAATTTCTTTAGTCTAATAAAAAATCCCGGCTATCGCTTGCTCATCTTTGCAAATTCAAGCAAGAATGCGGGGTTAATTTCCAAGATATCTGAATGTATCATAAAGCTTTTTGTTTAAGGCAAGTCTCTAGATGGCTTTCTTTATTGCGCACCTCGTTTACTCCTTTGAGGTTGGACATTGAATGATTCTTCCTGGATTTATTTTCACCTAGAAAAGTTTTGTCCTTTTCTTCTAATATTTCCATCACTGCTTCCCCGCTTCTTAAACATACCTGTACTACATTAAAATCTTACTATCATTCACAGATCACAACTCTGGGCTCTTTTTTTACATTCTCCTCTTTGGTATAATCGTCTCACTACTATAAATAATAAACCGTCACCTCACTGCCCATGCTGACTCTAAGGTAAAAGTGCAAATAGAGGTAGTAATGGACACACTGACGAGAAATACTCATCATTATGATGATTTACCACACACACAGACCGAGACATGATTTATGCAGAATATGTGAACAAAACATCACGCAATAATTAACACATCACCAAAAAACAACGATGCATGTTTTATTGTGTGGCTTTATCAATGTGTGTGTGTGAGTGTGTCTGTGTGTCTGTGTGTCCGCGTATGTGTCTGTGTGTGTGTATTATGTTATTGTCTGAGTGCCTTTGGGGTGTTTTTGCTGTTGGGTCTGTGTGTATTTGTTGTTTGTGTGCGTGTGATGTACTTGCGGTGTTCTACATGTTTTGTGGTGTGTTGTGTGTATAGCTGTGAGTTGTGTGCTCTGTATGTACATATGTACTTGCACATTCAGCAGATGGTGTTGTTTATTGACAGGTGAACTCCTGTAACAGACAGAGAGGAATGTAAGCTTTAGTCACACGTCAGGCTGAGCCTGCAATGTCTTACTTTGCACCTGCCTCTAATAACTTTCATAGTGAAAAGCATATCAGAATGTTTCATCTTACAAAGGCTCAATGCACCTCTGCAATGTTTATTTATATATATGATGAGGAATGCCTATGCAACACCCGCAATCAGGCCTCAGGAGCACATTATCGGGCAATCTTAACAGAAAGGCCAGGGAAGGGATGGGCAACATTCCCTAATTCATTGCAGACTGCTGGAGGGGATGCATTTGGTATATATTACCTGACACCCTTGGGTGGCAGTCCCCCACACAGTAGTGTGTTCACCCCTCCTGTTTTGCTGAATTCGTTTTTGTTGGGTTCAGGACTCGATGCACTTTACCACTGCTAACTTGTGCTAAAGTGATTGTGCTTTATCCCTCAAACATGGCACAATTGGCTTACAAATAACTGGCGCATTTAAATACTTACATTTACTACTTTTAAGTCCTTAGTAAATGGTACTCCATGTACTCAAGGCCTGTAAATTAAATGCTACTGTACAGCAGGCAGCACTAATTTTGCCACCCACTAAAGTAGACTTTTAAAAACATGTCTCAGGCCTGCCACTGCAGGCTGTAGTACCATTTCGACCTCAGGAAAATAAATCTTTGGCCAGGCCTAAGCTTCCATTTTTATACAAATAAGTCACCCTAAGGTAAGCCCTAACAGCTTATAAGGCAGTGTGCAGTGCATCTAAAAAGTAGGATATGTTGGTTAAAGTTTTACATGTCCTGGTAGTGAAAAACACCTAAAGTTGTTTTCCACTATTGCAAGGCCTATTTTCCCCATAGGATAACAGTAGGTTACCTTATTACGTGTGATAAATGATGATGATTAAAAAATGATGTTTACACTCAAATGAATTGCAATTTAAAATCCTCTTTAAAGTAGAATTGGATTTGAAGTCACAGTTCTGAAAACACCACTTTTAGAAAGATGGCACTTTCCTGTCCTAACTAGAGGTGGGCGGAGTGTTTCATTTTGCCTGCGGAATTGGTGGAAATTTGGTCACTCTGTGTTACTCTTTAATCTGGAGTTCGGGTTAAATTCTGACATTCGCAGTGTGTTGGAATTTTTCTTCTGTGAGGCTCCAGAAAATGCAACCTGGTGAGCGCGAGCGAGATTTGGTGTTGCCTAGCGCGATCTTCTAACACGGTCGGTCTCGGGTTATCATGAGACGTCGTGGTCAGAGGGCTGCTGTTCGAGGAGATTTACTGCAGCTCGAGTAGATTTTCTGCTACAGTGGCAGCGAAATCAACTCGAGTGGCTGCGCGCTCTTGCGCAAACGCATGGTGCCACTTGTGCTGATTTTTCAGCACTGCTCATGCTACCAGCGCTAAATTGCAGCTTTGAGCTGCACATTTTCGACCCGTTGGCAGAACTCCATGGAATCCCGCTGAGTTTCTACGTAACTCCACGAAATTCCACAGAGTGAAATTCCGCCCACCCCTAGTCCAAACCATTTGGTGCTTGCAGCCTATGTCCTGGGTCACATAACTATGAATAACTTGGCAGCTGGCCTTTGTTTATTCCACCCAGACAGTGAGACAAAGAGGGACTAGGTGTTGACAGGATCGGCCATACTGCCAGGATGGGTGAGGTGGAGCTGATCCCTGCACAACCTACATTTCAAAGGACTGCCTCCAGGACACACACAAAGGAACCTGACACTAGCCTTTTGTCATCCCAGACTACTTGGAGCCTTGGCAGAGGAAGGGAAGAACTTTCCAGAACCAGATTTGGGGGTAGTATAGGGAATCCTTCTACTTCAAAGACTGGTGCAGGTATAAATATTGGACCTCCTGAGCCACTCCTGCACCTGTGTACACTACAGAAGAAGGACTGCCTTGTTCACCAGGGGAATTCCCTGCTGCTTGAGGCTTGCCCTGCTCTCTGAGAAGGAAGACTGAGCCTGCTACCTTCATTCCAGGCTATCTGAGAGACTCCAAGTGTCAGTTGGTTGACCTCCTCTATGAGCTATACGGGAAACAACAAGCTCCAGAGGCCTCCCTGCAACTGTCCAGCTGACCTGCTACACTGGGCCTTCCTGAGCCCTGATGGATTCTGCTGGAGTGAGTCCCAGATCCCCAAGTGATGTGTCCCCTGGTCTTAGACCCTTGGAAGGCATCAGAGAGAACTCCTTCTTGCCTAACTGAAAGTTCCATCAAATCCGGCACGAAGCAACACGAAGTCCCGCAAAGCCTCACTGCACAGCTAAGAGCCTCATCGGAACTGATGCCAAGTGACACAAAGCACCATGATGCCTCAGCGCACAGCTGAAAGCTTCATTGGAACCGACACCCATTGATGCAAGGCCTCACAACTCCTGATCAGCGGCCTCATCGGAACCAAAGCAGCAGGGCACAATCTGACACAGCGTGACCCAGGACCTTGCAGTTCAGAACAACTAAACCAGGTACAATTTCCAGTGGACCAAATGAAGTCCTGTACCTGGCCTGTGCTCTATCGTGGTCGGCCCGAACTTGTGACTTTGTCCAGGTCCCGTGCGACCAGATAACCGCACTTGGTGCTTTGTGATTTTTGGCGCTATTTTTATGTAAGAGTTTGAAATTGAATATTTCCTGTTCTACTGATTTAATTTTTGTTCTTCTGCTATCATTATTTTTATTACAATTTACTCAATTTTTCTATATTGGTGTGGGATTTATAAATACTTTACACATTGCCTCTAAGTTAAGCTGACTGCTTTGTGCCAAGCTACCAGAGAGTTAAGCACAGGTTAATGTAGTGACTTTTGTGGTTCATCCTGACAAGGATTTTGTTTATTATTTGAATGGGGCTTCCACCCCTTTCAACTAATAAACAACATCTTACATAGTGCAAATGCAGAAGCTGGAAAAGTAAATAAAATAGAACTTAAGTATCACTCAGGAAAAGTTAGATCTAGAATAGACAGCAATGAATAGATCAGTTAGAGGAAAACAGACAGGAATTCCATAGAGAACAACAAGGGGCATCAAGAGGCATTGATGAAGCTTTGAGTATGTCCCAGTTCTGGAATAGCAGATAGAAAGGGAGCTGTAGCACACAAATGAGGTCCATTATTGTTGTTTGGCATCTTATGTCCTAAGAGAGATTCTACTAATATGGCATGCTAAGGTGAGGTTCACAAACGTGCAGTAAGCAGGCTCAATTAATGAGTATCCCAGGATGCTGCAGATCAGGATTGAGGTGAATTTGCAGAACTGTGTGTGAGCCTCATACCTCGATTAGGAGGTAAGAGGATAAAGAGAAATATTGAGCTCAGTGGACTGCACTGGAGCTGGAAACATGCAATGGAGAAGTAAAGTGCAATCAGGGCTTCCATTGAGTCTCCTCCCAAGAACTTCTGAACTTCATCATCATCATCAAAGTCTTTATTTCGGTTTTACAATACCATAAAAGAGACAAACACATGAGTCTTAGTTGACAATGTTCAAGGTAAAAGGTGCTTTAAAATGCTCCCTATACAGGCTCTTAGGACTAAAAAAAGAGAAATAAAAATTGACAAGTTCTTGATGCAAAGGTACAAGCACAAAAAAGGGAACAAGGCTAACCAAATTTCAATATTTAAATACATTTTACCTATCGGGACAGAGCTAAAGTGCTTGTGCATTAATAAATATTTTTTATATCTCATTTTGCTGATGGGTGTGGCCCGATTATACAACAACAGCCAATTTAAAACCCGCGCCCCAGGTGATCAATAAAAAGAAAATAAAAAGCTTAAAATAGTGACATAAAAACCAATTTTTACAAGCCAAAATACTAGTGCAAAATACACACCCGACTGGACTGATCTTTATAATATCAGTTTGTTTTCCTCATGCCAGTCAGGGAGGTAGATATAACCCTCCTTCTAATGGCCCAAAACTGGCCCAGAAATTTTGCAGTTGCACAAGCATAGAGGAGTCTCGCAACTGTTTTTAAAATGCGTAGGGCGTCTTTGTGGCTGTGTGTCCCAAGTTGTCTACATACCGGTATTAGCCAATTCCTTCTAGGTCTGGCGTAGGCAGCACAAGCAAAAAAGACATGGCCTATCGTTTCATAAGGGCATGGACAAGAGGGATAGCCCTTGGGCTGTGATGTGTTTGTCAGCCAGGAATTAGTGAAAGCATTAATGGGTATGCAGCCATGTATGAACTGGGTGTACAATTTCCTATCTGCCGGCACTTTAATAAAATCAAAATAGCTTTCTAGCCGGCTGATGGATTTTATGTCGGTATAAACATCAGTTAAACAGCCATGATGAATTTTCAGAAAATTCTTCTGTTCTACCCATGCCCAATACTGAGATTTTAATTGATCCCTAGAGAATGTGGGCGAGAGACCCTCTAGCTCCTTAGGCACACCTATGCCTGCCCGGATGGTGTTTATATGTTTAATCCACCCAATTTTATGGTTTTTGTCCAAAGCAGAAACTTCAGTATAAGCAGCGTCATATGGGGCCAGATCAGGTGTTGTGACCATTCTATGACAAAAGAGCAATGGGCGTAAGCTCACTTGGTCATTGATAGACTTGACACCCAAGTCAAGTTTCAAGGGGAGAAAAGGAGTGCTTTGGGGGAGTGATACCAAGCTCCTAAGGAACTTGTTTTCCACTATTGAAAGGGTGTTAACGTTTATGAAACCCCACAATTCTGCCCCGTATAGCACACTACTCACTACCTTGCAACTATACAGCTTGAGTGCGGGGATATAGGCCTGGTATAAGAAAGGCAGTGCTCCCGCCGCAAAGCCCCAGTTAACTGGGAACATTTCAGGGACGCCTTCCCTAAGTGATTCTTCCAGGCCATTCCCTCGGACAACTTGATTCCCAGGTAGTCAAAAGAACCAACTCGCTCGAGCGGAACATTATCTAGGACCAAGTTACCTTTAAAGGATTTGTGGGGGTTTAGCATCATCAACTTGGTTTTAGTAGTGTTGATGACCAAACCCCTCTGAACCTGAATTGAGCTACTGTGTGCTCCCTTCCCCCAGGCCTCATTTCCAATGCTATCCTCACCCCCTGAAACACGCCCACTCTAGGTCAATAGCACAGTGCTCAGGAGATGCCCATTAAACCAAGCAGAAGCCTAGTCTTATAATGGTACATGCACCAGGTGCACCAGATGCTTACTGTGGTTTTATTTGTAACATAACATAAGCAATATTATCTCTATAAATAAATTGATCAAAAAGACAGAAACTCCGCCAACTGTAACTTAAAATAGGTTTTTTGAATATGTCAGAGAACAAATAAAGAACTAACTTCAAGGTGCTCAGTGCTCACACTTAACTCCATGTATCAACGGGACACCTATTTTTACTTCTGAGGTGTTTTTCTTCGGCTCTGCTTGTATCAGTTGACACCTCTATCATTCCAAATCAGAGGAGGTAGTGACTCTTTAAATTAGATGCAAACTACTTTCACTATCACCAATTTAGCCGGCTGGAATATTTTTTCGATTTAATTCTATATGAACTGGTTTGTTTAGGAGTGTCACTGGTTGGTACTCTCCCCTTCATCTCAAGCATGGTGCTTGGATTCTAAATTATTACTTATCCTGACAATGACCTCTGGAATCATTTTAAGGGGTCGAAACATCATCAGCACACATAGTTAGTTGGAGAAGGACTCATTTGCTTATTCCTGATTGCTCCTTGTGGACTGACACATAAGCAAATGATTATACAATTTCTCAATCTGATTGAGTCACAAAACAACACTATTGCTGCCCTGGGGGCTGATCCAAAATGTGAATGATCGGTCACACAAAATAGTGGCTGAAGATGGCTCACCCATTTCCCACTCTGTGTACGGTGCCGTATGGGCTGATCCAAAACCTGACTGACACTCCAACAAAGCAGTGGCTGAAGGGTGATTACACAAAACCACACTATGTATTTTTAGTTTATGATTTTTTTTGTTTTTGTATATTGCAAACGTGAAGCAAAAATTGAAAGCATTCTCTATGCCAGATCCAACAAATCAGATAATAACGTCATGGTTATATGAGACAAAATGCATGTAAGTGTGAATAATGCTGGAAAGAAATGTCAGTGATCATAAATCTATGACCAGGACTATTCTTGTAGTTCATGTAGCATAAGCAGCATCCTGGTTGCCTGACTACAATGTTATTGGATTTTGGAGTAGATATCTACTACTGGGTGAAGTGAGAAAAGGAACAAAGTGGGACAAAGTTCGAGTACCAATGGACTTTAGCCAGATACTATTGAGTGGATGTCCCCAACAAATTATTTTACATTAGCACCAGGTAGTTGAAGCAGACAGCCATTTGTGTTGGAAAGCAGGATGGGCATATCTTTGTTTTTTGTTTCGAGATGGCACACTACTTCTATGAAGGATTTTCAATGTGCTCCCAAATTTGGACTTAGGGCCTTGCTTACAGTATGGTGATGTCACCGACCATGTCGTGAGTGATGTAATATGTGAGGTCATAAGCAGTGCATTGCGGGGGAGTAAATTATAGTGAGCTCATGAAACTGTAACTGCTGAATTTCTATCGTTTTGCACATGTAAAATCTGTGCCTAACTATAATGTCCCTGTAACCTTTGGTGTTTTAAGTGAATTTCTAAGGTTTTTTAAATGTTATTTCCTAACTATAATGTCCCTGTAACCCTTGTTTTTTAGGTGAATTTCTAAGTTTTTTTAAATCTTATTTCCTAACTATAACGTCCCTCTAGCCTTTGGTTTCTTCAGTCAATTTCTAAGTTTTTTTTAATGTTATTTCCTAACTGTAACATCCCTGTAATTTTTGGTTTTTTGCAGTGAATTTCTAAGGTTTTTTAAAAATTTTATTTCCTAATTGTAACCTGTAACATTTGAGAGTGGGTGTGAGAGTGGCTGTATGGGTCGGTGAGTAGCTGTGTGAGTGACTGTATGGGTGAGTGAGTGGCTGTGTGAGTGGCTGTGTGAGTGGCTGTGTGAGTGGCTGTATGGGTGTGTGAGTGGGTGTGTGAGTGGCTGTATGTTTTTGTGAGTGGGTGTTTGAGTGGCAGTATGGGTGAGTGAGTGGGTGTGTGAGTGGCTGTATGGGTTTGTGAGTGACTGTGGGACTAGCTGTATGCGTGAGTGAGAGGCTGTATGGGTGGGCGAGAGTGTGTGTGAATGGCTGTATGGGTAAGTGAGTAGGTGTATGAGTAGCTGTGTGGATGAGTGAGTAGCTGTGTGAGTGGATGTATGGGTGTGTGACTGGGCATGTGAGTAACTGTATAGGTCTGTGAGTGGGTGTATCAGTGATTCAGTTGGTGTGTGAGTGGTGTTGTGCAGAGCTTGCAAGTGATTTTGTGGATTTGTATTCTCATAGTAATTTAAAGAGAGTACCATTGACTCTCCTCTCACTAGGAGACAACGAGAAATAACCCACTGGTCACAGTCACTGCACAAGTGATTGTGTTCCAATAGGTTAACAATGTATTCATCTGCATCAAGGATTTCACATTACATAGCTGCCAAGGTTTCAGATTGCTTATTTGTGACAGTTTTATAGTTTCAATGCATTTATGAATGGCATTCAATGACCTAATGTGTGACACTTAGGGTCCGATTCTGATGCGGTTTGGAAAGCTTCCTGACCGAATGGGTTTGGAAATGGTTTCTGACCGAATCGGATCGGGAGAGTCCAACCGACTGAGTACGATGCATCCGGATGATTCCAGATACGATTTGGTTGGACTCCCATTGACTTCAATGGGAGCCTTTGTTCCGACCGAATATATAGGCTCCCATTGAAGAAAGGGGTGGCTGGGAAAAATCAGGCACCCTGTGGCGGGCCCCCTCTGGTGCCTGCCCCACTGTGCATGGCTGTTAAGGGGGACAATTGGGTATCCCCACGGGCCTGATTGGGAAGGCTCCAGGTGCAGGGGGGCCCACTACGGGTCCCCAAACTCTGATTCCGACTGATGATTCGAGTCGGACGGCATGATTTGGAAAGGCTGTCCAAATCCAGCATCGTACTCGGTCGTTCAGAAAACCTTTCCGAGTCGGTCGTAAAGACATGTTTCAGATCCGATTTGGACGGAGCAAATGCCGGTAGGAGGCCTTCCTAACGGCATCAGAATCAGGCCCTTAGAATGACACTTTATCACAAGCAAAACCAAGCAATGAAGTCCAAGAAAACAGATAAATATCAGAAATTACACTCATTTGAGTAATAAGAAACTCTAAGAAGATCTTGACACTGCTGCAAAGCACCAGAAATGAATGGGCACTAGCCTGCTTTGCAGCAGGCATATTAACCCTCTGTGCTATTTTATCATGAGTGAAAACTGCCACTAAACATAACGCTGATCTCACTCCAGCAGGAACATTATTCACCAGAGTTATCTTGTCATTTTTACTGTTGCACGAAACCTACTGGTCAAACAAGGGATTCTGCACTGCTACCAGGTGGTTTTAAATTCATGTTATCTATAGAAAGCATCCTCCAACCCCTCAGCTCAGCGTCTGGTGCCATGGCAGCAGTTCCACAAGTAACAAAAGGATTTATGTGAAAAAAAGCAGTAACTCACAGCTATCCTCATAAAATACAGTTCTTCAAATATGTGTAGTTCATGTTCTTTGCAGCAGGCATATTAACTCTCTGTGCTAGTTTATGAAGAGTGAAAACTGCCACTAAACTAAATGCTGATATCACTCCACAAGGAAAATTATTTACCCAAGTTATCTTGACATTTTTACTGTTGCCTAAACACTCCTAGACACACAAGGAATTCAGCCCCACTGTCAGGTGGTTTTAAACCCATATTATTCATACAAAGTACCCTCCATCCCTCAGTTCTCAGTGCTAGGTGCCGTGGGGCATATGTTCCACAAGTTCCACAAGTAACAAAAAGATCTCTGTGAGAAAAATAACTCACATGTATTCTACCTCTTAAAAGACAGTTTTGCGAATATGCAGCCTGGTTCACGTTCTTTGCAGCAGGGATATAACTCTTAATGCTAATAAACCATGGCGAGTCAAAACTACCAGTAGACAAACTCCGACCTTAGCAGGAACATTTATAATCAGCAGCTGTCATTTTTTACCCTTACCAAGTCTGTCTCAGAGTCACAGTGGTGCAGCTGGGAAAATAAAGCTTGCAGCCGATCAGTCGCTGAAGTGTCTCTGACTCTGTGAGTCTGCCATGGTCCCTCACTGCAGACAGGTGCTGGAATGAACTCTCACAAGTTCTAGGGGTGCTTTGGATGGATGCCAGCTACATTGTCAGTAAATAGGAGCTGTTGCGTTGGTTTGGACATTGCCTAGGTCGATACGGTAAGTCAAGGTGGGGTCCCATGTCTGGTGATCATTATGGATGTTGAGGAGAGGTATGCGCAGGGCAAGGCCAGGTGTTAAGTCATGGGCACCATTCCCAGTAGCACAGTATAACGTCTCCCTGCTGTTGGTATTTTCAGAAAGGGATATTGTATCAGCAGAAGAACCCTGTGAAGGGTTTTGATGCACTTTTTTGCAGGAGTGGGTTTCCTACCGGTGTTCTAACTTGCTTGATCATCGAGTGCAGTGTCTAGCATTAAATTACCCAGTTCGAGGATAGGTGCAGTTTCAATAGATGCCGGGGTATGCGCCTGATCTGTCCTTGCTCTTGTAATTGAGTGGAGCATTTTTGCAGAAACTTTTAAGGCCTCGGGACTGTTCCCTGATACTTAAAATGGCGGCCACAACCTCCCGGTCAAGTTGTGGTCAGCCAATCACAGTGTTGCTGGTGGCGCATGAGTTCGCAGATCCACCTCGGGGGATCAACGGAGGGTCCGCGTCCCTAGGTATACCATTTTTTTTTCTTTAATTACTACAGAACTACTGAATGGATTTACACAAAAAAGGCACTTTTTGGACCATGAGCTACCTTTCTGCCAAATTTGTTGCACTTCTGTCCATCAGTTCAGACTGTAGTCATGTTCGAAATCCCTATGGGAAATTGCTTATGAAACGCACATTCCACCCCCCGCCCCCCTTTTCTCAGTCCCCGCTTGACAGATCACTCCGAAACTTTCTATGCAGAACTAGACAAACCATGGCATTTTTTTTTTACTTTTGTGAGGATTCATCAAATGGCTCCAAAGTTAAAAGCAGACCCAAAAACGTTTTTCCTATGGAAACTAGGTCCTAACTATAACTACCTACTGGTGACTGAGAGTGATATTTATATATATATATATATATATATATATATATATATATATATATATATATATATATATATATATATATATATATATATATATATATATATATATATATATATATATATATACGGTCCACGCTTGCTTGAGAACACCCACCACCTCCAGAACAGAGGGCGCGTCGGCGTTATGGACCACCCAAACACGGTCCGATTAAATTCACCACACTTCCAAGAAGGAAAGTCGACGCCGTGTCTTTACGCAAAAATCTTTAATGTCAGCTGTTAATGTTAGACGCGTTTCGCCTGCCCAGCAGGCTTGCTCACTAACAAATCAATAAAGTTTTCCGCCATTTTTAACAGTGAATGCGATCGTGTCACATGTGAACTACAAACTCAGAAAACGTGAAGACAGACTTGTAGTTTTATCATTGATGCGAAAACAAATTGAGTCATATATTTGCAAACTAAACAATAATAAACGGGTAATCATGTTAATAATGTTTTGCGGCGATAAAGATAAAATATAATCTTAAGGTGTCACAGATACAATTTGAAACCCCGAATGGTTACAATGTTATGGTCATAGTTACTAGACAAAGACCAAAACACAAAACACAAAGGTGTTGATGGAGTCCTGCCCCAGTGGGCTAACACATTTTTGACATCACAATTAAATTGTCACCTGTATGATAGTTCAGAACTACACCATTATTTGAGTAAATAAATAGTGACAACTTTACCAATTATTATAAAAAACTTAAGAAGCCATAAAACATGATAAAACAGAGCCAATACTGCCCAAGTGGGCTTACCCACTATTGTCAGATAAAAACCATATTCTTCCAACTCATATGTTCGCATTGTCATTAAAAAACAATTGATTCAATATTTTTAATTCACAGAGAAACTGTCTGCCTATAAAGTGCACGTGCTATAGTTTAAATATAAAAATGGTTAAAAACAAACAGGAAAGGGAAAGAAGGAAAGCAGCATCATAGATCTCAGTTATAAATGCGTGTGAAAATCTTCTTCCATGTTAAGTCCCTCGGGGATCTTGGTGTTAAGCTTGATAATATAGTTTGATTCAAGCCTTCTCAGTTTCTTTTCACGATCTCCACCTCTTACATTGGGTGGGACAGTATCAATAACAAAATAAGAGAGGCCTCCGACATCCTTGCCATGGTGTTGCTCAAAATGTCTGGCTACGGGGTAAGTTCTATCCCCATTTTTAATAGCTCTCAAATGCTGCAAGACTCGTTTGTGGACAGGGAGAATGGTGCTGCCTACGTACTTCAGGCCACAAGGGCACTGAAGCACGTAGACAGCAAAATCAGTCTTACAAGAAAATTGTCCTTTGATCTTTTGCTCTTTATTAGATAGACCAAGAGCATAACTGGAAGTATTCTTCCCATGGATGCAAGCTTTGCACTTAGTACATCTTATAAAACCATTCTTTCTACTTAGCCACATAGTAGTAGATGTTTTGCAAGACATAGTGGGTAGCATGTTGCTAACAAGTGTTTGTTTAAGAGACCTAGCCCTTCTGAAGGTAATCTGCGGCCTACGCTGAACAAATTTACCCAGGATGGGATCATTTTAGATAATATGCCAGTGTTTTTGTAGGATGTTCCTTAGCCCACCCTGCTGGTTATTGTAGGTTGTAATCATTCTACATTGATTTTCACTCTCTTTAGTTACTCTTTCTTTCTAGCTAAGGAACATCCTACAAAAACACTGGCATATTATCTACAATGATCCCATCCTGGGTAAATTTGTTCAGCATAGGCCGCAGATTACCTTCAGAAGGGCTAGGTCTCTTAAACAAACACTTGTTAGCAACATGCTACCCACTATGTCTTGCAAAACATCTACTACTATGTGGCTAAGTAGAAAGAATAGTTTTATAAGATGCACTAAGTGCAAAGCTTGCATCCATGGGAAGAATACTTCCAGTTATGCTCTTGGTCTATCTAATAAAGAGCAAAAGATCAAAGGACAATTTTCTTGTAAGACTGATTTTGCTGTCTACGTGCTTCAGTGCCCTTGTGGCCTGACGTACGTAGGCAGCACCATTCTCCCTGTCCACAAACGAGTCTTGCAGCATTTGAGAGCTATTAAAAACGGGGATAGAACTTACCCCGTAGCCAGACATTTTGAGCAACACCATGGCAAGGATGTCGGAGGCCTCTCTTATTTTGTTATTGATACTGTCCCACCCAATGCAAGAGGTGGAGATCGTGAAAAGAAACTGAGAAGGCTTGAATCAAACTATATTATCAAGCTTAACACCAAGATCCCTGAGGGACTTAACATGGAAGAAGATTTTCACACACATTTATAACTGAGATCTATGATGCTGCTTTCCTTCTTTCCCTTTCCTGTTTGTTTTTAACCATTTTTATATTTAAACTATAGCACGTGCACTTTATAGGCAGAGTTTCTCTGTGAATTAAAAATATTGAATCAATTGTTTTTTAATGACAATGCGAACATATGAGTTGGAAGAATATGGTTTTTATCTGACAAAAGTGGGTAAGCCCACTTGGGCAGTATTGGCTCTGTTTTATTGTGTTTTATGGCTTCTTAAGTTTTTTATAATAATTGGTAAAGATGTCACTATTTATTTACTCAAATAATGGTGTAGTTCTGAACTATCATACAGGTTACAATTTAATTGTGATGTCAAAAATGAGTTAGCCCACTGGGGCAGGACTCCATCAACACCTTTGTGTTTTGTGTTTTGGTCTTTGTCTAGTAACTATGACCATAAAATTGTAACCATTTGGGGTTTCAAATTGTATCTGTGACACCTTAAGATTATATTTTATCTTTATCGCCGCAAAACATTATTAACATGATTACCCGTTGATTATTGTTTAGTTTGCAAATATATGACTCAATTTGTTTTCGCATCAATGATAAAACTACAAGTCTGTCTTCACGTTTTCTGAGTTTGTAGTTCACATGTGACACGATCGCATTCACTGTTAAAAATGGCGGAAAAACGTTATTGATTTGTTAGTGAGCAAGCCTGCTGGGCAGGCGAAACGCGTCTAACATTAACAGCTGACATTAAAGATTTTTGCGTAAAGACACGGCGTCGACTTTCCTGCTTGGAAGTGTGGTGAATATATATACATATATGCACAAATCCAGAACAAAAGATCCACATGAGCCCACTCGGTCAGTTCAGCAGGTTTATTTTTGGTATAGCAGAAAAGGACGACGCGTTTCGACCACGTCCGTGGTCTTGGTCACATGACCACCGCCTCCATTACGTGCACATTTTAAATTCATAAACATAAAAAAAAAATTTAAGGCACATTGTTTAAATTGTGACAACAAAAATGGTAAAAACAGGCGCAGCTGTTTTGTAAAACAATATGTGTACCATACTGATCATTCTCAGTGATTTGAATTAATTGTCATCTTGAGTCTCGTGGAATGTATCCATTGTTTCGGTATCAGGGTGATAATCCACTGATGTCCGGTGTATATTTGGCCGTTTAGGGAGAATTAGGGTCTAGTGCCCTATTTCTAAAGGGTAGCTATGTGCAGTGGTGTGACTAGAGGGCTGTCCCTCGCGAATGGGATAAGTGCAGGACATAAGCTATTGATGATACTCCATATACAGTGGTGTTGGAGGTATAGTACCCCCGGCGTGCACACAATAGTGACTCGGAGTAAGGGTGGAAGGTCCGCCGATAGACTCCGGTGCGCATAATCTTATCGCGAACGTGTAGTTCAAGGTGATTCTCAGCAGCAGTCCTCTGCAAAATCAAAATACAATAACATTAGCGACATAGCATACCATTGTCAGGTTACAGCTGTTCACGGCATTAATCTACTTTTAATGTAGGTTGTTTTCATGAGACACGTAAAAGATTTGAAATTGACATTGCGCCTGTGTTTTGGCATAAAGAAAATGTGCGATTAAAACTAAGGAAAGGAAGGAAGAAGTCGGGTGTGAGTAGTCCACCATGTATATATCACACCTACTGGCGGTTGGCAGTAGGTAGTTATAGTTAGGACCAAGTTTTCATAGGAAAAGGGTTTTTCGACTTGCCTATATCTTTGACGAATATTCACGAAAATTTCCCAAAAAAGTGCCCGGGTGATTCTTGTTCCACATGGTAAGTTTTGGGGTGATTCATCATGCTAGGGCAGAGAAAGAGGGGGCTAAAAAAGGTGCATTTCCCATGTTAATTTCCATAGGACCTTTAGTCGAAGCTGCAGCCCGAAGCACTGGACGGAATTACACCAAATTTGGAAGAAAGGTAGATCTGGTTATGCAGACCACGCTTTCTATTATTTGGTGTAAATCCGTTCAGTAGTTGTTGAGAAATAAAAAAACAAGTATGTGATATCTCTGACTGCAACGACTTTGCAAAAAAAGCTGAGCTCGTACAGGGAAATGCAGAGCTCTGATTGGCTGCCAACACTTCATCCAGGAAGTGTTGGCAGCCATTATGGGATTTGGCTTCAACTCAGTCCCACAAAAAAGGGGCAGATTTACAAGAACTGAAGTATCTCTGCATATCAGAAGAGATGTGTCAGTTAATTTGCGTTATGCAAAAAAACCCTTGCGCCACCATGAATGCGCAAGGATTGACAGATGCATGACGCATCTGTCGGCGTAAAGGTAACGCATTGCTGGAGTCGTGTCGCAAGCGCGACGCAACTCCAGCAATGCTCAGGGGCGGCCTATACTTATTGTGCTGCGTCACTCCTTACGCCTGCTTCAAGCAGGCGTAAGGTTTTGACGCAATGGCGTCATAAAAGTGACTCAATGAAATCTTGTAGATTTCACTGCGTCACTTTTACGAGGCTTTCTTGCGTGGGAACACCCACCCTGAACACATTATACCTGATGCAGGGATAATGTGATGCAGGGCTTTACAACGTGACACATCTCCATAGATGAGTCACGTTGTAAATGTGTTGCAACGTGGCGCATTGTTTACGATGCCGCTGCGTCACAAATGTGACGCAACGGCAGCGTAAAAGTGTCGCAAGGGGCTTGTAAATCTGCCCCAAAGTTTTTTTTAAAGAAGAAGGGTAGGAATACCCTGACCCTTTAAAGCTGGTCCCAGAGGGACCACCCAAGGCCAAAAAAGCATTTATTAAACAAACAAATTTGCCCCAAATTTGTAATACTCACGAATTTGCGAGAACATTTAAAAAAAAATAGAAGCACGGCCTCCTGTGCTTCTTTAGTAATCGGCCCCTGGGTGAGCCAGGTCCCTGGGGCATTTTGAAAATAAAGTAGGGGGGTACATGGGCCCTCCTCCTGGGGCTTATTAATGCCCCGGGCACCACCACCTCCCCAGGGCTTATTCATTGTTAAATGGGGGGCCTCACGGACCCCCCTGGGCCCGGGGTTCACCACATCCCCGGGGCCACATTCCAAAAATATATCGGGGGCCTCATGGACCCCCCATACACCGGGTTCCACCACCTCCCCGGGGCTTATCCATTGTTATGGAGGGCCACTCTGACACTCCCTGGGCCCCGGGGGCCACCACCTCCCCAGGGCCATATTCAATTAGTAATGGGGGGCCTCAGGGCACCCCCTGGGCCCCAGGGACCACCACCTCCCTGGGGCCAACTTTTTTTTTTTTTAAATGGGAGGTGGTTGGGCCTCGCACCCCCCTCCCTGGCCGTTCTCGGCACCAGGGACCGCCACCTACCCAGGGCAGGCCCTAATACAAGAAAATAGGGGGGCCACGTGCCCCCCCTCCTGGAGCCATAGATTGCCCTGGGGATTGCCACCCCCAGGACCAGCTCCTGCTATGGTGCCACCCTCGGGACATAACTGTTTGCTATGGCTTGGCGGGAGCTTTATCCCTCCCGCCAAGCCTCAGCAAATGCTCCGCTTCCAGCAAGCAAGAGCATTGAAAATGGTCTTGCTTGCTGGAAGCGGAGTAGAATTGCTTTCAGACACAGGGAGCTGCTGTTTTAGCAGCTCCCTCTGTCTGAAAGCAGTGCCGGGTCCCCCATGAGGCGGGGAGCCGGCAGGGACTGTGGGTGCCTTCAGGCTCCCCCTGCGGTCCCAGTGAAGACTGGGTGCACTGGAGGCACCCAGCTGACATGGCCAAGCTCCGGGGGATAGGGTCCCTGGGGCCAAAATTGGCCTGTGAAAGCAGGCCACAAGGGCCCCCTCCTCCTTCTCAAAAAGGCTGGGCCCCGGGTGATGAGTTCCCCCAGACCGAAATTGGCCCAGAGAGGGGGCCGCGCAGTCCCCCTCCCCTATTATAAATAGTGTAGGCCCCAGGGGATGAGGTCCCTGGGGCCGAATTCAGCCCAGGGAGAGGAGCCACGCATATTATAATGTAACCAATATATACGTACTGTGGATAAATGATATTATAGTACTCAAGCAGGGATCCTTCAAAGGCATTTATGACAGTCATGTGACCAGAAAGAATTAGGCAAGGTAGAAATGTCTTAAAGAGCCACTGTTAATAAACGCAGGAGGAAGCTACAACTACAAATTGAGGCTTCAAAAGAGAATGGGTCTTGATTCCTTAACATCTTTACAGGAATGTGCCATTTCCCTGGCCCGCATGAGCTCAGAGATGGATACCACTACTCACAATCATGCCTTAGGTTTTATCAGAATTCATTTTCAGCCAATTGCTGCCCATGTAGCCACAGACCTCAAACATGCATTGATAAAACATGTATGCAGTGCTATCTACTTCACCCTACAGAGGAAGTATATCTTTCATCCAGAGAGACATGAAAGTGTATGTCATGGGAGTGGGTGAAGCAATCAAGTGACACTGCCCAGATGTTGAAAAGTCTAGGGCATGCCACAAGAAAGACATCTGAAAAGTAGGGAATGTTGTCTAAGTGAAAGTGTCCATCAAAAAGGCCTGAACCTTTCAGGTACCATCCATTTGAGACCTGCCGACGATAGCCAAACCAAGTGAATAAGATGGTTCACGTCAAATGTTGATTAGAAGTCCAAATGTATGTGTCTCAAAACCGTAGATCTGGGGCAACATTGAGGTCATTCGAAAATGCACATCAAAACCCCAGGGCCTTAATAAGGGACAGGATCCCACTGAAAACGGTCAAAACGGTGATTAGATTCAAAGTGATCATATTGAATGGGGTCAGACAGGCTTCAGGTACCATCACTATAATAGGCACAGGGGAAATTGGCATTAAGTTTAACAGCTCCATGGGAACCCAGGAGAGATTTTTCAGCAAGCATGTACAATAGTCATATTCAGCACATGCAAACCACCCTCCTGTTCCAAGAGAGGCTGAAATAGTCTTTAGCGTCAATGCCATTACAAATACCTTTCAAAGGCATTTACAGGCATCTGAAGGTTCTTTCAAGACAACCATCATGCAGTGAGGACTGATTTAATGCTAGGTAAAATCGTTGTAACTTGTACCTCCTAAAATTATTATAATGTATTATATTTGCATTTATTCGGCACTTCATTCCACCGATTTGGCTTCCCGGTGTATTTGTGAACAAGTCGCTCACTACTCTGTGGGTGTGCTTCGATGGAAGAGTGTGGGGTTTTTTCTATGGCTTATGTGTGAAGGGCCTCATTTATGAGTTTTTGCCGTAGGGCAGTGCCGCAGGCCTTCCTGATGCACTGCCCTACGGCAAAAGAAAAGGGCAGGAATGCACCGTATCTATCAGATATGGTGCATTCCTGTCCTTTTCCCCTGTGCTGGCGCACAGTGGGCTGCCGTGCACCGACGCAGGCACCTTTGCACCATAATGCAAGCGTGCCTGCATTGCGGTGATGAATATTTTTGTGCAGGAAGGAAAACCTTCCTGCACAAAAACAATCACAAGAGGCTATTTCCTCTTTCTATGTGTGCCGCAGAATGCAGCACACATGGAAAAAGGAAAAACGAGGAGAAATAAGGATATTTCTCCTCATTGTGCTGCCCTTATGTAAGTTTTTGGCGCTACCTCAGAGTTAGGATTTCTCGCAAATCTGGAGCAGTGTCAAAAAGCCATGGATGTTGCTGGGAACACCCCCTGCAACACCCATTGTACGTCTCTTTAACGCAGAAGGGAACGATATTTACAAGACACTATTAAGCCAGAAAAAGTGGCTTAGTGCTGCCTGGTAAATATGGAGCAGGCTCCTGCGCCACCGGAGCGTCACAAAAAGTGACGCACCTGCGACGCATGGGGTAAATGTTTCGATGTCATCGTGAGTCCTGCTCCTGTGATGATTGTGGCGTTGCGCCTATGGTGGGCATGGAAGCTGGAGGCGCGAGAGACTGGATCTCATAAGCTTATCAGGCTTGAGCACATATGGAAAGGTGTATAAATGTCGCTGGGCCTGGGGGGAAAGTGTTTTAGTGTTTACAGTATTCTGCATGGTGATGGCCCTGCAAACATCTAGCTGCATTTCAGCGTGGAGTAAAGAGAAAAAGAGTGAAAGACAGCTGTGCATGCATTTGTGACCACCAAAAGCTACCATCATTGGGGGGGACTTGGGTAAGATCCTATCATGGCCCAAACAACCGCAAGGGGCTGAAAGCCCATTTAAACACGCCAAAGACATTATAAGCTAACTTTTTATTTAACACCTATTACTACTTTTCTCCCACCTATGAATGCTATAAATAGCATTTGTTTTCTTTACCAGTGTAACAAGACACTTATCACTAACCTCGGAAGCGTGGAAGGCTGAATTGCCCTTGCAGGAATTAACAGATATCAGAAGTGAGCGTTTAACTTTCAAAGGCAACGTTCCTGTTGGAGGCGGTGAAAACGATTTCTCGATAAGAAGCAGTGTCAAAGGGAGGTCGGTGAATTATCCGCCTTAGTTTCAAAGAACTCGAAGGAGTGGGTCTCTCAGGAGCTGAGGTGAAGTAACCGGAGTCTTCAGTGCCGGTGACAATAAAGTTACTTTTAGATAACTCGAAAACCGGAACAAGGTTCCCATTGACCTCGTACCTGGGTTCAAGAACAAATAAAATAATTAGAGAAAAGTGGTGCAAAACTGGCGACTGACTGAGAAGGGAGCAGCAAAAATGAAAAAATGAATGTCGAAAGTGGCAGCTAACCTTTCCCGCACACCTTACATTATGCTATCAATAGAGTGTGAAGGGGTGTGTTGACTATATTAGTGTGTTCAGAAAGTTACTAGAAAAAACAATATTTCGATACAAAGTAACCCGTGTTTTGTGTTAGGTGGCATTATTTCGACTACATCTATGTTTTCTCATGACTAGTAACAGCCAGCAAATTTAATCTAATAACGAAGGCGTTGTCAAAGGTGAAAACAAGCGTGCTAGTTCTTTCCCGCGAGCTTGGTAAAGAGTGCCCTCTAGCGTTACTTACGTAAAAATACATTGAAATAAAAGCGAAGCCGTCTTTTTCTAGACTATCTTTAACAACGCAGCGTACCTCCGCTTAATCCTAGAGCCAGAGATGTCCTGGCCACACGGGATAATGGCTGGGCTGCATTCAACAAAGTTCCTCGGGCAATTCCGTCCTAATAGCAACGCCAGTAACAGTTACTTCTTTCTTATAGATATTTAAATTATTTGCTGCTGCAATTAAAGTATGCTCTGCAGGGTCGGATTGGGATGAAAAATGGGCTCGGGCACCCAAAAAAAAGTGGCCCACAATTGCAGCTCGTAAACCTTCATGCTGAAAAAGGCATCCGTTTCGAGTCAGATTTGTTTTTAAATTGCAAAATTATTTAAAACTTTTGTGTTTCTTGTTTTTTTCTCTCATTTCATTGCACAGTATTTGAATGAAACTCCTAACCTCAATCCGAGAAAACTGGCAGCAGGCACCTGAGGCTTGTCTGTCTGATCGACCTGCGGCTTGTCTGTCTGATCGTTGTGACCTGCTGTGGGGGAGACAAAAGCCTCCCCCCCACACTGATGACTTGTTAACTGCACTGCTCAAAATACACACCTCTCTCAAAGGCTCACTGAGACCTTTTGGGGCCTGGGATGGAAGGAGGTGCACCACATGATGCGCGTCCTCCTGATGCCCTATTGTCATTCTACAAGTGACAATTAATGGCCTGCTCAGATTACCTCTCACCTGAAACTGGAAAAAGCTTGGGAAAATCAACCCAGTTATATAGAGTTGCTTGAGCCACAGACTAAAAAAAATCGGCCCACAAGCTGGCCTCTGCCACAGGCCGCTCGTGCACTGGCCGATTGCCCACCCTGCCAATCCGACCTTGGCACTTGGTGACTGTGCCAGACACTAGAATATTAGAACAGTTCATTAATTGAAATTCAAAATGTATGCACACGTTATAATTGATATATTTGGTGAGCAGTCGTATAAAAGCTATCTATCTATCTACCTGTCTGTCTATCTATAAAAAAAAACATCTCTAGAGATGACAGCCTCCGTCACCATGCTTGCACACACAGGGACTTATTTATTAGAGGCTTGCGCCGCCAGAGTGTCACTTTTCTTGACACTCTGGCTGCGCAAGACTCTCAAACATATCTATGAGGCCACACAAAGCCACTTTGCGTGGCTTTTCATGGCCTAATAGATATGGAGTAAGACAAAGCAGCGTAAGTTGCTGTGTTGCCTTACTCGGCACCAGGGAGGCGTTCCATGGTCGTTGCAATGGGTGTTCCCACGCAACACCCATGGATTTTGACACTGCCCCAGAGTTACTTAATCACGTAAACCTGGGGCAGCAGAAAAACCTTACGCCTCCCCCGAGCAGTCGTAACGAGGAGAATATTTTTATTTCTCCAGTTTTTTCCTCTTTCCATGTGTGCTGCAGTGTGCCGCACACATGGAATGAGGAAAACGCCTCTCAGGATTCTTTTTGTACAAGAAGATGCCGCTTCCTGCACAAAAACAATCCTGCATGCAATGCAGACTCCCTTGCACCATGGTGCAAGGGTGCCTGCGTTGGCGCTAGGCAGCGAATTGTGCGCCAGCTCAGGGGGAAAGGAGTAGGACAGAAATGCACCATATTTGATAAATACAGTGCATTCCTGCTTTATGCCAATTTCCCGTAAATGAGGCCCACAGGGTCATATTTATCTGGTATTAGTAGGTTTGTCTGGTATTAAAGAAATAACCAGGCTGGTTTAGGTCCATGTCCTTTCTTAGATGCAGTTTAGTACTAGATTATTGTACATTCAATCTGCTTATATTTTAGCACATGGGAGTCTAGACGGTGTTACTACTCCTGATTATTTTATCCAGCCCGAGAAGTGGGTTGACCACTTCACCATGCTCTATGACAAAAGTGAAGTTATTCTTCCTAAGGATGTTATAGATAGCCAAACCCTTTCTGAATCAATTGAGACAGCATGTGATGAAAATAGTGGAGGCCCTCTTTTTAGCCTGGATGATACTCTTAAGGCTATTGATAGATTAAAAACAGCAAAAGCCCCTGGGCCGGATAGAATACCAGGCGACCTGTTTAAGTCAAAGCCACTTGTGGGGGCCCTTTATATAAATCTTTTGTCCAATGCCGTTGCTGATGGGGGTGAAATACCAGAAACCTGGAGAGGGGCGGAAATAATTACCATGTACAAGAAAGGAGTTGCCGCGGTCCCATCAAACTATGGACCTATTAGTCTACTAGACAACTTACGAAACATTTTTGCTAGGCAAGTCCTGGATAAATTGTTAACTTGGATTAAGGACAATGAGTATCCCTATCAATCAGGGTTCCGCACAAAAACCTGTACATGTGACCAGGTCTTTAGGTTTATTCTACTCACCTGGAAATACGTAGTATTAAACAAGCAGAAATTGTATGTAGCTTTTGTCGATCTCCAAGCTGTTTTTGATCTTGTGCTCGGGACCTGCTATGGAAAGTTTTATTAGGGATGGGTGCTCCTGCTAATTTGGTTAATTTGCTTGTTAGGCTACACGAGGGTAACTATGCGCAGGCTAGGCGGGAGAGACAGGGAGAATTAACTACAAAGATTCCTATCCGGCGTGGGGTACGCCAAGGATGCGTTCTAGCTGTTCTCCCTGTACGTAAATGAACTAGTCAATGAGTTGAGGGACTTCGCCAATGACTCACAGGTGCTGAATCGCAAGAAAACACCAATTCTGCTGTTCACAGATGATTCTCTAAATATTTCCAGGACCCCTATGGGCCTCCAGAAACTATTAGACACATTTTTGGCCTTTTGTGGAGCTAGGGGCCTGGAACTAAATGTGGCGAAAACTAAGTTCATGGTATTCGGTAAGAGTAAGTGCAGAACAAGAGCAGTGAAGATAGCCGAGAAACCCCTTGAGAGGGTGGTCACTTTTGACTATCTCCAGGTTAGGTTGACCGACACTTTGGGGTGGGTTGCCCAGCTCAAGAAAAGTTATCTGAGCCTGTGCCATAAATCTAAACCCATAATTAGACTCCACAAACAGACCCAGACATGGTCCATAACCCCCGCCCTAGAGGTCTATCGAATGAAAGCCCACAATGCGGCACTTTATGGAGCAGAGTTATGGGGTCATTCTGACACGCGCAAGCTAGCGGTGACTGAGAACATATTTCCTAGATCCCTTGTCTCTGTTCCAGCTAGTACCCCGCTGACCCCATTGTATCTTGATCTTGGGCTAAGGAGACTTGGCGACGTGGCCGCATTAAAACCCTTGTTGTTTTGGCTGCGTCTGTGGTTCACCCCGGAACTAAGGGAATACAGTGATTCACTGAGAGAAGTCTTAAATATGAGTGGTGCCAAACGGATTGCATGGTTACTTCATGTTGCTACTTGGTGTAGATCCTTGGGGTTGATTAACCTATGGGACTGCCCAGAGTGCATTAGCGAAAAAGACATGGCTTCTGTGAAAGCCAAGTACTGGGCTCTTGTGGCTGAACAGTATGTTACAAGTATGACTGCAGGGCGTTTAACTAGTGAGTTTTTAAGTTCCACCCAAAGTTCGAGCCCTTTCTTGATTTGATTACACCACCATTGGCGAAAAGTCTCTATGTGAGATTACATCTAGGCTGCCTTCCCCTTAGGGTTTTTAACACCTGGGCCCCTGAATCAGACTCAATCTCTTGCCCTGCTTGTGGCCACGCTCGAGACTATTGAACATATTCTGTACTTTTGCATTGAACACCGTTTCCTTCGAAGAAGGCAGATCCGGCCTGTCTGTTGCAATCTGGGAATCAGACATTATTGGCCTGCTTTGAGGGTCCTATGGACTAATACATCAAATCCTATTGCCTTTGCTGTAAGCAGGTTTTTATTGATTGTTTGGTTAAGGCGACAGAAGTTTATAGCCTAGAATGTTTGGGTGGTTTTCACTACCAGAGATGTAATTATGTACAGGACAGCTTGGATTCTGTTCCTAGGAATTTTACTATGATTGTTTGATCACAAGTGGCACTTAGCACTTGAATTACATGATAGTATGTTATTAACTATGGTTTTAATTGTTGTTATGGAAGTCTTTTAAAAAATGTCAGTTCAAGATGTGCAAATTGGGTAAAGACTGTTTTAGTTATTTATTGTCATTTATCGATTGTGTATACTCCGTTGGTATAATAAACTGAAGAAGCATATGATGTTGATAAAACAGCCATGAGCCCTAAAAGATTACGATATTCCCAGATTGGTATGGATTAGGCACACAACATGGAGGACCCCTTTAGTCTATGTTTTAGGATTTTTTGAGGTTTTTGTTGTTTAGAGCTTAACACTCCATCAGAGGATATTGTACAAGATTAATTCGTTTTTTATTGAATATTGGACTGTGCATCTATTTTGCCAGCTATAACAATGTATTGTATGTATTTATTGCTCTTGCACTTTTATGGTCACGTGACTGAAATAAAGTATTACAACAAAAAAAATCTGCTCACAGTCACCTACCTTCCCACTATTGTCATTAGGCTTTTGCCTCTTACATCTCTAGATAACACTTCATTAGCACAGGTTTCCGAAAACAAGTACACCATCTATTTTAATGTTGGAAGCTCCATGTAGCTGATGTAGGTGATGCTGATTCTACAGGATATAATTTGTACTGGTGGCTGCAGGTGGTGGACTTCGAACGTAACTTATTTTTTATCATCCAACTTTGACCTAGAGAAAAAGCAGGAAAGGCAGAAAACAAAAAATGAAGGAGAAAGCGAAAGATAGGACAAGAGTTTACAACAACATATGATACAATAAATTTGGATTGAATTATCAAAGTAAAGTTTTAAATGACTGTGGGGAGGGGCGGTGTGAATATTAACTCGACCATATGCCATTATTTTAGGCAATTTTGATAGGCATTACAATAAGCTAAAAAGCCTGTCTGATGCTAGACTACCAGTAGATCACCACCTCAGCAAGGACAGCTGATCAGTTCAGGGGTTGGAAGTGCGAAAGTAATGTACATGGAAATATCAAGAGCTTTAGGCTGTGGTTGAAGGAAGTAGTAACCTCATGATTGTAGCAATATGAGAGAAAATGCTGGGTAAATAATGCAAACCTCAAAACGAAGATTCTGCCAATGCTAGAGCAGGTGTCGTCTGATGTTTATTGAAAAACACTAAAGGGTAACTGTTCCTAGGGAGGGAGTCCAGCCTATTGGGCTACAGATTTTATGGAAGAAGGATAGGGGAGATGGAATGACCTTTTGAGTAGATATGTCTCAGGAAGGATATAGCATTCATGAGAGAAACATCCTCAATTTTGAAGAGTTGTCCTCACACACCCGTGAAGGTGTCATGCTTCATCATAGGGCGTTTTTGCTCCTCGTGGGGTTGGCGCTGCAGTCCCCCAAGGCCCCGCGAGAGGGCTCCTTAGCGGAGATCTTTTTTGAGTAAAACACCGTAGTGGTGAGTGCGGGTGGGTGGGGTTAGTGCAGAGGTGAGTTAAAAATACCGAGATGGTACCCAAATACTATTTATTATTCCTGGGTCCGTCTGGTATAGTTAAAAACAGAAATCAAACTGTGACCTTCCACCAATGAGGAAGTATAGTCTGCTTCAAAAAAGGTGATTAGTGATAAAGATCATGGGGTCGACATGTTTCACGCCCTGGTGGTCCAGAAAGGATCCTTGGCGTTTCTTCAGGACCTAATCAATTTAGAGAATTATTAAAGTGCAAAATAGAAGAGATCAGGAGAGGAAAAATGCCCTGAATGACAAGTCTCAGTCAGACTTGTTGTGGCGTTTGCTGAGAAAAATGTAGTTTAACAAACTCCTGAAATTTAGTTATCCAACCCTTAGAAGATGAATGGGAGGTCCTCAGTGGAGGTAGTAGGCATACATTAGGGTATCAGTGACCCTTAGCAGCGTGAGGTAATCCATGCAGTATTGGACGTGGGTAGGTGAGATTACCTCATGCTGCTAAGGGTGCATTTGGCAAGGATCCTTGATTCCAATGGCAGACACAGCTAAAGTTTCTGCAAAAAGTGCACACAGCCTAACAAGCAAGCTTAAACAAGCCTTTGCTCAACCTGATGGTTTTTCCAATATTTGATGCATATTACTCAATAAACTTCTGCATCGCACCACCCCCTCAAGCAACTGCCCTACCAATGTGCGCCTCAAAGCACAATTACCAGCTGCAGCCAGAGCTCACTTAAATACCCAAGTCTCAAAGAGGTAGATAACACACCTAGCATCCGCAAACGCATTGTGATCCCCTGTGCAGGGATGGCCAGGGGCTGACCCAGGGGGTATTTTTTATGAGATTAGCACATATCCAGGTAATCTGCTTCCAGTCCTCATTGTTCCTAAACTAGTGCGTGGAAAGGATATAGGTAACTGATGGAAAAGCCTAGGAAAAGGGAACTGAGAAAGATTTAGTTGGAAATTCAAACTTGCAGCGCTGTAGGAGAGCTCAAAGCTATACTTCTAATAATGGCATTTGCTAATCTTATTACTGGTTCATGTTACTAATCTGACCTGGAAAACATAAAATATTTCCAACATGTCTGCTTTTGCAAGTTTTGTGTCCCTGATTCTAGGACTTCTGTTTTAGAGACTTAATGTGCTAATAGTTTAAAGAGGAGAGCTTAGTAGCTGCCCAAACTGGCTAGTTCAGGGGCAAAGAAATATGAGATTACAAAGCAGTGTTTTCTGAGGTTTATTTGGCTATTATGCCCATTTTCCCATAGTTGATCTACAGGAAGACTTTGTGGATTAGCCTGTTATGCACACAAGACACTAACAAACATCACTGAATTGAAGATTAGATTCTTATATCTACATTCTTTTCAGTTGTTATGTGTCTAAGTCACAGATGTAGTCACCTGCTTACAGGGCTCCAGAGTTCAGAGACAGCACAATTTTTATTTAAGTATATTTTTCTGAAGCACCACTGCAGCAGGTGGTATTAGAGCACTTTACAAAGAACATCTGAAGATATCTGGGAACATTAGTGCACAGAAGAGGAAAGATCTGGATGAAGAAAAACAGCTGGATGAAAGGCTTGGGGAGAAAATATAAAGAGGGAAAACAGGAAAAGGTACCCTGACCAAATCAGAAGCAGCAGAGAGTGGGTCGGGGAGGATATAACATGACCATTGATGGTCATTCATGGGCTGAGTTAATCACATAAACAAACTTTCAACATTGTTTCTGCCTACTCCTAAATGATTCTTAAAAGTATGAGCCTTTAGCCCTTTTTGGAATGAGAAGTTGTCTTGGGTTCTTCAGAATTTATGAATTTCAAACTGAAATGTCATGCTCCTCCTGAATTTGTCAGTATCATGGGTTTCCTAGACCGAGTGCTTTGAAGGTTAAACTGCTGATTTAAAATTTCATCCAAGCCTCTGATAGAAGATTAAGTGAATCCATCAGTTTGGGGGCTATATGGTTGGATTTCTTTTTCTCTCAGATCAGCAGAGTGGTAGAGAGTAATATCGCTTTGATAGTTGTCAGCACATTTGTGTTGCAATCCATTGGTCTGTTGTTGTGTCATTCATACTTTGCTTTCGGCCACCACTGTGGATTCGCCCGTTTCAATCATTGGCCGGTTTTGCTGTGGGTGTGAGTGGGTCACTCTTATTTGCTGCCACCTAATTGGCCATTACGGGCCAGTGTCACTTCCTCTTCATTCGTTTCTCCCTTCCATGGAGCATGGAGCATGGACCAAGTACTGATTACTTCATTTTGATTAGTGTCCTTCTGCTGCTCTCACTGTGATTGAGGTACTATTTTGTTCTTTCTTCTTCCTCTGCCATCGTTTTGTTGCTTGTTCCCTCCCACCTTTCCATTGTCTGGGTTGCTCTTTCCCTCCCGCCTCCCACCTTCTCATCCATGTTGCTTATAACCTCCCCTTGTCTGTGTTGCCCTCCACCAATGTACTTTTGTGGAGCATGTGGTAAGCAGCAAGATAAGCAAAAGAAGGTTACCATTATTCAATGTACCACCTTCGGAAGGATGAAGCCCCGGGACAGCTCTAGCGCGAATGCTAACTTGTGTCAGATGCAGATGTAAGCAGAAATTGCTAACTTCATGAGTTTTAATGGAAACTGGACTAAAGTCAACAGGTGGATGCGCATCAGTGTGGTGGCATTGCACTGGCATTCAGCAGATAAGCCCTTTTAAAAAATGTTTTAATGCATCTTTCATTCTTACTTCTTAGTATCCTCCAAATAGATAGAAAAGTTGTGTTCAGTTGCCATTTAGGGCTTGATTTCACACTTTGACACTTATATTGATGATGCTTCTCAGAGTGAAGGTGGTTTGGACATGCAGGACCAGCTGAGAGATATGGCAACACTACACAAAGCAGCAACAAAGTATTTGCTTCATCTGTGGCACAGTGAAATAAGAGACGGAGCAGGTCACTGAGTCATCTTTAACTGGGAAAATATTGGGAACAGTTGTGGCCATGCAGAACGGACACCAGGCGACAGCGAGCAAGTGTCATGTGTGCTTCAAAGATGTGTAGAATAAATGGGGCGTATTTACAAGCCCCTTGCACCAGCGTTGAGTCACATTTTATCACATAAAAAGGGGTGCACCAGCGGCGCAAGGGGCTTGTAAATGAGCCCCAATGACTCCACACAGATCCTGAAATAGCACAGCCATCAACATGCGTGACGGGCCTTTGTGCTTCTCTTCAGTATGTTCTGTGTGTAACACCAAATGAAAACCATTTGCGTCCCCAAGAAGTCAATGTTTTCAGACAGAGGGATATATTTAATAGGAAATTGCGCAGCGCGGTACTGCAAGAAAATTACCAGCACCATGCTAAATCATTTAAAAAGCAAAGGGATGTGCTGTATTTACAAGAATACGGTGCACCTGTGTGTTTTCCCTTGCGCTAAAAAAAGCTGCCAGGCGTCAACACAGACACCCTTGCACCATAGTGCAAGGGTGCCTGCATTGCAGGGACCCTTGCACCATGGTGTAAAGGTGTCCGTGTTGCAGGGATGATTGTTTATGGATCATGCAGCATGCAGCACACATAGAAAGGGCAAAAACAAGGAGAAATAAAAGTATTTCTCCTCATTGCACCAATCTAACGCCTGCTATTCAGTGGCATTATTTTTGGCACGTCCTCAGACTTACAGATCCTTGTAAATCTGGGGCAGTGTTAAACAACAATGGGTGTTGTTGTGGAATGCCCACAGCAACACCCATTACACGCCCCTTTCATGCAGATACCTGCGTAAAAGGGGACTATATTTACAAAGTGGCGTTAAACCACACAACGTGGCTTAATGCCCCTTTATAAATATGGAGCAGGACATTGTGCCACCGGAACGTCGGAAAAAGTGACATTCCAGTCGCATAATGCTCTTGTAAATATACCCCAGAGTCTGGTGAGCTATTTATGAATCTGAATCAATCCCTGAGAGAACACAACTTCTATGGCTCGAGGCATTGGGCAGCACATGCTTCCTGCCTCACTCAAGAGTCCCAGCGTCGCTGTCACATTAGCCAAGCAAATAGAATAGGTAGGGTGGCCTGGCTTCTAGGATTGGCTGATACTATCCCAATTACACCCACCCCTTCTCAGAAATTCCCCAAAAATTTAGCTAATTTTCAGGCACCCTTCCTCCTACTCTCCCTCCCATTGTGCGTAGCCTGCCATAAGGAAAGAGAACACTATGGCCCAGATTCACAAAGGTTTAGCGTCGGGTTAGCCCTACTTGTAACGCTAACCCGACGCTAAACCTATTTGGCGATTAACAAACCAACGCTAATCGGTATTTGCGTTGGTTTGCATAGAAAAGTAACGCTAAGCAGCGCTAAACACTGCTTTGCATTACTTTGCGTTAAGGGGGAGTTACATGGATGGCACATGGGCGTTCCTATGCAACCACCCATGCTTTTTGATGCTAAACCCTATCTACTAACATTAGTAGATAGGGTTTAGCGACAAAAATTAATGCTGCTGGAAAGCAGGTGTTAAAGGGAGAAATGTTTTCATTTCTCCTTTCTTTTCCTACTTTGCATGCGTGCTGCACTGTGCAGCACAGGTACAAAGTAGGAAAAGGTTTTAAACTTGTCTAGCCATAGTATGTTGTACAGGAAGGGTAGCCTTCCTGTACAAACCTATGGTAGACTCAGGCACGCACCCTAGCACTATGGCGCTAAGGTGTGTGCCTGGTGCACAGCAGTTGAAATCAGAGCCAGCGCTAGGGAAAGAGGAGGAGAGAGCCCTATTGCTGTGAATATAGTGCTCTCCTGCTCTCTCTCTCTCTCACACAACGCAGTGCAGCCTCTTTGGGTGTTGCGCTGCGTTTTGTGACACCTTTCAGAATCTGGGCCTATAACGTGGCCAACGCTGGCTGCTTCATGCCACTTTGTTTCTAATTTTTGACCATGCTGCATGTCAGTCATGCTGCTACGCACCACGGCTAAAGGACATTGTCAAAGCCAATGACTCTCGCATAGATGGTAAGACCTAGTGGGTTTGCCAATGTTTGTTATAATAGAGGTGGGAGAGTGGGAATGTTCCATGGTAGGTCTTTCTGGACAGTATTAGATTTTATTTGGTTTTCTAATGTGAAGAAAAAGAAAGAAATTATGTGTTTCCTTAACACACTGCTTCCTCAAGCTCATAATGTGAGGGAAAAGTTTGAACTATCAAACCAGTGATACTTGTTGGACTATTTCCTAAAGCATCTCGAGTTAATGTGGTTCTTCTCGGTTTCCATGAGTACAGGGCTCCCCAGGCAAGACACCGCAAGCATTTAATTTTGTTTGGAGAATATACGTCTAAGATCGCACCATGCATGGCTGCAGTTCACTCCTTCGGTGACACTTGTGACCCTCACCTACTCATGCAGGATGATTGTCAGCCAAAGCATATTTTTTGGCCTTTCCAATAAGCTTGATAAAGCTGAAACCCTATGTTTGTGAAAGGAGGGGGGCGTGGCTTAGCTGGCTGCAAGATGGCCTCACCTTGAGTGGGCTCTGCCGGCCAAGCCTTTTAATCCGCCAAGATCCTGCGGACCCCGGGTGTGCTGACCCTCCACTCCATGCTGCTCCGACTCCTTACCTCCAGGGGCGACTCCTGATCCCCCGGCCGACTCCGGCCGCCGACGCTGCACCGAGATCTGCCGCCATTTCCAGCCCCAGGCCTGCCTGATGGTGTGCGTGGCTGGCGGCTGAGCCGGGCTGCTGACGACTGCCGACGCTGGCCTGCCTGGACCGGACCATCCTACTGATGACGGTCCGCTGCCCTGCTGCTTCTTCCCCCCGGTGAGTCGCACTACAGTTGGGGCGTTCTGCGGCCAGGTCGGGGGCGCGTGCGCCGCACTGCAGGGCCCGGGCCTAATCCTCCGCTGTCGGGTGCCTCCCAGCACCTGAGGTGCCCTTCGCCTCCCGCTCCTTCAACGGGGGCCCGCGACGTGGGCGGCGTGCCCCCTGTGCCTCCCTGCTGTTTTTCGCCCCCGCTCGTGCGGGCTTACCGGGGCGCCCCCGCCGTGCGGCCGCGGTGGTCTAGGTATCGTTGCGGCTTTCCTCGCCCTGGCGCACTGGGGGGCCCACCTCAGCCGTCCTGCTCGCCAGGATCTCCGTGCCTGCACTATATTGCGGCTTGGGCCTGCTGACCTGCTTTGGGGCCCTGCCTACCTGCTGTTGTGCATGGTGGTGTCCTCCCGGCCTCCCAGATTCTGCGCTTCACAGAGGACTCGCCTGCGGTTTTGGGGCCCGGAGCTGCGCTGGTCCCCTGGGAACCCACTTGCATCGGCCTGAATTTGGGGATCGCCTCTCCCTCCTTCGGCCCTCCTGTTTCCGGCCTTGCTCAGGTCCTCTGCCAGGCATACTGCTAGCACCTGCTGCTGACCTTTCCGTCTACAGCCCCTCCTGCCCGATCTGGTACTTCGTCGCCTCTCCTCCGGATATGCTTTGGGGCCCTGCCTGCCTGCTGTTGTGCGTGGTGGTGTCTTCCCAACCTCTCAGACCCTGCGCTTCACTGAGGACTCGCCTGCGGTTTTGGGGCCCGGAGCTGCGCTGACCCCCACGGACCCCTCTTGCATCGCCTGCAGTTTTTGGGCCCGGAGCTGTGCTGGCCCCCTGGGACCCCACTTGCATCGGCCTGTGTTTGGGGATTGCCTCTCCCTCCTTCGGCCTCCTGTTTCCGACCTAGCCCAGCTCCTCCGCCAGGGTGCTGCTAGCACCTGCTGCTGTCCTCTCCATCTACAGCCCCACCTGCCCGATCTGGCACTTCATCACCTCTCCTCCGGACCTGCATGATCACCCCTGAGCCTGGTCAGACGCTGCTCCCCCTTGCTGGCCTTGACTTCGTCGGCTCAGGTTTTCGCCCAACGCCTTTCCTGCCCCGGCCTTCCCCTTGGGTCCTGTAACTGCTACTTTCCCTGGTGTGACAGTCTCAGGCATATCTTTTCTTGTTGGCCCCTGCTTCCCCCTACGCCGTGCCTCCGGCTCCAGTTCTTCGGCAGTTCAGGTGGCGCGCTTGTGTGGGAGCTGGCGGCTCGATCATGGGAAAGGCGGATCCCAAGCAGCCCAAGCTGGCCTTCGACCAACGCAGGCAGACCCGACAGGATGGGGCAGCCCTGGACACTGGCGAACTTGCTACCCAGCCTGAAGCAGGTCCAACCCGAGAGGATGACCTTAAATCCATCATGTTGGATGTGAAGGCCACAGTCACTGGCATCGCCGCCCAGCTCGATCAACTATCCACTCATCTTGACGCTGTCAAGGCACGGGTGGACTCGCACGACGCACAGTTGACCCATGTGGAGGCGAGGGTGTCCGATGTGGAAGACTCCGCGACTAGAGACCACCATAAACTCCTTCAAATGGACAAGGTTCTAGAGCTTATTAAGAACAAGAATGAGGATTTGGAGGCGCGCTCCCGTAGAAGTAACCTCCGCATCACGGGCGTCCCCGAATCCTCCAACATTTCCAAAATGGAGGACTTTGTTGAGCAGCTGATCCGGGACCTATTTGGCGAGGTTCTTTCTCCAGTCTTCATCGTAGAGCGTGCCCATCGCTCTCTGGGCCCTCGGCCCGCTCCTGGCCTGCCTTCTCGCCCAATCATCACCAAATTACTACATTTTCGGGACCGGGATGTCGTTCTACGTGCAGCCAGGGAGAAGGGTGAAATTCGCCATCAAGGGAACTCTCTGGCCTTTTACCCTGACTATACTATGGCGGTGCAGGCTGCCCGCCGTGAATTTCTCTCGGCCAAATGACTGCTTCAGAAACACGACATCTCCTACTCCCTGGCTTACCCGGCCAAGCTGCGAGTTCGGCAGGGCTCACAGGTACACGTGTTCACGGAGCCGAAAGCGGCATTGGCCTACGCCAAAAAGCTGGACAAACCACAGCGTTCCTCGCCATCCAGTACTCAGACTGTTGCCGGTGGTAATATGAGTGACAATGACTGAATGCAGCCCTTTTCTCCTGGTTGTTTGTTGTTTGCGTTCTATGTCAAGGCTATCTGCTCGGGCGGCAGCACCTTCCACTCATGCAGCTGCTCCTGTTCCCACCCTTCTCTGACGCTCTCCTGCCCCCCGGCTTGCGGGCCTGGTGGTTTACCCGTGTCGGTGGGGCATTCACTGCTCCTAATATAACGGCTTCGCACCCTCTTCTACCTTCACACAGGAACTGTAGACTCTCGTTTTGGGCTACACGCTATTTCGATCACTTCCCTATATTGCGCCTCTGGAGGGTGCGGCGCTTGGCTGCTCTCCTAAGACCACACTCATTGTCCGCAAACAAAGCCTGCGGCTTGGCCACCCTGTCCTAGAGGCAGGGGTGTTCGCTGCGCAGAGCCATGCCTCCACGGGATAATTCCCTCCTTCTTTGATTCTGATCTTCCCCTTCCTATTTGGGGGCTCCATGGGTGGGTGGGGATGGTCTCTCAACCTGATTGGGGGGTTGGTGTGGGTGGTGGGGGGGTCATTGGGTATGTCGCCTCCATTCCGAGGCCTGTTGTTTGTTTGGTTTTTTGACTCTTTGTGTAAAGTGTCATTCGCTACATTGACCTCTGCACTGCACATCCCTTCTCAATCACGTCTGGCTCCTGTTTTGTACCTGTCCTCATCCGCCACTCACTTTCCTGGCATAGCGATATGACGGACACCATACTCTGGACATGGAACGTCCGCGGTCTCAATGACTATCCGAAGTCCCGCCTAGTGCACGCCCACCTCACCCAACATAAAGTTGACATCTGTTTCCTCCAGGAATCCCATTTGCTACCCACTACGTCCTCCAGGCTTCTTTCTAGGCATCGGGGCGAAATCCATTCCTCCTTCTACTCCTGCTACTCTCGTGGGGTATCTATCCTAATGCGTAGGGGGCTTCCCTGGCACACATCTCAGGTTATTGCTGACCCCGAGGGGCGCTTTGTCATTCTGAGTGGCACTCTCTTGGCTCAACCCCTGATCCTTGCAGCGATATATGGCCCCAACTCTGATGACCCTGAATTCTTTGCGCAGGTGTGGCGCCACATCTCTTCCCTGGGCCCTGCCGCGCTGCTCTGGGGGGAGATTCAACATTACACCCTCAGCAACCCTCGATCGCTCTGGGCCCCGCGCTCTGCATCCGCGCACTACCTCACTCCTGCATTCCCTAATGACCGACAATTCCCTGCTTGATGCGTGGCGGCACACCCACCCGGAGGCACGCGAGGGCACGTGCGGTTCGGGATCTCTGGGCTGTTGGTCCCGCTTGGACCTCTGGATCACCACTCAGGATGCTTTCTCATGGATCACCTCCACAGAGCACATGCCGCGTACCCTTTCTGACCACGCACCCATCCGCCTCAGCTTGCTTCCCCCGCGGCCCGCGTTTGCTTGGCGGCTGCCCCCTAATGTGCTCCGGGACTCGGTGTTCTGCGACGAGATCCAATCCGCAATCGTGACCTATTTTGAGCTTAACGCCGGCTCTGTTGATTCCCCTTCCACACTTTGGGAAGGGTTTAAGGTGGTGATTCGGGGCGAATGTATCTCTAAGCAGGCTGGTGTCCTGCGTTCTATCCGTAGGGCTCTTGAGCGATTGGAGGGAGAAATTAAGGCTCTTGACTCTTTACACTCTCTTAACCCTTCAGCCGACATTCTCGCACAGCTCAAGGGCAAACTTTCTGACTTTAATGATGAGGCCAACAGGGAACTCTCCTTTCTGGGTAGGGAGGCGAGGGCACGTCGCTTTGGTGAGTGGGATTGTCCGGGCAAGACGTTAGCCAACCTCCTACGAAGGCCCCATGCGGCCTCCTATGTCACAGCGCTCCAGGACGGGGGACCGTATAGAACTACCTCTCACGAGGAGGTGGTAACTTGATTCACCACCTTTTATTCTCAACTATATATGGCTGGGGTTGTCCCCTTGCGCGACATCCTTGACCAATACTTCGATACTCTCGAGCTCCTCTGGCTGGGCAACTGCCACTGGGAGTACCTCGATGAACCCTTTTCCAAGGAAGAGATCCTGGCCGCCATTAATAGCCTGCCTGGCGATAAGGCTCCGGGCTCCGATGGATTACCTGCATCCTTTTACAAAGCATTCGCGCCACTTCTCGTTCCGCACCTCGCTGCTATGTATAATGACTCCTTTGAGCGCGGCCATTTCCCTCCTTCGCTCCGCGAGGCCCTGCTAACGCTGCTCTTAAAACCAGACAAGTCCCCCGAGCTCCTTGACTCTTACCGCCCGTTGTCTCTCATCAACACTGATAAGATTTTCACCAAGTTGTTGGCCTCCCGTCTCCTTCCGCTCATGCCCCGTATAGCTCGCCCAGACCAGTCCGGTTTCATCCCTGGTCGCGCCACGTTGCACAATCTCCGGACTATATTCGCCGTCCTCCATCAAATTAACCCTGCACTTCCGGCCGTGCCCTCTTGGACGCTACCAAAGCCTTTGACACTCTTGAGTGGCCTTTCCTCTTTTATCTTCTCCCCCCGCTTAGTCTTTAGCCCGGTTTTTCTGCGCAAAGTCCATCTTCTTTACTCTCTTCCCACCGCTTTCCTTCGGATCAATGGTCAGATCACGGAGCCCATCCCCGTTGCTAGGGGCACGAGACAGGGGTGTTCACTTTCACCCATGCTCTTCGCTGTCGCTATGGAGCCCCTCGCCGCTAGGCTCCGGCAGCATCACACCCAGAGGGGTCTTGGCTTTGCGGCTCAAGCCTTGGTTGTCTCCCTGTACGCGGACGACATTACGCTCTATGTCCGCAACCCACAAGAAAATCTAGGCCCCATGGTCTGCGAGGTCGTGCACTTCGGGGGTCTGTCTGGCATCTAGGTTAACTGGGGTAAGTCTATTCTTTTTCCCCTGACGGACGCCACTATCCCCTTCACTCTGGATTATCCGTTTGTATGGGCTGCCGGGCCCACTAGATATTTGGGCATCTGGCTTAGCAGGAATGTGGATGAACTCTGGAGGGCGAATTTCGGCCGGGTGGTTGACTGGCTGGAAACTAAAATCCCCCTCTGGCGGCGCTTGCCCCTGTCCCTGGTTGGGCGCATAGCCATCGCCAAGATGGTGGTGCTCCCGAAGTTTTTATACTTGTTCCTGAATATCCCCATTCCCCTCACAGCTCATTTTTTTCGTAAACTCCGCTCCCTTATTATCTCTCTTGTCTGGGCCGGATGTCAGCCTAGAATTGCATACGATATTCTCACGCTCCCCTCATCGTGTGGCGGGCTGGGCGCCCCGGATTTTAAATTATACGCTCTTAGTGCCCAAGCCAGCTTCCTTCACTTCTGGCTACATCCGACGCCTTTCCAGCCTCACGTGGCGGTGGAAGCTGATCTTGCGGCCCCCTCACCACTCCTGACTGCTATCTTTGCCCCCGCAAAACCCCCGCGCGGTGAGATCGATACGGTGGAGACCCTGCGCTGGGCCTGGGACGGTCTCCGGAGATACTCTGGCTCTGGTTTGCTCTCCGCCAATGAAATGCCCATCGCACACAATCCGGTATTCCCTTCATTGCACACTGCCGGGATGGTTAAATGCGCGACGCATCTGGGGCTGTCCACGCTATCGGACCTCTACCCAGCCGGCGGCTTTTTTTCTCTCCCAGCTGAGTCCGGCCCTATGGACACTCTGCTATACTACCAACTTAGAGCGTCCTGCAGGGAGCTACACCCCACGTTTCCTCAGCCCCCTCCTTCGATGGCTGCCCTCGACCTGGCCTACACTTCCGCCTCCTCTCGCAAATTAGTCTCCAGACTTTACGCCCTCACGCTGGCATCATCCCCGGTTTCCGCTGACCGCGCCAGCGCTGCTTGGAGCGAGGACCTAGGCTCCGATCTCTCTCAGGAAGTCTGGCTGTATTGCTGCAGGCAGACCAAACGTCTGTCCCCTAACTATCGCCTTCGCCTCATACATTTTAAATATCTGCACAGATTGTACCGCTCCCCTGTCCAGCTGCACAAAATGGGCCTCATTTCTAGCGATAGATGTCTCCGATGCTCCGCCCCCGCTGCCGACTTCTCTCATCTCGCCTGGTTGTGCCCAAAGGTCTCTGCATATTGGCGCGATGTGTGCACTGCCATCACTGAGATCACTTCCACGCCTGTCATGCCAGAACCACTGGTCTGCCTCTTAGGCTTTGTGAAACATTGTCCTGACGTTTCCCGCCGGCTCACCGCTATGCTGCTCGTTCTTGCGCGGCACAGGGTCACCATGCATTGGGGTCGGAGACCCGCGCCTAGGATCGGCGTTTGGCTTGAGGATGCTGCGTGCTGTCAGACGCTTCTGTCTGAATTCTGGGATTTGACGCCGGTTACTTGCTGGCCGCTTGATATTTGGGTCCCCTCGTTTCTTACCTCCTGAGCCGGAGTGCTTTGGCATCTGCGGCCTCTCCTGCGCCCCCTGCCGGCTCTTTGCCCGCGGTGGCCGCCAGCAATGGCTCGTAGTGTGCAGCTCCCCCATCTATGTGCTCTGCTGGTTCTCTGTGGCGTCCCCTGCCAGTACATGGTCTCTCCTGGGCGCTCCCCCATGCCCTTCTTGCCCCGGCCTCTGTAATTCCCCTCCGTGCACTGTTGTGGGCTGCTTATGTACAATTTGTTCCTATGAGGCATGTACCAGATGTGTTCTTTCCTTTTGCATGCGGACTCTCCGCCTATATACCTTGTAACCTAATGTGCAATTTCTTCAATAAAGGTTTTTTGAAAAATTAAAAAAAAAAATGTTTATGAAAGGAAAAGCAAAGTGATAGACCCAGAAAAAACAGGAATTTTGGGAAACCACCCTTATGAAATGGAGCATATCGGAGAGACTGGTTTTATGGCTGAGGAAGGAGGATGTCGCCTTTCCTGCGAGACCATGAACAGAGCCCTCCTGCTGGCGCTGGCTGTCCTCTTCTGCTTCAGCCTAGGTATGGGGAACGTATGGTGCCTAACTCATGTGATGTGTTTATTCATAGAGCACACTTCTGGAGTCACTTTAACAAACCATGTGCACAATATAAAGGCCCAAAGCAGCAAAGAGCGGAGTGCACTCTACAAAGTGCCTGTGGGTGCTCGGCGTTGTCATCACCAGAGGCGTTCTGCAGTCACATCATGCACCACCGGCCTTTTCTAAATCTACCCAGATCATGAGAGTTGCCTATTATTATTTTTATTTCATGCTGCTGTGAACTTGAAAAAGATACACGTGCCTTTTCCTAGTAGGCACATTAATTTTAAAGCAGCAATTAAATACTGGTGTACATTCACTTGTTCATTGTAGTAAAAATACTTGTATTCTTTTAAATTATATAGATAACGTGAGGTTTTCGTGAAGCTCTGTTTTTTCTGTTTTTAAAATATTTCGTCTGCAGAAATGAGGGCTTGAGGGCTGTGTCAGCTGCTCTATGCAGTGTTTGATTAAATGTGGTTATTCGGCAGAATGTTTCAGTAAGTCAGTCAAAGATCTTTATTCGATTGAATCTCAACCATAAAAGAGTACATCTTAAAAACAATTCAAACCGAAAACAAATGGGTGAAATATACACAACTCATAATAATTCCATGACAGTAACAATTTCCTTTTCAAAATATCATGAGTGAGTGTTTCTACAAAGAAGCCTCTTTAAAAGCTAAGCACAAAATACAGATCATTTATAAAATCATTTTCCGACAATATCCCGCAACCGAACAGCAGAGCAAATGTATCTGTAAATCATTAAACAGGTAAATTCATCTTTTAAAAGCTGGAGGTAATATAATGCGGCCCGACACATTCTTATATTTAACATTTAGAAAAGAGGAATTAAAAAGACACGCCTAGGTTCAGTATAAAGTTTACAAAAAAACATAAAATGTAAGGTACTTTGGACCGACTACGAGTCACATGGACACGGGTCCAGCTTGTCATCACAGTAAACTTTACGTGGATATGAAACAAGAAAATGTAACATACCAAACCTGAATCCTATTAGATAAAACAGTTTAGCGTGACTAAAATAAAATGAAAGATAAGGTTCAATACCTGGAGTGCAGCCTAGCAATGAGTGTTCTGCGACCCGTTTTTTTCTATCTCTATGGTTCTTCTGGTGGAATAGAAGTATGTTAAAAGATCCTTTTTCAACTTCGCTTCTGATGTCTTAACAATGATCTCTGGGTTAGAATGGGGCAGAATGTTTAGTTTTTTCTTACTTTTCACAAATACAATGCTGCTTGATCAAAGGGAGGTGATTTAAAGGAATAGTCTGTTTTTACTATTCAAAGTTGATTTTATGCTGCTGAAAAAAATAAGCTATTTACGTTAAAAATATATATATATTTTTTTAGAAAAACAGAATACATTTTAATAAATAAAATTACATAAATCAAATAGGAAGAACTGTAGATATGATTTTTTTTTTTTTTAATTGTTTTTATTAAACAGCTTGCATATCGTGAGTACATAGCTCCACAGTGAGCTCCAATCGGGTCTGGCGTGTCCATATAATAATACAAGCATTTTACATCAAGAGGAAAGAACAACCCCTAACGTACCCTTACCCCAACCCTCTCCTCACACCCAGCATTGCAACTTCTATTGATGAACTCATAGCAATCTATACAATAGCATCACAGCAAAGTAACTGGCCTTACATTATTGTGTTGCCCACACTGTCACGCTTTAGGCCCGCTGCAAGTCAGGGTTTTCGATTAAATACAGAGTCAATGGAGCCCAAAAGTCTTTCGGCCTGGAGGCCTCAGGTAATTCCTCTGCATAGGCCTCTAGCTGCTCCCTACAATAGATCAAATCACAGAGCCATTTTTTTACAGTGGGGGCAGTCTTGGCACCCCAGCATTGTGCCACTGCTCTTTTGGCAAATAGGGTCGAGTCCGCGACAATTCGCCTGTTGCATGGCTTTAGCGTCTTGACCATCCCCAATAAGCAAACCTCAGGTGTACACATTACATTTTCTAACACAACTTCAGTAAGCACCCTTGCTACCTGATTCCAGAATGCAGTTATCTTAACACAACTCCATGCTAGATGCAGAAAGTCCGCTTCATCCTGCCCACACCGCGCACATCGCGCATTCTCCCGCAACCCATACTTTCGCAATTGACAAGGTGTATAATATAGCTGGTGCAGGTACTTAAAGTGAATAATTCAGAGGTTACAGTTTGCTGTCAATCGACCCGTGAGCTCACAGCAAAACTGCCACTGTACCAGCGACATTGGGGATCCCAGCACCTCATTCCATTTGCTAAGGGAGGGGTGTTCACTGAGTTTGCCCTCTCTCATAGATGCATTATATAGTCGAGTTATCATACCCCTGCGTTCCTCTCCCGCCAGCACCACCCACAGAGCCTTCAATGTGGTCGGCTCCGCCGGATATCTAGGGAAGATAGATCGTATCGCCTGCCGCACCCTAACGTACGTGAAGCCCAACATCATGCCGTGGTCCCACCCCTTCTGCAACTCCAGAAGCGATCGGAACCGACCATCCTTGTATAAATCTCCCAGTTGCGTGACCCCGGCTTCCCTTAGTTCTCGCAAGGCCCCCTGTTCATGAGTAGCGGAGATATCCGGATGCTTAGCAATGGGTAGCTCCGTGGCGTTTAAGTAGTCTAACTTCGCCCTCTTAGCCAGTGTCTTCCATGCCCACGCAGTGCAACTAACAGGGTTCATTTCTGCTCTCGGAGCCCCTCCCCCACCTGTCAAAGTCGCCGCCACCAATGGGACCGGATGCACAGTGTCCTCCTCAATTGCAGTGTGTGGCAAATACCGCTGAGGGAAGTACCAATAATGCGCAAACTGCGCCTGTGCACACAAGTAATACAACCGCATATCAGACTCCTCAAACCCTCCTCGATCAAACGGTTTGGTAAGCGTGCTCCAACTTCACCGAGGCTTCTTGCCGCCCCAGACAAGGGTAAGTAGGGCCGACTGAAGTGTATGAAATAGTGCAACGTTCAGCCGCAGGGGAATATTGATAAACAAGTAAAGGAGCTTGGGCAAGATGGTCATCTTTATTACCGCGATCCTGTCGGCCAGTGAGAGAGGCAGTTTTGCCCAACGCTCCGCTCGCTCAGTGATCTGCTGGATAGCTCGGCCGTAGTTCATGGTGAGAACCGTGTCCGGATCCCTATGCCGCCATATCCCCAAGTACTTCACCGGGTCGGTAGACCACGTTAGTGGAAAATCAAGCTCCATTTCCCCGAGTGCCAGCCGTAAGCAGAAAGATTGTTGATTTTGCCCAGTTAATCCCAAGTCCGGAATATCCATCGAATTTCACATACTCACGCAGCAGTGCCGGGAGATGTATGGCGGGCTCGCGTACATAAAGCAGCATATCGTCGGCATACAATGAGACCACGAGTGGTCTCTGCTGGAACCTCAACGCTGCATGGGCATGCTTTTGACGTAGTTTACAGGCCAGAGGCTCCAGCGCCAGTGAAAAGAGCATCGGCGACAGGGGGCATCCCTGCCTCGTGCCCCTCCTTATGGGGAATGCTTCCGAAACCCAACCTTTGACTCGTACCCGAGCCGCAGGCTCAGTATATAATAGTTGAATCCACTTAAGAAAAAACGGCGGAATGCCCATTCGCAGTAAAACAGTGAACTTATACCTCCACAACAGGGAGTCGAACGCTTTCGCTGCGTCGAGCAAGACTGCCACCGCCTGAAAATCCGACTCGAAATAGTGCAGTGTTGCAAAAATAGTACACAGATTGTGCGTCGTTTACCTGGCCGGCACAAACCCTGATTGGTCTGAAAGGATTAGTTTGGGTACAAGCGGTTGCAGCCTATTTGCGACCATCTTCGCCAGGATCTTCACATCTATATTGATGAGGGAGAGAGGCCTGTAGGACTCACACTTATTGGCTGCCTTGTCAGGTTTCAGCAGTGTAACAATAAGTGCCTCTCGGAGCGTGGGGGACAGTATCCCGGTCTCATATGCCTCTGCAAAGACATCCAACAAGCGGGGCGCCAGATCAACCGCGTAGGCCTTGTAGAACTCACTCGGGAGTCCATCAAGTCCAGCGGCCTTACAGGTAGGGAGGGACATTATGGCCAGCTTAAGATCCTCTACATCAAAAGGCTGCGTTAGATTCTCCCTCTGGCCCCTTGACCACCCCAGGGTGACATCCTCTAAATATACACATATATCGTCTGCCGGTACCTGCGCAGTTTCGCCATACAATGCAGTGTAGAAATCCAGCACCACCCTGCTAATCTCTGTCGTATTATGCCGTGCCGTGCCCTCGCTATCCAGCATTTCAGTAATGTGATCCTGACTCCTAGGTGCAGCTAACTTCTGGGCCAATGAGCGGCTAGGTCTTCCCCCCTCCCCATAATAACGTGCCGTGCTTCTTCTGGATCTATGCTCCAGCTCTTGGTCGACAGTGTGATTGTGCTCAGTCACGAGGTCTCTGATTTGAGCGAGTGTTTCTGGTGCCGGATTTCGCTCATACAACCGCTCCAGGGCGGCTGTGTCTGTCGCCAGCTTATGTATTCTTTGCCGCAAATCTTTCAAGACTCCAGCTTGTGCACTGATACATGCCCCGCGGATCGTGACTTTGAATGCTTCCCAAAGCACCCCTACACTGTCCACCGAGCCTGCATTGTCGATAAAATAATTACTTATTGCCACGCCTATGGTGCTCTTAAAGACTGGATCAGTCAGTGAAGCTTGCTGTAACCGCCACGCAAAAGGGGGTCTCTCACACTCAGGACTCTGCAACTCTAGGAGAACTGGGGAGTGGTCCGAAAGCGTCTTAGCCAAATGACTAATACGGACTGTCCAAGTACAGACCGCCTCAGACGCAAGCCAGTAGTCTAATCTGGACCACGTCCCATGCACGGATGAGATGAAGGTGCCTTCCCTTGACCCTGGGTGCCGCAGGCGCCATATGTCGTGTAACTACCCAGCTTCCAGCAGCCCCAGTAGCGTGTCCGAGGCCTGTTTACTGCGAGCTATTGCACTCCCAGATCTGTTCATTGTCATATCAAGGCAAATATTGAAATTCCACCCCCCCAGATTATCTCTGCGTGGGAGTACATGGAGATGCGGCACCAGACATCAACAGAAAAAGCAGGATCGTCCACATTTGGTCCATATATATTGACGAGCAGGACCTTCACCCCACCCAGCTTACCCTGAAATAGCGCCACCCTGCCCTGATCATCTGTCTCGGAGCTAATCAGTGTAAACGGCACCCCCTTCTTGATGAGGATCATCACCCCCCTGGAATACGAGGAGTAGGATGAAGCCGCCCGCACCCCAGCCCATCGTGTACCCACGTGCTTCTCTGAGATCTGCGTCAGATGCGTCTCTTGCGAAAAGGCGATCTGTACATCCAACCGGTCCAGGTATGCTGACAGATCGAATTTTTGGGGGGCTATTCAGGCCGCGAACATTCCAGGTGAGACACTTAATATTACCACCTATGCCTGTTACTTGACATACTGTTAGTATCTTGGGGATGCCTTACATGGAGAATATGCGGCATTAGGTCAGTTGCTACATCTATGCTAGGTACCAGCAAGCCCTCCCCCTCCCCCCACTACCCTCCACACCCACTTCAGCACCCCCAACTTGCTAAAGACATCCCTGAACTGTGTAAACAATACCCCAAAATTACAAAATAACAGTCGCAGCATGCAGGGTTCTCCCATGTGGGGAGCGACACAGTGCTACTGGCCTCCTACCGAAGCAGGAGGTGGCTGATCAGAACTTCAATATGGGCTTGTAACTTTAAAGCAAACATTTAACTACTATGCATCTGGATGGCCCACTATAGAGAGAGAGGCCGAGTCCAAAATACTGGTTCAGTTTGCAATGTCCCGGACCCACTCGCGTTCACAGATAAATGGTGCCCAACATGTCTTAACATATGCCTCACAGCTCCACCTCGTCCGGATCTTTCGAAGCCTTGCGTCTCCTCCTCTTCAGCTTCTTCGCATGTTCCAGAGCCGCTGTTGCATTAGAGAAAATCTTAAAGTCCCCCTCTTGACCTATTCTTAATCGAGCAGGGTATAGCATGGCATACGGGACCCCCTCAGCTTGTAGCACCTTCTTTATGGCGCCAAACTCCCTTCTCGCTGCCTGCACCGCGACTGTAAAATCAGGGAAGAAAGCCAGAGAGTTCCCCTGGTGTACTATTGCGCCCTTCTCTCTGGCCATTCGTAGTATGGCGTTGCGGTCCCTGTAATTCAAAAGTCTAGCAATGATAGGGCGCGGCGCTGCACCCGGGATTGGTCTCGCCTCCAAGGAGCGGTGGGCCCGCTCAACAATGAACATAGTGGAGAGTCTCTCATGCCCAAAGATATCTCGTATCAGATTTTCAACGTATGTCTCCATTCTGCCTGTGTTCGTGGATTCCGGCAGGCCCGTAATTCTGATGTTGTTTTGGCGGGACCTCGCCTCCAAATCCTCATTTTTCGCCTGTATGAGGGCCAGCACTTTCTCCATATTGAGAGTTTTACCAGAGACTTCGCTGAGGCCATCCTCCATGGCCGAGACCCTTTGCTCAACCTCCCCCATCCTCGAATTCTGCTTCTCCAGCTGTGAGGACATATGATCCAACCTGTGGTTCAGCGCAGCCATGTTCCCTTCGATAGACTGGAGGCTACGCTGCATTGCTAGTAGAGTCATTTCTAGCGAGGGTGGAGCCTCTCCTTGGGCATCAACCTCCGAGTCCGAGGCCGCTTTTTGCTGGGACCTGCTGGGCTTGAGATTTATCCGTCTTCCCCATGGTAGGCATGCAACACCAGTATGCGACTAAGTTATGCTTATGCAGATGTTGCTCCTGCAATCCTGTACTGCCGCGGTCCCCACCAAGCAGAGTCACGCTGGCACGTTATGGCAAAATGTCTCTTTCAGCTTATATATGCCGCCTCTTAGGCCCTGGCTAGACCCACATTACCAGGGGAGGAACTACTGGAGAATGTTAGTAGAGAGGCCGCCTCTATTACAAGCTATGGGGTATGCCGACACAATGGCGCATGCAGATCCCGGCCCGTGCTCCACACAGCCCAAGCACTGTCTCGTGGTCCCCACCAAGCAGATTCACGTTGGCCGGGTCTGGCAAAATGTCTCTTACAGCTTAGATGTGCCGCCTCCTTAAACCCAGGCTAGGCCCTCATTGCCAGGGGAGAAACTGCTGGAGAATATCAGTGGAGAGTCCGCGACTGTTACTTGCTATGGGGTATATAGGGCTGACACTACGGTGTACACACACAGCCCAGACACTGTCTCAGAGACTTTACTCAGCGGGCCGCCGCTCCCGCACGTTTATGGCCCCTGTGCAGCACCGCCGACGTCCGCCTGATAGATCCGAGTTCTGCGCTGACTGTGACAGGAGAGACACCGCCTGCGATGAGGCCACGGAACCCCGTATGCTGCTCCTGCCGTCAACGGCTCGCAGGCTGCAACCACGCACCTAGGCCCTCACCCGCCTCCGCAGCCGCGGGCTCAGTTCCGGCCGCGCCCCCACTCACCGCTCTCGGCTCTGGCCACCTCAGCCGCACTAATCAGCCCACCAGGGCCTCCGGAAGGACGGCACCAGCCCCGGTCGGCCACCGCTCCTGTCAGCCGCACCAGCGTCACCACGCCAGGCCCCCCGGGCCCTCAGTGCTCTCAGCAAGTATTCTTCGCGGCGCTGTGGTGATGCTGTCCAGTGCGTTCCCGCGACCTGCGGGACAGTCGGGGGTTGAATGAGCCCCTCCGCTCTCTCCCGTCGTGCGCTTTAGGGGAAATCGGCTCCGCAGTCCACTGGCCCGCTACGATCCTCACTGCGGACCCGTGTCTGTCGCCATTTTGTGCTTTCGCCGCCAGGTCCGCCACGGTCAATCTCTGCAGTATGCCCCTTCGCCAGAAGCCTTCAATGCCTCCACGCTGTGCCTGATAGTTCCCCTGCACAGGGCAAGCAGTTTCACCACCAGATGCGTCATTTTTCAAGCAGATATTGGACGGATAGTGGATCAGCCGGGCAGAGCTGCACTACGGCGCAGCCATCTTGCCGTGCCCCCTCTAGCGCCCCCCTCATTTACGTTAAAATTAAATTACACAGAAGTAAATGTGGAAGGTTCCTGTTGCATAGTTAACAATAGATTCACAACTGGATCCGATTAAATTGGTGAAGATGCCCTACTTCTCTGCCTCTTAAATTCAAGCCATTTTTCTTGCACTTGCTTAATCCTGGAAACGGCCATGCAGGGAGTGCATTCAATATCTCCTGCTGAAGAACCAGTTTAGGGTTGTTCTCTTTTAAGTGTCCATCTTAGGCACATCCCCTCCACTCCCAGACACAGCCTTTGTGAAAACAATAGATACTCACAAACATTTTCCCAAGGGCCAAAAACCTTGGTCTGTTGTGTGATCAGGGGCCACAGGGAGACAGCTGAGTGGGGGGCTATGTAAGTTGGGCATAGGCGACGCGAAGCATGTACATCTAATGGCAGAATTGCGCAATGTGAAACCAGAAAAACTGGGATCAATACTGGATTCCCTATTTTGTCCAAATATGTGTGATCCTAGGCAACTGTTTTATTTCACTTTCCATCCTTTTTCTTCATGATCACTTTTAAGAGGACCTAGAAATCCATGACTTCAGGATGTGTGCTGTAGAAAAGCTTTTCTGGTGTTTGATTTAAAAAACTATAAGGTCGTCCATGAATAAAAGCAACCCAGGCCACCCAGAGGGTGCATGTGCCAACTGACTTACCTCTTAGTTCACTATTGGCATTATTGTCAGGGTGGGGGGAACCATGAATGTTTCTAAATTCCTGTTTGAAACATCACTTTAAAAAATACTTCTCAATACCCTGGTATAATCTGTTGTACTAAGGCGAAATGCTTCTGCATGTTAATGAAATACACTTTTTGAATTATGAAGAGACTTTATCATATTTTTGCAGTTTGGTGCAAGAAATTAAGGTGTTCCTAAAGTTAAGTGGTGCAGGACACCTTAGTAACTTCCTTTTTTACTTCAGTTAACCTATAGAAAAATGCTTGCCCTTTTATTGAACATATTTCTGAATATTAAAAGATTTCTGAATGTTAATGCTGAGTCAAATGAACAGCAGCCCAGTAACATGTGGGCTGCATGTAAAGGTCAGGAGGGCCACATGTGGCCGAGGGCCGTACTTTGAGTATCTCTGGTGAAAACCATGCTTCTCACATTGGGGAGCACTGGGGCTGGCTAAAAACAAGAGTACCCACAATAGAGGCGCAATGCGAGGTGAAATCTCTTCACCTCCACCTTGGCACAGCAATTAGCAGCAGACAAAAGAATAGGCCTGGCTAAGAAACTTCCTCACTTTCAACAGAAACTACAGCCCCACAATCACCCCTACCATCTACCAAAGGACAGTTATCATGAAAAACGAATATGCAGCCCCTTGCTAACAAAGTCCACAAGGAATTTCTAAAGGTAGTCCTGTCTCCACCCCTCATAATTCAGTGTCTGAATACCCCCCTTTCACCCACAGGAATGCAGGCAGTACATTTCCAATGTATGTGAAGTCTCTTCTCCCTCTTAACTTGTGACATGCTAAACCAAGGGCATCCAGAGGGATCGAAGTTGATACTGTGAGCCAAACATTAAGGGTGAACATCAAAAGACATCTGCTTCAGCACATACAGAATTTACTTTCAACATTTGCATTTTTACCCCATATGTTTTCTAACGTTGTTATGATCATGAGGTTACTGCTTCTTTCAAGTGCTGCATAAATCTTTTAATATTTCCGGATATATGCATTCAGTCATTACTTTACCCTTCCAGCCCCGGGCTGATCATCTGTTCTTGCTGTTCGTGGTGGTCTTGTGTTATTTCAGCAGTCGATATATTGATCATGTGAATCTAGTGCCTGTCAAAAATATCTAAAAGAGCACTATATCACATGCAGATAATATTGTTTGTTTCTACCGTGTTGTATTCTCAGAGTGCATGCTATGTGAAAAGGCTCGTCTATATCCCTAAAACCTTGCATGAAAACCAACCTTCACTTAAAACTTCTGATTGTCACCTCTACTTCTTTCTCTGAACACAGCTTACTCTGTCATGTGTGTTTGCTTTAATCTCTATTACTGCATTTCTACAAATTGCCCACACTTCTTTTCAAAGATCATAATGAACTCGGTTGTAAGTAATATCACTGAAACCCATATAGCTCATTTATTAATCCCACCAACCATCTGCATGAACTCACACACCCCTATTAATTCAATCTTCCACAACGAGACTTAGAAAATGCATGGAATGGTTTCCTTGAGAGTTCAAAATGAATTCCAATAACCAGTTATAACCGATAAACGCTGGGCTAACTACTAACACTGGGTTCCTGGTGCAGTATGATGGCAGGAGGAAAGTACTTCAATGCCTCATCAGGGTTAGTAAGCGCTGTATAAATAGAATCACAATTACGCAGCTCTGAAGAGATGAGTTTGCAACCTGTTATAAATTAAAACAGCATACTCTTTACGACAGTGCTTGATTTGTAAAAAGAAAGAAAAAATGTAGGCTCTCAAACTATTTCTCAGGACAGTGTGTGAGGAGATGGTGTGGGAAGGGGAGGAAGCCCATGCCTCCCTCTCTTCTTAATCACATCACATAATGGCAGCAGCTGCAACACCACTCTTTGCCAAAGCCCCCATATGCCTCTGGCCTTTCCAGCTCTATATTTGGCTGGGCTGGAGAGCAGCAGGCACACCATCCATAGGGGAAAACACAGCCATCTTTTATTTTAATTGTGAAGTAGACGAAGGGCTGTCAATACAATAAATAGCAAAACAAAGTCTGCCCAGCACTCTCCTGCAGATTTGTGAATTAATGCATGTTGACCTTGGCCCTTTTTGCAGAGTCATCCCTGAACTTTTTGCCTTCCTCCTAGCCTTTTTTCTGACATGGTGTTGGTGGTTTTAGGACTCTGGGCACTTTAGCACTGCTGTCCAGTGTAAATTGCGTGTGCTCTCTGTGGTAAACATGGTAAGATTGGTCTACACCTGTTTGGCATATTTAATTTACCTGTCAGTCCCTTGTAAAGTGGTATCTCAGATACCCAAGGCCAGTAAATTAAATACTACTGGTAGACTTGCAGCGCTGATTGCGCCACCCACCAAAGTAGCCTTTCAAACCTGTCTCAGGCCTCTGCCATTGCAGGGCCTGTGCGCGCAGGGTTACTGCCATTGTGACGTGGCACCTAAAGTGTGTGCCACGTCTGTGACCCCCCTTTTTACTGCATGTCAGTCACCCCTAAGGTAGGACCTAGCTAGCCCTATGGGCAGGGTGCATTGTAGGTAAAAGGTAGGACATGTACCTTAAGTGCGTGACATGTCCTGGTAGTGACAAACAGCCATTTTGGTTTCTCACTGCTGTGAGGCTGACCTCCCATAGGAATGCATTGGGGATTCCCTGATAAGTGTGTCAGTGGTAATTCCTGATATGAGAGGAGCAGCGTAGTCAAGTTTGGTATGTTTGGAATAGTAATAATAAATGCTGCGCAATGGTGTGTGCAGATTTATTATCACTATTTTAGAAATGCCACTTTTGAAGTTGGCATTTCTGTGTGCTATGTGTCTGCCTGCCTGATGTGGATTGCATGTCTGGCTCTGGAGTGAGAGGGGCTGGTGAGGTGTGTGTGGCTCCAGGGGGGGCAGGGTGAGTCAGCGCTAGGCTGAATAGGAGATCTGCATTTGGAGTAGTGGGAGGAGTAGTCCCCTGACCCTGAATAGGTCTGTGCCTGCCTAGGTGAATGCTGGCTCCGCCCCCCTGTGGTGTGTCTGATGACCGAGCCCCCACCTGACAAAGGGGAAGAGGAGCCCTGTAAACAGAGTTCTCCAATACCCCCCAGAACCAGTTGAGACTGTTTCCCCCAAGCCCTGTGCCAGGGCAGACAAAGAGAAACGTGGTATAAATATTGGGGCTGTGACCCCATATTTTGGCGCTTCCTTGTGATTAGGGGCTTGCTGCTGCTGGGCCCCAGGAGGAACCGCCACAAGGGACTGCCTGCCTGCTGGAGGGCCCTGTGAGCTGGCCTGCCTGGGCCCAGCCTTTGCCCTGAAACCTTTGGGGGCTTGACCTGTGGAAAGCGCTCTGGACTTTGGCGCTGCTGAAATCCGTGCTCCTGGACCGGAGGAGTGCTTGTGGCCCTGCAGCGCGAGGCTGCAACGTGACTGGAGGGAATCGCAGCGTGGGGATTCCCCCGAACTTCCAGAGGACAGCAGGAGCCCACCCCGCATTTTTTTATATATGGCCGCATTGCCAGAGGTGGAGCCCGAGCCCACCCCGCATTTGTAGGTATTCCCAGAAGAAGCGGGAGCCTACCCCGCATTGCGGTGCTGCCGGGAGTGAAGCCGCCGAGAGTGGCGAAATCAAAAGTCAGGCGCCCATGCTTGACTGTAGGCGGAGCTCCTGCCAGCGAGTCGGGGCTTCGCGGGCTCTTCCCGCCACAAGGAGGAAGCCAGGCGACGAGCGCCTGGTTGTGGGCGGAGCTCACAGTAACGTGAAGGCGCGGCCCAGAAGCCTACGGAGACCTCGCTCTGTGACTTCCCCAGGGAGGACGCCGAGAGCCCCGGGTGTGGCTGCCAGAAGAGACCGGGAGAAGTGAAGAGAGGCCCCGTGAGCAGGGCCTGCAAGGCACCCTGTTGGGGCCTGATCCAGCCACCGGTGCCTACACCGAAGAAGGAGCCCCGGTGAGTGGGGCTGCACTGGAGCCTTTGCCCAGAGAAGAGCCCCGGTGAGTGCGGGCTTTGAAGGCACACTGTTGGTGCCTGCGGGGGCCGATTGCACGGCCAAGGGAGGTCCCGTGAGCAGGACCTGCAAGGCGCTTTGAGTGCCTGGGGCTGTCTACAGCTGCACCGCCCTGACTACGGGCAGCTGCAACGAAGGGGCATTGTTGAGGGAGTCCCAGAGTTCGGCTCCAGAGGCACTGCGGTGCCAAGGCTATTTCCTACAGCTGCCCCACCGGACAGAGGGCAGCTGCAACGATGGGGGCATGTTTGTTGTAAGAGCAAAGGAAGGAGTGAGATACACTCCCCCGCCCCCGTGCATTGCGCACATGGTTTTCGCTGCATTGGCAGCCAAAGGGCCAGTGGAAGGCCCCAGTTAGAGCCCGACATTTTGGAAAGAGGGCATTTGGGCCCCAAGGAAGGCCAGTTGGCCTGGGGTCATTTTGTGTTCTGGTGGGAGCGCAAAGAGGATGAATGCACCGTGTTAGGGTTACTGTGGTGCATTACTAAGGTGATATTGCATAAGGTGTTTATTCTGATGATGATGCCTAATGCTGATGTGATATAATGCTGAGGTCATTATTGTACCAGTAGTTACTGGTTGTGTTATTTACTACTTGTGCTTTGTGGTGGTTCTGACAGTGGCCCGATTGGCCCTGTCATGTATATAATCCCCTGTAAATTATTACCTGGTGCCAGTTGGCACAGTGTATATGTGTGATTATGATTCTAATGTGTTTTGGATAATACAAAGGCTATTTTTTATGTAACCTTGTGTGGAGTTTCTTTTGTAGTGTGCCTAGTGTGTTACTGCTGTGTGTGTGTGTTGCGCAAACGCTTTACACATTGCCTCTGGGAGAAGCCTGACTGCTCGTGCCAAGCTATTAAGGCGGTGAGCAGGGGTTATCTTCAGCGTGTAACTCCCTTGCCCTGACTAGAGTGGTGGTTTCTGCCTGGCTTTGGCGCATGCCCTAGCCAACCAGAAATACCATTTCTAACATTGGTTGTCAGCGGTGAGGATAGGACTTGCGTTTGCGCAGTACCACAGCGACAACTGGTTGCACTACAAACTCTGCAATTAGATAATCACAGGTTTGGGGATTATTTTTCCTGATTTTGTTTTCCCCTTAAAAAGTGTCATTTTTGAATTGTATATTCCTGCTTCAGCTCAGAAGCCTAGGTCATTTGTCTTTCACCTGTGTATGTGGTGCCTTGCCAAAATGAAATCTACCTTTAACATACATGATCTGTTTAACTACAGTATGGAGTAGTTAGAGGGGTTCTGCAGGAAGAGGAATATGGCAGTGAGTTGGGCAACAACTCCGCTACACCTTCAGAAACCCCTGCTCATGTGGCAAAAGGACAGGTGGGAAAAATACTATCATAGGGCCCTGTACTATGCTCAACAGTTCCCTGAAAAGGCACCCACAGAGATCCAGGAGGGTGGTGGTTCTGCGGATGACTCTGAGAGTGAGGGTTCCCAGTCCACACCCCTGGGGGGGGGGGGCCTGAAAAGTCTGAAGAGGAGAGAGAAAATGACAGAGCAGGGACGCCAGCAGATAGTGAGGACCACATAGATAGAGAGTCCCTTGCTGGGTCCAGTGCCGAGACAGTGCCCCATCCCTTTCCCTGTCCCCAGAGGAGTGGGTGGATAGGAGGGAAGAAAGGGAGCATCAGCTGGCTTTGGAGAAGCTCAAGTTAGAGCATGCCAAGGAGATAGCGCAGCTGGGTGTGGAGGAGAAAAAGGCCTTGTTGGCCCAGGAGTTGAGTCTCAAGGAGCTGGTCCTTGAGGAGAAAAAGCTAGAGACTAAGAGGGTCTTTGCGCAGGAGAGGATGGCGGAGGCAGAGAGGGCCTTCGCCAGGGAGAAACTAACTCTTGAGGATATGTCCCCTGAGTACAGTTTTAGTTGTCTGGATTCACCAGTGAGGGTGGGGTCCAGTGGTGGCAGCAATATGGAGTTCAGTGCAGGAAGTCCCACTCCCAGATCCCAGAGTATGGTGCCTGGTTCCCAGGAAGAGAGGTACAGGTTGAGGTTCAGGAGCAGTAAGAAACTGTCTCACCAGTCTTGGAGGGAGTTTGTGGATGAATGTTGTGATGTGCTGGAGGATTGGGTGATGGGTAGCACGGCAAATGATTTTGAAAGGCTGTTCAATCTGGTTGTCAGAGAGCACATGTGCAGTAATTGTTTTCCGGGGTTACGCCAACACCTGTTGGAGTGTGAGTTCTCTGATCCCAGGGAGCTTGCACGGGAGGCAGACCTCTGGGTGAGTGCCAGAGGGTCTGAAGAGGCATTGGGGAGTGACCCTAAAAGGAGTGGCTCAGGTATCTTCCAGCCCAGAGTGGTGGGAGAGGTTCAGAGTAGGCCAGATAGATCCAGGTGTAGTGGGAGGGGTGTAGGGACTCACGTCCTGTCTCTGCGGAGAAGGAGTGAGAGTGGGCTGTGTCCCAAGGAGCCCGAAACCCAGTCTCAGGGCCTGGAGGGTTCGTTAAGGGAACACCAGGTTGGGAGCCTAGGCTGTACTAGTCGGCCATTTGAGGGGGATCTCCTAGTGTCAGGAGAACCTGGAGCGTCTGTAAACGGAGCTCCAGGGGTTCTGGTGTCTGGCGGTGCCGCTCCTAAGTGGAGGGCGCAGAAGTCCAGATAGAGGGGTGAGAGGAGGAGTGAGTCCCCAGTGGAAGAACCAGTGGGTCAGGGGCCGGCCAGAAGGGCTGAGTCTCCTGGGAGTGACCATGGTGACCCCACTTCTCTCGTGGGGGGTCTTCACGCACTGTCAGATGGACAGGGGTCGGGAGGTCAGTGCCATGCAGACTGTCACGCAACACATGAGGTATGTGTTGCCCTCAGGGAGAAGCTGTGTGCGCCCCCGGAAGTCCTGGTGTGCCAGGCAGGTGCTCAGCCGCAGGGTTTAGTCCCTGGGTTGGGAAGCCAGGTTCAGGTTCTGCCTGACCTGGAGGGAAGGACATCTGTAACCAGTGTCCTGACCGGTTTGTCTTCTAGGGGTACCACTCCAGGTGGGAGTTTGCAGAACTCTGAAAGTGGGTGCGGAGGGAGGGAGTCCTAACCTCTGACCCCGGCTCAACCGCAGGGTTTAGTCTCTGGGTTGGGAGGCCAGGTTCAGGTTCGGCCTGACCTGGAGGGAAGGACATCTGTAATCAGTGTCCCTACCGTTTTGTCTTCTGGTGGTACCATTCCAGGTGGGAGGGTGCAGTACTCGGGAAGGGGTTGCAGAGGGAGGGAGTCCTCGCCTCTGACCCCGGTGCAACCTGAGGGTTTAGACCCTAGGTTGGGAGACCAGTTGCTGGAGAGAGGTCCTGAACTCGTGGGAGAGTTGTGTTCTGAGGGTGCCTCTCCAATGAGGAGAGTGCGGAACCCCAGAAGGAGAGGTAAGGGGAGGAGAGCCTCGCCCGAGACCTCTGGTCAGCCTGAGGGTGCGGACCCTAGGTTGGAGGGTCAGTGGCAGTTTAGAACTGCACTGATGAGAGGAAGAGTGGAGAATGGTTACTATGTGGCAGGGGTTACTGCCCCCGACTCTATGGAATGACATCTGGATGGCCTAGGGCCTGGTCCTGGCCGCGGACAACTAGGGAGTACCAGTGGGGTAGCTTAGTTGGTCCTGGGAGCTTTGACAGAGGAAACCACATGGGTTCAGATTGGCATAGAATGGAATGTGCCCCTGCAGTTGCGGGCCCGCGTCCGTGTTCTATCGCCCCAAGCAGGGAAGCCCATCAAGGTAATGATTGGTCTACCCTGGCTTTTGGCTGGAAGGGGGGTTGTGTTGGACTTGGCCCTTTTGCAGGGTCATCCCTGAACTTTTTGCCTTCCTCCTAGCCTTTTTTCTGACATGGTGTTGGTGGTTTTAGGACTCTGGGCACTTTAGCACTGCTGTCCAGTGTAAAGTGTGTGTGCTCTCTGTGGTAAACATGGTAAGATTGGTCTACACCTGTTTGGCATATTTAATTTACCTGTCAGTCCCTTGTAAAGTGGTATCTCCGATACCCAGGGCCAGTAAATTAAATACTACTGGTGGGCTTGCAGTGCTGATTGCGCAACCCACCAAAGTAGCCTTTCAAACCTGTCTCAGGCCTCTGCCATTGCAGGGCATGTGCGCGCAGTGTTACTGCCGCTGTGACATGGCACCTAAAGTGTGTGCCACGTCTGTGACCCCCCTTTTTACTGCATGTCAGTCTCCCCTATTGTAGGCCCTAGCTAGCCCTATGGGCAGGGTTCATTGTAGGTAAAAGGTAGGACATGTACCTTAAGTGCGTGACATGTCCTGGTAGTGACAAACAGCCATTTTAGTTTCTCACTGCTGTTAGACTGACCTCCCATAGGAATGCATTGGGGATTCCCTGATAAGTGTTTCAGTGGTAATTCCTGATATGAGAGGAACGGTGTGGTCAAGTTTGGTATGTTTGGAATAGTAATAATAAATGCTGCGCAATGGTGTGTGCTGATTTATTATCACTATTTTAGAAATTACACTTTTAGAAGTTGGCATTTCTGTGTGCTATGTGTCTGCCTGCCTGATGTGGATTGCATGTCTGGCTCTGGAGTGACAGGGGCTGGTGAGGTGTGTGTGGCTCCAGAGAGGGCAGGGTGAGTCAGCGCTAGGCTGAATAGGAGATCTGCATTTGGAGTAGTGGGAGGAGTAGTCACCGGACCCTGAATAGGTCTGTGCCTGTCTAGGTGAATGCTGGTTCCGCCCCCCTGTGGTGTGTCTGCTGACCGAGCCCCCACCTGACAAAGGGGAAGAGGAGCCCTGTAAACAGAGTTCTCCAATACCCCCCAGAACCAGTTGAGACCGTTTCCCCCAAGCCCTGTGCCAGGGCAGACAAAGAGAAATGTGGTATAAATATTGGGGCTGTGACCCCATATTTTGGTGCTTCCTTGTGATTAGGGGCTTGCTGCTGCTGGGCCCCAGGAGGAACCGCCACGAGGGACTGCCTCCCTGCTAGAGGGCCCTGTGAGCTGGCCTGCCGGGCCCAGCCTTTGCCCTGAAACCTTTGGGGGCTTGACCTGTGGAAAGCGCTCTGGACTTTGGCGCTGCTGAAATCCGTGCTCCTGGACCGGAGGAGTGCTTGTGGCCCTGCAGCGCGAGGCTGCAACGTGACTGGAGGGAATCGCAGCGTGGGGATTCCCCCGAACTTCCAGAGGACAGCAGGAGCCCACCCCACATTTTTTTATATGTGGCCGCATTGCCAGAGGTGGAGCCCGAGCCCACCCCGCATTTGTAGGTATTCCCAGAAGAAGCGGGAGCCTACCCCGCATTGCGGTGCTGCTGTAGTGAAGCCGCCGAGAGTGGCAAAATCGGAAGTCAGGAGCCCATGCCTGACTGTGGGCGGAGCTCCTGCCAGCGAGACGGGGCTTCGCGTCCTCTTCCCACCACAAGGAGGAAGCCAGGCGACGAGCTCCTGGTTGTGGGCAGAGCTGACAGCAACGTGAAGGCGCGGCCCAGAAGCCTACGGAGACCTCGCTCTGTGACTCCCCCAGGGAGGACGCCGAGAGCCCCGGGTGTGGCCGCCAGAAGAGACCTGGGGAAGTGAAGAGAGGCCCCATGAGCAGGGCCTGCCAGACACCCTGTTGGGGCCTGATCCAGTCACTGGCCCCTACACCGAAGAAGGAGCCCCGGTGAGTGGGGCTGCACTGGAGCCTTTGCCCAGAGAAGAGCCCTGGTGAGTGCGGGCTTTGAAGGCACGCGGTTGGTGCCTGCGGGGGCGGATTGCACGGCCAAGGGAGGTCCCGTGAGCAGGACCTGCAAGGCCCTTTGAGTGCCTGGGGCTGTCTACAGCTGCACCGCCCTGACTACGGGCAGCTGCAACGAAGGGGCATTGTTGAGGGAGTCCCGGAGTTGGGCTCCAGAGGCACTGCGGTGCCAAGGCTATTTCCTACAGCTGCCCCGCCGGACATAGGGCAGCTGCAACGATGGGGGCATGTTTGTTGTAAGAGCAAAGAAAGGAGTGAGATACACTCCCCCGCCCCCGTGCATTGCGCACATGGTTTTCGCTGCATTGGCAGCCAAAGGGCCAGTGGAAGGCCCCAGTTAGAGCCCGACATTTTGGACAGAGGGCATTTGGGCCCTAAGGAAGGCCAGTTGGCCTGGGGTCATTTTGTGTTCTGGTGGGAGCGCAAAGAGGATGAATGCACTGTGTTAGGGTTACTGTGGTGCATTACTAAGGTGATATTGCATAAGGTGTTTATGCTGATGATGATGCCTAATGCTGATGTGATATAATGCTGAGGTCATTATTGTACCAGTAGTTACTGGTTGTGTTATTTACTACTTGTGCTTTGTGATGGTTCTGACAGTGGCCCGATTGGCCCTGTCATGTATATAATCCCCTGTAAATTATTACCTGGTGACAGTTGGCACAGTGTATATGTGTGATTATGATTCTAATGTGTTTTGGATAATACAAAGGCTATTTTTTATATAACATTGTGTGGAGTTTCTTTTGTAGTGTGCCTAGTGTGTTACTGCTGTGTGTGTGTGTTGCGCAAACGCTTTACACATTGCCTCTGGGATAAGCCTGACTGCTCGTGCCAAGCTACCAACGGGGTGAGCAGGGGTTATCCTCAGCGTGTAACTCCCTTGCCCTGACTAGAGTGGTGGTTTCTGCCTGGCTTTGGCGCATGCCCTAGCCAACCAGAAATCCCATTTCTAACAATGCATCAGCAGGAAGGAGCAGGACAGTGCAGGAAAAACTCTAAGAGTCCCCGTCTCATGAAATAAGTACCAGTGGTGCCCGCCGGCAACCACTAAAACAAATTAAACACTGGTTGGCATGGACTTTAGTTCATCAAAATCACAGGAGAAGTGGTGTCACTTGCCCTTTGACACTGATGATATGACAGGAATTGAACCTATAAAGATTTGACAAAATTAACAATACTTGTAGATGAATTGTATTAAAGTAGATAACAATTTAGTTTAAAGCAGATAAAAATCTAGTTAAATTAACCCCTAAATATTAACAAGGGCGCTGATGTGATGTACCTTGGCACAGGCAGTGCTCGGTGTGCATATAGCTATTACATTCATGAGAATATAGGATACCTAAGCAGCAAAATGTTCTGTTTCACACATGAAAAAGCCCATAGCTTTAAATCCTTTTGTACATACATATTATTGAAAGATGAAAGTATGAGTCATCTTTGTCAGGACTTTTACATGTGACATAAAGGTTACACTCTAAATGGCACCAGAGGGGAACACTCAAAGATGGCAGCCATCACCAATATACTTCTTTCAGCAGTATGGTTACCTGAGCAGTCTGTTAGCCATTACAGGGGAATTTGTCCATAAACTAGTCAATTTAGACCATTATTAGGTTTACTGAATGTGGCTTGTGAGACAGGCACAAAGTACAAAAGTGGGCATAACCAATTTTGCATTCTGTTTTACAACTGAGTGCATTATGAGGGCACAGCAATTAGTGTTACTTCGTGATTTACATTTTGCAGCCACTTTACCAATGCCATTAGCGAGTGGTAAAAAAGGTGGCAAAGAATTGCTAACCATGAATACTGTAGAGCACAAACTCAGTTTCTGTCTGGTTGTACCTCATTTTGTAAAACAAACTCTAAATAGGTTGCAAAACTTAGTTATATTTCTGCCCAGTTGAGCAAATTGCTCTTAATCCGGCGTTAACTGTGATTAATATAGTCATCTATTAAGTCTCTCATGCATGCCAACTCTGCCTCCTGGGGCTGTGTTATACATGCAGCGCATTTTCCTTCATTGCACTGGGCGCACCTTTTAAAAGGTGCCTCTGCGCAATAAAGGAAAATGCACCATATTATGATGAATGCACTGCCCCCAGGGCTGCCGCAAAGTTGCGCTGCTCTGGGGGCAGCACATTCATGTGAAAAATGGAGTGGCTGCTTTGAAGCCGCTCTGCGTTTTCACAGTGTAGGCGGCAACCCGCCTGCACTTTGAAGGGGGAATAGAGATCCCCTTGCAGGCGGGTGCAGTGAGTGACTGCACCCGACTGCAAGGGGAAGTCTAGGGGGTCCATGGGACCCCTTTTCCCCCTTCAGAGGGCTGCCATCGGAGGCGCACTGACAGTATGCCACCTTTAGGTTGCACACTGTCAGTGCGCCTCCTGAGAGCTTCTTTGCCTCTGCACCCGCGTCTGTAATACAGGGCGGGTGCAGAGGCAAAGGGATTCCCCCATTTGCATAGGGCATGCCCTCATGCAAATGAGGGAGCTCCCTCTGAAGATAGTGCTGGTGCTTTATGTGTGCCAGCGCTATCGGTATTACAGAAGGGACCACACAAGCATCTGAGGCCTCTTCTGTAATACCAAAGTGGCCCAGGGGCACGCAAAGCAGGTGCAAACGCCCCTTGCGCACCTGGGGCGCTTGTGTAATACGGACCCTGGTGTTTATGTACAACCAGGAAAACAGACCAAATTCCTAGGTTCAAGTTGCCTCTGATCAGCCATGAGTAACTCATTCAGTCCTATTGATTTCTTAGCATGCTGGTACCTGTGTTCGTGCATGTGTTAGTTGAAAAACAAAACTACAAGTCCCAGAATGTTAAAGGGAAAAGCATGACACACTCTGACATGGGGTGTCTTAAGACCTCTCCGCTACATTTTTGACATCAATATATAAATGCCATGATATAAAAGAACCACAATATTTTTGAGATTATATAAAAGTTAACCACCTAGGTAGGTGACTAGCAATATATTTGATTTGCTTCTGGTGTGGTTAAGGCTCCTGGATGATAAGACTGTATGCAAGAAAAGGGAACGAAGCCGATGCAGGATCGACATCATTATTGCATACAAACCTTGATAATAATATGTCTACCCAATCCACCCTCTCCTGCTGAATAAACCATCAAAGCTATTTCTACAGATCTTGGTTAAGTTGTTCAATCTGGCTATGTGCCTCGCAATGGTAATCAGAGGACATTATGCTTTTTATGACTACAACCTTGGAATAGGTGGATCCAAAACAACACACAAAATGTTGCCCCTTTTCCTTTGAGAATGAAGTGTGACTTTTGAGTATGAAGCGTGCAAGATTGTTGTGGTGATGAAAAGGAACATATACACAATTACTTTTAAAAATGCACAGAGAGTATTTCATTCTAGGGTTTCAAATTCCGCACCCATTTGGCCAGTGTGTGTGAAAAGTGCAATATCAGTCAAGCCCACTGTGCGTATTGAATTTAATTTTGCGAGTCGGTTTTGGTGAGTCCAAATCACAGTGTTCATAATGAATGCCAGAACACACTTTGACCCAAAACCCGCATGGGCCGAGAAAACTTTACTTCACAGAGTTTGATGTCAGAGTTGAGTAACCCATCCACTTTATTCTTTGCATGCGGGTATGCGCAGTGTTGTGTACCCACACACATAGCCACAGTACTACTAGCATATGCGTGCACAAATACAGTCGTGGGTGAGCTACACAAGATTTTTCCATTGCATTGCAACCTCCATTAAACAGAGAACCGCAGGGATGAATTACTACACCGAACACCAGCACTGTAGGATTCCCTAACACACAAACCACAGGATGATTAGTGCCTGCAAGTGCAATCTTCAATTGAGGTGAATATAGAGCACATTCCCAGAATGCATTAAGGGCCTAATTTCCGACCGACTCCTTGTTGGAATGGTTTCCGACCAACTCGGGTTCGCGGAGTCCGACCAACAGATTACGATGGTTCCGAACACCATTCGGTCGGACTCCCATTGACTTCAATGGGAGCCTGTGTTCCAACCGACAACACAGGCTCTCATTGAAAAAAGGGGTGGGTGCGGAAAACCTTGCACCCTGTGGTAGGCACACCATGGTGCCTGCCACACTGTGCATGGTTGGAAAGAGGGGATCCATGGGTACCCCTAGGGGCCCCAACAGGAGGCCTCTGGGTGAAGGGTGGCCTGCTACTGGCCCCCAAAGTCAGTTTCCGACAGCTGATCCATGTCAGACTGACCGAGTCGGAACGGCTGTCAGAATACGACATTTTAATCGGTCGGTCGGTCGGTAACGTGGCCCATAGAGGTCTATGATTCGGCTCTGACCGACTCAGACTTTTCTTGATTTCTGAAGGATGACTGGCTGAGTAGGCCTTCTCAGCATTATAACTTGTTTCCTCATGCTTTTGGACAGCTCTTTGCAACTAGGTGAAAAGCACACAAGATTGAGGCTAGCACTTATTCTGGTGACTCTTCTGCATCACGACTCCAAACAACACATTAACACGCCAGTGATCGGTGTGTACTGGTGGTTGCTGGTGGTGGGCGCCAGTATTCATTTTCAAGGACCAGCACTTCTTTTTCATTCTCAGACTTTGATCCAGACTTTGACTGGGAGCAAAAGAGACAAAAGAAAAAAAGGAGATATGAAAGATAGGAAAATACTGACAAAGGGAGAACGCAGGGATGAAAATGAATCTGTAAGAGTGAGATAAGGCGACAGGAGCTGTAGGGGGATGGAAGATAGAGGCACTAGGTAGAGTCAAGACTTGGCAGCCTTGGTATTCATCATCTCCACCATGCAGCACCACCAGCAATGGGCTACTAAGAAAAAGCTGGACCCCTGCACTTATTTATTTCTAATTTAGCACAGAGTGCAACTACATGCCCCCAGGCATTACTTGTTATGTCGCCCATTCCAGATCAATCTTGGTAAACATTATCAATGAATCTAATTGCGGATTTACACTGGTGCCAAGAACTTGACAGTTTGTGAGCATTTTACTAAAATGCCCACTTTGATCCTTTTTTTTTTTTTTGCGTTGACATTTTTTATTAGCATTTATTAAATATAATACAATAAAATACAGAAATATGCAATATGTAAACATAAATTACATTGGAATTAAGGCACAAATAATTAAATATATGAATTCATAAGAATGAAGACCGTATCTTACTAAAATACAAGTAATACTATAATAAGATGTAAGAAGGATAAAGGAATTCAGTTGTGAATAAAACAATAAGCTATTTGATAGAAAAACTCTAATAACTTCGGGTGAAATAGAGAGTAAATTTAAAGCCAAAAGGTCAAGAGTGTGACGCAAAGTGAAGCATAAAATTGCAATCGAGTAAGTGGGAGAAAAACAGAAAATGTGAGTAGAAAGAAAGTGAAGAATAATAAAGGAAAAGTGGCAATGTAATAAAATATAAAAGAATAGAACGTATAGAATAGAAAATTATATAGGGAAATTAACCAAAGATAAAAAGGAAGAAAGTGGAGGAAATGAGATGAGAGCGGATTTAATTCATGTTCTCAGTGTTGGTATGCAAGTCTATGTTAGTAAAGGTGAGAAAAGAGAAAAAGAGAAGAAAAGCAGAAACGAGAGTAAAATAAGAAGAGAGAACAAGTTATGTTACAGTGGAATCCACTATGGAGCGACCTGAATTGTCTATCACAGAAGGATTATTCAATTGTAAAAAAGGAGCCCATATTTGATTAAATGATTGTGTCTGATCATGCAAATTGTAGATAATTCTTTCATAAGAGGCAGTTTGGATCATAGCCACCAGCCAGGATTCCGAAGAGGGTGGAGTCGGGGATTTCCATTGCAGTAGTATGCATATTTTAGCTGTGGTTAGAGCGATATATAAAAGACGGCATTGTGGTTTGGAAAGGTGTGGTAGAGCTCGTAAATCATGCAGAAGAATGATGACTGATGTTAACGGTAAATCCAAAGGCAGAGTATGCTGCAAAACCTGACCTATGTATGACCAATAGGACTCGATGACAGGGCAAGAACAGAGGATGTGGACTATGTCACATCCAGAAGAAGCACATCTCCAACAATTAGTATGAGGAAGAAGTCCAGCTTTATGCAGTTTAGATGGAGACCAATGCCAATCATGTAAAATCTTGAACAAGCAAAATTTCTGTCGCGCTTCTCTGACTCCTCTCGTTAAAGTTTCCAGAAGAGCAAGCCAGTCTTCATCATCATATGTGAGTGAAAGGCGTGTTTGCCATTTGAGACGAAGAGCACATGATAAGGGTTGGGAGAATAAATGAAATGTGAATATTTTGTATAAACTAGAAATAACTCCTTTATGAGTTCCCCAATTATATAGATAGGATAGGATTGGTGAAGTTTGGAGAGACCATGGGCATGCCCCCAGAGCTTTGGTAAGACAGAGATGAAGTTGAGTATAATTCATGAATTGGTGCGACGGAAGACCAAATTCTGCAGCTAATTGTGCAAAGGGTTTAAGTTCACCACCATGTAGAAGTTGATCTAGAGTAGAAATACTCGCCTGTTTCCATTGGGGCCAGAAGATGATTTTCCCCTTGACCCGTATGGCAGTATTGTTCCATATTGGAGCTTTAATATGAATGCGTGGGTTAGAACCTAAGAGGCGATGAGCTCTCTGCCATGTCTTACGCATTGTAGCCAATAGTGGATTGCGAGGTCTTGAGCGACTGGTACCTGTGGTATAAAGAACTGAGAGACCAGGTTCAGCGGATAGTAAATAACGTTCCACATGCACCCATTGTGGGGTATGAGAATTATCTTGCAACATGTATATGATTTGGGATAATTGTAGTGCCAAGTGGTAGTGTTCTATGGATGGGAGGCTTAAACCTCCATGAGAATGATGTGCTTTCAGTTTGTGTATAGCTAAACGGGGTTTAAGAGAGCCCCAAATAAAGGATTTAATTTTAATTTTAGAATCTATAAGGCGTTGCAAGGATAAAGTTATGTGAAGGGGGAGCACTGGATGAATTTTACTCTAAACCGTTCTCCCTGCCTTGCGGAGTACCTCAGGGATCCTCCCTTAGTCCGACTCTTTTCAACGTATATGTCTCATCCCTGGCTTCCCTAATTGGCTCTTTTGGTTTTGACCTCACTTCCTATGCAGACGACACGCAGATTGTGGTGGCTCTGCGACCAGGACAGGGAGTAGGAATAGACATTCAGTTCCACGACTGTATGGAGGCAGTCGGGAGGTGGATGTCACAAAATTGCCTGAAACTTAATTCAGGTAAGACTGAGGTCATTTTATTTGGAAATGATGCCAACTTCTGGACCCCCAATTGGTGGCCGGATGCCTTGGGCATTCTCCCTACACCCACTAGGAAAGTAAAGAATCTAGGAGTGATAATTGACGACAAGCTCAATTTTGGTGACCAGATAAATGCAGTAGCTTCAGCCACCTTCTATACCCTCAAAATGATTAAGAAAATACTACATTTCCTACCAGTGGACAGTCGGCGGACAGTTGTTACGGCACTTATCATGTCTAGGCTGGATTACTGCAATGGTCTATACCTAAACATTCAAGAACGTTTCTTGAACAAGCTCCAATTGTTGCAAAATGCGGCAGCAAGATTGCTTACTGGTACCCCAAAATTTACACCAATTTCCAAGGAAATCAAAAAACTCCATTAGCTGCCTGTCAGGAAAAGGGTACGTTTTAAGGCTCTATGCACCATGCACAAAGCACTGCAAGGCACAGGCCCAGATTACCTTAAACAGCATCTGCAATGATATCAACCCAAAAGAACTCTTCGCTCCCTTGGTGCTAAGTTGGTATCAGTACCACCCATAAAAAAAGTTTCATGGGGCGGGAGAAGCTTTATTGCCGGTGCTGCCAAGGCCTGGAATGATCTCCTTTCTATCTGAGAAACACAACTAATATCCTAACCTTCAGGAAGGAACTGAAGACATGGCTCTTTAACTTGTAAAGATGCCCTCCACCCCAATGCCCAGATTGAGAGCAGCTAGCGCCAGGACACCTTAGGGTAACCGCTCGCGCTTTATAAATGCCTATAACATAACATAACAGCATACCAAGAGTATAGAGGAAACGCGGGAGTGTGACCATCTTTACAGCTTGAACCCGTCCCCACATAGATAATCCTAATATTTTTCATTTGTCAAAATCCTGCTGCATCTGTGTGATCAGAGGACCGAGATTATCTGCAACCATTCCAATCGTTCCCTTATTTACCAGGATACCGAGGTATTTTAGTCGTGAGGGTTTCCAGTGGAAGGGAAAGTCCTGAATGGCTGATTTGTTAGTACCATCGGATATGGGAAGTGCTTCACTCTTATCCCAGTTAATTTTATAACCAGAGAAAGAGGAGAATTCTTCTATGATTTGAAGTAATGAGGGCAGAGAACGCGGTAGATCAGTAATAGTGAGTAATATGTCATCAGCGTACAGGTAAATTTTTGAGTTCCCCACCGGAAGGGAGATGCCCACAATATCAGTTGATTGACGAATTGCTGCTGCCAAAGGTTCTAAAGCAAGAAGAAATAAAAGAGGGGATAAGGGACAGCCTTGACGTGTTCCTCTAGAAATTGGAAAGGGGTCTGAAAGGAAACCTCCACAATTCACTTGAGCAGTAGGGTATTGGTATAGTAACTGCACTTTTGTATAAATTGGGACCCTAAACAACATGTTTCCAATATGTGAAAAAGATAAGGCCATTCCACTCTATCAAATGCCTTTTCGGCATCAAGAGACAAAGCCAATGCATCATTCTGAAGAGATTTGGCGGAGTGGAGTGTATGTGCCAAAGTACGCAGATGGTTTCTAGAGGAACGTCCAGGTACAAATCCCACTTGGGTGTAATGGATTAAAGAAGGCAAGACTTTACGCAGGCGAGATGCGAGGATACTGGCTAGTATTTTGATATCACAATTAAGAAGAGATATGGGTCGATAGCTACTACAAATTAATGGATCTTTACCTGGTTTAGGTAGGACTGCAATGATTGCTTTATTAGATATACAGCCTAGGAGGTTGTGCTGTTTGCTTCCTGAAAAACAGCATATAGACTATCAATTATTTGTTCACCTGACCAACGATAAAATTCTGCAGGGAAACCGTCTTCCCTGGGGCTTTGTGATATGGGAGCTTAGCTATTGCTTGTGATATTTCTTCTTTAGCAATGTCCTCTTCAAGAAGTGCTCTGTCTTCGTCAGATAAAGAAGGGAGATTTACTTGGGAAAGAAAAGAAAGCATTTTGTTGTGGTCTATCTGTGCATTTGGGGTATATAATGATTGATAATAAGAAGCAAATTCATTGACAATATCCTGTGGACGAGTCAGCATAGTTCCCTCAGATGTTTTAATGGCTGAAATAGCCATTGCAACCTCTGGTTGTCGCAATTGAGCCGCCAAGAGTCGCCCTGCCTTTTCCCCTTGCTCATAGTGGCGTCCTTTCATTTTTTGTAAAGCATACTCAGCTTTAGATGTAAAAAGACTATTCAATGTCATACGTGCCTGCTCTAGGGATTTGCGATGTTGTAAGAGAGGTGTTTTAGTATATATTTGAGTAAATGTTTCAATATCCTGTTCTAACTCTTTCTGTCGAGCAGCATTTTGTCTATTGGCCTGTGCAGCGTCTTTCATAAGTTGACCCCTGATGGTAGCCTTGGCTGCAGCCCATAGGGTTCTGCTTGAATGCACAGATCCATGATTAAGAGAAAGATATGTTTGAAGATGGGTTTGAAGCTGCGATTTACCGAGAGGAGTTTTATAACGCTGAATATTAATTCTCCAAGGTTTGCGTCCCGGTGTTGTCAGGCCTGTCTGAAGGGATAACAAAACTGGAGAATGATCAGAGATTGATGCCTCCAAAATTCGAGACTCGTGAACTAACTGAACAACGCTTTGAGAGAATAAGAAATAATCCAGTCTGGAGAGAGTACCATGAGTGGGAGAAAGAAAGGAATATTCAGTAGCAGTCGGATGTGAAAGGCGCCAATGATCAATTAGACCATGATCTTCAATAATATCGCCCATAAGAGCTCTGTCCGCTGCATTATTCTTCTCAATAGGACCTGTTTTGTCTAGCACTGGATCTCTGACTAGGTTCCAATCCCCGCCTATCAGGTACTGGGAGGCACCCATCTCGGACAAAATGCGATTTAATTGAAGAAGAAATGATTTTTGTACCCGTTGGGGCATAAACGGAACCTATACAAAGATGTGTATCGCCGATGCGCAGTTTGACAAACACATATCTGCCATCTGGATCTTCCCAAGTTTTTGAAACTGTAACTGGTAAAGATTTAAGGATCAAAATTGCCACTCCACATTTACGAACGGGGGTAGTGTCTAAGGATTTGTCTATATGAATACTGCTGTGATATACTTTACCCACCCATTCTCTGCGTAACTTTTCAGATTCTGATGCTTCAAGATGAGTTTCCTGAAGGAGAGCCACATCTACTCTTTTTGAGTTCAGATAGGAAAGGACTTTTTTCCTTTTTATATAGTGTGTTAAACCATTTACATTCCATGTGATAACACGCAGAGAATGACTAGTAGTCATACTCCAAGTGGAAACCAAAACGCTTGAAAAAGTTAAGGAAGTAATGAACTAAGATGAAGGTAAAAATGAAGTAGAAAGCAAGCATAAAATTTATTAAGTAATTAATCCAAGGTGTAATGTAAGAGAAAAGGGGAGGAGGGAGAGAAAGAGAGAGAAAGAGTATTAATAGGATAACGTGTAGTGTAAGGGAATCTAGTAGGAGAAAAGAATCTAAAGAAAAAAGATGTCAGAAAAAAGTAAAACAAATAAATGTAAAAATTAAAAGTGCGAAAAAGAAAAAGAAAACAAAAGGGAGGAAAACAGAAGAACTTTAGCCGCGGGTCTGGGCTCACTAGAGCACCGCCCCGGTTAGGACCCTCATCAGGAGGGTTGAAACATGATTAGGACTATATAAGAGAAAAGAAAGGATCTGAAGGACAAGTGTGTGTAAAGAAGAGGGAAAGAGCCAAGTATATAGAAGAATGAGCGCTGAAAGGGAAGAGACATAGGTTGATAAAATACGGAAAAATATATTAAAATATATACATGAATTCAATATCGCCTAAATATAAATCAAAATACAGAATAAGCTATTGATTATTAATAACTGTAAATAGTAATCATTGAAGAGTAAATATGCGTAAATGAAATAGAGTAAGGGAAAGCTAAATACAAATATATATATATAAAAATAAAAGTATATACATAAAAATAGTAGCGAGGAATATGGAGGAAAATATCTGTAGAAGAAGATAAGTTGAGAACTGAGAGAATATAGGAATACACAATAAAGATGCATAAATTCATGAATGTGTAAGTAAAAGCACAAAATATAAAACAATTAACTGATAATGGACAATGATAAATAAGATACGGGAAGTAATAAATATGTTTGGTTTAAAAGTAGTAATATAAGCTTAGTTAGAAATATAAAGAGAGAGATGAGCAAAAAGTGTAAAAGAAAAGAAGTATAGACAAGGAAATAACGAGGGCCAATAGAGTATACAGATAGATATAAGATATATAGAAATGTAGGAGCAAAGAAATATAAGCACGGAGTAGAGAGAAAGGCGAGTAAGAGTATGTAAATATAAACAAGGTACAGGAAATAAAATAATAAATACAGATTATATTAGAAAATAATAGCATAAATTTGGATATGGATATAAATATAAACAGTATTAACGTTAAATATTTAGAATTTCAAGAAGATAGGGAAGATTAAATAAGAACCAATAGAATACGGATGTATATAGTAAAAGATGTGTTGATCTACGAATGCATAAGTAAAGACATAAAATGTGCAACCATTGACTGATAAGTCACAATATTAAAGAAGATAGAGAGAACAATAAATATGTGTAGTTTAAAAACAGTAATAAAAAGGTAGATGTGAATAGGAATAGAGAGACGAAGGAGAAAAGATTAAAGGAAGACATAGTTAAACACAAGAGACAGAGGATGATAGGAACAAAGAAATATAAACATAGAGTATAGAAAGAAGTGATGAAAAGTATACAAACATGAACGAGATATAGAAAATATGATATTGAGACTTACATACGAATATAAATATGCATATCATTAAATAAATAACATGTGGTTATAAATGGAAATATTTCTCTAATACATAATAGTAACATATGTAACATTAACTTATTAAAAGGGAAAAAAAAGTGAAGCTAATAAGACGTAAAAAGATACAATGAGATACCTATAATTCTAATGTATAAAGAAGAGCAAGTAAATTATTTGTTAATAATGAAACAATAAACCTTAGCACTTAATATCAAATATAGTAGATGTTGTTTAAGGCAACATTGAAGAGTACTTTGCAATAAATGATGAGTAGTAAGTAGACCTATGGTTGTTCTAGAGTGAGAAACAATTGCGTGGGGAAAGTAAATAACCTCCACAATAGAAGATAAACTCCGATATGGGGAGTTTGAAAAGATTTGTAAGTAGGACATCAATTATCGTTCAATTCAGTAATGAAATATAAATGACATCAAGTTTATCCTTCATCCGAAGCAGATTTTATAGGAGATCGGGACTTGTCTCTATGTTGATTCTGTGTAAAAGTGGATACTGTTTGAAGGGCTGAGATTTTGTCTTCATAAGGCCTAATTGATCGCTCAGTGTCTCTGCCATGATGACGAACTTCACTAGTAGTGCGGCGATGAATATCTAATGTCTGTTGAGGACGTTGAGGACCGCGAAGAGACTGTGTAATAGGGGAATGTTGTATTTCCATGTCCTGGATGTGTAGATCATCAATAAAGTGTCGCAGGTCGTCAGGATTATAAAAATCTTTGGATTCACCATTTTTTGTGATGCGAAATCGGGCAGGATCAAACAAACTATATTTGATGTCCATTTTCCGTAACTGCGGTCTCATAGAGAGGAAAGCCTTTCGTCTTTCATTCGTTTCTTTTGAGAAGTCAGCCGCAATGTGTATTTCGTGACCATCATAGATATATGAACCTTGTGTGCGTGCTGCCATTCATATTTGTCGTACTTGTTCATGTCTCAAAAAGCAAGCAATTAGGGGGCGCGGCCTGGACTCTGATACAGCACGTGGAGGACCAATACGATGAGCACGTTGAATTTCAAGCAGTGGAATGAAGGTGATGCCCAACAGTTTAGGAAGAACGTTGCATAAGAAAATTCTAGCATTCTGACCTTCAATTTTTTCAGGAAAGCCAAAAAAGCGAATATTGTTTTGTCGGCTATGATCTTCCAAATCAATTAGCTTGCTGCGAAGAAGTGAGAGTACTTGACCTTCATTATGTATGGAGTCAATCCTGTGTTCCACCGTTGTTAACCGTTGGTCCAATCCATCTATTTTAGTGTTAAATTGAACAATATCTGTTCGAATAGATTTGGTTTCCGTGGTTAGGGCAGAAATATTGGCGTCCATTTCTGTTAGACGAGAACTGATAGTTGATATTTCGTGCAGAATACGATCCATAGTGTCTCCTGACATTGTCGAGGAGGTGGCCAAACACGAAGGAGTCACCGACGAAGCTGAGCTTTTTACAGTCACACTTTGTGACTGTTTGAGAACGTCTGCAAAGAGGGGTTGCTTAGAATTTTTGTTTTCGTGCTTATGGTTAGGCATCGGTAGACCGTCTTTTGTATGTTGAAAGTATATTAATAGGAGTAGTGTGAGACCGCTGTGTTATATTAAAGCAGTGGTGAAGTCTGACAAAATTAAGTATATGTAATATAGGAAAATCAGGGAGAGAGTAGTACTGAGAGAATTGAGCTGTTGTAGAAGCAGAAAAGCCCTGAAAATCACAAGTAAAGTGCTCGTTGTATATGTGTGATAAACACTGTATTTCCACCTTGTAAGGAACACTATAGTAGTAGTGACACAGCCAATGTAAAATTTATATATCAGAATGAGGTCAAAGTATGTGAAGAAATACTGTGAGCACTACAAGCTGTGAAAAATTCAAAATTGTAAGATGCTTCACAAATAAATGGTCATATCATTACATTGCAGATGTTAAAAAAAAAAATAATAAAAAAAACACCTCAAACCAAGAGCCATGAGCACTAGAAATTAAGAAAACACTGCATGAGATAACAGTAGTAACGCTGCCGATAAATAATGCATAATGAGCTCCAAGCACAATAAGTTAAAATTGAGATCCTGATTACTTCCTCAAATAATGGCGTTAATATGAAGAGCTGCAGGTTAATTAATTTATGACTGCCGGAGAGAGTAGAAATCTCAGAGATGTTAAGCTGCAGTGTCTTCAAAAGAGTCTGTTTAATTAATGCAGCGTGTGAGGATTCCAGAGGAATATAGATGCTGAAGAGAAAAATATTTCGTGTTCAAAAAGCAGCTGACAAAAACGATTTATGTAGGCTCCAGAGAGGCATGGGAAAAGCTGTTTGGAGACACCACAGCCCGCTGACAGGAGACGATTTATGAAAGCTCCAGATAAGAATGGGAAAGCTGTCTGGAGTTACCACAGCCTTGCATAGATAAGTTTATGAGGAAGCCTTACCAGCTTAGCAGAAGAAGTGAAAGTTCAAGGAAAATGCTGGTTCAGCGCTGCACTTGCTGATAAGGGCCTCACAGAAGTAGAGAGTGGCGCGCGCCAGCCACTCAAGAGCCGGGGATTACCCTGTCAGAAAAGGCCCTGGGTGCGTTCTGTGAGGAGAAGAATGCCTCGTCAATAATGGGCACTAAACAAGTGTGGAGACTCGTATAAATTAGCCCATCTGTCACCACCACATTCCGCCGTTGAAAAGTGCCGACGTCCCAGACGCGTTAGGGAGGGCAGCGCCTCCATTCGAAGGTCCGTCCGGAGCGGAGCTCAGTGCTCAGGCGGCCATATTCCTGCGTGGCCAGACCACGCCCCCCACTTTGATCCTTTTAAAGGTTGACCACTACCACACCATCTATCCACTGCTTTCCATTAGAATAAAGCAAAGTTGCAGGATTCCGAAAAACAGTGATTTTGGCCAGGGGGCAATATTTTGTGTGTTGCTTTGTGTCCACCTTTTGCAAGGTTGTGATCATAAACAGCATAATGTCCTCTGATTAGCATCTCAAGGCACACAGACAGACTCAACACCTTAACCAAGATATGTAGAAATAGTTCTGTGGCTGCATTATACATGCTACGTAGAACAATGGTCCCATGCAAGTTTAAGATTAAGAAAATATCACAATTTTTGCAATCAAAATCGGATTTACAAATGTATAAATCAAAAAATAAAGTATTTTAATAAACAAGTCAAAATAAAGCGCGAACTTGATATACAAGAAAAGATGAGTGAGCAAACCCGTGACAGGGCAGAGGGAAATCAGCCGAATTCCTTACCACAGGCAAGTGACTTAAAAGTGACTTTTCAGTAGCTAAAATATAGATAAACAAAGTTGCATCTCATACTCCACAATAAAATACAAATATTGGTATAGAGTTGAAGATGTGTGTGTCGACGACGTTTCAATCCCAGTATGGATATCGGGATCTCATCAGGACTAACTGATAGATCAAGTGCCTGAGAAGTTGCCAATGGGGAAGGAGAGAAGCGTTATGGCAGTGCTGGAGAATAAGGGCTCCAAAACATCAGCAGATGCAAGGCTGGAGACCGGGTAATAGGCCGCGCGGCGTATAATCATAATGCGAGGGAATCTAGAGAGGCCTTTGCCGGAATGGGGTCAGAGGCAGATGAAGTATGGAGAGGCTCCCGTCCGGGAACCATGGGATAAGGCAGTCAAGGCCACAATGCTACGCGTCCACGCGCCGTGTGACAATCTAGAGAGGAGATATTTCGAGATGACGGTATTTCTGGGAAAAGGGACCGCCCGAGTCCCTTTTCCCAGAAATACCGTCATCTCGCAAATATCTCCTCTCTAGATTGTCACACGGCGCGTGGAACGCGCAACATTGTGGCCTTGACTGCCTTATCCCATAGTTCCCGGACGGGAGCCTCTCCATACTTCATCTGCCTCTGACCCCATTCCGGCCGAGGCCTCTCCAGATTCCCTCGCATTCTGATTATACGCCGCGCGGCCTATTACCTGGTCTCCAGCCTTGCATCTGCTGATGTTTTGAAGCCCTTATTCTCCAGCACTGCCATAACGCTTCTCTCCTTCCCCATTGGCAACTTCTCAGGCACTTGATCTATCAGTTAGTCCTGATGAGATACCGATATCCATACTGGGATTGAAACGTCGTCGACACACACATCTTCAACTCTATACCAATATTTGTATTTTATTGTGGAGTATGAGATGCAACTCAAAGTGTGACTTTTGTTTATCTATATTTTCGCTACTGAAAAGTCACTTTAAGTCACTTGCCTTGTAAGAAATCGACTGATTTCCTCTGCCCTGTCACGGTTTGCTCACTCATCTTTTCTTGTATATCAAGTTTGCGCTTTATTTTGACTTGTTTATTAAAATACTTTATTTTTTCATTTATACATTTGTAAATCCGATTTTGATTACAAAAATTGTGATATTTTCTTAATCTTAAACTTGCATGGGACCATTGTTCTACGTAGCATAAATCAACCCTTGGTCCCCTCTGACCTCTAGGGTCTCCTTGTTTCTTTTTGCATTATACATGCAGCACATTTTCCTTCATTGCGCTGGACACACCTTTTAAAAGGTGCGCCCAGCGCAATGAAGGACATTGCACCATATTATGATGAATGTGCTTCCTCAGGGCAGCCGCGAGCTTGCGCTGCCCTGAGGGCAAAGCATTCATGTGAAAAATGGAGTGGCTGCTTTGAAGCCACTCTGTGTTTTCACAGTTCAGGCGGCAACCCACCTGCATTTTGAAGGGAGATTAGAGATCCCCTAGCAGGCGGGTGCAGTCATTGACTGCACCCGCCTGCAAGGGGATGTCTGAGGGGTCCATAGGACACCCTTTCCCCCTCCAGAGGGCTGCTCTCAGAGCGCGCACTGACAGTGCACCTCCTTGGAGCTTCTTTGCCTCTGTGCCCGTGTCTGTATTATGGCGCGGGCGCAAAGGCAAAGGGATTCACTCATTTGCATGGGGCAAACTCCCATGCAAATGAGGGAGCGCCCCTTGAAGATAGTGCTGGTGCTTTATGTGTGCCAGCGTTATCGGTATTACAGTAGGGACCACACAAGCATCTGAGGCCCCTTCTGTAATACCAAAGTATCCCAGGGGAGCGCCCCAGATGGTTTATTCAGTAGGAGGGGATAGATTGGGTAGACATACTATACGCAGAGTTTGTGTGAAATAATATTGTCACTCTTGCATGTGTTTCTCCCCCTTTTTTTGCCTACAGTCTTATTATCCAGGAGCCTTGACCACACCAGTACCAAATCAAATATGTTGCTAGTCACTTCTGTGGGTGGTTTACTTTTATAACATCTCAAAAATATTGTGGTTCTTTTATATCATTGCAGTTATATATATTTTTTTTTAAAGTTTTAAATGAGCTTTCATTTTTTTAAATTGAATTTTGCTTTTAAGTCTCAGTTTGTATTTCCAATCTGTTATTTTTAGTTTGTTTATGTTTTGTAATTTTATGAAGTGGTAACTTTGGAGTTAGTTCTGTAAATTTTAGGATATCAAATTCTACCAATGTGCCTTGGATTGAAGTGGGATTAGTAAATCTCACCCTCCTTGTAAGGAAACCTACGTTTACTTATATATTTACCATCATGGATGTTCTGGCTATGAGATTTTTGTAGGGCAACATGTGTGTCCTCGGTCTATTGACATACAGCTCATTCCAGGTGCTGGCCCTCCTTCTGTGGCAAAAGGACCCATGATAATGGTCCCTCATAGACTCTTGACTCTCCTGTTGAGGTCAACCCTCTTCTTCGACAGATTCATCATGTCTCCATGGCTAGCAAGACTGCAGTCATTCTGTCCAGGATTTTATGCCCATTTTTGTGTCTGGTTATGAGTGGGGTGGGATATACTAGAGACCTACATATCCTGTAGCGGTCCTTTATAATAGCCTCCAATTTAGTCTCCTCACTGAAATAGTGTTTTATTTTCCCGTCTGGAATTTGTAATTATTGGACTGCCAATGTAGCACATTATTAAACATTTTTACCAGTTTATTGCTCTTGCCATCCTCTAACATGTATTAGCCGCTTAATTAATTATAAGTAATGTTTTTGTATAATTTGCTGCACATTTACAAGTGACAGCAACAATCAAAAGTTTAGGAACGTGTTGCTAACTACAGCATGCACGTTGTGGGTCACAGCAGTATTCGAAGCCTTGTGTGCACAACCGCTCAATTTAGTGACATCTGACAACACCACAATTTTTAATGATAAACATTGTGCCACTGTGCACCACTGAGTGTGTAGAACACAGCGTGCCTCTTTTCAAGGCCGTTTAGTGTAGGTCATAGGCCCGCAGGGGCGTAGCCTGGTCAGTAAGACTGAGGGGGGGTGGGGACTTCAGATTTTCCAACAATCACGCTGGCATATAATGTTAAAATACATTATGAGAAGCAGGACACGAAGGGGGCTTACGAGGCAGTGGAAACGGAGAGGAGTGTGGGTTGGTAGGGGTACTTAAAACACAATAGTTTTCAAACTAACCAAGGTTTCAGGCAGAGATTTCGTCAGTGTGTGCATGTAAAAATCCAGGGTGAAATGCGAGATACCTCACATCCCCGATTGAAAGCTCCTGTACCAACTATTTACTACAGAATATATTTTTAGGGGTGTGTAAGACCCCAGATACCCCCCTGAAGTTACGCCCCTGCGCAGCCGTGGACATTAGGAGCACAGTGGCGGGCTAGCAGACACTGGCAGGAGTCTTACAGCGCCTGGTTACATAACTAGAGAAGCACTAATCCAGATTATACATGTTTGTGAGAAGCGGCTGCTGGTTAAGCACACTGACACTTGTGCGAGCCTTCATTCAGAAAGGCCTTGTTTGTTTGGGGTGTGAACCGCAGAACCATCCTCAATGTGGAATTATCACTGCCTGATGAAGACGATGGTAGATGAAGGTAAACACGGCACCATTCTTTTTATTTATTATATATAATGTAGACACCCTTCGAGTGTCAATGACTTGTCGAGTCTTGCTTCTGTGTTTGTACGTCAGTGCTACACAACCAGTAAACATGCTTTGCTGCAGACTGTACGACCAACTAATAACGGGTGTGAGAAGTTGGCCTGGCATATGCTGTCCACTAATTATAGTGGGCACCTTGCACCAGTCCAAATCGACTCTTATGGTAGATAGGTTTAAGACAACCTTTTAAAGAAAGCTATCCTAGTGGTAGCTGTGGAGAGCAGCCTTCAGGCTAAGTCTCGGAGGAATGTAAAGCAGCTTGTTTTACCATATAATCTCTTGAATCACCAAATGAAAAGACACCACACAGGTATATATATCAAATATATATGTATTTATTTCTAAATAACTCTCTACTAATCTCTTTATGAGATTAGAAGACAAACATATGCACAAATCAACGTTTCACAATAAGTTAAGCACAAAATATGGCTGGGGCCCTAGGGGCGTACCAGACCATATACTAAGTAAGAGACTTAGAAACAACGACTTGCAGGGAGACAAGGCCTAGGGCCTTCAGAAGTGCTGGGGCCTCACAAAACCACCCAAGGCAGGTAAGTAAAGGACCCACGGGGACGCGTGCAGTGTGGATACACAGGCGCGAATCGCCGTTAACTTCAATGGGGCAAGTCGCGGTTGGAAATAAAGAGTTTTAGGATACTTCGGGAGAACCTACAAGCAAGTCACTTACAGGGTAAGTAGTTCTAGGGCCCACACCCACAGGAGCACCGTAGTGCTGGAGTTACCTCACCCAGGGAAGCCGGGTGCACAGGTGTCCTTTGGTGTCGGGTCGCGGCGTCGTTTTCAATGGCGAACAAAGAAGACTTGCTGCTTGCGGGAGCTGAAGAAGTGTCCGGTGGAATCCAAGCCTGGATTCTGAAGAAGGATGACCTGAAAGCAGAGGGGACAGTGTTCAAAGTCACTTGGCAGTGACCCGGGGCAAGGAAGATGGATGCCCACCGTCGTCGGTCGCTTCAGGTCGGTTGCAGGTGCCTTGACTCTTCAGCCACGTGGTCCAGGAGGCGTCGACGACGACCAGGAGCTGGATTCGGTGTGTCCCTCGACGTCTGCAGCTGACTGCGGTGTCGGCAACTCGATCGGAGCCAACAAGCCTTGGCAGCCGCAAGTCTCGGGGAGATGAAGAAAAGTCGATGGCGCAGACCAGCAAGGTCTGAGGGACTCACCCAGCGAGGGTAAGTCAGGGCAGGCCTGGAGCAACCAGGGGAGCCCTTTGGTTTCTTTAGGAAGTCTTCTGGGGACCCACAAGCCAGCGGGCAAGGGATCGTGAAGACACCTCGGGCGGAATCACTCAACAGGGGCCCACGGTCACTCGGGACGGTGTAGGCCTCTGATCTTCGGAGGGATTCCTGCTGGAGGTCGGGACCACACGTGGTCCAAAGCACAAGTTCGTGGAACGTTGTGAAGGGGTTGCACTCGACAATAGTGCACGGTACCCAGGGGTCGCGGTTCCTCGTTACTCGTGGGGTCCACTTGCCTCAGCTTCGCTGGGGACTCACGATGGCCTGGGAGAGGTCAGGAAATCCACTTCTTGGGCTGCAGGGACTTCGGACTCCGGCGGGAGCGGCGTAGTTTGCGACCGTCGTTGTCGTTTTTGGTGCCTGCCAAGCAGGGGAGTCACTCCTTGACTCCAAGGGAGATTCTTCTGTCTTCCAAAGGTAGTGGAACGTCGAAGGGCCAGGATTCTTCTGTAGAGCGTCGTCCAGGGGTTATCTGCTTTGCAATGGCAAGGTTCCCCCTCTTATACTAAAAAGAGGGGATGGACTAGCTCTATGACCCCACCTATGGGAGGGTCAAGGGAGGGGTGGCTACACCCACTTCCCTTTGTCCAGTTTCGCGCCAGAGCAGGGGCAGGTAGCACCTGAGCTGGTTTGAACTGGCATATGCACAGAGGAGCCTTCTGCTCCCCCAGTGCAGGACTTCAAAGCACTCTAAGAGTGCACCCACCCAGCCCCAATACACTAAACCCTGTCTGGGAGGTGGTTACACCTCCCTGTGACAGGATGCCTATTGTTGGGCTTCCTCCACTGTGAGTTTCGGTCATCAGCAGGAGGGCAGCCCAGTGTCTGTGACTGGTGGCATCCATTTTGTGATGCCAGGGCTCTTTAGGATTCTACCGCGTTTCCACAGCAGGTACATGTCTTATCCCTCTAGAAGGGTGGAATGCTACCCCGCCGCCAAGATTGGCGGGGGGTAGTATTCCAAGATGTTTGACACCAAACACGACATGTTTTGATGCAGCCATTCCAAAGTTAGCATTTACCGCGAGGATATAATGCACTTAAATAGTATATGGTTTAACCGCATCCACAACCAGCACCAGAGAATAGACTCTGAGAGCTGCAGAGGGGCCCTGCTCAGGCAGAGGCACCCCCTCACATAGAAGCCAAGCACCCTGCCCTCAGGATTGATAGGGCCTGCCTTAGGGGTGACTGATAGGTTTATATGTGTGTGCAGGAGAGATATAGGAAACCTATATCTCAGTGAGGGGTGCTAGCACCACCTCACCCAGGCTGCAGTAGCAGGCCTGTGGTGTCAGATTTAGACTGCTTCCCAGGGGTGGCATAATATATGCTGCAGCCCCTGGTAGGCCTGTGAAGTACCTATGCCCTTGGCACCTAAGGTACCATATACTAGGGACTCATAAGGCACCACAGTATCCAATCACTAGTGCACCTAGAGTGCACTCCATGTCGTTTAGAGAGAGCAGATAGACTGGGGCCCTGAATAGCAGGGTCCCAGTCCAACTAAGTCATAAACCAGCAAAACACCATAAAAAAGTGGGGGCAACCATATAGTCAGATTCCACCTTCCTACATAACCCCCCAAACGAAAGGAGATAAGGCTAACCTTGGCCAGTTGAGCCTTTATTGACTAAGTGGCCATATAAGGAAGCACCTGCACTAGCATGGTTGCCCCCTGTCTTATGGTCCACTAAGCAATCCCTCACCCTAAGGGTATGAGAGGGTCTCCACCATGGGGAATCACTACCTGTGGTGTGCTTTGGTAAAGTACCAGGCCGGTGAGGTGTCTGAGTAGGGAAGTGTGGCCCTAGGAATGTTGGCCTCAGCTTTCTCAGCTCACTGGTCACCATGTATGCCTGTCTTTCCATGACTGAGTGGTACTCTGCTCTAAGGGTCAACCTTTGACTGCCTACAGCCGGGGGTTGGGTCCCTTTGGGTGGAACACTGGAGGGACATGGCATGTTTGGAACCTTTTGGTCCCAGGTTTGCCCTTGCCTAACAGAGTCCTTCTGGGGAGGTCCCTACATAAAGGTATGGGGGATCCCTCAGTGGGTTGAGGAATTTCTACCTGGCTAGGGCTACTAGCCTGGGTGCCCCTTATCTGCTGATGGGGGGTTCCTCTGGACAGGGGGCCCTGGGGGTCCACTGACCTCCCTGACCTCTGCAGCCCTGGGCTGACTGAGGCAGGGTAGAGAGGGGCAGTTTACCTGCTCCAGACTGGGTACCACCTTGGAAGGGTCCTCTGCCATCAGGGGTGTGGCCAGGCCAGGCCTGACTACCTCTGGGGCAGTTCCTTCACTAGGGGTAGGGTCAGTTCCCTGAGGAGGCTGACCCTTACCTACTGTCTGGGGGAAGAAGACTTTTCTTCAACCCTTGTGCTCTCTTTTGGGGAGAGTGGGCCATTCTTCCAGGCTCCATCTCTCCATAATCTTGGGCTGGGGCTGTGGCCATCACAGCCCCCCTAACCTTTACAGGGACACCCAACATCTTCAGATGGGTTTGGTGTTCAATTTCAGCCCAGGCTGAAATTTCCAGATCATTGCCCATCAGGCAATCTACAGGTAAGGTTTGGGACACTGCCACTCTCTTTGGGCCTGTGACCCCCTCCCAGCTGAGATTTACTATGGCCATGGGGTGATCTGTTCTGACACCATCAATGTTGGTCACCTGGTATTTAAACTCAGGTAAAAGCTGGTGAGGGGGACTAGTTTCCCTGCCACCATGGTGACACTAGCCCCTGTGTCCCTAAATGCCACAGCTTTCTGACCATTAATTATTGGCTCCAGTCTGTACCTGCCCAATGCTGTGGGACCCACGGTAAAGGTGGCAAATCCTATACCACCATCAGAATCTGAGGAGTCTGTTGAGGGGTCCTGTCTGAACTAGGGCCCACCTCTGTTCCTCTTGCAAAAGCACCTAACTTTTTGGGTGCACTACTCCCAACTGGAGGATTACTACTGGTAGTACCAGGAGGGGTGGTAGTAGTTGTTGGAGGAACATTTTCTTTATTGCCATTCCTGGGACAACTGGGATCAGATTTCCAGTGCCCAGGCTTTTTACAGACATGGCAATAGGGTTTCTTTTCAGGAGAGGAAGGAGTTTGGGACCCACCCCCAGAAGAGGAATTTTGGGGCCCTGTAGTGGACTTATCCTTGGATTTATCCCCACCTTTCTCTTGGGACTTGGTAGAATCTTTCTTGTGGTCACCACCCTGATTCTTAGGCCTTACTCTGGTTCTGACCCATTTGTCTGCCTTCTTTCCCAATTCTTGGGGAGAGGTCAGATCAGAGTCCACCAGGTACTGGTGTAAAAGCTGGTTTTGACAATTATTAAGGATCTGTTCTCTCATCATTAGATTATAAAATCCTTTGAAATCAGTAACCCTACTGCCAACCAGCCAACCCTCCAGAGCCTTGGATGCACAATCTACAAAGTCTGTCCAGTCCTGAGTCTGTGCCTTCTGGGTATCTCTGAACTTCAACCTGTACTCTTCAGTGGTTAAGCCAAACCCATCTATCAGTGCACTCTTCAGGACCTCATAATCGTCAGCATCCTCTTCTCTAACAGTGAGGAGCTTGTCTCTTCCTTTATCTGAAAAGGAGAGCCACAAGATTGCTGCCCACTGCTTTTGGGGGACCTGCTGTACTCTACAGGCCCTCTCCATAGCAGTTATCCATTTGTGGATATCATCCCCACTCTGGTAGGGAGGAACAACCTTGCTCAGGTTCCTATGGTCAGGGACATATTCTCTGCCTCTAGGGACACTGTTGCTGCCACCAGGGGTTCTAAACCCTCCCTTCTGGAAGCTCTCTGGATCTCCAGGGCTTCTCTATCCAGTGCCAACTGCTTGGTTCTGAGGGCCACTTTGGCTTCCTCATACTGGAGCAGTTTGCACCTTCTCTCAGAGGAGGTCTCTCTTAAGTTAAAGTATGAGCTCCTCTCTTGGACAAATTCTCTGCCAGAGTGATAAGAGTGCTCAGATTCCCTGGAAGGGGATCTGTGCCTCTCATCCACTCTGCCAGTTCTCTTAGGGAGAACTCCTCTGTCCTGTTCAGGCTCCTTGAAGCCTGGCCCTTCAACCACAGAGTCTTGGTCATTCGGATTGTCCTCATCTGACCCAGATACTATGATTGACCCACCCACTGATTCAGACCCCTTAGCTCCTAGAGCCAATCTAAGGTCATCTGCTGTCAGCAGATCTATCAGGTGTAGTGTTGAGGGACTCTGTCCTAGTCTCAGGTGTCTGTCAACACACATGGCTCTCAAGTCAGAGAAAGCCATGTCCTTATACTGAGGCTGAGTGGATCCACTGGGCCCACCCTTTAAGGACATTCTAGTGTTGTGCAGTGTTGTACTACCTACACTAGTTTGTGGCCTACTGATCCTAGCTTGAGCTGTGGAAAGGGTGTGCTATCCCTTGGAACACAGCTCTAAGTTCAGTAGAACTTATTGATACTAAGCTTGACTTTATATGTACCTTGAGTACCTATAATGGTTTTCAGTTAGTAATTCAAATAGAGATTTTCTGGTAAAACAATGGCAAGCTGGAATCCCACACGCTGCCCACCAATGTGAGAAGTTGGCCTGGTATATGCTGTCCACTAATTAAAGTGGACACCTTGCACCAGGGCAAATCGACTCTTATGGTAGATAGGTTTAAGACAACCTTTTAAAGAAAGCTATCCTAGTGGTAGCTGTGGAGAGCAGCCTTCAGGCTAAGTCTCGGAGGAATGTAAAGCAGCTTGTTTTACCATATAATCTCTTGAATCACCAAATGAAAAGACACCACACAGGTATATATATCAAATATATATGTATTTATTTCTAAATAACTCTCTACTAATCTCTTTATGAGATTAGAAGACAAACATATGCACAAATCAACGTTTCACAATAAGTTAAGCACAAAATATGGCTGGGGCCCTAGGGGCGTACCAGACCATATACTAAGTAAGAGACTTAGAAACAACGACTTGCAGGGAGACAAGGCCTAGGGCCTTCAGAAGTGCTGGGGCCTCACAAAACCACCCAAGGCAGGTAAGTAAAGGACCCACGGGGGACGCGTGCAGTGTGGATACACAGGCGCGAATCGCCGTTAACTTCAATGGGGCAAGTCGCGGTTGGAAATAAAGAGTTTTAGGATACTTCGGGAGAACCTACAAGCAAGTCACTTACAGGGTAAGTAGTTCTAGGGCCCACACCCACAGGAGCACCGTAGTGCTGGAGTTACCTCACCCAGGGAAGCCGGGTGCACAGGTGTCCTTTGGTGTCGGGTCGCGGCGTCGTTTTCAATGGCGAACAAAGAAGACTTGCTGCTTGCGGGAGCTGGAGAAGTGTCCGGTGGAATCCAAGCCTGGATTCTGAAGAAGGATGACCTGAAAGCAGAGGGGACAGTGTTCAAAGTCACTTGGCAGTGACCCGGGGCAAGGAAGATGGATGCCCACCGTCGTCGGTCGCTTCAGGTCGGTTGCAGGTGCCTTGACTCTTCAGCCACGTGGTCCAGGAGGCGTCGACGACGACCAGGAGCTGGATTCGGTGTGTCCTCGACGTCTGCAGCTGACTGCGGTGTCGGCAACTCGATCGGAGCCAACAAGCCTTGGCAGCCGCAAGTCTCGGGGAGATGAAGAAAAGTCGATGGCGCAGACCAGCAAGGTCTGAGGGACTCACTCAGCGAGGGTAAGTCAGGGCAGGCCTGGAGCAACCAGGGGAGCCCTTTGGTTTCTTTAGGAAGTCTTCTGGGGACCCACAAGCCAGCGGGCAAGGGATCGTGAAGACACCTCGGGCGGAATCACTCAACAGGGGCCCACGGTCACTCGGGACGGTGTAGGCCTCTGATCTTCGGAGGGATTCCTGCTGGAGGTCGGGACCACACGTGGTCCAAAGCACAAGTTCGTGGAACGTTGTGAAGGGGTTGCACTCGACAATAGTGCACGGTACCCAGGGGTCGCGGTTCCTCGTTACTCGTGGGGTCCACTTGCCTCAGCTTCGCTGGAGACTCACGATGGCCTGGGAGAGGTCAGGAAATCCACTTCTTGGGCTGCAGGGACTTCGGACTCCGGCGGGAGCGGCGTAGTTTGCGACCGTCGTTGTCGTTTTTGGTGCCTGCCAAGCAGGGGAGTCACTCCTTGACTCCAAGGGAGATTCTTCTGTCTTCCAAAGGTAGTGGAACGTCGAAGGGCCAGGATTCTTCTGTAGAGCGTCGTCCAGGGGTTATCTGCTTTGCAATGGCAAGGTTCCCCCTCTTATACTAAAAAGAGGGGATGGACTAGCTCTATGACCCCACCTATGGGAGGGTCAAGGGAGGGGTGGCTACACCCACTTCCCTTTGTCCAGTTTCGCGCCAGAGCAGGGGCAGGTAGCACCTGAGCTGGTTTGAACTGGCATATGCACAGAGGAGCCTTCTGCTCCCCCAGTGCAGGACTTCAAAGCACTCTAAGAGTGCACCCACCCAGCCCCAATACACTAAACCCTGTCTGGGAGGTGGTTACACCTCCCTGTGACAGGATGCCTATTGTTGGGCTTCCTCCACTGTGAGTTTCGGTCATCAGCAGGAGGGCAGCCCAGTGTCTGTGACTGGTGGCATCCATTTTGTGATGCCAGGGCTCTTTAGGATTCTACCGCGTTTCCACAGCAGGTACATGTCTTATCCCTCTAGAAGGGTGGAATGCTACCCCCGCCGCCAAGATTGGCGGGGGGTAGTATTCCAAGATGTTTGACACCAAACACGACATGTTTTGATGCAGCCATTCCAAAGTTAGCATTTACCGCGAGGATATAATGCACTTAAATAGTATATGGTTTAACCGCATCCACAACCAGCACCAGAGAATAGACTCTGAGAGCTGCAGAGGGGCCCTGCTCAGGCAGAGGCACCCCCTCACATAGAAGCCAAGCACCCTGCCCTCAGGATTGATAGGGCCTGCCTTAGGGGTGACTGATAGGTTTATATGTGTGTGCAGGAGAGATATAGGAAACCTATATCTCAGTGAGGGGTGCTAGCACCACCTCACCCAGGCTGCAGTAGCAGGCCTGTGGTGTCAGATTTAGACTGCTTCCCAGGGGTGGCATAATATATGCTGCAGCCCCTGGTAGGCCTGTGAAGTACCTATGCCCTTGGCACCTAAGGTACCATATACTAGGGACTCATAAGGCACCACAGTATCCAATCACTAGTGCACCTAGAGTGCACTCCATGTCGTTTAGAGAGAGCAGATAGACTGGGGCCCTGAATAGCAGGGTCCCAGTCCAACTAAGTCATAAACCAGCAAAACACCATAAAAAAAGTGGGGGCAACCATATAGTCAGATTCCACCTTCCTACAACGGGTGTTTCAAATATTGTAATAAAGGAATCTATGTGCCTTACATATATTCCTCAAAATATTCTGATTGTGAAAACTGATAGTTAGCAGGTGCATAACGATAGTATGTGAAACAAACATATCTATTCTGTCAATGAAGGCAATGGGAATACATGTCTATGTTCAGTATATCTGCACCTTCCAGTCCTGATCTTTTTAGCACTTATGCGGCGGGGTACTCCTTCCCCTACTATGGGAAATTCCTAGATGTGAGTTTGAATCTCTACAGTGAATTACACTGCACTACTGTCACGAGCAGAAATTATGAATGGGAAGAGCAGACAAAGAATGCGATTGGTGGAATTTAGATACTGAGAGGGGCAGATGGCAAGGGTGATAAAGATAGGTATTCTATTATACGGACTGACTGACTGTCTTTGGAAAAGTAGTTTTGTATATCTATTGATCTTGTTCTTCATTTAAAAAGTTGTGGCTTAAAATGTTGCTTAATCATACATATCAGAGAATATAGGTATGCTGGGGGGCGCTAGAAATCAAAAACTACCCTGCAGATATATTTAATACCAGCAAATGTGCAAAGTGAGTCCAGCCCATAGCAGTGTATCAATGTGTTCAAGCATGCATCTATAAGGCCCTCATTACAATTAACGTGGGAAACTGGCACTGGCAGCTTTGCACCATGTGTTCCTGTTGCCACAAGGCTCAGTAACTCCATGATTGTAAATTGAAAATTGAATTTATAATGCACTTACTACCCCTGATGAGACGTTAGAGCACTCTGCGGCCGAGTAGCATGCTACTCCGGAACCCAAGATTAGTGTTTAATAGTTATTAGATTAGTAATTGTCTTCTTTCCTTTGTGCATAAGTTGTGTTAGGTTTGTGCACTTGTATAATCAATATTTCTGTGATCAGTGGGGAATTGCCATGGAATCATTGTTTCTGAGGGACATTCAAAATTCGGGTATTTCTGCAGACATATTATACGGAGTTTTCCCTGGTGAAATATATCCATAGGAATGCCTGAGGGTGCGCACTCACCACATATGATCCCGATTTGGCCATTAACTATAAGTAATTTCACCCCGGGAAGATGCTCTGGTCATTGGGCACTTCAGTGTATGGAGTTTATTTTCCTACTATGGTTATGTGAAACGTTCTAGGTTCTTGCATTTGTATTGTCTGTATTGCAATATGTAAGGTGTTGGTAACACCAATTTTACTGGTGGTGAGAGGTCTTTTCGGTATATCTGTCAAATGACTCAGTAATTATATATTTCAATTCTGAATTCTTACTAAATCTCTAAGCATATCAGGTCAGTCCAGACATTACCCGTTACTACTTCTGACCCATGTACAATAGCGTAAGAACATGAAAATCATTCCAGGTAAATATCTGTACACTGACTTGGGAATCGCATATATTTTTTTGAAACATCTAAACATTCATGATCTGGTATCTCAAAAAAAATTTAAGTCTGATTTACAAAAAAGTTAGAAATACTCTGTTTAGAATTGAGACTTCTAATCCTATGATTTGATTTGGTTTGATTTGGCAATTTACAAAGCGCGAACGAATGCCCGAAGGCGTGAAGGCGTTGATGCTATTTGTCTTCTGTGTGTAAGGAGAAGAAATACAAAGTCCCAGCCCTAGGGAGGCATTACATGGTAAAGAGCCAGGTCTTCAAAGCCTTACGAAAAGGAAAGTGGACCACCAGGCAAGAGATGGAGCAAGGGAGAGAATTCCAGAGCTTGGATGCTGCCACAGCAAAGGCTCGTCCTCTCCATCTTACCCATCGGAAGTTGGGAATGACCAACTTGAGATTGAGAATCCTACTCATAGAAGCCACGATTGCTATAGTTTCCTTGGGGCATGTCAATATTCCTTAAATCAGTGCAAAACAAAAATAATGTGATGTGCACAACCCCAGACTGTTTTCAGTACCCTGTGGGTCTCCTCACTGAGGTGAAGCTGGAGTCTCTATGGCACAGTAAGCTATGGGAATTGAAGGTACAACATAGGTCATAATAGAAGAGTAAAATATAATTCCAAATTCAAGACTTCCTATTGCTATAAAACGCACAGGTGTTGTGAAGTTCTTCAAGCTCAGGACAGGCATGTTCAAAATATTAAGCATTAACATATCAGTTTTCATTGGCTGTTGATCTAACCGCCGGGGCTTTGAAGCTGTCCCATGTACTGGGGGCCTGCAAATTATAGAGTAGCCATTTTTTAATGTTATTCTTGATGGTCATAGATGGCAATGTGAAGATAATTGGAAGACAAAGCCTTGAATACACCTGTGCAATATTTAACCATACAACAAAATGACATGTTGAATCACATGCACATATTGTACAATGAGGTCCAAAACAATACATGAACAAGGCCCTCCCCACAGCATCCAAAAATTCTCACCATAGATGAATTTTCATAACCACACTGTTCAAACTAGGTACCAACAGCACATCGAAAAATTTGTTTTCCCAAGGCAGTATTAATTATTAATTTAGTAGCGCGGTACCCCCACAAACTTAATGAAAATACTCCAGTTAAGTCGCAACAGAGTTCTAAATAAATCCCAGCTTAAACCCTGTTAGTTGTGGTGCAAAAACACCAAATTAGAAATATTAAAAAAAATGTAAAAAAAAAAAAAACACAAAATGTTTAAGGTCTGAGGAGGTTAATTGGAGGTATGGATGTTTAACATTTTTATGATTAAAGGCATCAAATCATGCATTATTAATGGTTTAGATTCTGAATGTTGAGTAGGCAATTTCGTTAGACCTTAATATTGTAACCAAAATATTGAGGTCAAAAATATCAACAGGTAAGTATGTATGGATTTTCTATACCTAAATTCACATATATGTATACATGAGAACTGGTTTTGAGTGACCACAAAGTAGGGGACTCCCCATTACCCTGGCCTCAACTCTGGATGAGCACAATGGGTTAAGAGTTTCATCATCTTGGAACTTGGGAACAAGGTGCACTGTGGGAATGTTTCCATTAAGGCAAATAGAAACTGCCTGAAAAGTGGTAAGGGTTGACCCAGGGATCTTTTACCCAATTGATTATGAAAGAGCCAGGAGTCATCCCCCACTGACTAGCTTATACCAGACATAATTGTGGCACTCCAAGGAACCTCCTTAGAACACTATCTGGCACTCTTGAGGAACAGAAGAAAGACTGTGCCTGTGCTTTGACACCTATAAGGAGACTGGTATCCAGGAAAAATAACTGGACTCCAAGGATCAGTTATCTGGCCTGTGAGGCTAAAGTGATACAACAAGCTGCAAGAGGCCTTTCTCCTGGAGTGCCCAGCTGACCAGTTGCAATTGGACCTGGACTGGTCCCTGCTGTTGGCCTCTGCTTGACACCTTGGGTGTCTCTAAGTTCCTCCCCTGTGTACTTCTTTAGTTGTCTGGGCACCATAAGAAAGTTTGGAAACTGAAAAACATTTCGTCCAGAGCTTCAGCTGGATCCACCAGAAAAAGTACCTGACCAGCAGTTGCGCAGCTTTGGATTGTACTTCAGCTTCATCCTGCTCAAAGGTCCCCCGCATCTTAAAAAAATTAATAACTCCCACTCTAAATTGGGACTTAGAAAAGTTTCAGTGAGAAAAAAACAAATCTCCAGAGCACCAGCGGGACCAACCTGCTTCAGGTATCTGGCCTTCGGTTCCATGGTGGCAGCCACAATTTCAGAAGTGACCCTCGTGGGGAGGATTTTTCTTCTCAAAAAGTGAAGAAAAAAAAAAGTCCCATTCTGCTTTAGGACTTAGAAGAAAATGTATTTTCTTTAAAAATATGACAAAGCTCCTTCCTGAAGTGGGACTTAGAAACTTCTTTGAACTTTTTGACTTCCATACTTTTACTGGGACCAATTTATTTGGTGTATCCAAAATGGGCTCCATCCCAGTCAGCCCTAAATCTCACCTAAGATCGTTACTTAGATGTGTCAATATTACCATTGATTACCTTCAGTAAATTACCAAACCTTGGTGCTCTGTGCCCGAGTTAGGCCCATGTAGCAACACTGTACATTTTCTTACATTGTCCTCTTTCTGCACAACAACATTTTACTGTGACCTTTTGCATATATTTGCGTGTGTGACAATGTTGGATACGTTTCTCTGAAACTGCTTCCTTACACATCTGGCTTCGTGCAACATTATCATGATGCTTCAACCACTGAGTACAAGGCCTTTGCGCACCTTGTGCAAATGTCGCTCTATCTTCATCCACGGGGTGACAGGGCCATCTGCATACCCATAACAACACTAATCTGCACATACATCTCAAGGATGCTTTTTATTATAAATAGGGCACCCGGTTTTATGGTATTTATTTTTTCGACATTTCCATCTGTATTTATCCATATTTATTTTTTGCTCATTTTTTCTGTATTTATCCATTTTTATTTTGTGTTTTCTGTATAAATGAAGCTGCAATGGGTATTTTCCACATTTATTTAACTGATAAAAGTATACTCACATTTAAATGTCTTAAAGGTTTCAGCGGTATACAGTGCAATAGTGTTATCTGAAAACACTTCCATTGTAAAATAGCATCAGTAACTGTAGAGCTGCACTTAATGAAGCTTAGTTAGGAAATCTATTGTCTTTTTTCATCTCCCCTACCTCTCAATCTGTACACCTACTGACCTGGCACTCATGATTGACAGTAGAAAAAATCATCCAAAGAAGGCCTATTTTCTGTATTTAAAAATAAATACAGGCAGGAAAAGAAATAGTTTTCTGTCTGTATTTATCTGTAAAAATCAGTAAAAACGGAAAACTGGGAGCCCTAATTATAAATCAAGGAATATTTCCAGGGGTTAGCAGAGGAGACATTTCAGCTGACGTTGAGTGTTCCCTACATGTTGAAGCTTCGTCAAGCAGCTGCCTAACATCTCTGTGAGGGGTGTCCAATTTGTGACCAAGATGGGGTTCTACATTCTTTCCCGCCAGGTAATGAGGTTGGATCATCCCGTGGTGGGATTCTTGGCTCTATACCTACATACACTCTAGACATACACAGAGTAGGGCTTGCATAGTAGGAGTACATCTGATTATTACCTTGAATTATATGCCTGCATATATACACTGTCTTAGCACAATGGTGGAACTGTATCTGCTATTTACTCTTTTGGTGCTTACAATTACTTTTATTTGCTTCTGTCTACTGATTATCGCAATTCTTACAAAAATAACATTCCTAAGCAACTTGGGACTATACGAAAATCAAGTCCTATACATAGTCAATAATATCAACACAGGCTCAGTGTACTACCGGAATCAGTTAAAATATTTCATTTTATTCATACAAAATTAAAAATTCTAACCTAAACACACATAATCAAACATAAATAACATCACACATAATATAACAACATAAACATTGAATTAATCAATATAAATACCACCAAACAACACGTAACTAGACATTATTGCAAACAAATTCAATATTCATGTGGTGAAAACCACACACGGCTGTACTTTGAAATATATGTTATTTGTTCAAATCAATATTAATGTGGTATAAACCACAAGTGGCTGAACTTTATAAATGTATATTATTTGTTCTACGCGCGTTTCGGCGTATACAACGCCTTCTTCAGGAAAAGCCACATAAAGATCTGTAACGACACAGAGGGGCCGATTCCGATCTCGGTCGGAGGCGCACCCAATACCATTCGGTCGGGAAAAAAGCCATGCGAAAGCCTGTTTCCCGACCGATCCGTACAGCACACCGAACGAGTAAGTACGATGCGCACAACAGCACAGAATCCGGCCGAGCCGTACTCACCCAAACCAGGTCCTGTTCCCCGACCGAGGCGAATCCGGAAACGCTGAATCGAGTCGCACGGAAGGGAAAATGCAGCTCCGTCCGGCCGAACAAGTACGATGCGCTTTCCGTACGCGCCGAACCCGTCGCTACGCACGGCACATCAAAGCATCCGGGAGAGGCGCACATAAGCTCCGATTCGCGCCACAACACGATCCACGGCTACGAGACGAACACAGCACAGACGAGGACGACGCGAAGCAACGAGAAGGACGAACGACACGAACCAACCATGAATCCCTTCGTCCCGATCATACCAATATTCTACATCTACTACCGGAACAGGCACGGACGCGTACGGCGCAGAAGGTAAGTCAGACACCAACCACAAAACACATACAACACGTACACGACACATCACACACACACAGAGGGATGCAGAATATACTTACACCAGCAACAGCAGCACCATAGGGGCGGGATGCCCATCACCAATGCCACATATGCACACAGGGGCCTGAATGCGCACCACCACCCCTACCCAGGGGGCAGGATGCCTACCACCACCCTGAGCCAGGGGGGGCTGGATGCCCACCACTACTACCACCCTCACCCAGGGGGGGCTGGATGCCTACCACTACTACCACCCTGAGCCAGGGGGGGCTGGATGCCTACCACTACTACCACCCTCACCCAGGGGGGCTGGATGCCTACCACTACTACCACCCTCACCCAGGGGGCTGGATGCCTACCACCACCCTTAGCCAGGGGGCTGGATGCCTACCACTACTACCACCCTCACCCAGGGGGCTGGATGCCTACCACTACTACCACCCTGAGCCAGGGGGCTGGATGCCTACCACTACTACCACCCTCACCCAGGGGGGCTGGATGCCTACCACCACCCTTAGCCAGGGGGGCTGGATGCCTACCACTACTACCACCCTCACCCAGGGGGGCTGGATGCCTACCACTACTACCACCCTCACCCAGGGGGGCTGGATGCCTACCACTACTACCACCCTCACCCAGGGGGCTGGATGCCTACCACTACTACCACCCTGAGCCAGGGGGGCTGGATGCCTACCACTACTACCACCCTCACCCAGGGGGCTGGATGCCTACCACCACCCTTAGCCAGGGGGCTGGATGCTTACCACTACTACCACCCTCACCCAGGGGGCTGGATGCCTACCACTACTACCACCCTCACCCAGGGGGGCTGGATGCCTACCACTACTACCACCCTCACCCAGGGGGCTGGATGCCTACCACTACTACCACCCTCACCCAGGGGGGCTGGATGCCTACCACTACTACCACCCTGAGCCAGGGGGCTGGATGCCAACCACTACTACCACCCCCACTCATAGGATGGACAATGCATGACACAACCAGCACACCACAACCTAGGGAATGCAAGAAGAAGACATCCCCCAACACCATGACAAGCGTGTGTAGACTGTGTCAAATGCCTACAACATGAACATGACTTTGAACATACAATGTGACCCCTAGCACATGTGCCACACATATATGTGTGTGGCACCCACAATGCAAGCAGGCCATGACCATTGTGGCAATGGGGTCCAAACCCCCATCATCACAGTGACCAAAATGTAAGTGGGGGTCCATAGCTGAAGCACATTTTGAAGATTGTGGCAATGGGGTCTAAACCCCCATCACCACAGTGACCAAAAGGTAAGTGTGGGGTCCATAGCTGAAGCACATTTTGAACATTGTGGCAATGGGGTCCAAACCCCCATCATCACAGTGACCAAAATGTAAGTGTGGGTCCATAGCTGAAGCACATTTTGAACATTGTGCCAATGGGGTCCAAACCCCCATCACCACAGTGACCAAAAGGTAAGTGTGGGGTCCATAGCTGAAGCACATTTTGAACATTGTGGCAATGGGGTCTAAACCCCCATCACCACAGTGACCAAAAGGTAAGTGTGGGGTCCATAGCTGAAGCACATTTTGAACATTGTGGCAATGGGGTCAAAACCCCATCATCACAGTGACCAAAATGTAAGTGTGGGGTCCATAGCTGAAGCACATTTTGAACATTGTGGCAATGGGGTCCAAACCCCCATCATCACAGTGACCAAAATGTAAGTGTGGGGTCCATAGCTGAAGCACATTTTGAACATTGTGGCAATGGGGTCCAAACCCCCATCATCACAGTGACCAAAAGGTAAGTGTTGACAAAGAAAGAGGTGCAACTGCCAAACTGCATGGATGATTCCTGGTCACAGAACAAAAAACACATCAGTGGCAAAGTAGTGTATATGTCCCATTGCAACATAAATTGGGTGAGCCAAATACTGCAGTGCAAATAAGACATACCTTTGGCCATGTGCAGACAAACAACACCCATGGGGGCTGACACCGTCAACATTCATCAATGACACAATGACAGAAGTGACCATCAGAATGCAGACCCACATATTTGCACCAATGGGCACACAAATGCAGATACCCTGTGGAGACTGCAGATGTGAGGTGAACAGATACCATACCATGGCAGCAATGGGACACACAAACCATGATCATTGTGCTGACCGATGACCTAGGAGTCCCAGGGACAGCAGGGGAAACCCACCAAACTACATACAGCCAATGGCACACCCAAGATATGCCAATGCAGTGGTGCAGATGCACAAACACAAACAGGCAGACCCACACTGCACATCATACACAACAGGTGAGGGGGTGCCAGTGTCCCCAGGCAACCACACAACACATGAGGAGACCTGAATACCAATCATACAGATGTGCATACAGTGCCACACAAAGGTAACTCATGGATCCAAATCCCCAATGTGGGCAAGCAGGCATTGTCAGATGAGAGGGAGCACAAATCACACATGTCACACAGGCACGTAGGGACAGCAACTGACACAGCAAGACACAGACACACCACAGCACCACCCCCAGGGCCCCCCACAATGTGGTGACCCTGGGCTGCATTACAATCCCACTGTGATGACAAAGCTAAATGTGGTTCACACTGTGAACCACAGTCATGTGTCCTGAGCAACTAACTACCATCACACCTACACAAGCACAAATCAATCAGCATGGCCAGTAAGCCAAGGCCAACATGGAGGCAGGGGCCTAGCCGGGCAACAACTCTCATCTGCACACACTCAACACCACACCCCTCGACCTCCAACAATGTGCAGCAGTGAAGTACACATGCACTGGTGACATTGCACATGCACCCATGACTATTCCATGGTGGTGGGTGGGAACCAAGGTGCAGAAACACATCACACATGGCCACTCAACAAGACTCCTGAATGTCTGACACACTGCACACTACGCTGTACATGGACATGACGGCAATACCACACCAACCAATGGGATCCCATCCACAGTCACACACCAATGAAGAAGCCAAGGTCACCCACAAAGAACACACATAGACAACAACCAACATTGCAGCCCGGACCCTGAGGAGTGCCAGCAGTCACACACACAACGTGTCACAATCACTGAAAGATAACACAAACTGGAAATCACATGACAGGGGCAAACAACAAGTGCCAAGGGGAAACCTGACTGTGACCCATCTGCGTCTGCACACAAACTCAGCCCTGACAGCAAACACACCTATGGGTGACACCCTGATGACCAGTAATGTGCCATGCACCCACATCACAGAGAACCCAGGAGAAGACTTTGGGGAACATAGGTCAACTCAGCTAGCATCACAAACAGGTACAACACTAGGGATCACAGCATGCACAGCTAAACGGAAGTGAACACACAGACATGCACATACAACACACACCTTGGGCGCAGGCAATGTCACAGGAGTACACACTGCCATGAGGGAGCAATGGCTGCAACTGAACGAAGT